>CM032448.1:105473718-105903718 GCA_019049505.1 Pachyrhynchus sulphureomaculatus
TGCTTCCATTTTTTTAATGTTTGTTCGAGGTATATTTTGAATAGTGTTGGGGATGTAGAGCATCCTTGTAATAAGCCTTTTGATGTTTGGAGTCTCTTCCCTATTTCGTCCTATTTTTATGTTCACTGTGTTGTTTTCGAGAGCTTTTACTGCGTATATTAGTTCTTTGTCAATGCCTATTTCTTTCATTGCGTTCCATAATCTTTGTCTTAGTATTGAGCCATAGGCCTTCCTTATGTCTGTGAAGGTTTTGCCAGTTTTTTTTTACATTGTTTGTTTTATAGTGTATATGTGGTCTATACATGATTTTCCGGCCGTAAAGCCTGCTTGGTCTTTTCCAATTTTTCCTCTTATATTTTCCTCTATGATATTTTTAATAATTTTTCCATACAAACCCTCCATACTCGATATTATGCTTAGGCCTCTATCAATCAACGTACGGAACACTAATTGCACAAATTCAACTTGCACTTGATCGTTTTTTTTTGTTATCTTACTTTAAAGCCCTTATCATTTAAAATAATGGGTTATAATGCGTGAATTAAATTATTCTGTAGTATGAGAAAGTAAAATTCTGTTCTTCTTATAAAACCGCGTGATTGCGAATGAAGTCAATTACTTAAATTTCACCAGGCATAAAACACCTAATGAAAGATGAAATAGTGAAATAGTCCACCTTAAAGAAATAGTAGGAGGAGACGGTTATTATGGTTTGGCTTGTCAGCTAATAGTATGCCATTTGTTGCTATCACGCCAAGATAATTAAATTTTCTAGTGCTCCTCGTACTTACGATGTCTCAACAATTGTGGGCGAAAGCAGAGAATTACTTATTTATTATTCAACTTCAACAATTTACCCTTTTAAACCGTTTCGTGGGCGCCGTTTAATGCTCTGCAAGCTGATTCGTGAACTCGACGTAATATGAACAAAATAAACAATGTTTTAAAATGTCAAGTGTGAGCGGTTTAAGCTCTAATTTTTATTTTCCGGACTTCAGTTTATCTTGGAGCCCACAGCAGGCGGAAAAACAAAACTAAGAGAATTTTAAGTTACTATTGTTTTTGAGTAAAGTGTAAATATTTAAAAAAAAATAAAGGTTATTAAGTGAATAACACAGAAGAATGGCGTTTATATATTTTTATTGTATTTTAAATTATAAGATTTTTTTTAAAATATGATTTAAAAGTTAACATTATTTTTTATCGCGTTAAATGGACCACTGATGAAAACTATGACGCCTCCTTATTTGCAGGATAAGTAGAGGGTTTTCCATTAGGATCGTCCTAACTTTAAAATTGAATAAAACAAAGAGTTTTTAAATAAAATTCATTCTGAAACTTTTATTTAACGGGAAATTTTATGCCATTTAAGATTTAAACAAGATTTTGCTCAAATGGCTGCTCTTTTTGCAGACACGAACCCGCTTACACCAATTTTCCATGACTCTGCCCAGCAGTTTGGCCTACGCCGGCTATGACACGACTTCAAGTGCATCAAGAGTTGGTTGCCGGTTTATTGATGTAAACTTGTGATTTAACATGGCCCCAAAGAAAATAGTCCAAAGGCGTTAAATCGCAGGATCTCGGCGGCCAAGCAGTAGGTCCATTTCATGAAATTAATGACTCATCGAATTAGGCGCGCAATAAAGTCATGTTTGGGCCGGAAATATGGGGCGGTGCGCCGCCCTATTGGAAATTAAAGTCGTCTGCGTCCATTTCGTCAAAATCTGGAAAGAAATATTCCTGCAGCAACGAGTTATTTTGGAGTAATCGCGTAATTTTGGACAATTTCCAAGCGTACTTTTAACGTGAAACGATTCATGATTGAATGGCAAACCTTACTAAACACAACTAACATCAGATTGTAACATCCATTTTTTCCTAGATTTTAAGAACATATTACAATACCGTTTTCTTTCTTGAAATCATGCAATAATTTAAGTTTGTCTGAGTGAGATTAAATTTTTGAGCAGTGTAATTTAAACCAATAGTGTGTAACGCGTGCTGCCGACTTAACTTATTTAGTTCGCATTGAATGCCTCTGATTTACAAAAGAAGACGGGCATCACCGGTCCTTGTCTATCAAGCCGCGAGTTAAACACTCCCGTCTCATTTTGCGTTCCGGAAGTAAACCATTTTAAAGACTTCACTTTGAAGAAGGGGAAAAAGATATATAAACGACCATTTGCAATTTTTTAAGGGTTTTTTCCTCCGGCATGCCGTAGTGGCTTTTTTTTTCCGTCATGCCGTAATGCTGTAAACGGCTTTTTTTATCACCAAGTGGGGTGTCGTTTCTAGATCTCAAGTTTGAGGCCTTTTTCCGTTCTTTAAATATTCTGCTCAACTTAAGGCATTTCAGGTCAAAAAAGTGATAAAGCTACCCAAATGAAATAGGAGAGTGGTGGCTGAGACAATATTTTTGATGAGAATCTCACCAGGAGAGGCCAAGCAGTTTATGGAAAACTCACAAGGAGAAGCCAAGCAGTAAGTCATAAGTACACCAGTTTAAATATCTCAGTTCCTGTCTACAACGTGTGTTTCCAACGACTACTCAACATGTGTAATCCGCGAAGTCCATTTTACAAACTTTTATATCGTCTTTTAAAGCCATTTGCTAAGAATTCTAATTTAGAGACTCTCTGTAAAAGTGTGCACTCGCACAATATAAAAGGTTATTTATTAAGTCTATGTAATTTTAAGAGTGTAATAAGAGGAAGAATTTTTATTTTGTTAATATACCCTTCTTTATTTAAATGTAGCGTTTCACTGAACTAACTGCTTCATCTTTCAGGGCGCAACGGTTGTACCCAATTCAACTTTATTTCAACAACTAAATAACTCTTCAGTATTTTTTCATTTTTTAAGCTAAATTTAGATTCTTTTTATTCTAAAATGATTGGTGCCCAAATAGTACAACCAAGTTTTAAATAACTATAGAGACTATTTTCAAAAGACGTACAAAAATTATCTCTTATCCATGTGTTCTTCAAACAAAACGAGCTAGCTAATATCTTAATTCTGTCATCTCAGTATTAATATCCACTCAATCCATTCTCAAAAAATAAGGGGCAAATAACAGCTGCTATTTAATAAATAAAATATTTATTAAAAATAAAGAAAGTTGAGGCTATACAAAATGGCCGCAACGAGAGAGTATAAGATGTCAAACATCTGCCAACCAACATGGCCGCTATTAGCTGTCAAAAGTCGGACATCGCTAATGGAAAACCCATTATTACAGTATTGTCTGGCAGTGTAAGTGGTGGTATAGTGGATTTAGTGAAATTTTGAGAAATAGCCTTAGCGACTGACCAAAATGACCTGGAATTGTTAGGGCAGGCAAGAACTTTGTTTTTAATTCTCTGATTGTGTGCCTCCTTGGTTTCGTCGATAACTCTTTTGCATTTGTTCCGGGCACAAACAAAGGTGTTACGGTTTATGATGTTTTTACGCCATTGTTGGTAGGCAAGATGTTTAGAAGCAGCAGCTTCTTTGCATTTTTGATCGAACCAAGCTTACCGTTGCAAGGGTATTTCTTCAAAAAAAGGATGGGAACTTCCATGCGAGCCAAAATAGATTCAGAAATATCTTTAGCACAGTCAGATCCTATAAAAATGTCTAAGCACAGGAATGTTTATTTAACAGATTTGTAGTGTCAAATCTGGCGCAGTTTAGGCGCTTCTCTGTGACTGAATAAAACACTTGATGTTGAAACCACTTTACCATCGGAAAATCCTAACGGCAGATTGGCCGTGATAGTGTATCTTTGATTTGGTGGTTAAAACAGGTCAAGAAGATTGGCGAACTGTCTGTCATGGTATTGAATACTTACGTCAGTTGAAGTCGTGGACATTAAAGTCACTCAGAATGACAGTTTCGACATTTCAATGATTAATCTATAATTAATTACTAGCAAAAAGTAGTCTAATGTTGTATCACTTGGCTGTCAGCAGAGGAAAGGAACAAAAAATAATCCGATGTGCAAAAATAAAAATTAATTTTCTAAAATATATACTTTGTCAAAGGGTTTTTTTTTTTTTCTCAAAAATTAAAAATTTACAGTGTTTCAAATTTTAGTGTGCAATTTTTCGGCCAAAAAATTTATGTTTAATTATTTATAAAAAAATTTCTATTAGAAAAATGAAAAAAACTCTTGACATTTTGTAGAAAAAGTAATTTTTAAGAGTTAAAAAAAGTTTAAAAAATATTAAAAATTGAGTAATATTGCAGACATTGCATTAAAACAAGTAGCGGTCCCAATCCGACGTCAGGTCACACTTAATGCTATAACTTTGTAATGGAATGAAATTTTCTTAAAATTTTTTTGAATAAATCTTAGAAGTATAGAGAATAAAAATCCGTAAAAAAAAACAAAAAAGGATTTTTGAAAATTCGAGGTGTATGTAACCCCTTAATTTGCAAGAATAGGACGTCATGCATATGGTGTTATGTTTTTTCCTTTTCAGTTGGCAAAATCACGTAAAAAAGTTGCTTTCAAGGATTGTCTCCGGAAACTGATCTCAACTGAGTTTCTTTTACACATTAATACTTTATAATAAAAAAACCGGTCAAGTGCAAGTTGAACTTGCACAATTAGTGTTCCGTACGTTGATTGTTTTTAAAATAAAATTTTTTGTTAGGGTGGTATAAAAAAATGATCAGTGACTTCACAAAACACACCCCAAATGAGTTTTCAACAAAGTTTGTTTCCAATCTTTACTGAAAACTGGTGACCTTGAAATTTTTTTTTTTTTTTAATATACCAAATAAATTATTAAAGGTAATGCATTCGTGATAATTTTCGTTCAATCTATGCCCGTGGAGAATATTCCAGAATTTTTTTTCAAAATTTTTTGATCAGTACTTTTCGAGATAAGGTAGAGGACAGCGATTTTTTTAAAAGTAATACGAAGAAAAGTGTGCGCAAGTATTACATTATATATATTTATAATATATATATATATATATATATATATATATATATATATATCTATATATATATATATATATTTTACTCGTGTTTTCACAAGCTTTCATTTGACACCACACTCGATGACCTAGTAAAAAAAAAATTTTTTCACTTCCGATTTCACCCCTCAAAACGAACCCCTTAAGTCAAAATTTATGTTACGGTGGTATAAAATGATCAGTGACTTCACAAAACACACCTCAAATGAGTTTTCAACAAAGTTTGTTTCCAATCTTTACTGAAATCTGATGATTTGTTTTTTTATATACCATATAAATTATTAAAGGTAATGCACTCGTGATAATTTTCGTTCAATCACACCCGTGGAGAATATTCCAGAATTTTTTTCGAAATTTTTTGATAAGTAGTTTTTCGAGATAAGGCCCGGGACAGCGATTTTTCGCGAATTTTTAAAAATAATACAAAGAAAAGGGCGCGCAAGTATAATATTATATATATATTTTTTACTCATGTTTTCACAAGCTTTCATTTGACACCACACTCGATGACCTAGAAAAAAAATTTTTTTTTCACTTTCGACTTCACCCCCTAAAACTAACCCCTTAAGTCAAAATTTAATTCTCAAAATTACATGGCTCTGATGAGGCCATCAATTCCTATATTATTACCAAATTTCACCTTTCTATGTCAAATAGTTTCGGAGAAAATCGGGTGTGACAGACAGACAGACAGACAGACAGACAGACAGACACCGAAGCGATCTTATAAGTGTTCCGTACGGAACACTAAAAACAGACCAAGTGCATGTCAGTCTTGCTTAATTAGTGTTCCGTACGGTGATTGCTTTTAAAATAAAATAAAATCCTTACATAGGCTAAGTTAATTAGGTCCCTGATACGTATATATCTTAAGATCTAATTTGTATTTTTACGTTTTTTAATAGTAATAAAACTGTAAAATAAATATTTACTACCTAAATATTTACTTATATTACTTACTTATACTGTTTAATTATAAAAAAATAAAATAAAATTATTTTCTCTCGGTACCCATCCGTATGTGTATTGAGAAGTATATTATCAAAACTTCTACCACATTGTCAAGGAACATACATTTTACATATATTTTTTTTATGCCAGATAAATTATCAAAGGTAAAGCACTCGTGATAATTTTCGCTGGTTGTACGCTTTATGAAGCATATTCTAGAATTTTTTTCAAAATTGTTTGATATATACATTTTGAGATGGAGAAGACAAGGATTTTTGGCCATTTTTTAAAATAGTACAAAGAAAAGTATGCGCAAGTATTACATCATATATAATTTTGAACTTCCACAAGCTTTCATTTGACATCCCACTCGCTGACCTGATAAAAAAAAAATTCACTTCCGATTTCACCCCCAAAACTAACCCCTTAAGTCAAAAACTACACGGCTCTGATTGGGTCATCAATTCCTATATCTGGGCCAAATTTCAACTTTCCATGTCAAATAGTTTTGGAGAAAATCGGGTGTGAGAGACGGACAGACGGACACCGAAGTCATCCCAAAAGTGTTCCGTATAGAACACTACAAACTAATCTTTAAGTAACAGAGAAATTATTTTCTAATATTTATATATTTTATATCCGCTTTTAGGCTTTCATACCAAGTAAAGTTAAACTACTACGAGTATTAGGGTATGTTTTGACCTTCCTTGCCTAAGAAAGCATCAAAAAATCACCCTCCGTAATTTTTTCCGTTTCTTTAGATTTCAGGATCCCTAGAAGCCAAAAAATGCCGTTTCCAATTTGTCTGGCTCTAAATCTGCTCATCTATTATCGCAATGACATCTAAACGTATAGTAGTTGGAGTAGGAAAGGAATCATTAACCTCGCCCTTCATGAGAAAGAAATATAATCGGAAAAAATACGAAAAATTCAAATGAAATTTTTCATAGGTTTGGGCTTAGAAAGTGAATAAATTTTAGGCATAATTATATACAGTCAAGCATATAAAGATATGAAGAAGGATGAGGAAGAAGGTTGAAAAGAGCTGCTTATAACATAAATGTTCTTCGTAAGGTTGTCAAAATCAAAAAATTTTAACAGAAATAATACGTAGAGAGTGCTGAGATGTAACTAATGGAAGTAACTTGAAAAAGTCAATTATTATTTTGTTGCTTCGTTGATTGTCACTTCTGTTTGATCCGACCATAATTTCGTTTAGCCAAAGCCGCCAACAAAGAAAACGCAAGATTAAGAAAATTTTTTCAATATTTTTATATGATTACCTTGCAAATCAATACATTTAATCCAACTTTTTAATACCCTCACTATTAAGTTGGGAATGTGGAATCTTTGGCACAATGATACTACTCAGTATATATTCGTTTCGTTTAGTCAATCATCGCTCCTGATGAAGCTAACATGGTCAGCGAAACGCGCGTCGAGTGCAAAAATAAAGTGTTTGGTGTAGTGGTGATATATACTGAGTGCCCTCACTATAATAAAATTTATCCAACCCTGTAAAATAACCGTTCGTCTAGGCTTTAACTTCATCATCGAAGTGATTTTTCGTCGAGCCAGCAATTTTTTCCGGTTGGGAATCGTTTTTTTTGCTTTCTTGGGCTCATTTTTACCTGCTCCCACCCATTGTTTCAACTATTCCTTCGTCTCTAGCATGTAATGATAACTCGTATTTCATGTACTGTTATGAAACGTTAAAGAAAATCAGTAGAACTATGTTTAAACAAGTCTAAACCCTCTGGAGAAATGTTCATTCGAATACGTTTGTGGTCGATGGTTAACAAATGCGGCATCCATCATACCCAAAATATCGTATAAAATGTCGTGGACACTGTCTACCGAGATGATTACAACGTCAGCGAGTTCGCGTACTCTCTGTCGGAAATCATTCAGAACGCTCTTGTAAATTTCTACAGAATCTCGTCAGTTGTAGAGGTTTCCGGGCGTCCTAAACGTTTATCATCGTGAATAGATATGCGACCACGTTTAAATTCAGCAGCTCGTGAAAAACGAAGGCGGAAGAATCATTTAATATGACCTTTAATTTTATTTAAATGTCTGTATGAGTTAAACCTTTTAAAAAGAAATATTTTAAAACAGTTTGCGTTTCAATTTTGTCTATGAAAATGTTAAAACTTGTTTGCACGCTACAAAAAGACAACTAAACATACGTATGTAAAATTTAACAGCGCGGCATTTAGTAGACACCACTGATACATACACCTCGAATTTTCAAAAATTCGATTTTTTCTATACTTCTAAGGAATATAAAAAACAAAATTTTAAGAAAATTCCATTTCGTTAGAAAGTTATAGCGACTTGGCATGGGATTGGGATCGCTATCTGTCTTCAGACACTGTCTACAATATTACTCAGTCAATTTTTAATATTTTTTAACTTTTTTTTTTTCAAATCCTAATAATTACTGCAAAATGTCGAGAGGTTTTTTTTAATTTTTCTAATAGATAATTTTTTATAAATAACACTGGTCAACATGATTTTTGTTAGACATAAGCTAGTATGTGATTTATGCTTACCTACCTACCCCAATTAAAAACCCGCAAAAATTTTTGTTCCGTACGGAACACATAAGATCACTTCGGTGTCTGTCTGTCACACCCGATTTTCTCCGAAACTATTTGACATAGAAAGTTGAAGTTTGGTACTAATATAGGAATTGATGGCCTCATCAGAGCCGTGTAGTTTTGAAAGTTAAATTTTGACTTAAGGTGTTAGTTTTGAGGGGTGAAATCGCAAGTGAAAAAAAAATTTTTTTTCTAGGCCATCGAGTGTGCTGTCAAATGAAAGCTTGTGAAAACACGAGTAAAAAATATTTATATAATGTAATATTTGCGCACACTTTTCTTCGTATTATTTTTAAAAAAATCGCGAAAAATCGCTGTCCCCTACCTTATCTCGAAACGTACTGATCAAAAAATTTTGAAAAAATTCTAGAATATTCTCCACGGGGTATAGATTGAACGAAAATTATCACGAGTGCATTACTTTTAATAATTTATCTGGTATATAAAAAAAAAAAAAAAATCAAGGTCACCAGTTTTCAGTAAAGATTGGAAAAAAACTTTGTCGAAAACTCATTTGGGGTGTGTTTTGAGAAGTCACTAATCATTTTATACCACCATAACAAAATGTTTTATTTTAAAAGCAATTAACGTACGGAACCCTAATTGTGCAAGTTCAACTTGTACTTGACCGGTTTTTTTGTAATGGTGACAGTCACTTAAATTACGTTATAAGAGGAGATCGTTGAGAACATTGTTTTGAACTTAAGCCATCTTGGAAATAATAATTATTTTTTGTTTTTATTTCAGTAATATGCGTTCAATAACAAGCCGAGAACTTGTGTAAATAATCCTGATCGATTCTGTTAGGTGTGTGGTAAACTTACATTCACTAGTCAGCGGAGAAATTTTACAAACTTGGTCAAGAAGCCTCTTTTTGAATATTTCAGATTTCCATCTCACCACCAAAATAAATTGTGGGTTCCCCATATATGTTGTGCATCCTGTGTTACTCTTTCGTCTGGATGGGTTAACGGAACACGCCACGTGAACTTCACAATTTCAATGATATGGGCCGAACCAAGAGATCACACATCGGAATGTTATTTTTGCTTGATCGCAATAAGGGTTTCAGTAATAAAACTAAACAAGCAATCAAGTATCCAAATTTACCATCTGCAAAGAGACCGGTCCCCCACAGTGAAGCGATGCCTGTACCAACACCTCCACAAAGTGTACAATCAGATGAATCCAAAGTACCGTTGAGCTTACCTCCTACTCAAGAGGACATGAGAGATTACCCTTACGAACCTAGCACTTCTTTTACACCACATTTAATAACACAAGGTAACCTAAACGACTTGGTGAGTGATTTGAGTTTATACAAGAAGCAAGCTGAAGTTTTATCATCTAGATTGAAAGGATGGAATTTACTTCATTCAGAAACGAGAATTTGCTATTTTCACAATCGTGATGATGAGTTCAGGAGTTTTTTCTCTCAGGAAGGTGACCTTGTTTACTGTAATGACATTAATTCTGTAATGAATTTATTAGGGAACACCAACTATACCAATACAGACTGGCGAGTATTTATAGACTCTTCAAAAGTAAGTCTAAAAGCTGTTCTTTTGCATAATGGAAACAAAAGTCTGTCTGTCCCAGTAGCCCATGCCACTAACATAAAAGAGTCATATACTTTAGAGAAAATAAAATATTGTATGCATTCTTGGAAAATATGTGGAGATTTGAAGATGATTGCTATTTTATTAGGATTACAACTTGATTACACAAAATATTGCTGCTTCCTTTGTGAATGGGACAGTAGAGATAGAAAAAATCATTATGTTTAAAAACGTAGCTCACTTAGTCCTGGACAAAAAAACGTTTTGTTTCCACCTTTGGTGAAATCAGAAAATGTACTGCTGCCACCACTACACATAAAACTAGGTCTTATTAAAAATGTTATCAAAGTGATGGACAAAGCTGGAGAAGGATATTTATATTTCAAAAAATTCTCTAAAATTAGTGATGCTAAAATTTAAGATGGAATATTGGTTGGACCACAAGTTAGAGAATTAATTAAAGACCCTATCTTTGAACAAAAATTAAATTCACTGGAAAAACCCTCCTGGATATGTTTCAAAAATGTGGATAAAGATTTTCTTGGAAAACTACAAAGACTTGATCAGTGAACTTTTGACGACATATAAAGCACTAGATGTAACATGTCACTCAAAATTCATTTTCTAGATTTTTATTTGGACTTTTTTCCCGAAAATCTGGGAGCAGTAAACGATGAGCGTGGTGAACGTTTCCATCAGGATATTGCAGCCATGGAGAAGGGATATTAAGGCAAATGGAGTCCAAACATGTTGGCAGATTACTGTTGGACACTGAAGAGGGATATTCTAGAAGCTAAATATCCCAAAAATTCATAAAAATCTTTTTTTTTCTATACTATCACTATAAAATATTCATATTTGATACATTTTTTCAAAAAAATATTATCAGAAAACCTGATGTATTATACAAATACTACTTTTATTTTATTGTTTCCATCTTATACTAGACTAGCCGGGCCCGCGGCTTCGCTCGCGTGGACTTGGTTCACTACTATCGTCACTGCTTATTCCTTATGTTGCCTAACGTAATAAAATATCTTCCATTATTTCCCCTTATCTCCCAATATTTCTCCTTATCTCCCATTATCTCTACATAATTTCCATTATCTAGGCTTATCTCTGCTCATCTCCCATTATTTCTCCTTATCTCCCATTATCTCACGTTATTTCCCATTATCTAGGCTTATATCGAATTATATATATGTATAAATTTATAAAAACAGGTAAATCAGATAAGTGGTTCTCGAGTGACAAGCGCACTAACGGACAGACAGACAGACAGAGAGACCTTACATTTTATACATATTATATTCTTTTCTGAATGATATTGTTCCATATTTAATGCTTTAGGCAGTGTATTGCAAGAGAACGCGCTAGCGGCAAACTTTTCTCTCCGACTTAATTCACTATTATCGTCACTGCTTATTCCTTATGTCACCTAACGTAATAAAATATATCCTATAACCTGGCCAGAGAACATACGTATGTTTAAAAAAAAAGCAAGTAAATGGGATAAGTGGTCTTCCAGTGATAAGCGCACAAACGGACAGACAAAAAGACGTTGCATTTTATATATATCATAGATATCCTTTGCTACATGATATTGTTCTATATTTAGTGGTTTAGGTAGTGTATTGCAAGAGAACGCGTTAGCGGCAAACTTTTTTCCGATTTCATTCGCTATTATCGTCACTGCTCATTCCTTATGCTACCTATCGTAATAAAATATAGCCTATAATCTGGCCGGAGAACATATGCATGTTTTTTAAAAAAAAGTACGAAAATCGGATAAGTGGTTCTCCAGTGATAAGCGCACTAACGGACAGACAGACAGACAGACAGACAGAGATCCGTTGCATTTTATATATATTATAGATGTAATAAAATATATATCTATAACCTGGGCAGAGAATATATGTATGAATTTAAAAAATCACGTAAATCGGATAAGTGGTTCTCGAGGGATAAGCGCACTAACGGACAGACAGATAGACAGGGAGACGTTGCATTTTATATATATTATAGATATAGATTATTATTATTATTATTATTATATAACCTGGCCAAAGAATATATGTATGAATTTAAAAAAGACAGGTAAATCAGATAAATGGTTCTTGCGTGATAAATGCACTAATGGACAGACAGACATACAGAGAGACATTGCATTTTATATATATTATAGATTATATATTCTCTGCTACATAATATTGTTCCATATTTAATGGTTTAGGCTGTGTATTGCAAACGAACGCGCTAGCGGCAAACTTTTTTCCGACTTCATTCACTATTTTATGTCACTGCTCATTCCTTATGCTACCTATCGTAATAAAATATAGCCTATAACCTGGCCAGAGAACATATGTATGTTTTTAAAAAAAAAGTACGTAAATCGGATAAGTGGTTCTCCAGTGATAAGCGCACTAACGGACAGACAGACAGACAGAGAGACGTTGCATTTTATATATATTATAGATTTAAAATATGACAATAGAATCCGTGAAACAAAAAAAAGTTGAAATTTTGTTGACCAGTGTAATTAAACCACAATTTTTTGGTCGAAAATTGAACACTAAAGTTTGAAACACCGTAAATTTTTTATTTTTGAGAAAAAAAAACCCTTCTACAATTTTTAACTACTACGTTATTTTACAAGATTAATTTATTTTTGCAGATTGGATTTTTGTTTGTAAAGTTATCCTGCCGACAAGGAGGAGCCATTGTTTTCATCAGTGGTCCATTTAACCCGATATAAAATAATGTTAACATTTAAAACATAGCTAATTTTTTTTTTCTTATAATTTAAAGCACAATAAAAATATATAAATCGCCATCATTTTGAGAATTCACTCAATAACCTCTAAAATACTTTTTTTAAAATATACCTACTGTTTGCAGCGCCCAGGTGTATGTTACCCCTTATCATAATAATTTGGTCACCTTGGCGCCTTATCTGTATCAGGCTGGGGGCGAATCTAGTATATGGACTAACGTACATAAATATTACGAATTCGTACAATATGTTATTACATACATACGGATTAAATTGAAAACCCCTTTTTTAGGACTGTTTAAAAAACAGTGATGAATAGCAAAGTAAAAGGCAATAATGTGTTTTTCTTTGTTACTTTCGTTAGCATACCTGTAAATAGAAAAATGACAATGACACCTTAAATTTTAAAAGGAAATTTATCATTCATACTTTTAATAGGAATTTAAGATTATAAAATATTATTACACAACTTTTACTTTTTTATTTATAATCTGAATTTTGTGTCATTGAGACTGATTTTCTACGCGTTTGCGGTTAGTTACTTTAAAAAAATGCGTAAAATCATCCATCATCGGCCAAAGTTGTTTTCGGCAAGTTCCTTATAAGATACGAAGGCAGTATTATTGTTTTATTTAATATAAAAGTAATTTTGTAGTGTTTATAAACGGGAGTTATTTTTATATTAAAATATTTTCCTCTATACCTGCAATTGGTGCCTCGTAAAATGTTTTGTAAATATTACCTATCGAAAACCCCTTTTAGCTTTTTTATGAACAAATGTTTTATTAATATACAGGGTGTCCCAAAAGGTATGGTCAGAAATCAAGGATCTAGTAGATTGAATCAAAATAAGGTCAGAAGTTCCTATAAAAATGTCTCCTATGTCCCCCCCCGTTAGGGGAGCCTGAAGATGGGTTTTCATTGAATATTTCAGAAACCGTTAAACATAAAAACATGAAATTCAGGTTCTAAAGTAAAGTTTATGTGTTGAATCAGAATTTTACCTTATAATCATAGATTACACAGGGCAACAAAAAAATATTTTTGTTTTGGTGCCTGGGATTTTAGAGCTGATTTTAACTATATTTGGGACGCTAAATCTATACATGTAATCCGTTTTTCTCTATCAGCTCTACTTTTTTAGATACATCAACTTATCTACCAATGTGGTTTTTATTCAGTATATTCATTTATGAGAGTTCTAAAATTATTATATATTCATTAATGTAGGTACAATGGTTTTATTGTCAGTCTGTAATTGAGTAAATTCCAGGTAAATCTATAAATAGTGGAACCATTGCCTATCAGGTACCTGAACTGACCGTTTTAATCACCTAACTCGGGTAAGTCTCGTCAGTTTGTGCGTTCTTACTAATGAGAGTAGATCGAATTCGGTGTGTTATTTTATGTTAAGAAAAGAGTGTTTTTGTGTTATTGAACAGAATTAAAATGAGTTCAGGTTCCAGTTCAAGAAGAAGTTGTGTAAATCAACCTGATGTGTTTTGTTATATATGCGGAGAATACATGTTTCAACAAAACAGACAAACTATTACTGACTTTGTAAAGCGAGCGTATCTTGGATACTTTGGAGTTAAGCTTGGTGATCAGGACAAAACGTGGGCCCCGCATCTCGTATGTAAAACTTGTACAGAGCATTTACGGCAGTGGACTACCGGGAAAAGAAAATGTCTAAAATTCGGCGTACCAATGGTTTGGAGAGAACCAAAAAACCACTTCAACGATTGTTATTTCTGTTTAGTAAATACTAATGGAATCAATCGAAATAACCGCAGTAAGTGGACTTATCCCAATTTAGACTCGGCAATACGCCCTATCCCGCACTCAGATGAAATACCGATTCCAACATTTCATCAGCTACCACATATCTCTGATGACGAATATTTTCCCTCCGATCGCTCTTTCTGATGCTAATGAAAGTTCTGATGCTAATGAAACTAACAGTGACTATGAGGGGACGTCATCAGTTCCTCAACGCTTCAATCAAAATGAATTAAATGATCTCACCAGGGATCTCAATTTATCGAAAAAAGCTTCTGAAGTACTGGCTTCTCGGTTGAACGACAAAAATTTACTGGAACAAGGAACCAAAATTACCTTTTACCGTACAAGAGAAAAAGATCTGCTACCATTCTTTTCTCAAGAAGACAATCTTGTATTTTTGTCACGAAATTAGGGGACTCATGAAAGAAATGGGACTTTCTGAATATATTCCAGATGATTGGCGCCTATTTATTGACAGTTCAAAGCGAAGTTTAAAATGTGTCCTTCTACATAATGGGAATAAATATGGTTCAATACCACTAGCTCACTCAACGAAAGTGAAAGAAGAATATAATACCATAGCTTTGGTCTTGCAGAAGATAAAGTATTACGAACATCAATGGATGATTTGTGTAGACTTAAAAATGGTAAACTTTCTTCTTGGGCAGCAAAGTGGTTACACGAAATATCCGTGTTTCTTGTGCCTCTGGGATAGTAGGGACAAAACACACCACTTGGCCTCAGAGAGAAAACATGGACGGTGGGGAAAAGAATGTCCTTAATGACGCTTTGGTTGAAAGAGAAAAAATCATACTTCCTCCGTTACATATAAAGTTGGGCTTAATGAAGCAATTTGTAAAGGCTCTTGATAAGAATGGGTCTTGTTTTGCATATATAGGGGTAAAAATGCATCAGTTGAGCACAGAAAAACTCAAAGCAGGGATATTTGACGGCCCACAAATAAGACAATTAATTAAGGATCCTGCCTTCATAAATTCAATGAATCAAGTTGAACGAGAAGCTTGGACATCATTTGTTGCAGTTGTAGAAAATTTTCTAGGCAAACATAAAGCTCAAAACTATGTTGAAATGGTTAACAAGATGCTTAATAGTTTCAAATCCTTAGGGTGCAATATGAGTATTAAAATACACTATTTACACAGCCACTTAGACCGTTTTCCCAGAAAATTTAGGAGACATGAGTGAGGAACAAGGTGAAAGATTTCACCAAGATATTAAAGTTATGGAGGACCGCTACCAAGGAAGATGGGACATGCACATGATGGCAGATTACTGCTGGAGTTTAAAAAGGGACTGTTTAAAAAAACATTCAAGAATGTCGCGGAAAAGAAGCTTTCCAAGTGTTGAGTGACTATTTCATTTCTTCAATGTTTTTTTTTTTGTTTGTAAATACGACATAATATTGTATTTTGTATAATTAAAATAAAAATTTCGTATCTTCTTTTGTTTACTACACTTACGGATTTGAGTTACAATAATGTAACTTATATTTCTCTAAAATTGTATATCTTAAAAATTTGAGCTCCTAGGTACAAATGAATACGTTATTTGAATTCAGGACATCAAATTGATATAGAATCAGCTCAAAAAACCTCGACACCAAAACAGCTGTTCCCCTGGGTTATTCAACGGGTGCGTCAAAAGTAGGGGACGGCGTGGTAAAAATCGTCTTAACTTTTTTGCAATAATTTTTATTGCATTTCCGCGTCGGATTAGGGAAGCTTGAGATCTTTGGCGAAAAAAAGGTACTCTTAGTTTAACACGATTAGACGCACCAATTCCGAGTTAAAATCGATAAACAATTCCCATGTCAGAAAAAGAGCCTATTACCTGGCTTCTGCCAGGTGCAATGATAATTAATCAAATGTCAACACACAAGTCAAATCTGAAAGTTCAAAAAATTGCGGTCTATTTTATTATGCCAAATTTTACTTTTGTCGAGTATACGGATATGCATGTAATGTATGGCTTAGCTTCTGGTAACGCTAGTGAAGCGGCTCCCCTTTACACAGAACGATTTCCTGATCGATACTTGCCTGATCGCAGAACTATTGAACGAGTTGATCGTAATCTGCGGGAATCAGGTTTATTGTGTCTTGCTTTTTCAAATTGTGTACTTATTATTGGATATCTTTTGGTAGTCTTATACCAAGCCCTGAAGGAGTAGGTCGTCCAAGAACTGCTCGTACCATTGAATTGGAAGAAAATATTTGGGACCTAATAACAAACGATCCAACTAATAGTGTAAGGAAATTGGCAGCACCACTTCGTACTTGCAAATCGTTGGTTCGCAGGGTACTTCAAGAGCAATTACTCCATCCCTACCACTTCCAAAAAGTTCATTCTATGTCACCTGATGATTATCCTACACGAGTGGAATTCGCTAATTGGTTTCTACAAAAGCAACTAGAAGATAATACATTTGTAAGCAGAGTACTTTATACAGATGAATCGGGATTTTCTAGGGATGGTGTAATAAACTCCCATAATGTTCACCTATGGAATGAGGATAACCCACATGCGATAATTCAGACTAAAAACCAACATAAATTTTTGTCTGGATGGGAATTATCGAGAATTATTTGATTGGACCATATGCCATTGACGGGCGGCTAAATGGTGAGAAATATTTGCAATTTCTTCGAAAGGATTTAAATAATTTATTAGAAAAAGTTCCGTTACATATTCGCAACAATATATGGTTAATGCACGACGGTGCACCACCACATTTCAGCAACATTGCTAGGGAATATTTAGATAACCAGTTTCCCAATCGTTGGATAGGTTGGGGTGGGCCATTCCCGTGGCCACTCCGATCACCAGATCTAAATTCCTTAGACTTCTTTATATGGGGTCACCTTAAATATCTTGTTTATTCGACTCCTGTACAAACTAGAGAAGAGCTGTTAGAAAGCATTTTCTTTCACTGTGCTGAAATAAGGAATAATCCCGGCATGTTATTTAGAGTTCAAAGGGCTTTCCTTACTAACTTAAGGAAATGCATAACTGTACAAGGTGCCCACATCGAACATATTCCCTAGTTGAAATTACGCATGGATTTTATTTTTCCTTTAAATTAATATTGCCGATTTTTTTAGCGGTGTTTTGTGATTGTTTTCTTGACTTCTAAATAAAAATAAGTTTTTTGCTTCATTTGATGATTATGTTTTATTTAATTATTATTTAGTTATATGGTCATTTAAAAATATCTGGATATTTTGAAGTATTGCTAATAACCGTAATAACATTAGGTAATAGGCTCTTTTTCTGACATGGAAAATCTTTATCAATTTTAACTCGGAATTGGTGCGTCTAATAGTGTTAAACTAAGAGTACGTTTTTTTCGTCAAAGATCTCAATTTAATACGAGTAATCGTAAAAAAAAAAGTTAAGTCCATTTTTACCATGCCCTCCCCAACTTTTGACGCACCGGTTGAATTATCTACGATTATAAGGTAAAGTTCCAATTCAACACATAAACTTTACTTTAGAACCTGAATTTCATGTTTTTATCTTTAACGGTTTCTGAAATTTTCAATGAAAACCCATCTTCAGACTCCCCATTTGGGTGGTTGTAGCTCCCAACGGGGGGAGATAGGACACATTTTTATAGGAACTTTTAACCTTATTTTGGTCCGATCTACTAGATCCTTCATTTTTGACCATACCTTTTGGGACACCCTATATACCTTTAAATTCACATCTATATCGCTATTACCCTGTCATTCAATTAGGGGACTGGCTATCCTAAACTCTAAATTCCGATGTATGTATTCGATGTATAGATACATTTTTAAAAGGATGTAACTTACTTAATTAAAAATGTATTAACATGTAGAAGAAGAGTACAGTAAACACCGGACACCGCGTTGCATTCTTTTCCTCAGCCTTTCGAGGACTTTCACGTAAAACTTACTGTTTAACATTGAAGAATTATTAAAACCGAGTGAACTGTCTGAAGTAAAAAAAAAAAATAATAATAATTAGTGTTTCATTTTTGACGAGAAATATTTGAGTTTTTTTTGCGTGATTAGTGCAGACACATATAGTACTGTCTATAAAAAAGACCGGTATAGTGCGTGCCGCCCGGCGTGTTCGGCGAGATTTGCTTGGTGCGCTCATCGTATTTGAGGAACACATAGTTTGTTCCATATATTGTGTTGCTGCAAAAATTGGTAGATTCAGCACGTGGAGTGTAATGGCGGATGACGAGGATGAGGATGCGGGCGAGGTGAGTGATCCTCCTTTGCAGTGCTATAAATGTCAGCAAGAGATATTACATAAAGATATGTTTTATCAGTGTGATATTTGCTGTAGTCATGTTCATAAGGCTTGTGCACGCTTGGCTCCGTCTGAATCCAAGTGTATGCCCTTGCAGAAGCGCCTGTTGGTCTTTTTGTGTGACAACTGTCTATTAATAGCGAAGCAAATTCCGCTCATTGTTAGCATGTTAGAAGAAATAAAAGGTGATCTAAAACTCATTCAAAGTTCTTCACTGGAAAGACGTAACGCAGTTGTCAAGCAACCTAAATCATATGCTGAGGCTCTTGGTCAGGGAAAGGCAGAATCTATAGTGATAGTGAAACCGAAACAAAAACAAGCTGGCTCCATCACAAAGAAATATATACGTAGTCATGTAGATCCGTCTGGTCTTAGTGTGTCAACATTTAGAGAGGGTTATGATGGTAAAGTAGTGATTGGTTGCGAGGATAAGAAACAAATCGGTACTCTTAAATCGCGGTTGAAGGACAAACTTGGTGAAAAGTACGTTGTTGAAGAGCCCCGTTTAAAAAAATCCAAAGTTGAAGATTATCAATATAAACAAGGACGATGTTGATCCTGAAGATGCTGATGAGGACATAGTGAAGGAGATTGTTCAGTGTAATAATTTAATTAATGACGGTCGTACGCACATAAAAATTCTAAAAAAGTGTAGAAATAAGCATGGCAAAGTGGATCTTCTATTAGAGACGGATCCAAAAACACATAATGTGCTCCTAAAAAATAATAAAATTTGTATTGGTTGGTCGAGATGCCTGGTCTTTAACCATGTTAGCATTTTGCAGTGTTATAACTGTATGGATTTTGGTCATTTTGCCAAAGATTGTAAGTCCCATGGAGTCTGTTCTATTTGTTCATCTGAAGACCATTCTTACAAAGACTGTCAATCCGGGACTAAAAAATGTGTAAACTGCACTAAAGTTTCAAAAGATGAGAATCGTAATGCTGACTTTCATCACAGTTCATTGGATCGGCTTTGTCCTATTTTTCTTAAAATGATGGAAATTGAAAATAAAAAGATTGACTATTTGTGTGAATCTCAAGAGTTAGTGAAATGAATGGGGAAAGTAATTCATCAGTCTTTAGTGTAGCTCATTTAAATTTAAGATCTATATTTTCTGGATTTGATGAATTTGTAGATATTGTAGCGACAAATAGTTTTGATGTTGTGGCGGTCAGTGAGACATGGCTAAATGTGAATGTGACGGATGATGCGGTGCGAATGAACGGCTATAACTTTTATAGATGCGATCGAATAGATGGCAGGGGTGGAGGTGTGGGAGTATATGTCAGGGATTCCTTGCAGAGCGAGCTGCTCCCCTTGCAGATGCCGCAGCGGGTAGATGGTCTTGAGAGCCTTTGGGTAAGGATAAGAATTAAATTTAAGTCATGTTGTGTGGTAGGTGTAATATATCGCACCAAAAACAATATTCTCGACTCTGTTAATTTTCTTGACCAGGTTCTTCCTGAGGTTTTGGCATTGTATGGACGTGTTATAGTTCTGGGTGATTTAAATATTAACATGATGCCGGATTGTTTACCTAATCCTATGTCAGAAGTGTTTGACACCCTTGGTTTTGCCCAAGTCATCAATGAGCCAACCAGAGTTACTCAAAAAACTTCAACATTGTTGGATCCTATTTTTGTTATGGATGAGGAGTGTGTTGTCTCAGTGGGCACTTTAGACGCGGAAAATATAAGTGATCATAAATTAACATATTGTAAATTAAATATTTTCGCAAAATTATGCCGACAAAAATTCATAACTTACAGAGATTTTAAGCACTTTAATGAGGACAATTTTTATACTGACCTACAGCGCATATCATGGGATGACATCTATTATATTGAGGATATTGAGGACACGATGTGTGTGGGTAATATGTACTCACATCACATGTGATTAACATCTTAATAAAGACGATATTTATTTATTTATTTATTTAAAAACATATCATGTTTTAAAACGCACGTGTTTTTCATGGAAATATCCCTAAAGCGCCACAGGAACGAAGTGTATGCGGAAAAAGCGATTCACATTGGTCTGGACTCGCTGTAAATTGTACTCGGTGGGAAGCACAGTCCTGGACAAATGATTCCAAAGGGATGAGGTTCTAGCTACTACTACTATGTAGCTACTACTAGCTCGCAGTATGGCTAATGAAGATATTTTAAAATCCAAAGAAAAGGAAATAGAAAGGTTAATACAACAGAACATAGGCCTAAAAATATTCAGAAGACAGAACCAGCAAAAGGAAAAAAATATAAGGATAAAGAACAAAGAAGGAGAAACAATCACCGATAGAAACGAAATTCTAAAGACAGCGCAAGAATTCTATCAAGATCTATACAGGGCCCAAAAGAGCAGCAACAGTACAAAAATGGAATCAAAAAGGAAAATAGTAAATATGGGATCAGAAGATATACCACCCATAAACGAGGATGAAATAAGACACATGCTACACAAAACAAAAAACGGAAAAGCCTCAGGAAACGATAAAATAATACCTGTGATGCTAAAGGAAGGAGGAAGTAAATTATGGAAAGAACTTGTGAGACTGTTCAACATATATATAGAAAAAGGAGACATCCCTGAAGAATGAGAGAACGCGATAGTAATTCTGATCCATAAGAAAGGCTATACGGAAAATCTCGAAAATTACCGTCCAATAAGCCTGCTATCACAGGTATACAAACTAATTAGCAGAGTAATACTGAACCGACTAAAAAACAAGCTAGATATATTTATAAACACAGAACAAGTCAGGTTCAGGAAAAATTGTAGCACTCTAGACCATATATCAGGTGTACAAGTATGAAATGCGGATTTTTTTTCTAAAAAAACATGTTAAATTAGGAAGAATGATAAAAAGTGCATCATTCAAAGTATGCTCCATCGCTTGTTATACGTTTCTTCCATCTTTTGGGTAATTTGTGAATACCACGCCAGCAAAAATCTTCCCCTTTTGCTGCGAACTATTCATTGAGCCATTTTTTTACATCTTCGTACGAACCAAAGCGCTGCTCAGCAAGTACGTGACCCATCGATGCAAACAAGTGGTAATCGGAAGGAGCCAAGTCTGGTGAGTAAGCCGCATGGTGTAGAACTTCCCAGCTGAGTGCTTCCAACATGTCGCGAACTGGTTTTGCCGTATGTGATGGAGCATTGACATGAAGAAAAATGACTTTGTGTTGCCTCTTTCGGTATTCTGGCAGCGAATGGTTCAATTCGGTCAATTGTTGTTGGCAATGTTTAGTATTAACCGTTTCCCTAGGTTTTAATAGCTCATAATAGACTACGCCCCTCCAGTCCCAACAAACACAGAGCATCGTCTTTCTGCCAAAGCGATGGTACAGACGATAATCGAAAGAACCAGAGAATACATCATTCCGCTGTGGCTGGGCTTTATGGATTGCACACAAGCCTTTGGCAGCATTAAGATTTGGGGGGTAATGAAAACACCCAGGGAAGGAAGAATGCACTACAGATATAGTAAAATAATGGAAAAAATATATGACAACGCTACTATTCAAATAAAGCTTCATAGTAACACCGAAAAAATAAAAATATAAAAAAGCGTCCGGCAGGGCAATGTGATATCCCCAAAACTATTCTTAATCGTTCTAGAAAACGTCTTTAAAAACCTAAATTGGGAGAAGAAAGGTATCTTGATAAAATGGCTGCGATTGAGCCATCCATGCTTTGTGGACGACGTAGTGTTAATAGCCCAAAGTAGAGAGAAATTGCAGACGATGTTGAACGAACTCCAGAAGGAATTCGAAAAGATTGGTTTAGAAATGAGCATGAATAAGAATAAAGTTTTCACAAACGACAAGAATAATCAAGAAGATGTAGTAATAGCCAATAGAGTCATAGAAAAAACGGAGAATTACGTATACCTGGGACAAGTACTTGAGATGACGGGAGAGAATCAAACAGCGGAGATTTAAAGAAGAATCAAGCTCTCTTAGGCAGCTTACGGAAAAGTCAGAGACATTATGACGGCGAATATCCCGCTACACTTAAAAACAAAAATCTACAATGAATGCATAATACCCATAAAGATATATGCCTGTGAAACTTGGACCTTCATCCAGAAAAACATAAACAAGTTACGTGTATACCAGCGAGCGGTCAAACGCCGAATACTAAATATATCCCTAAAAGATCACAAAACTAACGAGTGAATTAGACAAAAGATTAAGGTGACAGATATTATCCAACGAATAACCACACTAACATGGAACTGAGCGGGACACGCTGTAAGGAAGTGAGAAGGATGGTGCACCAAAGTCATCAACTGGCGGGGGGAACGGAAGAATAGAGGTAGACCTTTACAACGTTTGGCAAACGATATCAAAAATCAAGCGGAATTGTCATGGTATAGAAAAGCGGAAGAACCAAACGCGTGGCGTAATATGAGAGAGGCCTATACCCAAAAGTGGGTAGATGAGGGCTTATAAAGAAGAAGATATATATATATATATATATATATATATATATATATATATATATATATATATATATATATATATATATATATATATATAGGTACAGATACCTTTGTACATCAGAAGAAGTAGCAAGCCTACGAAACATGTAATGTGATGGCTAACGTACTGTTAACAACAATAAAGTGAAAATCTCAAAACTAAGGTCTTTTTTGCAAGTTTTGACTATGGATTTTCATCCAGTAACGATCGACGCCATAAACTACTTTTAGTCTCTTTAAACAATATCAATATATGTTGATTTAATCTACAAGTATAATTAAGTGAATAAATTTTATACTTTGGCGTAGATTATTAAAAAAAATCACTTGTCTGCTGTATAACTAATTTTACACAAATATTTGCAACGAAATATATGATACTGTTACTGCATTACTATCACCGTAATAAAGAAACAAACAAAATTTTATTAAAATTGTAGCCACAGGTGATCTAATTTTTTTCCTCTGTCTAGCTAACCGCAAAGCAATTTAAGGCAATTTTGATGCAGTAAAATGAATTAATTTCTTACTTTGTTTATAATTTCCGGATACATAACACGCCTAATGACTGGTGCTTTTAACATAAAATTAGATCATTAACGAAATACATAAAATGGGAAAAACGAGCAAAACACAAGGTTTATGCTCGTACGATTAAAAATATTTTCGACTAAAAGTTTAAAATATGTAAATTTATCAATTAAAAAATGGTTTATTTAAGAATTTTTCATGGTCAAAAGTGATGAGTAATAATATGCATACAAATAGCTAATAAGTCTGAAAGATGGGTATTGTTTGAATACTACAGTCTGTTAAATGAGAAGGTGACCGCTCGTATTCTTGAAAAAATGTGTTTTTTTTTCATTAGGGTTGGCGTCCGGTGATTGTGAGGGCCAGTCTAGTATATGATCATGGGCCCAAGCGAGCCACTTCGCAAAGTGATTTTCGCCCAGTAAAGCTTCGAAATTTGACATCACAAGCAAGAAAATGTCGTTATTTCAATTGCGATTTTCTTAATTTTGCCGCTCCTTGACACAGCGTCAATTTCGGGTCCCGTGAAAATAAAGACACGATTCGTTTTTCGACTTTCGGAGTGACTTTGCCTACCGAGCCACGTTTTGGCAAGTCGTCGACATTTCTCGTCTCGTTAAAACGATTTACCTTTTTTTTCACAAATGATACCGACTTTTTAATATATTTAGCAGCCGTGGAATGTGTCATTTTAGGCCCGTTTGGATGTGAACAAAGAAAGACTACTGCGAGCTGACGCTCAAACAACATTTTGGATTTCACGTGATTTCGACGAAAATTCGGAATCTACTGATACTTTTACTAAAATGCGCCGTAGACAAAGATACGTTTTTACTTGACAGACTGTACATGAATTGATCTCTTGTGTAATAACTTTTTAATTTGTTTTACTTCCTGTTTACTGTTTACTTCCCTCGCTAAAGAGAAGTATTGTATTGGTGAATACATCAGTCAAGGTGTCTAGATTGACGAAAACCATGGTTTCACTTTTCTGGCCTTCTATCTATGGACGAACGTCCTTACTTGAAGTAGAAGGTCTTGTATAGTTTCATTAGTACTATAAAAATTTTTCCTGGTAAGATATTGAGTAAAGTCTCATTTAGTTATTTATAGTAAAATCTATAAGCAGTTAAAGGGTCGGGGAAAGAAGTTATATATCGTATATATATATATATATATATATATATATATATATATATATATATATATATATATATATATATATATATATATATATATATATATATATATATATATATATATTCTTCTTCCTTTTCTTTATCCAGTCATATGCGTCCACTGCTGGATATACGCCTCCCTTAAACGTTTCCAGCCTAAGTGATCTTGTGTCAATCTCATCCACTGGCCAAAAACCCTCTTTCAGTCATCTTCCCGTCGTGTTGAGGGCCTTCCTACACTCCTTTTGTCCATGCGTGGTAGCCATTCCAATAATCTTCTTGTCCATCTATCATCTTGCAGCCTAGCCACGTGCCCCACAAACTGGAATCTCAAACATGCTATACTTATGATGATGTCACTTACGTTAGTTCTTTTGCGAATTTCGCAATTATTGACACGATTGGGCAACCGAATGCTCAGCAGAGAGCGTTCCAGCTTCCTCAGCGCCATCTTTAAATTTTTAGCGCTTATGTTTCTGAAGAGTTAGGTTCTTTGCTCCATATGTGATAACAGAAAGCCCTCCTCCTCCCTCCTAAGTTCTTTCACCCTAGAGAGGGTATGGTGACTCTGTGCTCAATAAATGGATTGAATTATCATCTGCCACTGCTCTCGGTTCTGTGCATGATCTGATGCTTCATGCAATGACTTCCCGGGTAACTGTTTCATCTGATCCACCCCACGTGAAAGTGATCTACCCCTGCAGCGCTAGCTTTTAACCTTTCTCTGTGATTCCAGCTCATGTATTCTGCTAAAGTGGCGGAAATACCTCAAGTATGTCTGGTTTACAAGCGAGTTCAGTATTTTAGTAATTTTTAGTTCTTGTAAGATAGACTGGTTAGTTCGATGGTCCACCCACATATTCTGAGAATTTGACGATACACCCACATCTCGAATGCAGCAATTTTGTTTCTATCAGTTTTCTTTATCGTCCATGTTTTTGATGCATGTTACCATCCGAAATATAAGCTTTCCTGCAAGCCTTAACTTAGTCGATCGCGAGATACTCGAGTCTTTTCATATTTTGACTAATTTTGTGGTTGCAGAGCGAGCAATTGACAGTCTCCTACCTATTTCTGGCCGGTATTGGCAATTAAAGACCCAATGTATTGATAGGAATCTACGATTTCATACCCTAGCAGATGTTAAGGTTGATTATCATTTATTCTACTAATAGTCATTATTTTTGTTTTGTTGTTGTTTACTTTCAATCCGTAGCGGGAAGTACGCACTCATTTAAAACATCTTTTTTGAGGCAGACGTGAATGTGACTCCATATTTCAGCAGTGACTACTGTTCTCTTATCGGTCCACCCATCTCGGTACACGGTTCGCCGTATCATAGCTCATCAGCTGAGCTAGGATCGACAAACGGGTGAAAAAAACTCAAAGTACTTATTGCAGTACTAGCGTAACATTGCATTAAGATGTAATAAATTTTCCTTCTGGCTTGTGTGTGAAATGATTTGGCAGATAAGAGAATAGTGCTGACTGCTGAAATATAGACTTTGTTCATTTTTAATAATTGATATAGACTTTTATTACTGGGTTAGAACCGTAACGATAGAGCTGCGGTAATTGTCAGTATCAACAACTCCCACAGAAGAAAGGTATGCTTTTAAATTTTAGGCTTTTACATGCTGAAAATACAAGTTGTAGTATATATATATATATATATATATATATATATATATATATATATATATATATATATTATATATATATATATATATATATATATATATATATATATATATATATATATATATATACATATATATACTCGTATATATATATATATATATATATATATATATATATATATATATATATATATATATATATATATATGTATATATATATATATATATATATATATATATATATATATATATATATATATATATATATATATATATATATATATATATATATATATATATATATATATATATATATATATATATAATATATATATATATATATATATATGAGGCATTATTTGTCAAGCGGGACACCCTTCCCTCCATTACAGATTTTAAGATGTGTAGAGACTGTAGGGGCTCAAAATTTTCGTCAAGACGTGCACTTTGAAATTCCGTTTGGCAATTTTTGAAATTCAATATGGCGGCGCAACATGGCGGCCATAATCAACCAAAAGGTGACTTTTAACAAAAAAAAAATTGCTTAAATTTATGATAAACATTTAGTTTAAAGTGTAAAATGGAAAAACCAGTTGTTTTTTCATATTTTGGGTATGCCGATTATAAATTCAATTACAAAAATGCAATTTGACATCTCTCAACTGCCAAATCACCCAAAATAACATCAAACCCGAGTTTTACGTTAAATACGGAGTTTACCGAGAATTATTATATTTTCGGGTTACTGATTACAAATATGATCTGAGAATTACAAAATTGATAGCTACCAACTGCCAAATCCACTGTCAAAACTGACATAATAACTTGAAAACCGGGTTTTACGTTTAATACCGATTTTATTCACAATTATCATGTTTTTGAGGTCATTTATTATAAATTGATTGTAATTTGACAAAATAAAAAAATTGACAGCTACCTACTGCCAAGTCAACTGCCGAAACTGCCAAAGTAATAAAAGAAGCGATGTTCTAAGTTGAATACGAATTTTACTTCCAAATATCATGTTTTCGGGGCCACTGTTTACGAATATGATGTCAGAATTACAAACTTGACAGCTAACAATTGCCAAATCAATGGTGAATACTAACCAAATCACATTGACAACGAGTTAAATATGGATTTTACTGTAAGTTATTTGGTTGTCTTTGTCTATAACGTGGTAAAGCCAATATTGTATGACATAGGAATTACAAAACTGACAGCTGCCAACTGCCAAATGTACTGTCAAAACTGTCACAATAACATAAAAGCTGACGTTTTCATTAATTACGAATTTCACTGTCAATTAATTTTTTTTTGCAAGAAGGCTGATTTCGAAGCACAGGATAAACTTGCTAAAACCATATCCAAACTAACTATTGGAAAATGAAGCTTAAATACTGCTACTTTTGATGTAAAGTTTCCTATCTAAGTATTTCAAATATGCCAGACTAAATAATTCAACTTAAACTCTTTTAAATGTTCCAAAAAGTAAACCCCGGTTTTTAAGTTATTATGTCAGTTTTGACAGTTGATTTGGCAGTTGGTAGCTGTCAATTTTTTTTTTCAAATTACAATCAATTTATAATAAATGACCTCAAAAACATGATAATTGTGAATAAAATCGGTATTAAACGTAAAACCCGGTTTTCAAGTTATTATGTCAGTTTTGACAGTGGATTTGGCAGTTGGTAGCTGTCAATTTTGTAATTCTCAGATCATATTCGTAATCAGTAAACCTAAAATGTAATAATATCGGTAAACTCCGTATTTAACGTAAAACACGAGTTTGATGTTATTTTGGGTGTTTTGACAGTGGGTTTGGCAGTTTACAGATGTCAAATTGCATTTTTGTAATTGAATTTATAATCGGCAAACCAAAAATACGAAAAAACAACTGGTTTTTCCATTTTACACTTTAAACTAAATGTTTATCATAAATTTAAGCAATTTTTTTTGTTAAAAGTCACCTTTTGGTTGATTATGGCCGCCATGTTGCGCCGCCATATTGAATTTCAAAAATTGCCAAACGGAATTTTAAAGTACACGTCTTGACGAAAATTTTGAGCCCCTACTGATCCTCCTATTTTAAAATCTGTAATGGAGAGAAGGGTGTCCCGCTTGACAAATAATGCCTCATATATATATATATATATATATATATATATATATATATATATATATATATATATATATATATTTATATATATATATATATATATATATATATATATATATATATATATATATATATATATATATATATATATTAGGGTGACCGCAAAAAATCGATGTCGGAATTTTTGTTCGTCTGGACCCAACAAAACGATTCCCCTTTCCAGATATTGAGATAGCCGAAATTTGAGCTCGATTAAACGACGTTAACCCGTGCCGCTCGTCGCTCAAAGTTTGAAAAAATCCAAATTTTTGGCCAAAAAGCTGACATATGGAGCCATAACTCCAGAACGGTAAATAATAGAAACACGCTTAATATCTCAAAAGAAAGCTAATGTTGTTCTTCAAAATTTATATTCTATACATAATTGTTGTTATTTTAAGTCAAAGCGAGTTACAACAGCCTTTAGCCCCAAAAACGTGACCTGGTACCAGTAGGAGCCAGTTTGGGAGTATTCTAAGAATTTTACGGGTTTTTACATTTTTTTGTTAAAAAGTATTTTGGAACTCAATTTTCAAACATAAAGAGCCTTTTGTTCAAATTCAATCTTTTATTATATGGGGATTACCTGACTAGTTTACCAAAGAAAGACCCGTTTGACAGGTAAAAAGGAGGGTGAATCTAATTTCTATTTTAGGGATGGTGATTTTTTACTTCAGCGTACAACCGACCTTCTATTTATTCAGTTTAGTTTCTAAAGTGCCTTTGAGCTGGTTAGATCGAACAATTATCTAGTGAAGATATTTTAACGTTTTTTTTTTTTTTTTTTTTAATTTTCCAAGTGTGTGTGTTATTGTTTTTATAACTATTATAGTATTATTTTAAAAGACATTTGAAAACATTTTATTGAAATTAAAGTTTGCAATATATTTTGTTTCATTTCCAAGTTAACTGTTTTTACCTATTGGCCTCTGAAATGGCATCCACATCAGGTGTACAAAGCCGAACCAAGGATAAAATATTTATTGTGGGCTATCCCATTCACCAGATCACCGGTTGTAAACTACCCTCAAATCGTCAAGTTTTGTGTGCTTTATTTTATAATTTACGTACTGTGAAATTAACTGTAAGAGAATCAGCAAAACTTACAATACGAGAAGTGTTCATTTTTTGGGAGAAAGCTCGAATCCCGACTAAACATGAGCAAGATGCAATTACTAAGCTGGAAAAACTTCACGCCGAGTGGAGAACTCTTCAAAAAGACCGGAAGAAAACATCGAAAACGGCCAAGAACAAATTTAAACAGTTTGTTGAAAAGTTGGATGATCTCTTTGATATTGCTCAACAAAATGCCTTGGCTCTCTGATGAAATCGGAAGAAGATAAGGCGTTTCTCGTGAAACAGAGGCAGAAGGGCCGCCTAGGTTCCATGACTGGAGTGGATCTCAAGTTGTCTCGAGCTGAAGAAATCAAGGTGCAAAAGGAACTTGCAAAAATGAACCGACAAATCCAAGAAGCAACTTTTGATATTGGTGAGTTTTTTTTTTATTATTAAATATTCTAAAAAATAGATAAACAAATAAGTAAATAGTTTCATTATAATTGAAAGAAAATTGTACATGAGAGCATGATTTGGCATCTTTATGATTGAGTTTATATTTTTTAAATAATACCTTTTGATAATTAGAAGTAGGTAATTTAGTACCTATGTATTATTACTATTCTGCTAAAACGACAAGTTTTTATAGTCTTTTTTTTCTCTTTCTTTTGTTGCTTCTTAGAGACCGATGATGAAGACAAGTTCGAAGAAGGAGAAGAAGACACTGAAGAGGACAGCATCTACCAGGAACTTGAGAGCTTGGAGGAAATGGACATCCCTGAAGAAGCTGCAGAAGATCCAGGACCATCTGAAAGCAAGAGGATGAAAGTTTCATTTGCAAGGGGCGTTAAAGAGATTTTAAACATGAAATTGTCCATTTTATTAGATCGATGTAAGGTATCCGACAGAAATGCCACGAGAATTTTAATAGCTACTCTAGAAGCACTAAACCTTGACCCTCTTGAGTACAAAGTCTCGAAAACTTTATTACATGATAGAAGGCAAATGTTCAGAGAACAATATAATAAAAAAATTTTGATAAAGTAAACATTCCTGAAAAAGAGCTCGTGGTTGTCCATTGGGACGGTAAACTTTTACCGGGTATTTTAAAAAATGATCAATGTGAGCGAACAGCTATAGCTATTTCATATGGCGAAAAGGAACAGCTGCTGGGAGTTCCTGTAACAGCAAACAGCTCTGGAGAGGAGCAAGCCGTAGCCGTATATCAATGCCTACATGAATGGGGTCTTCTCAACACCGTCAAGGCGATGTTCTTCGACACTACAGCATCCAACACGAGAAGACTCAAAGGAGCATGCGTCATATTGGAACAAATGTTAGGAAGAGAATTGTTATTCCTAGCTTGCCGTCACCATATCTTGGAAATTCTGTTAAGGGGCGTATTCGACACAAAAATGGGATCAACCACTGGACCTCATCCAGACATTTTCAAGAGATTCCTCACTGCGTGGCCCAAGATAGACAAAGGGAAATACGACACAGGTATCAGTGACAATCTAATACAAAAGCAGCTAACTCCAGAAGTAATCGCAAATGTTACTGCTGAATTCGAGACCAAATTAACTGAGAGCCACCCCAGAGATGACTACAAGAAGCTATTGCAGTTGGTTCTCGTATTTGTTGGATCACTAGACGGCAATGTTGTGGGTTTTAGAACTCCAAGAGCCATTCATCACGCTAGGTGGATGGCAAAGGCTCTTTACTGCTTAAAAATGTTCATTTTGCGTCGTCAATTTAAGATGTCTAAAGAAGAAGAAAGTTCTGTGCGTGCCATTTCTGTTTTCCTAGTTAAAATTTATTGTAAAGCTTGGTTCAATGCTCCAAAAGCTCATCTTGCACCAAAGCAAGATTTAGGTATTTTGAACCAATTGTGGTATTTGAATGCAAAGTTGGTGGGATTATCCATTACAGACGATGAAAAGTTGTTAATGGCTAATAAATTGCTCAGTAGCATAGATGAACCATCACAGCACGCTAGGGTTGTAAATCCAAAAGTTAGGAAAGAAAACTTAAAAGAGGTAGTTGATGGAGGATTGGTAAATTTACTTACCAAAGAAACGTTTACATTCTTTGACCAATTTAATATAAAAACAGATTTCCTAAGACAACATCCAAACACTTGGCTTCAAAATAATGACTTCCAAGAAGGATTGAAAATTGTCAAAACATTAAAAGTAGTTAATGATATGGCTGAGCGTGGTGTTAAATTAATAACCGACTTTAACGACCTTCTGACAAAAGATGAAGACCAAAAGCAATATGTCCTGCAAGTTGTAAGTAAATGCCGAGTATTATATCCTGACGTTTTAGATAACTATGTAAAATTATCAACTCATGTAGGTACTACGTCTGTATCTTTTCTGTGTCTGTTTTGTATGGATTATATACCTAATTTTTACATTTTAAAATAAAAAATGTCATTAGACTTATCAGTATTACTTGTTTTTTTTTATTATATTTCTACTTTAAACTCAAAAATATACCAAAAAAAAAAGCAAAATTTATCGCTTAATAACAAAATAAACGAAGTATGCTCCTAGTGGTACCAGGTCACGTTTTTGGGCTAAAGGCTGTTGTAACTCGGTTTGACTTAAAATAACAACAATTATGTATAGAATATAAATTTTGAAGAACAACATTAGCTTTCTTTTGAGATATAAGCGTGTTTCTATTATTTACCGTTCTGGAGTTATGTCTCCATATGTTAGCTTTTTTGCCAAAAATTTGGATTTTTTCAAACTTTGAGCGACGAGCGGCACGGGTTAACGTCGTTTAATCGAGCTCAAATTTCGGCTATCTCAATATCTGGGAAGGGGAATCGTTTTGTGGGGTCCAGACGAACAAGATTCCGACATTTTTTTCCCCCTCTATGAGATCCGGTCACTCTAATGTGTGTGTGTGTGTGTGTGTGTGTGTGTGTGTGTGTTAGACGTCCTTTTCACTATTCTTAAGGTCGTAGAATCTGAATATTATATTATTTTCTCATTATTTTCAATGTCACCAGGAGAAAGGAGTGAAAAGATAGAGTCGGTTATATATATATATATATATATATATATATATATATATATATATATATATATATATACATATATATATATATATATATATATATATATATATATATATATATATATATATATATATATATATATGTATATATGTATATGTATATATATGTATATGTATATATATATATATATATATATATATATATATATACATATATACATACATACATACAGTGTGTCCCAAAAAGTTTTATACAAATGGAGAAAAAGTTTATCTTACATATTACAAAGAAAATTATTCTTGATAAAATGTTCTGCATCATATGGAAATCCATAATCTAGCATCAAAAGTTTAAAATATTTGATGGTATACAGGGAAAATAAAAAATAATGATTTATAATAAAGAGTAAAGTGTGTTTAAATTTAAATAGAGAGCAAAATATTAATTGAGCCTAAAATTTGTTGTGATTTCGTTTTCTTTTTTTCAATAAATAATCCAACAATTACTGACATGTTTAATGGAGTTTTTTTGAATTTTTAAGTAGGAAGGCCACACATCTAATCGTGAGCATAATTTTTTAGTTCAGTTCAATATTTTAAATTTTTGATGTTTGACTATGTATTTCCATGTGATGCAGAACTTTTTAACAAGAATAATTTTTTTTGTAAAATATAAGATAAACTTATTCTCCATGTGTATAAAACTTTTTGGGACGCACTGTATATATATATATATATATATATATATATATATATATATATATAGATATATATATATATATATATATATATATATATATATATATATATATATATATATATATATATAATATATTTTCAATTTCTTGGGCTTTATGGTTCTTTTGTTTTAAGGATAGAGAAATTACATCATGTTCTAGTTAGAATTTATTGAAAACGTTTCGCCCGATTTTCAGGCTTCTTCAGTTCATATGTGTGGGTTGAAACGAAGACACACTTAACATTCTTTAAAAGGTGTTACTAAGACGGTCACATTTAAAAAAAAAAAAAAAAATTCAACCCACACATATGAACTGAAGAAAAAAAAAAAATTCTAACTAGAACATGATGTAATTTCTCTATCCTTAAAACAAAAGAACCATAAAGCCCAAGAAATTGAAAAAATATATATTCAATATTCCAAGGTTCAAGAAAGAATTCAATCCAACTTATATATATATATATATATATATATATATATATATATATACATATATATATATATATATATATATATATATATATATATATATATATATATATATATATATATATATATATATATATATATAAATAATTTGATGCATATTTATGTATAATAAAGTATATCAAGGATTACTATAAAGTCTCGTGTAAAAAGTCCTTTTCAGGGTTCTGGAAATCGAGTAATATAAAAATTATGTTATTTTTTTCATTATTCTTAGTTCTAACATGGAGATAGAAAAAGAATAAGCGATCGTTAAATATTGTATAGTTTGAATGGTAATATGTGAATTTTTCCTGGTTTTTGTTTGAAATAATGGACAGTTTTTAAGTCTAGTGATCTTTAGTAAAAAATATAAGGATATATCGTGAACCGGCGCCAAAGAAGGCCAAGGCTACTATATCGGCTAATAAAGTCACGGCCACAGGGTTATGGGATGTAGGAGGCATAATCCACATTGATTACCTTGAAAAAAGTAAAACGATTAATGGAGAGTATTATGTCAACTTATTGGATCGTTTCAGCCAAGCTATGAAAGAAAAACGTTAGCATTTGGCGGAGAAAAAAAATTTGTTTTGTCAAGACAATACACGCGTGCACACTTGTGTCATCGCCATGGTAAAATTCCATGAGTTAGAGTATGACTTGCTTCCACGTCCACCATATTCGACAGATTTAGCCCCCAGTTATTATTTCTTATTTCCGAATACGAAAAAATAGCTTGGCGGTAAAGAATTTGGCTCACACAGATGAGGTGATTGCTGAAACAAACGCTTATTTTGAAGGATTGGGTAAATCGTATTTTTTAGATGGGATAGACAAGATAGAGAAACGTTGGGCTAAGTGTATCGAGCTAAAAGGAGACTATGTTGCAAATTAAAATAAATTTTACACATAAAAATGTGTTTTTTCCTGCCAAAGCCAGGTACGTACCATACAAGCCTCGTACTAACATTTTTAACCTAAAATGTCTAATTACTAGCTATAGAAGAGTTAGAGTTAACATTCTTTTTATGAAAATTTAAAAGATTCTATAAAGAAATTAATGGAAATAAAACATTTTTATGAAGTTTTGCTAGATTGCACTCACAGAATAAATAAACAATAAATACTTTTTATATTAGGAAGTTGTGTACCTAACTCTAAAAAATTAGTTAAATTGATAGGATTTCACTAAACCTTATCACTAAAAGAATAAAGAAATACCATATTGTCAGATATGTTTAGAACATTATCTTAAGAACCATATTGGATATAACTAATCAGGTAGAGGACATGAAGACGACGTATGTAAATTTCAATTTAATAGAAAAAATGCAAATAAAAAATTAAAAACGATAAATATCTTAAAACCATTAATTAAGGAAATTATCACATTTTCTGCATCTTAACTATAGCTTTTCAACATTTTAAAAGCAGTAACATAAGTAAAAATGAATTTAACACATCCTGCTGCTACTTCAGACAAAACAATACCACCCTCGCATCCAGACATACGCTAAATTAAACACTTACCTGTTGTGTGGATGTCAACAGTCACTCAAAAAAAAACAACTTCTTACTCTAAGCTTGTAACTGTCCTAGAAAAATGCTAACAAGACTCTAATTAGGCAGTGAACGTCAAAAATTTTCTTAGAAAAGACACTGTAAAAAGACACACGGCTTTATATACGCGAAAACTAATCTCTGGCTACTCCAGCTGGAAATTGAGGCTCTGTTTGTTATGCGATGTTACCGATAGAGCCCGATAGAGTAAAAATTTTTAGTGTTGAGGGATTCAGGGTTACATCGCTCTTGATTTCGCTCATGGTCGAGGGATGCTGCGCAAAGCGATCGATAAGGAACGTGTCGGCTCTATATAGGACCAGAGATGGAGGTAAAGGGAATTTAGGAAGGCAGTGAAGGCGTCAAAATAAATTTTCAGGTTACACTAATGAACCAAATATAAAATTCAGGTAACCCACTGAAAAATTGCTGAATGTATTCGGTGAAAAAGCAAGAAATAGACCTATGACATCACATTAGAGAGCGTACGACAAAGAACATATTAAAATGGTTCTAAAGGAGATGCAGAACTCTGCGCAATCTTAACTTGTATGCGACAATACCAATAAAGTTCGATGTAGGAAAATTTTTATTGCTGAGGGATTAATTCAAGGTTGTTCGCTCTTGAATTTAAAGTTCTCTTCTTCTTCAATTCTATGCACAGACAGAGATGGAGTTAAAGGGAATTGGGGCAGTAATGGAGCGTCAATTGGTTCAATTTTTTTTTCTAGTCTATTCGACATTATTTTTGTAAATAGTTTCTATATCTGGGATCTATACTTTTCAAGACTGGTCGGTTCTCCTTCTTGCAGCAAACAACTATTAAATGATTTTTGTCGTTCGTTTCTTGTTATTTCTAAACATTTCTTGAACATCTCGAATCGTTTCCTCCTCTTTCTACGTTTCTCATTAATTTTAGTGCTAAATCTATTTTTTCAGCTGTGATTTCCATTAATTGTTCTGAGTTGAGGTTGATCATCTGTTTTCCTTCTTCTTTATTGTTTACTGGGTATATTTCGTTGGACCTTTTGCCTTCTATAAATCTGGATTTGCAATTATATCACACTTATGTTACGTTACTCTGAGTTTTTAGTGCAATATGATATTTTGTTGCCAGTGATTCAATTTGTCCTTTTATTTCTTTAGAGCTGCTTTTCTCTTGATGGTGTTAACTCCCCTGTTATTCTCATTAAGTGCCTCTAGTGAATAGTGTATTGTTTTGTTATATCGCTCTTTGCTGCTATAGTAGTGACGTAAAATAGTGAATGATGTCGAAAAAAAGTTTGCCGCTAGCGCGTTGCCTTGCAATACACCGCCTAAACCATTAAATATGGAACAATATTATGTAGCAGAGAATATCTATAATCTATAATATATATAAAATGCAATGTCTCTCTGTCTGTCTGTCTGTCCATTAGTGCGTTTATCACGTGAAAACCACTTATCCGATTTATGTGTCTTTTTTAAGTTCATACATATATTTTTTGGCCAGGTTACATAATAATAATAATAATCTATATCTATAATATATATAAAATGCAACGTTTCTCTGTCTGTCTGTCTGTCCATTAGTGCGCTTATCCCTCGAGATCCACTTATCCGATTTACGTGATTTTTTAAATTCATACATATGTTCTCTGACCAGGATATATATTTTATTACATCTATAATATATATAAAATGTAACGTATATCTGTCTGTTTGTCCGTTTGTGCGCTTATCACTGGAGAACCACTTATCCGATTTACGTGCTTTTTTTTTAAACATGTTAACCATTAAATATGGAACAATATCATGTAGCAAAGAATATCTATAATATATATAAAATGCAACGTCTCTCTGTCTGTCTGTCTGTCTGTCTGTCCGTTAGTACGCTTATCATTGGAGAACCACTTATCCGATTTACGTGCTTTTTTGTTAAACAAACATATGTTCTCTAGCCAGGTTATAGGATAAATTTTATTACGTTAGCTGACATAAGGAATAAGCAGTGACGATAATAGTGAATCAAGTCCGAGAAAAGTTTGCCGTTAGCGCGTTCTCTTGCAATACACTGCCTAAAGCATTAAATATGGAACAATATCATGTAGCAAAGAATATAATATATATAAAATGCAACGTCTCTCTGTCTGTGTGTCTGTCCGTTAGTGCGCTTATCACTCGAGAACCCCTTATCCGATTTACGTGTTTTTTTTTTTAATTCATACATTTGGTCTCTGGCCAGGTTATCTATAATCTTCTATCTAGAATATATATAAAATGCAACGTCCTTCTGTCTGTCTGTCTGTCCGTTAGTGCGCTTATCACTTGCGAAACACTTATCCGATTTACGTGTTTTTATAAATTTAAACATATGTTCTATATAATTCGATATAAGCCTAGATAATGGGAGATAAGGAGAAATAATGGGAGATGAGTCGAGATAAGGCTCGATAATGGGAGATAAGGTAAGATAATGGGAGATAAATATAAATAATGGGAGATAAGGAGAAATAATGGGAGATAAGCAAAGATAAGTCTAGATAATGGGAGTTATGGTGAGATAATGAGAGATATGGAAAAATAATGGGAGATGAGGAGAAATATTGAGAGATAAGTCGAGATAAGCCTAGATAATTGGAGATAAGGTGAGATAATGGCAGATAAGGAGAAATAATGGGAGATAAGGAGAAATTATGGGAGATAAGGAGAAATAATGGGAGATGAGCAGAGTTAAGCCTAGATAATCGAAATTATGTAGAGATAATGGGAGATAAGGAGAAATATTGAGAGATAAGGGGAAATAAGGGGAGATATTTGATTACGTTGGGTAAATTAAGGAATAAGCAGTGACGATAGTGGTGAATCAAGTCCACGCGAGCGGAGCCGCGGGCTCGGCTAGTTCATTAAACGATAGACTTACAGTTGCTTTCGACGGAGCGGATGTACAGTCACACTTCTCAAGCCATTCTTGGGTTCTGGCTGTAATTTTTCCCATCAAAAAGCAATGTTTAAACAAGACATGAATTTCTTTTTGTGCCATTGTTTTGCAAAAATTATGCTGTTTTATTTACTTCCATGTATTTAAGACTACTTTTAACTACTTTTATTAGTTTTGGGGCTGTAGTTCTCCTAAAATTGAATTACATTTTTCACCGATTCTCTTAATATTTATATAATTTTGTCATATTCATTATTCTTTTTTGGCCATTCCCCAATTTTGCTGGAAACTTTTCTTCCGTTGTTTTATATTAATTTGACCTGAACTTGACTTGACTAAAATTTAAATATTGTCTGATATAGAAGAAATTTTTTTTCTAGTAGTATGTTTATGCATAGTTTGTTTCTTATCCATCACTACTTCTGATTTTTGTCAGTTGAAAATATTTCATCTCTTATTTCGCCAGTTGGAGTTATTCACGTCCACCTTCTTTTATCTTTCCTCTAGTATAATATATTTATGAACGACAATTTTTCACTTTCCACACAATTTACATGCATTCCACCAAAATTTCTGGTGATTTGTAAAAGTCTGCATATAAACAAGGTTTGTGTCAATAAGGAAGTTACGGATGCGCTCCAGTGTCGCACAGAAGTAAGACAAGGTTGTGTCCGGGCACCCTTGCTATTCAACATCTTTACGGTGGCTCTTTCCATAATTATGGATAAAAATCTAACAGAGGGGTGTATCGGAATTACGAGACATGACGGGAGTCTATTCAGTCAGAACTAATGTACGAGTATGTGCATGATTGTACTCTGGTTTCCCATGCCTTGGACAGCCTACAAAATACCTTTGACATCCAGACCAAAAACCACTAAGGCCATAATGTCCAAATTAATTTTGAAGAGGATTCACCCAGTTCTTGGATCGAACGGTAACTATTGAAGACATGTTGGTCGATTATTATGATGAAGAGTCAAAGTAATAGTCAAAGAGATTGAAATTGGGAAATTTCGCGCTTTTGTTTTTTGGGACAAAGATGGGACACTTCTTATTATATTATTTTTCATTGTTAAACAAACTTCGCTAAATATTTGTTCTTGCGACAGTGTGGCTGCTCATAAACTGCTGTTAAGTTTGGAAAAAATTAACCAATTAGGCTTTGAACTAAAGAAGAAGTAAGTAAGAAGAATAATCTTTTTTTAATGGTCTAGAGTTACTTTATAACCGTTACACTAAGTACATAAAATGGAAAGGAGATTACGTTGTATAAACAATTTTTCTTTTTGGAATATGCTAGGCTAGAAACATATCAACAGTCATTTGTAATATATATATTGGTATTCTCTTGATTAAAAATTAATAGAACGAAAACCAAAGTAATGATTGTTAGTCGTAAGGAAGATCTGTCCCATATAAATGAAATTACTAGTTTCACAGTTGTAGACCATTTCAGCTATTTGGAATCCCTCATAACTAACAATGGTGGGTGTGAAGCGGAAGTAAGAAGACGTTTGGCTATGGCTAGAAACTTGACAATCAAACTCACTTAGGTCTGGAAAAATCCAGCTGTCACAAAAAACACAAAGTTAAGATTGCTATCCAGCCTTATATTCTCCATAGGGATTTATGCATTGGAAACATGGACCATTAAACAAACTGACAAAAGACGAATCGATGCGTTTGAGATATGGGCGAAGAATCCTCAGTATCATATATCGAACATCGTACTAATGTATCTATTCTTAAAGAGTGTAGTATAAATGACTTTCAAATAAAATTAATAGACGGTACATGAAATATTTTGGTCACATTATAAGGAAAGTGGATGCCAGACATGACTCGGCGGCAAAAGTAGTTCACCAAGCACTATCCACAACATACAAGCTCATAGAAAACACAGATCCCTACTACAAATACACACCAACATCCGTACTTGAAAATAAAGATTACAAACTCTACTGGGACATCAGTATCCATACAGATAAAACAGTCTCCGCCAATAGACCCGATATTACTTTTCAGTGCAAAAAAGAAAAAGTCACCTATCTAATTGACATAGCAGTCCCCAACGACACAAAAATAAAATTCAGGTAACCCACTGAAAAATTGCTGAACGTATTCGGTGAAAAAGCAACAAATAGACCTATGACATCACATTAGAGAGTGCACGACAAAGAACATATTAAAATGGTTCTAAAGAAGATGCAGAACTCTGCACACGCTTAATATATAGAGCCTTTGGCTAAGCTTGCTGCAAACAGAAATCTTAACTTGTACGCGATAATACCAATAAAGTTCGATGTAGGAAAATTTTTATTGCTGAGGGATTAATTCAAGGTTGTTCGCTCTTGAATTTAAAGTTCTCTTCTTCTTCAACTCTATGCACAGACAGACATGGAGTTAAAGAGAATTGGGGCAGTAATGGAGCGTCAATTGGTTCAAATTTTTTTTCTAGTCTAGTAAATAGTTTCTATATCTGGGATCTATACTTTTCAAGATTGGTCGGTTCTCCTTCTTGCAGCAAACAACTATTAAATGATTGTTGTCGTTCGTTTCTTGTTATTTCTAAACATTTCTTGAACATCTCGAATCGTTTCCTCCTCTTACTACGTTTCTCATTAATTTTACTACTAAATGTATTTTTTTTCAGCTGTGATTTCCATTAATTGTTCTGAGTTGAGGTTGATCATCTGTTTTTCTTCTTTTTTTATTATTTGCTGGGTATATTTCGTTGGGCATTTTTGCCTTCTATAAATCTGGATTTGCAATTATATCACACTTATATTACGTTACTCGGAGTTTTTAGTGCATTATGATATTTTGTTGCCAGTGATTTAATTTGTCCTCTTATTTCTTTAGAGCTGCTTTTCTCTCGATGGTGTTAACTCCCCTGTTGTTCTTATTAAGTGCCTCTAGTGAATAGTGTATTGTTTTATTATATCGCTCTTTGCTGCATTTTATGCTGTTTTATTTAGTTCCATGTACTTAAGACTACTTTTAACTACTTGGGGGCTGTAGTTCTCCTAAAATTGAGTTACGTTTTTCACCGATTCTCTTAATATTTATATAATTTTGTCATATTCTTTATTCTTCTTTGACCATTCCCCAGTTTTGCTGGAAACTTTTCTTTCGTTGTTTTAAATTAATTTGACTTGACTGAAATTTAAATATTGTCTGATATAGGAAAAATTTTTTTCTAGTAGTGTGCTTATGCATAGTGTGTTTCTTATCACTCACTACTTCTGATTTTTGCCAGTTAAAAATATTTAGTCTCTTATTTCGCCAATTGGAGTTATTCACGTCCAAGTTCTTTTATCTTTCCTCTACTATTTTTATTCTGTTATGGGTCTAGCACACGTGCTGCAGGCAGGTCCCTAAGCGCTACAGGAGCTACACGTGTGCGGAAAAAAGTGATTCACGTTGTTCTTGAATCGCTGTAAATTGTACTCGGAGGAAAACCCAGTCCTAGGCAAATTATTCCAAAGGGATGATGTTTTCCATATAAAAGACTGCTTGAAAAGCTTTGTACGAAGAGTAACAAACTGAACTTCATACGGATGTGAAGTATTAGCGCGACGTGTGTTTCTAACATGCACCGCTCTGGGAGGAATTAAGCGGGCTACATCCTCCGAAGACCTTCCATGAAAATACTTGTAGAATAGGCTCAAGTCGCCAATCGTTCTTCGATGTTCCAGCGAATCAAGGCCGGCGATCAGTTCCGGGTCTCCAATCAGACGAACAGCTCTTCTCTGAATAGAATACAATAAATGCTATGTATGTTTGGAAGCGGAGTCCCAAACATTGAAGCGGTATTCCATAGTTGGTTCAATTTGAGCTTTGTAAAGAATTAACAGTTGTTGTGGAGTATAAAGCTTTCTGGTTCGAAATAATATTCCCAACTTTTGAGAAGCTCTCCTTGCTATGCCTGCGACATGTTCATGCCAGGACATATTTGCTCCCAAACTATCGCCCAACAAATTGAGTGACTGTGTTAGAGGAATGGAGTGCCCCGCCATAACTATGTCGGGTTCAGCAACGTTAACTTATTTAGAAAAAGCTGCCGCCTGGATTTTTATAGCGTTAAATTCCAATAGGTTACCGTCACCCCAAGATAGAGTTTCTTCCCGGTCTTTGTTAAGTTGAACGACTTCCCGCTGTCAGCGGATATTTGTCTAAGTAGCTGATGTTCGAGCGTTCAAAGTGAATGAAGAGATAAGCGTACTGTCATCTGCAAAGCTGTAGATTGGGTTTTCGGTCTTTTCCAGCAGATCGTTAATGTAAATGAGAAAGAGAGTAGGAGATAGTATAGAGCCTTAGGGCACACCGGCGTTGATAGGGAAATGTTAGAAAGAAATCCGTTGACTGCCACTCGTAAAGAACGCTCTCTGAGGAAACATGAGAGCCACAAACAGAAGTTTTCAGACATACCATAAAAGCGTAGCCAACAGTCCATGATGCCAAACACGGTCGAATGCCTTAGCTATGTCAAGAGCAACCGCTCGAGAATCTCCAAAGTGTTCAATTGCGTTGTTCCAAACATGTGTTACATAAGTCAGAAGATATCCTGTTGATCTGTGTTTACGAAAGCCACATTGGTGATCGCTAATAATGTTGAATCCTTCAAAATATTTTAGAAGATGCTGATGGATAGCCCTTTCCATGACTTTCGATATTATTTAAAGCAGCGCGACTGGTCGGTTATTTGGCAGGGTCTTCTTGCCTTTTTTAGGTATCGGCTGAACTGTGGCACATTTCCAGCAGGAAGGAAATATTTCCTTTCTGTAGGGTAGGTTGAAAAGTCTACAGAAAACTGGTGTTAGTTCCTTCGCACAGTTTTTAAGAACTATGGCAGGTATTCCGTCAGGGCCAGAAGCTTTTTTGGTGTCTAGCTTCTTAAAATACGTTTAATGATACGCTGTCTGAAGACAATATCGTCTATCCTTAAATGCCTATGGGAATAGTAGGTGGTGTTTTTACTTGGAAATCGACAGTAGAATGTGAAGCAGAGTTCAGAACAAGTTCGCTTTTTCGACAGGTGTCGTTGCAATAGGCCGTGTGAGTAGTGGTATGGTGGATTTGGTGAAATTTTGACTAACTACCTTGGTAACTGACCAAAAGTACCTGGAATTGTTGGAACAAGTGAGGAGTTTGTTTCTAATTCGCTGATTGTGTGTTTCCTTGGTTTGGTCGATAATTTCTTTGCATCTGTTCCGGGCACGAACAAAGGTATCACGATTTACGGTGTTAGGATTTACACGCTATTGTCGGTAGACAAGATATTCAGAAGCAACAGCTTCTTTGCATTTTCGGTCAAACCAAGGTATTTTTTCGAAAAAGGAATGTAAGCCTCCATACCAGCCAAAATAACATCGGAAACCTCCCTGGCGCAGTCAGATGGGTAGTCGGATCGAAAACAAACGTTCAACCAAGGGAAAGTTCGAAAATATTCCATGAGAACTTCCCATTTAGCAGATCTGTAGTGCCAAATCTTGGGCGGTTTAGGCGCCTCTCTGTCACTGATTGGTTAGATACTCGATGTGGAAAGCAGTTTATGGTCTGAAAAACCTAACGGCGGATTTATGGTGACCCTGTAAATCCCCGGATTGGTGGTTAAAAACAGATCAAGAAGACTGGCGAACTCCCCGTCTCGATCAGGGATCCGTGTTGGTTCGTCAATAAGCTGAGTTAAGTCACAACTGATTGGGAATGATTCAGCTTCACGACCTTGTTTGTCGGTAGTATCTGAATATTTAAGCCAGCTGATGTTGTGGATATTAAAGTCGCCCAGGATGGCAATTTCGGTATTTGGATAGTTAATTTGTAAATGATCGATGGTGTCCGCAAGAAAGGTGTTCTAAAGTTAGTATCACTGGGTGGTCGATAGAGGATGCAGATGAACCTTGTGGTTTGTTGAGTTGTTATTTTTAACCACATAACATCAAAGTTTGGGGGCTCCAGAGCCTCTTCTCTGTATAATGTATTTAAGAAGGACATTTTTACATGCATTCCACCAAAATTTTTGGTGATTTGTAAGATCCTGCATACAAACGAGGTTTGTGTCAATGGGGAAATTACGGATGAGCTCCAGTGTCGCACAGAAGTAAGACAAGGTTGTGTCCCGGCACTCCTGCTATTCAACATCTTTACGGTGGCTCTTTCCATAATTATGGATAAAAATCTGACAAAGGGGTGTATCGGAAGTACGAAACATGACGGGAGCCTATTCAGTGAGAACTAATGTATGCGCATGATTATGCTCTGGTTTCCCATTCCTTGGACAGCCTACAAAATATCCTTAACATCCAGACCAAAAACCACTAAGGGCCACAATGTCCAAATTAATTTTGAAGAGGATTTATCAGGTTCTTGGATCGAATGGTAACTATTGAAGACATGTTGGACGATTATTGCGATGGAGAGTCAAAATAATAGTCAAAGGGATGGAAATTGGGAATGGGAAATTTGTCGCTTCCGTTTTTTGGGACAAAGACGGTACACTTATTATATTATTTTTTTCATTGTTAAGTAAACTTCGCTAAATAATTGTTCAAAGGAGGTTACTGTTTATGCGACAAACTCACAAACTGCTGTTAGTTTGGAAAAAATTAACCAATTAGGCTTTGAACTGAAGAAGAAGTAAGTAAGAAGAGTAATCTTTTTTTAAAAGGTCTAGAGTTACTTTATAATCGTTGCACTAAGTACATATAATTGAAAGGAGATTACGTTGTCTAAACAATTTTTCTTTTTGGAATATGCTTGTTCTTTCCATGCTAGGCTAGAAACATATCAATTCGTAATTTATATAGTGGTATTCTTAAACTCTGGGTTGACAATTAATAGAACGAAAACCAAAGTAATGATTGTTAGTCGTAAAAAAGACCTGTCACACATAAATGAAATTACTAGTTTCACAGTTGTAGACCATTTCAGCTATTTGGGATCCCTCGTAACTAACAATGGTGGGTGTGAAGCGGAAGTAAGAAGACGTTTGACTATGGCTAGAAACTTGACGATCAGACTCACTAAGGTCTGGAAAGATCCAGCTGTCACAAAAAATACAAAGTTAAGATTGCTATCTAGCCATATATTCTTCATAGGAATTAACGCATCGGAAACATGGACCATTAAACAAGCTAACAAAAGACGAATCGATGCGTTTGAGATGTGGGCGAAGAATTCTCAGTATCATATACCGAACATCGTACTAATGTATCTATTCTTAAAGAGGCTAGTAAAAATGACAGACTTTCAAATAAAATTAAGACAGTACATGAAATATTTTGGTCACATTATGACGAAAGTGGATGCCGTGGAAAAACTTGTAGTAAGGAGGAAGATAGAAGGTAGTAGATCAAGGGGACGGTCTCCAACAGGATGGTCCAACCAAGTGAGACCTCTTCTGGGAGTGGGTTTGCGTGAGCAGGATCGAGATGCGTGGAGAATGACGGTTGAGACAACAAGTACATAGTATCACTGATACTCCTACTGAGATGAAAGGAATGAGAGAGAGAGAGAGAGAGAGATTCTTAAAAACTAAAATGATTTATTTTTTGTTGAAAAATACATTGTCTTAATATTTTATACTAGCTGTGCCCGCGGCTCCGCTCGCGTGGACTTGATTCGCCTTTATCGTCACTGCTTATTCGTTATGTTTATATTATTATATAGTTCAAGGGGCCTTAGAGGCCCATGGTTTGGTTGCATACTTGTCTCCACTTCTTTTTATCTCCTTTTAGCGTTTCCCAGTGAGGGATTCCCATCAACTCCGGATCTTGCTTTACTGCCTGAATCCATGTAGATCGAGGTCTACCCTTGCCTCTTCTTCCAACCACTCCTCTTATTACGGCTTGCTTTGCCTGTCTTTCTTCCTTCATCCTTGCCAGGTGTCCCAACCATCTTAATTGGTGGCTTCTTATGATTTGGCTTATAAGGGATTTCGTATATAGGCGTTTTAATTCGTAATTTGTTCTTCTTCTCCATAGTCCCTCTTCTTTCCTTCCTCCGTAGATTCTTCTCAAAGCTTTCCTTTCGCACACCTCCAACGTCTCCTTTTCTCTTGCATTCAGTTTCCACGTATCGCATCCATATGTCACCGTGGGTCTGACAACTATCGTATTTATTCCTTCTTTTGCTTTTCTTGATACATTCTTTGATTTCAATATTGGATCCATTGCCCCCAAACATCTCCTTTCGCTATTCTTTCTTGTATCTCTGTCCTTTCTTGTCCACTCTCTGTTATTGTTACTCCCAGATAATTAAATTTGTCTACTTTTGCAAACGTATATCTTTTCCCTAAGTTGTTTATTATATCTAAACTTTTGTTGCTTTTATTATCCTTTTTCTTTGTAATTTCCATGTATTTTGTTTTTTCCTCATTTATCTTTAGTCCTCTCATCCTTCCCCTTTCTTCTATCCTACTTATGTCTTTTTTGAGGTTCTTTTTGCTCTTGTAATTACTGCTACATCATCCGCATAGGCCAAGCATTGGCAGGTTTGTTGGTATATCGTTCCATTTGTTTTTATTTCTGACTCCCGGATTATCTTCTCTATTACCAAATTAAATAGACATGTCGACACTGGATCCCCCTGTCTTAATCCTCTCTTCACCTTAAACTGGTCTGATACCTTGCCCTCAATCAACACTCTATTTTCTGTGTCATTCAGGGTCATTCTCACCATGCGAATCAATTTACTTGGAATTTTTAGTTCTTCCATTATCTTGTAGAGTCCTTCTCTATTTATAGAGTCATATGCTTCTCTGAAATCCACAAAGACCAAGTGTAGTGCCAAATTTTGTTTTAAGCTATTATCTTGGATTTGCTTAATCAAAAATATATGCTCTGTAACCGATCTATTTTTCCTGAACCCACACTGGTACTCTCCCAGAATAGACTCGGCTTTCTCTGCTAGTCTGTTTTTGATAGTGAACACTACTATCTTGTACACGACATGCAGTAAGGCTATTGGTCTATAATTAGCACATATAGTTTTTTTCTCCTTTTTTGTATATTGGACAAATGAGCGACTCTCTCCAGCTCACTGGCATCTTTTTTTGTTTCCCATATTTCTTGCACCAACCGGCATATTTCATTTTCCAGATCTACTCCTCCAGCTGTGATCAGTTCTGCTGTTATACAATTTTCACCCGGGGCCTCATTTTTTTTGGGTTCTGAGTATTTTTCTTATTTCTTCTTTGCAGGCTTTGTTTGTCCCCTCCTGCCCGTCAGTTAATTTTGCTTTCTATTTCTTAATCAACTCATTTTCATCTCCATTTAGTGTTTCTTTAAAGTATTCCCCCCATCTATTCAGTCTTTCTACCAAGCTTACTGCTAAACTTCCATCTTTTTTCCTACATATTAGCATTTTGTCTCTGTTTATTCCCTTTGTATTTTATAAAAAAAAACACGTAAATCGGATAAGTGGTTCTTGAGTGCTAAGCACAGTAATGGATAGACAGACAGACAGACAGAGAGACTTTACGTTTTATATATGTATATTATAGATTTTTTGACATATATTCAATTAAGAATTAAAAAAAAATCACGTAAATTAGATGAGTGGTTCTCGAATGATAAGCACACTAACGGACAGACAGAGAGACGTTGCGTTTTACATATGGTATATTATATAGATTATTATTATTATTATATAACCTGGCCAGAGAACATATGTATGAATTAAAAAAACACGTAAATCGGATAAGTGGTTCTCGAGTGATAAGCGCACTGACGGACAGACAGACAGACAGAAAGACGTTGCATTTTTTATATATATTACAGATATCCTTGGCTACATGATATTGTTCCATATTTAATGATTTAGGCAGTGTATTGCAAGAGAACGCTCTAGCGGCAAACTTTTTTCCGACTTGATTCACTATTATCGTCACTGCTTATTCCTTATGTTATCTAACGTAATAAAATATAGCCTATAACCTGGCCAGAGAACATATGTATGTTTTAAAAAAAAAGCACGTAAATCGGATAAGTGCTTCTCCCCGTGATAAGCGCACTAACGGACGGACAGACAGACAGAAAGACGTTGCATTTTATATATATTATAGATGTAATAAAATATATATCTATAACCTGGTCAGAGAACATCCTTCCTTCCTTCCTTCAGCCGTTCTCTACCCACTGTCGGGTATAGGCCTCTCTCAAATCTTTCCATTTTTCTCTATGTTGTGCTTGTTGATACCAGTTAAGTCCTCCGACTCTCTTCAGATCGTCGCTCCATCTCTGTTGGGGCCTTCCTATGCTTCGCTTTTCACCCCATGGTCTCCACCTAGTGATCTTGCCACTCCACTTATACGTCGCTCTCGCTACATGGCCGGCCCAGCTCCATTTCAGAGATGTTATCCGTTTGGTGATATCATCGACCTTTGTTTGTTGTCTAATCCATTTATTAGTTTTCTTGTCCTTCAAAGTAACACTCAACATCTTCCTTTCCATTGCTCGTTGGTGGACTTGTAGTTTTCCTATTGTTCTTTTAGTTAAAACCCATGTCTCGGCTCCATACGTTGTAGCTGGCAAGATACATTGATTATAAATTTGGGTTTTTGATCTTTGCGGAATGTTCATATTCAGTACATATTTCAATTTTCCATATGCTGCCCATCCCATACGTATCCTTCTTTCTATTTCAAGTTGCTGGTTTTCCTTTCCTATCGTTATTATTTGACCCAGATAGATGTATGTGTTTACTTTTTCTATTGTTGAATGTTCAATCACTATATTTTCATCATTGGTGTATTCGTTACTCATGTACTTTGTCTTGGAGAAATTTATGTCAAGTCCCACTTTTCTTGCTTGGTGGTGGAGATCAGTGATCATCTGGATCATTTCATTCTTATTGTTTGCTATAATTACAATGTCATCTGCGAATCTCAGATTGTTTAGCCGATCAATAGCTATCAGAAGGCCATTTTCGTCCCAATTCAGTTCTTTGAATACATCTTCTAAGATCATTGTAAATAACTTAGGCGATATTACATCGCCCTGCCTTACTCCTCTGTTCACTGGGACCTTGTTTGTCAGTTCTTGGTTTACCATAACTTTGAGTGTTGCTCGTTCATATATTCTGGCTATCAGTTCGCTGTATCTGTGATCTATACGAGCATTTCTAAGAGCTCTTATAAGCGCCCATTTTTCCACTGTGTCAAAAGCCTTGCGAAAATCTACAAATGTGAGCCACATTGGTATATTATATTCGGTGGCCTTCTCGATTAGTATTCTCAATGTGTGCAAGTGTTCAATCGTACTGAAGCCTGATCTGAATCCAGCCTGTTCTATCGGTTGGTATAATTCCATTTTGTGTTCCAGTCTGTTTGTTATGATTCGTGAGAACAGCTTGTAAACTTGGGAAAGTAAACTAATTGGCCGGTAGTTTTCTAGGTTTTCGGGGTCACCTTTTTTGTATATTAAGATGACTATAGCGTTTTCCCAGTCTTCTGGTATATTTCCACATTTGAGGCATTCATTAAAAAGATCTTTTAATTCATTCATTAGGGCTTCACCTCCGCATTTTAGCATTTCAGGTATAATATCATCCTCTCCAGCCGCTCTTCCACTTTTCATCTGTTGTAAGGCTTTCCTAACTTCATCCATTTCTATGTCAGGAATTTCTTCTGAGTTGACATTAATTACTCTTTTGTCTGTTGATGAGTTGTCCTTTTCAACTACTACATTTTGGACTTTTGAACTGTAGAGGTCTTGATAGAAAGTTGTAATTCTGTTTCGGATATTTTTCTTGTCATTGATTATGTTTCCTTCTTGGTCCTTCAATTTAATTATCTCACTTTTACAGGCGTTTGCTCTTCTAAAAACTTTTAATCCTTTGTTTTTCTCTATAAGATCTTTAACCATGTTTTCCTTGTATTTGTTTATGTCTTGTTTAACCGCTTTTCGTACTGTCTTATTCAGTTCTGCATATTCGACAGTTAATCTCTTTCCTTCGTGTATCAGTTGTTTTCGTTGTTCCAACATTCTTTTTGTTTCTTCACTAAGCTTGTTATTCTTTCGCCTAGTAGGTTGGGGAGATATTTTTTCTGCGGTGGTCTTGAGTGTTTCAATTATTTTTCTGTTTCTTTCATCTAAACTTGCTCCTGTAGTTAATGTGTTGTTATTAAGGTTGGCTGTAATCTGTTTTTGGTACTGTTCTACGTTTTCTTTTAGTGTTTGTCTATCTGTTTTATTTGTTTTCTTGTTGTGTAAACGTTTTCGTTCGAGTCTTTTGTTAAAAAACACCTTTGCTCTGACCAGCCTATGATCACTACCCGTTGCAAATCTGTTTAGGACCTTCACGTCTGTTACTATGTTCTTATGTGTTGTTAGTGCATAATCAATTTCATTTCTTGTCTCACCATCAGGACTAATCCATGTCCATTTTCTCTTCTCCTTTTTCTGAAAGAAGGTGTTCATGTTATAGAGTTTCTCCCTTTCCAGAAATGTCATCAGCATATGTCCTCTGTTGTTCCTCTCTCCAAGGCCAAAATTTCCTATATAACTCTCTGTATCTTCTGCTTTCTTTCCTATCTTGACGTTAAAGTCTCCTATTACCAATGTATACTTTGTTCTGTGTTCGTGAAGCGCCTCAGATATTTCCTCATAGAATTCTTCTGCTTCTTGATCTTCATGGCTTGTCGTAGGAGCATAGACCTGTATTACTTTTACTGTTAAGGTGTTGTTCAATCTTATTGTTATGTATATAACTCTATTAGATATCGCTTGGAATTTCTCAGTATATGGTATTAGCCTTCTGTGTATCAATAATCCAGTTCCTCCATTACTGTTGTCTTCGTAGCCTTTGTTGAAGAGCAAGTGTCCCGTAGGTAACTTCAGGCAGTATTCTCTCTCTTCTTCTTGTTTCTGAAATTCCCAGTATGTCCCATTTAATATTTTTAACTCATGGTCCAGTTCTTCCAATCTTTCCTCACCTCCAATTGTTCTCGCATTATAGGTCGCTATGTATAGTCGGCAGCCTGGTCCAACCCAGAGATTCTTAGCACCCCCTGTTCGAGCCCTGTTCTGACCGCTGCCTTGGTCGGGGTTACTCAAACTGCTGGGGACTGGGGGCCTTCTATAAGGTTTTCGTTCCATAGATTTATGAGAGGTTTTGGCCATAAAACACCACGTGGGCCAGACGTCTTGGTGAGTGGAAAAAAAATAGGATTTGGGAAGGGAACTGATAATATGGAGATAAGGTTGGGACATGATTCCCCTCCAAGAAAGGCGGGAAGGAGAATCAAGGCTCGCGTGGGCAGGGTTGCTTTCCTGAAGTAGGTCTGTCTCCCACTGGGATCATGAAGAGAGTACCTACCCGCTACCCATGGTCAGAGAACATATGTATGAATTTAAAAAATCATGTAAATCGAATAAGTGGTTCTCGAGGGATAAGCGCACTAACGGACAGACAAACAGACAGAGAGACGTTGCATTTTACATATATTATAGATATAAATTATTATTATTACTATATAACCTGGCCAAAAAATATATGTATAAATTTAAAAAAAGACACGTAAATCGAATAAGTGGTTCTCGCGTGATAAACGCACTAATGGACAGACAGACAGACAGAGAGACATTGCATTTTATATATATTATAGATTATAGATATTCTCTGCTACATAATATTGTTCCAAATTTAATGGTCTATGCTGTGTATTGCAAGGGAACGCGCGGCAAACTTTTTTCCGACTTCATTCACTATTATCGTCAATGCTCATTCCCTATGCTACCTATCGTAATAAAATAGAGCCTATAACCTGGCCAGAGAACATATGTATGTTTTAAAAAAAAAAGTACGTAAATCGGATAAGTGGTTCTCCAATGATAGGCGCACTAACGGACAGACAGACAGACAGAGAGACGTTGCATTTTATATATATTATAGATGATTTGTAATAACATGATGTGCTAACTATTCCAATAATACTCAAAACACTCTTAATTAATCTATTATTTTTTTAATGATCATTAAAAGTATTATAAAAGCATAATTATTTAAAGACATATCTTTTGTTATTATTTACGGTAGTGGTTCATCAATGCCACAATTTAGTTCAACTGCAGTGGATATTATTAACCTATAATTATGACGTTTTTTATTGCTATAAATTATTACTAAATTAAATTTTAGGTACGTGTAGTACTTATAAATACGAGCAAAATACACTGTAGAAGGTCAACATAAAATATGTTGAGATAAACCCTCATTGCATCGGGATTTTGTTGTTAGTTACAGAGAATTGTATAAATTTCTTTTTATTGGCATAAAAAAATAATTTTAAGCTGTTTAGTTATCAAAAGAAACCGGATTTGTGCAATTAGTGTTCCGTACCAATTGCTGAAGTATTTTTAGTCACACATTCATCTACAATTTAAAAATTACCAAGAATATATGAAAAGAGACATCTTTGTTGTAAAAGTTTAAAACAAATAATTACTACCTAAATATATGTTTAAATAAAATAAAATTATTTTCTCTCGGTACCTATCCGTTGGTCACCAGTCATCATGGAAATTTATTTTATCTGTGATTGGCCAAATGCTTAAAGCAGTAGTGTAGTGTTTTTAGTCCCGGTTAAATTCACTACCGGGTGTAGTCCTGGATCTACGATGAAGCACATTTTTGGGTTTTCTTTGATATAATCAGACATATTGTGAATATTTATGTCGGTTTGTCCAGTCTCTGGATGGTAAAAGTCTTACAGTCGCTAAAAAGTAGATTAAACTAAACACGCACTTGAGTACAAAATAACGATTCATCGGCATATTCAATAGGTTTCTTTAAAAGTGTTTTCTAAAAAAGGCAAGAAGACCTTGCCAAATAACTACCGACCAATCGCACTGCTTTCAATAATATCGAAAGTCATGGAAAAGGCTATCAATCAGCATCTTCTAAAATATCTTGAAGGATTCAACATTATTAGCGATCACCAATATGGCATTCGTAAAAATAGATCAACGGGAGATCTTCTGACTTATGTAACACATGTTTAGAACAATGCAATTGAACACTTTGGAGAATCTCGAGCGGTTACTCGTGACATATCCAAGGCAATCGACCGTGTTTGGCACGATGGGCTGTTGGCTGAGCTACGTTCTTATGATATGTCGGAAATGTTCTGTTCGTGGCTCTCATGTTTCCTCAGAGAGCGTTCTTTACGAGTGGCAGTCGACGGATTTCTTTCTAACACCTTCACTATCAACGCCGGTGTATCCCAAGGCTCCATACTGTCTCCTACTCTCTTTCTCATTTACATTAACGATCTGCTGGAAAAGACCGAGAATCCAATCTACAGCTTTGCAGATGACAGTACACTTATCTCTTCATTCACTTTGAACGCTCGGACATCGGCTACTCAGACGAATATCCGCAGACAGCAGGAAGTCATTCAACTTAACAAAGACCTGGAAGAAATTCTATCTTGGAGTGACAGTAACCAAGTGGAATTTAACGCTACAAAAACCCAGGCGGCAGTTTTTTCTCAAAAAGTTAACGTTGCTGAACCCGACATAGGTATGTCGGGGCACTCCATTCCTTTAACATCATTACTCAATTTGTTGGGCGTTAATTTGGGAGCAAATATGTCCTGGCATGAACATGTTGCAGACATAGCAAGGAGAGCTTCTCAGCAGAATATTATTTCGAACCAGAGCTTTACACTCCAAAATAACTGTTAATTCTTTACAAACCTCAAATTCGACCAACTATGGAATATTGCTCCCATGTTTGGAGCTCCGCTCCCAAACATATACTGCATTTGTTGGATTCTATTCAGAGAAGAGCTGTTCGTCTGACTAGAGACCCGGAACTGACCGTCGGCCTTGATTCGCTGGAACATCGAAGAACGGTTGGCGACTTGAGCCATTCTACAAGTACTTTCATGGAAAGTGTTCCAAGGATGTGGCCCGCTTAATTCCTCCCAGAGCGGTGCATGTTAGAAGTACACATCACGCTAATACTTCACATCCGTATGAGGTTCAGCTTGTTACTCCCCGTACAACGCTTTTCAAGCAGTCATTTATATGGAGAACATCATCCCTTTGGAATAATTTGCTCAGGACTGTGTTTCCCACCGAGTACAATTTACAGCGATTTAAGAACATCGTGAATCGCTTTCTCCGCACACGTGTCGCTACTGTAGCGCTTTAGGGACTTCCCTGTAGCACGTGTGCTAGACCCATAAAAAAAAAAAATAAAATAAAATTATTTTGTTTCGGTACCTATCCGTTGGCCACCAGTCATCATGGAAATTTATTTTATCCGTGATTGGACAAATGCTTAAAGCAGTAATGTACTGCTTTTAATCCCGGTTAAATTCACTACCGGATGTACTTCTGGATATACGATGAAGCATATTTTGGGTTTTCTTTAATATACTCAGACATATTGTGAATATTTATGTCGATTTGTCCAGTTTCTGGATGGCCAAAGTCTTACAGTCGCTAAAAAGTGGATTACACTCAACACGCACTTGAGTACAAAATAAAGATTCATCGTCGTATTCAATAGGTTTCTTTAAAAATTTTACCACAGAAGTCAGTTGCAGCGCTTTTTTTCAAACTCCTATTCCAACCGCTAGTTAAAATTCACTGTCACTTTTACTGCTATAACTATACACCTAAAGTTGTTCGGATATTAGCGCAACTTTTGCAGAAGTGAGTATAAAACTTCAACATCGTTCACTGAATATTTGTTAAAAAATTCGAGAAAAATAATTTCTATAGAGGCTAATTGAAATCCATTTAAATTTATAACATATTAGAAAGGTAAACCAATATTATGTACATTGATTAATTAAATACAAAATGTACAATTACCATACATATTGAATATTTCATAAATTACTATAATATATTCTCCTTTGTTTAATTATTATTTCTTAATTAATACTTGATAATAAAATGTAACAAAAGAACGGTAAGTCAAATTCAAGGTTATCATTTTTTTGCTTGGCGTTTTTTCTCAACACAAACAATGCGTATCAAGTTTTTTGTGGTTAATTTTTGATCAAGATAAATTAATTTAAAACAAATTGGAGTAAAACGAGATTTTTTTATTCGATCGTTAATTTGTTACATTTCTTTTTTGTATTTTTTTAATTGCTTTTTGATTTTTTGGTTTCGCAATTATATACAAATTGTTTTACCAAAATTAACTATTATTTAACCAAATTAGCTACCAAAAAAATATATTTTACCTAGTTAAATTGTTAGTTAACAAAATTCAAAAAAACAATGTAGTCAATTTTTAGTAATGTGAAACAGCTAAAAATTAACAGAATAACAAAGGCGTTCTGATGCTTTATTTACTCAGAAAAAGTCTTTAATCGAGTACAGCTAGAACACGTAGTCCATCTCCTTTAAGAAAGTGACGTATTGCATAACATCATCATTACCATAGAGAGAATTTACTCCCAAAACAGTATCATAACGATCATAATCATCATCATAGCTAACATAATAATAATAACAATAATAATAATAATAAGCTTACACCAACAACATTCACACCACACTTAGTACAATTAGGACTCAACACAAACATACACAAAAACATTCAGAAGTCAGTGATTTTGAAAACATGTAACATTGTCATGTCATTCCTTAATACACAATGGTAATGTGTTTGTGCTGACTTGGTTTGCGCCCGTCAGCCAAATATGGAACCACATTGACCAAATGTGAGAAAGAAAAACAAAAATAATCATAATAATAACAATAATAAATAAATAATACACGTTCGCTATACCTATACTCACATATTCATTTGGTATCATCAAATGGTCACAAACAGACATAGAAAATATTCACATACTTATACCATCTCAATTCACCAAATACAGGAAATTACACCCCAACGCATGCAAAGAAAGACTTTCCATCGAGGGGAAGGCAGGAGGAAGAGGAATTATAGACATCAGATCATTACACACAAAACAAATACAAGCACTTAGGAAATTCTTTCACACCAAGCAAACCAGCCTCCACACAGCAACAGTCAACGCAGACAAAAACTATACCCCACTCGACTTATACCGGGTAGACCACCCAGCAGATACACACAGTCACACCCAATTACAACAGGAAAAGATGAAAAAGTGGTCAGAAAAAACACTCCACGGAAAACACATATACCACATAGAACAAGACCACGTAAATAAAAAACAATCATACACCTGGTTACGGGATGGGCAGCTATTCCCGGAAACACAGGACAAAGTCATACTAACCAGAAACTACCAAAAGCATATCATCAAAGACCCAACTAATCCAGAAGACAGGAAATGCCACCAGCAGCAAGAAACGAAGCGAAATACACAGCCAGACATGACTCAGCGGCATAAGTGGTTCACCAAGCACTAGCCACAACATACAAACTCATAAAAAACACAGATCCCTACTGCAAATACACACCAACATCCATACTTGAAAATAAAGATTACAAGCTCTCCTGGGATATCAGTATCCATACAGATAAAACTGTCTCCGCCAATAGACCCGATATGACCAAATTGATAACCTCTCGACGTCTAAAAATTTAGAACAGAAGTTTGTTTGCTCTGAGTGCGGTGGTTATCCATAGGGGCGTGTTTCTTACATTAAGTGATGTCTGTAAGTTTCTATGTAATTTGAAGTTTCCACAATGAAAAGTGATAACAATCTTCTGGCAGTCTTTCCTATAACTCAGATCTGCTATTGTTATTATTTTTTATCTCCCTTGGAAAAAAAATACTTCCTTCGTCACCTCAGAATCGTTCAAGTAAATGTAGCATTGGTCATGTGGCAGTCTCAGAGAAAAGAAAATGATACACATTCACTCAGAATACATAACACAAAAATCCTTGTTGCTAAGATTCTTGGAAAATTTCTGTAGATATCTCAGCGCAGTATACCATCTAATATTAACAAATCCGTACTAGTATTTGTAGTATTAACGATTCCAAATTTGCATTGTTAAAATATTAAAAAAAAGCGTTAATATATTTAACTATGTCTTTCCATGACTTCATAAACCGTACAAAAGTAAATATATTTCCATAATAAATAAAACATCTTAGAAATGATTTTTAATGCTTATAAATTTAACATATTTTTTTAATCTTGTGGTCTGCTATATGAAAATTCAGAAAATTGTTCTAAATAAAGTGGAAACAGCAAAGGTTCAAAGACTCAAAATATCAAAGGTTATTTCGTTTTTTTCCGAAAGAAAACCCTCTTATTAATTATATAAATTGAAGATTCTTAAGGAAACTGACAAAAGGGAAAGTATAAGTTCAATGCCTAGTGTTTTTTATAATTTTTTTGTAAACCTTTCATTTAAAGGGATTGAGGGAGTCAGAAATCTTGTAAAATATAAAGGGCAAGAACTTCTGGGATCTAATTTAGTTGATTGAAGTGTTTCTTTTTGATGGTTTAAGTTTATTTTCGCCCAGATTTTTATTTTATTTTAAAAGAAAGTAAGTGTGAAGTAATAAGATTAATTGCCCTTAGACTCAGTTATTTGTGCATTTTAAAATTAAAAAGCTAAAGTCGTTAGTGGAGGTTGTATAGTCATGGGGGTGTCGTGTTTATGTATCTTCTTCTTAGTGTGCCTTATCTTCTAATCTTCTATCTATTGCCACTCTAAACAGTTCAGTAGATGTCATGTTTGTCCACTGTCGTAAGTTTATCAACCAGGAGTTGTTACATTTCCTTCAATTATAAGTTGCACGCGTTCATACTTTTGGCTTCTCGTAATATGGCCAAAATAAGTGCTTTTTTTTTTCTTTAACAGCTGGAATCAACTCTCGTTCCTTTCCCATCCGATCAAGTATTTTCACATTTGTGGTATGGGCTGTCCAAGGAACACGCAGCATTCGGCGATAGCCTACATCTCGAATGACTCCATTCTTTGTGATTGTTGCAGCTTCTATACCGTATAACATGACCGAGAACACGTAGCATCTTAGCACTCTTGTTCTTGTTTTAAAGTTTAGTTGGCAGTTACAGAGTATGCTGCGCATTTTATTAAAGTAGCTTCGTGCTTTTTCAATTCTCGAGCGTATTTCAATAGAGTCGTCCCAAACTTTACTAATTACGCTTCCTAAGTACGTTATTTTTGTTATCCTTTCAAGTGCTTGGTGATGTATTTTGATATTTATGTTTTAGTATTAGGATTCTTACTGACTACCATTATTTTTGTTTTGTTCGTATTCAGTCTCGTTCCACATTCCTCACGTGCAACAATAATTCCATTCATGAGTCTTTATAGGCCTTCTTCACTATCCGCTAGAATGACACTATCATTAGCGTAGCGGAGGTTATTTACACACACATCATTAACTGTAATTCCAACTTTTTTATAAGAAAGTGCTTTACTGAAGATTTCCCCAGAATAGACATTGAATAACAGGGGTGACAAAATACAACCCTAATGTACGCCTTTCTTTATTTTATACTGCCCTGACTTAGCCGTTACTTATGGAGATCCATAATAACTAGGAATAAAAATTTAAACAACTGTTTAGGATTACCACTTATGTTTATTATATTATTGTTGACAATTGCTTCGACACACTGCATTTACATCGTGCTCCAGAAGAAGATACAATGTGTCGAAACAATTGTCAGCAATAATATAATAAACAGTTGTTTAAATTTTTATTCCTAGCTTCTTTATTTTTATTTGTTTGAACATTCTCAACTTTTATTTTGGCAGTCTGGTTCCAGTATAAACTTGATATTATTTGTAAGTCTTTGTCATCAATGATACACGATTATAGTATTGCCATCATTTTCTCATGATTTACCATATCGAAAGCTTTTTGGAAATCAATGAAGGATAAATGTTGAATTAACATCCTAACATACATACGTAACATCCCTAACACCTAAACATACATACATACATAACATCCCTACATCTTTCAATCAGAACGCGGATGGAGAATAGTGCGTCCCTCGTTCCCAGTTCGTTCCGAGCTGTGTTTGTCCAGTACGTTCATATAGTTTTTTGTATACTCTTTGGTGGATTATTTTAATGAAGAGTTTCAAGATGTGGTTCATTAGACTTATATTCCGATATTACTCGCACTTTCTGGGATTATTCTTTTTTAGCAATATTATAAACATTGATGTCAACCAATCTTGTGTTGAATGCGCTGTTGAAGAGGTCCTATATAGTATCCATATGTTTTTCAAGAAATATTTTTAATGATTTCTGTAGGTATATTATCGTCTCCTACTGCCTTTTTATTTTTAAGCTGATTTCCTGCTGCTAATATTTGTCTTTATTTATAACGGGGGGCGGTTGTATTGTATTAAGCTTATTTGTATTATTCTGTCTAGTTGTGTACTATACATTTTCCCTATATATTCTTCCCAACTATCTATTCTTTCTTGTATGTTCAGTAGTAGTTTACCTTCTTTATTCTCTATTCCTTGTGGCTGCCTTTGTAACCTTAGTCCAGCAGTTTCTTTGATTTTCTTATGTAAATTAAATGTGTCGTATCTTTTCTAATGCTTCTATTTCTGTGCATTTTTCATTTAACCACATGTCTTTAACCTCGTTTTTCTTTCTTTTTATTAGATTGTGGGTTTCTTTGTATTTTATATTATTGTTGTTCTTATATTTTCTTCTTACTTCGAATATTTCCATCCATGATTGTTTCTTTTTGGTTGTATTTTATTTCAGGTTTCCATTACTTCTTCCAGTGTATCTCTGATGTGGCACCATTTTTTTTTGCGGTGTCTGATGAGTTTCCAGCTTGTTTGTATCCAGACTTCTACCAATCTCCTCCTGAATTATCTTCGTTATAACTTTTTTGAGTTTGTCGATGTTAATATTTGTTCTTGTTTGTTTTATGTATATATATATATATATATATATATATATATATATATATATAATATATATATATATACATATATATATATATATATATATATATATATATATATATATATATATATATATATATATATATACATACATACATACATACATATATATATATATATATATATATATATATATATATATATATATATATATGTATATATACGAGGCGTATTCGGAAAATGAGGGCCGTTTGATCATAAAAAAATACATTCTTCTTTAATCCCTCTGCATAGAAATTCTCCCTCTGGGAACTGAACCAGTTAACAACGGTGGTCTTAAGTTCCTCATCGTCTTTAAACCGTTATCCAGCAAGCCACAGTTTTTGGTTCACTTGTTGAACCGTTTCATCTGTCTGGATACTGGGCCTGCCACTCCGCTCTTTATCAGGCACATTTGTACGGCCATTTCTGAAGTCTCAACACCATTGTTTACCTTTTCTTCACTCATTATTGTAGGTCCATAAACTAGGTACAACTCCCGATAAATTTGAGCAACTGATGATCCTTTTGCACAGAAAAATCGAATGACAGTACGCAGTTTGCAACTGGCGGGAGCAACGATTTCCGCGGACATTGTTGTCTGCATTCACCGACAGGTAAACAACTAGTGAATCAAAATAATAACTTTACTGGCTTCGGAAATAATCAATAGATGGCGCTGCATGTGTCCAACTATAAACAAACAGCCCTTACTCCGTATATACACGCTTCGCATATATACATTACCATCATCAAAAAAAGTACCCAGTCATCCTCAATAAAAATACCATACTACTTATCAATCGGAATGTTATTGCGTTCAGTGTAGTCATCATTTGATGCAATGCACGTGTAACAACATTTAGTCCAGCTCTCGACTATATTTGATACTCAATCTTCGGTCCATGAAGGTCTTCTTCGATTTTTGTTTTATTGTTTCCGTGCTACCAAAACGAGTTCCTCGAAGTGGTTTTTTTTGAGTCTCCTGAACAGGAAAAATTCACACACGGCCATATGTTTTCAGCCAAAAATTGTCGAATAATCAATGCATATGTAAGACATATGGGATTTTTCTTTATTACTAAATTTAAAAAGAGATAATATGTAGGTGGATTCTTCTATATCACGTGAAACCCCAAAAATAATTGCGCTGTGCTGATTGTCATTTGTCGCTTGTAGGAAAATTTGAATTTTCTAAAGTTTAAGGTTAAAAAGTCACTCTATTAAAATATCGAAGACATTTATTAGGAAAAGGTGTTTAGAATTGCATTATAATATATATATATATATATATATATATATATATATATATATATATATATATATATATATATATATATATATATATATGTATGTAGGATCTTTCATGTCAATGGGGATACCTGTGTAACCAGAACTGAGAGAGACGCCCAAATAAGTGTAATGGCTGGAGGATAAATTAACGAAACAATCCTAAGGACGCCTAACCTTGAGTTATCGCTGAAAATAAATAGAAGACATAAAAGCTATAAGAGCTATCCTTACAGGACACTGCAACCTGTATGAACACCTAACTCGCATCGCGATCAAAGACGATCAAAGTTGTAAATCGTCGTGGAAGGTTGAGGAGACAGCTCTTCTTCTAACTATCAAAAGTCAATCCATGACATTGCTTATGAACAATTTATGGTTTTCCTTAATGAATATTATCTTTGCTGAGTCCAGTTTTTAGACAGTCTGATTTTTAGCTATTCTCTAACATTACAACATAGGTTGGAATTCGATTAGATGAACTGAAGATTTCAATATCAGATAAAAATTCATAACCGTATGTTTTTTAAGCATATGAAGCGTTACCGTTTTCAAGTTTAATATAAAATTTAATCGTAGCTTCTTGTCTGCGATTCATCCCCCTGCCGTTCATAAAAATAAATTAGAAAACAGAATGTTCGATTTAAAAAACATATGTTATCGGCCTCACTTTTTTAAGTCCCGGTATACTTAAAAATAATTTTAAACAGGGCACCTTGACATTAGCTAAAACTATTTTATTTAACATTTTGTCGTCATTCTCGAGACAAATGAGATAATGAACTTTACTCTATCGTTAACTCACCCTGTACAATCATCTCAGGCATGAATGATTGAATCGACCTACACCAACTTTAAACAAACTTTTAATAAAATAGATCATCACTTGTTAATAATAAAATTGGTTGCAATATTAAAATGAGAAAAAAAAATCATAATCAATAATGTACCTTAGAAATTTCTTTAATGTTTATAAACTTAAAACATTTTTTTTAATATTATGGTCGGCGATAAGAAAATTCAGAAAATTGTTCCTAACAAAGTAGAAACACCAAAAGTTCAAAAACCCAAGTTATCAAAGGTTGTTTCATTTTTTCTTAAAAAAAATCCTCTTATTAATTATATAAATTAAAGATTCTTATGAAAACTGACAGAAGCAGAAGTATAAGTTTAATGCCTCGTATTTTTTATATATTTTTTTTCATTTAATGAGATTGAAGGAGCAAGAAATCATGGAAAATATAAAGGGCAAGAGCTTCTGGAGTATAATTTAGTTGATTGAAGTGTTTCTTTTTGATGGTTTAATTTTGTTTTTCGCTCAGATTTTTGTTTTATTTTAAACGAAAGTAAGTGTGAAGTAACAAGATTTATTATCTTTAATCTGTTATTTGCGCAACTTCAAACTAAGAAGCTAATGCCTTCAGTGACCTGTTGTATAGTCAGAGGAATGTCATCACATATATATATATATATATATATATATATATATATATATATATATATATATATATATAAATATATATATATATATATATATATATATATATATATATATATATATATATATATATATATATATATATATATATATATATATATATATCAGGTGTACAAGTATGAAATGCGGATTTCAGACAACAGATAGTGCACCAATGCAGTTTGTGCTATAAAGATTTGACACTGCGCCATTTTGTTGTGTCATCAACAAGTGTCAGATGCGCACGAGTGTTGAGTTGTTGTGTTCAATATGTCGAAATTTATACCGAATAAAGAGCATTCGCGGACAGCATTAATTCTTTGTTTTCATTTGAAGAAAACTGCTGCTTGAATCATACCGATTTTTTCGAGAAGCTTATGGTGAACATGCTTCATCGCAAGATACGTGTGGACGATGGTTTCGGCGTTTCAAAAGTGGCGACTTGGATGTTGCAGACAAGGAACGTGGAAAACCGCCAAAAAAATACGAAGATGTGGAATTGCAAGCATTCTTGGGCAAAGATGATTCGCAAACACAAAAACAACTCGCCGAGCAATTGGGCGTTAGTCAACGAGCTGTTTTTAATCGGCTACGAGAGATAGGAAAGATTCAGAAAAACCGGTAGATCAGTACCACATGAGTTGAACGAGAGGCAAATGGAAAAGCGCAAAAACATTTTTGCTCGCTCGGTACAAAAGGAAGTTGTTTTTGCATCGTATAGTTACAGGGGATGAAAAGTGGATTTATTTTGAGAATCCTAAGCGCAAAAAATCATGGGTAGACCCAGGCGCACCATCCACATCGACCGTAAGACCGAATCGTTTTGGCAGAAAGACGATGCTCTGTGTTTGGTGGGACCAGAGGGGAGTGGTCTATTATGAGCTGTTAAAACCTGGGGAAACAGTTAATACTAAATGTTACCAACAACAATTGACCGATTTGAACTGTTCGCTGCTTGAAAAAAGGCCAGAATACCGAAAGAGGCAACACAAAGTCATTTTTCTTCATGACAATGCTCCATCACATACGCCAGAACCAGTTCGCGATACGTTGGAAGCACTCAGCTGGGAAGTTCTACCTCATGCGGCTTACTCACCAGACTTGGCTCCTTCCGATTACCACTTGTTTGCATCGATGGGTCACGCACTTGCTGAGCAGCGCTTTGGTTCGTACGAAAATGTAAAAAAATGGCTCGATGAATGGGTCGCAGCAAGAGGGAAATATTTTTACTGACGTGGTATTCACAAATTGCCCGAAAGATGGGAAAAAATGTATAACAAGCAATGGAGCATACTTTGAATAAATTATTTTTTATTATTCTTCCGAATTTAACATGTTTTTTAGAAAAAAAATCCGCATTCCATACTTGTACACCTGGTAGATACAGGGTGCGGTGCTTAAATCCGGACAAATTTAAATTTTACTCCATATAGTAGTTCCGCTATAGCTCATTGTTGACGTTCGTAAAAGCCACATACTTCTAGTAAACATTCATAACCTCGAAATAACCGAGCCGTTGCGAACAAGTGCGGAGTACAATCGAAGAGCTGCGATTATCGAAAATACTCTCGCTGGACGGTCAGCAACAGAAATAATTCGTTTCCTCGGGTACCAGAGATCAACTGTGTACGACATGAGGCATGTATGTGTATCAACAGGCAGTACACTGACACACACGAGCCATTTAGTCCAAAACTGGTTATCGGATAACGTGGACATGTTCTGGTCTAAAGAGTTTTGGCCCCCCAATAGCCCGGATTTAAACCCCCTCCCTCGACCACTATGTTTGGAGCGTAATCGAAAGAGTTACTGACAAATCCAGACATCCTAATGTGGCATCTTTACACACGGCTATCGAAGCAGCATTTGCCAATATAGAGGCCCTGCTTTAAGAAAGCATGCGAGCACTTCAGGCTAAGGATGGAGGCGGTCATTGTGGCTGAGGAAGGTTACATCGAATAATTCCACTCTGGATAGGTCACAAAATTAAAATGAAAACAAAAGGATTTGTTTTCATTTTAATTTTTTGACGAGTAAAATTTTCTTTCAAAAAAATGTTTAATTTGTCCGGATTTATATATATATATATATATATATATATATATATATATATATATATATATATATATATATATATATATATATATATATATGTTCTTAGAGACATTCTGTAAACTCAGTAATGATAATTTAACAAACCTTGTAACACTCTTTAACAACATTTATGATACTGGGAAAATACTGAAGGATTGGCTGCGTTCTACATTTATTACACTGCCAAAAACAGCCAGCTCTAAACAATATAAGGACTATCGCTTAATTAGTCTCATGAGCCATTTTCTTAAATTCTTCTGCGGATCATTCATACAAGATTATATAAAAAATGCGAGGAAGTTAGTGGAGATAGTCAGTTCGGATTTAAAGGGGGTTTTGGGACGAGAAAAAAAGCCATCTTTAGTCTCCAAGTGCTGGTTTAGAATTGTCTGATGTATTCATGTGCTTCATAGACTATGAGAAGGCATTCGACAACGTTAAACATGACCTCCTTATGAAATATCTACAAGAACTAGGGATAGATTCTAAAGATATAAAAATCATTGCCAACTTATATTGGAATCAAGCAGCAGACGTAAGACTTCAGAATGGTTATACAACGGAAGATTTTGAAACAAGAAAGGGAGCTAGATAGGGTGGTGTTTTGTCACCCATGCTGTTTAATTTGTATGTCGAAAGAGCCTTCGTTGAGGCAGTGTCGGAGAGTGATCTGGATATCAAAAAAACAGTATTCCGATATGCAGATGACACTGCCATTCTGGCAGATAGCGCAGATGCTCTTCAAGCATTATTGATCCGGACATGACAGGCAACAGCAACTTTCATCAAGTTACGCAAATTCCTTTGTAATAAAAACCTTAACCTACAACTCAGGTACCGGATGGTTAAGTGCTATGTTTTGCTGTACGGTGTTGAAACATGGACATTGAAAGTGTCATCTGTTAACAAACTGGAGGCATTTGAAATGTGGATACTCAGAAGAATGCTGAGAGTATAATGGGTTGATAGAGTAAGGAACTAGGAATTATTCGAAAACACAAAAAGGAGAAAGATTTCATACTTGGGTCATATTATCCGTGGGAACGTTATAGCTTACAATGCCTGATACTGCAGGGTAAAATTCAAGGTAAAAGAGGAATGGGACGGCAATGTGCACGACACCTTAAGAAGAGAGGAAGAAATTATTCTTGTCACATATGTCACTGTAAAAGTCCAAATCGTTGACAAAGTCACAACCTATATATATTGAAAACTAAAATTCCAGATTTATTAAAAATCTAGAACTACTCTAACTATCCCAGGTCAACGAAACGAGTTCTGCCGCGACATCACTTTACTATCACATTTATACAACTCGAGGGTTCTTACTACTCAAATAAAAACCAGAGTCAAAAATTTATCAGGTATGCTTCATCCGTTAAAAATGATTTATTTTAATTCCAAACAATAAAGCTACTTTCCTTCAAGTTTAATCAAAATACGAGTAGTTACTGCCATTTTACTAAAATTGGAATCCTGTTCCTGTCTAGCAAACAAAACTAAAAAGGCATCTAGACACTACCAAGAAAATTTTGACATATGTGATATGTAATATTTGTTTATTTAAAATTAATTATTCAACAAAATTAAGCTTTTCCAACTAACTATTAATCAAATAAAAACCACAAAGAAAACCACATATTATTTTGACAAAAATACTTTCTAAAAAAGATTCCAAAATCCGTTATGCAAAAAAGTAGGTTATATTTTTGTAAAAAAAAAACAAACTAATTTAATTTTTAGTATGCCGTACGGAACACTTACGGGATCATTTCGATGTCCGTCCGTCTGTCTGTCACGTCCGATTTTCTCCAAAACTATTTGGCATAGAAAGTTGAAAGTTAGCACAAATATAGGAATTAATGGCCCGATTAGAGCCGTGTAATTTTGAAAGTTCAATTTTAACGTGAGGGGTTAGTTATGGTGGGTGAAATCAGAAGTGAAATAAAAATTACTCGGTGATCAAGTGGGGTGTCAAAGGAAAGCTTGTAAAAACACGAATTCAAAAATATATATGATGTATTACTTGGACACTCTTTTCTTTGTATTATTTTTAAAAAATTGCCAAAAATCGCTGTTCCCCCGTATCTCGAAAAGTACTGATCGAAAAAATTCTTGAATATTCTTCATAAAGTATAAAATGAAGGTAAACTATTAGGAGTGTATTACCTTTGATAATTTATCTGGTAAATCAAAAAACACAAATTTTAGAGTCATCAATTTTCAATAAAAATCGGAAACAGATTTTGGTGAAAACTCATTTGGGGTATGTTTTGTGAAGTCATTGATCATTTATACCTTCGTAAGAAAAAAATTTTATTTTAAAAGCAAACACCGTACCGAACACTAACTGCATAATTTTTTTTATTTTATAATATTGTTAGCTTTTATATAAAAAATTAAACACTTTTAGACAATTTCAACAACAATAACTTTCATTAACAATTGCAATCAGACATCTAACAAATCTAGCCGACTTCTTTGGCTCTCTAAACTATAATTCATAGCGCATACCAAAATATCTCTATCACCTAAACCTGATATGGCCTATCTGCCACATAAAATATATTCAATGGTTTGGTGATTTGAGACATGTCATTCACAGTAACTTAAATATAATTTAATCTACGTAATGAAAACAAGCTAGTCTGCTTAAAAACAATTATCAATAATTAATATTCTTCTTCCCATGTTGCATCGTTCGGCCTATCTTTATTTTTTCAACCAGGCCCAGAACGGAGGTTTTTCCATACAGTAGATGCTGACAGCTAACACGGCCATCCTGGCGAGCAAGCCTCCTCGCGACGGCTTCATTTTATTTTAACCTAAAAGAAATTAACGAACAATATCTTTGCTATACTTAGTGGTATTGCCACTAATATTTTTTTTTTTAGTTCTAATGTGATTGCCATTAGTATTTTTAACCCCATAGTGGGGATGCCATTATCTTTTTCAGACCTAATAGGATTGCCATCAGTGTTTTTTATATTTTTCTTATAGTGAGAAGTATTTTATCCTTATAGTGAGACTGCCACTATCTTGATAGAAAAACTATTACTATTTTTTATCCTTATAGTGGGATCGCCACTATCTCAATAGGAATTGGTGAGATCGTCACCAATCCTCTCTCAATTTCTATAGTGGGATTGCCACTATCTCAACAGGTATTAGTGAGATCGTCACTACTACTCTTTTAACTTCGTAGACTATTTTTCGCAGATCTAATAGGATGTCAATCAGTTTTTTATTTTACCCTTATAATGAGATTACCATTATCGTAATGGAAAGGCTTTTAGTATTTTTAAACTTATAGTGGGAATGTGACTATCTCAACAGGCATTGGTAAGAGCGTCATCAATCTTCTCTCAACTCTGTAGTTCAATGGCCACTATCTCAATAGGCATTAGTGAAATCGTCACTAATCCTTTCATCAAATTTATGTTACTGACAACTTTAGTCAGACAAATACACAGTAAATGTTTATTTTAGGTAAAGGCAGTGGGTTCTCCTCTCTCCTTTTTGCCTAATTATCTTGAAGAGAATGACCTCAACTGGTCGTGTACAGCTACCGTGATCGCTATCCTTTCTTATGTAGTCGCTATCTCTCGCCTTCATTTTCACCTTTTTGTATAATTATTTTGAAAACCATGACCTAAACTGGTAGTGTGCATCCACTGCGATTCATTGTCCCTTCTCATATAGTCGGTATCTCTCAATTGGATTTTCACCTAAAAGAAATTTACAAACAGTATCTTTGTTACGAGGTTGTTAGATATTGGTGAGATAGTCACCAATTCTCCTTTAAACTAATGGTACTGACGAACTTTATTTTAGGTAAAGGTTGTGGGATCGCCACTCTAACTCACCCCTTTGTCTAAATATTTTAAAGACCATGACTTCATCTGATCGTGCGCAGCTACTACGATTCGCTGACCTGTCTCATGTAGTCAGACTCTCTCGCTTGGCGGGATCTCCTGGACAGTATAAGGTCCTTTGCATTTTGACTCCAGTTTCTATCCGATGCGATTTTCCTAAGATGCAGACTCTACAATTCTTGATGCATTTTTTTAGATATCTACCCATTTTTAGCTAAAATAAGACTTCATATTTTTGTCCCACCCTATATGTGAGGATGCGTTATAATTCAATTTCACCATAAGAAAATGCGGGCACAAAATATTTTGGCGGTTTTGTTTTCGTTACAACGATATTGTTTATATTACTCGTAATTAATACTCCACGAAAAAACGCGTCATTATATTGAAACTCTGGAAGCGTGCCTTTTTCAAGAATTTTGTTTATGTTTATAGTTTTTAAAACACACACTTTTAAATCAATCATTTCATCCATGGGATTACAGCTTAAATAGTCTAGATGTGGCATTTTATTACCAAGGCTGTATTCGATACAAAAATTATAATCTTGTAACTTAATACATCAGCGCGCGACACAAGGGTGCAAGTTTTTTCTTTAAAGCAGTCGCTCGCATTGAGTTACACTCTGTATATATTGTAAAATGTACACTGAAATGGATGGTGAATTGTATGGTGTACATACAAGTATTTTTGACAAGTTACATGGTTGAGTATAATTCCAGTCCATTATTGTCTTTATTTACATGCGACGGACATCAAATTCGTTAAGTAAAAGCAACTCACGTTCTGGTGCTGGTTTTTGGGATTCTTCTACTTCACACGCTAGATTATCAAAGTTTTCGTTCTCACTAACAATTTCACCGTCTTCGGTCATATTTTTTTTTAGGTTTATTGCACAATTTTGCGACACTTCTAATACACTGCGCACGAAGTTCAAATCCCACTTCTGATGTTAGCTTTTATTTTTTAAAAATTAAATACTTTTGGACAATTTCAACAACAATAAGTTTCATTAACAATTGCAATCAGACATCTAACAAAGCTAGCCGACTTCTCTGGCTCTCTAAACTATAATTCATAGTGCGTACCAAAATATCTCTATTACTTAAACCTCATTACGATTACATAAACACTTTTATAAGATATGAGCAGATATGTAACAGACATAGCCTATCTGCCACATAAAATATATTCAATGGTTTGGTGATTTTGAGAGATGTCATTCACAAGTGTAATTTAATCTGCGTAATGTAAACAAGCCAGTCTGCCTGACAACAATTATTAATAATTAATATTCTCCTTCTCATATTGCATCGTTCGGCCTATCCGAATTTTATCAACTAGGCTCGGAACGGGGGTTTTTCCATACAGTAAATGCTGACAGCTGACAATAAGTTATTTTAGAAATGAACATGATAAAATTATGAAGCCAGAATAACTTAAAAAAATACATAAATTTATGCCATTACTTAAAAGGCCAAAAACATGCTGATTTTTTATTTTCTAAGAAATCGAGTTTTGTCTATAACAACAGTTATAAATTAGATTTGAAATTTTTATATCTGAATGTTTTAAAACTTATTTTTATATGAGCGACGACCCCGAGCGATCTGACTAAAGCACAGTTAAAATAACAGAACCAAGTATTTTTCTGGCTCTAGTTGATTGTAGCGAGGACACATTTTAATGTGTTGTTTTGACTTTTATAGTACACATTCCACAACCTGAAAAATATGTACAGGAATACTAGAAAACCTACTGATGCAGGATGGCGTCCGATGTTTAATGTTAGAAATCCAAGGACAAGATGCAACTTATCTGAAATTAGTTCCTTAATATATTGATTTGTGCTTTGATATTAAAGTCATTGATAATATCTATCATTTCCTATATACCAGACATCCGAACAAAATTAGAAAGAGCACGCGTCCATGCTCATTCACTGTATTCTCTGTAAATGTTTCATAATATCATTGCAAAAGTATGTCTTCGAGATATTGAAAGTCCCTTGTGGATATACTCAATCTCTCTAAGATTATTAATTCAAAAATTAATTAGTCAGATCTCGTGGTCTTGTTGACACTATATTTAGAAAAATTATCGGCATAAAAATAAACTTATTTCACCGTTTTCTCGTTAAATTTCGCCATTTTTTAGAATGTTTAAATATACGAACTTTGTGTGATGAAAATTTAGACCTTTTTCTTAAAACGTTTATATATAAATTGAAACATCATCATCAATCCGGTTTTATAGTGTTTTTTGCCTTCCGATTTGCAGTTTCCATCTTCTTCGATCCTCCCAATCTCCTGGTCTCAGGTTTTTATCTAACATTGCCCTCTGAACACCTTCAAACCAAATCGCTTTGGGTCTCCTTCTTGTCCTCTTTTCACTTGGTACCCACTTTAGAATCATCTGTGATAATCAATGTTGTTTCATTCTTTCCACGTGTCCGTACCATATAAGTTGCCGTTGTTGACTTACTTCAATAGTTCAGGTTTTTGCTTTTATTATTTTTTATTCTTCTATTTCTAACTCTATCCACTCTTGACACTCCAGCCGATCCTCGCCAGTAATCCATTTGTTTCTGTTAGAATCGTTTAGTCAATTACCAAGTTTCACACTAAATACTGCATTATGAATGAGGTGCTTTCTCCGTGGTGTTATATTCTATGATCAAAGAACAGAGTTTAGGTGTCTTATGAACGCCTTTCCTTTACTTACTCTGCCTTCCACTCCTTTTTTCATTCTACGACCTTTACTTATTTTAGTTCCGATATATGTATACTTTTCACAAGCATCAATGTTCTCACCGGTATTTAGGGTAAGGTTTCCTTGTTATCCTCCTATAAACAAATATTTAGTTTTCTTGCAGGTTGCTGTTAAACCCCAGTTTTTATAATCTTCAAACAGTTTTATTGTTCTAAATTCAAACTCTTATTTGTCCTGAGTAATAATCACCTGATCATTGGCAAAATGAAGAGTGTACAACATTGTTTCGTCGGTCAGCTGGATTTCGATGCCTCCAAGTGCTCTTCTCCATCCTTTTATTGCCTCGTTCAGATAAATTTTGAATAATGTAGGAGACAGACAACAGTCCTGTCTGACACCCTTCATTACGTAAAAAATTTCGGAGAGCATGTTTTCGAACTTTATTCGGAAACGTGACTAATCGTACAGCTGTTTTACTGCGGTCAATGCTGTACTCTTTTTGGTTGATTGTACTAATATTTGCCGAAATTTTTTCTCTGGGACGGTATCATACGCTATGGTTGGGTCTACAAACAATAGATGGAGCTCTGTTCGTTAATGTCTTTTTTCCATTTAAAAGAATTAGGCTGAATATATTGTTTACATCTGATCTACCAGCGCTAAAACCAGATTATTTTTCCATCTCATGGAGATTATATTCATACTCAATCATATTTCTTAAAAATATAGATTGTTTAGTAATATTTATTTAGTTATAACTGATGATAACACAAAGTAATTAATAGGGTTATATAAAGCAATAAGTCATTATTTAATAATATAAATAAAAAACAGCACAACAAACACAAGTGCAAATTGCACTACAGCTCGATACAAGGCACTGTATAAGTTTATAAAACTATAACGAATCGGCGAGGCCAGGAGCAAATTGTTTAAAGAGTATGCCAAGATCAAATGGATGTGCTATTCAGTTACTAGGGCCGCCTTTTAGGTTTGTACAAACGACCATTAGATGGCGCTATTGAGATGTGTCAAAATTACTGTTGTAAAATTTGACATTTGTTGTTCGTTGGATGATTTTTTACGATTTTACTAAAGGCCTAACTCAACAACAACGCCTCGAATTGCTTCGTCCAACTTTTGGTAATGAATCACCATCAGAAAAGACAATTGGTTTGCAGAATTTCTTCATGGTCGTGTTTCCGTCAGCGGTGAATTTCGTGAAGGTCGGTTGTTGTTCCAAAAAATATCGATGCTGTGCGTAAGGTGAATGAAGAAGATCGGCATATGACTTACCGTGAGATAAAGGCATTTTAGGCATGTCGAGGAACGCAGTATATTCGATTTTGCATTAACATTTAGCTGTGAAAAAGATCTGTTCCCGATGAATTCCGCATAATTAGACTGAAACTCAAAAACAGGCTCATGTTAATTGGTGTTAGCAAATACTCAAAAACTTCGATCGAGGACATGGAAAATCTATATACAACATCGCAATAGGAAACGAAACTTGAATATATTCGTACAAGCTGGAAACTAAGCAAGAATCATCTATTTGGGTGTTCAAAGATGAACCAAATCCAACAAAAGTGATTCGTTCACGAAGCACTTCCAAGAAAATGATCGCTGGTTTCTTTGGTTATATTGGACACGTTGCAACTATTGCTTTAGAGGTCCGAAAAATAGTTAATCCTGAATAGTAAACAATAATTTATTTGCCAGAAGTCATCGATGAAATCAGAAAAAACAACGGAAAACGTCGCAGCATTCTTCATCTCGACAATGCCAGCTCTCACACAGCACGTCGAACATTTGATTAATGGAGAAAAACTTCGAATTAATGTCTCATTGCCCGTAGTCACCTGATTTATCGCCTAATGACTTCTTTTTGTTTTCGAATGTCAAAAAAATGCATGGAATGCGATTTTCATCATCTCAAGAAGCTGTTCCAAGACCAAGTTTTTGAGGTACCAACTTCAGAATGGAAAAAATGTTTCAAAAAACTGGTTCGAACACATGCGTATAAATGTGTATAAATCCTAAAAGTGAATAATTTGACGAACAATAAAACGATTGGTACCAAAAATTTTTATTTTTTTCATTATTTTTGAAAAAATTTAAAAGGTAGTCTTCGTATAAAATGAACCAATTTTGTGCATTCGTGATCCTAACATAACTTAGTAGCTCTTGGCAGATAGAAACAGTTTCTTGATCTATCAGGATCTCTGGGAATAACAAACTTAAGATCTTCCCATAAAAAAAGGCAACCAACACAACCATCAACAATTTTAAACAAAAATTTTATTGAATAGTATTCTCTGCGTTTCTGAAAGTTATCAAAATTAAACCGTTGCAATAATATTGCATTGTCTATCGCTCCTTGCCAGTACGCTCCATCTTTTTTTTAAAAAAGATATTTTAAAAATTTTCTTTGCGCTTGTTCTAATGCTAATATATATTTACTATAAATTAGTGACCATACCAATGCACCATATTCTAATTTTCTTCTCACTAAGGTGAATCATTTTTCTCTTGCTTGAATATAATAACAGTTTGAAGGTTTAAAAAAATACGCGTCGATTGGCTGAAGCCGGTGAGTAGTAATGCTTTGTCAGCTGTAACATTAGCCTTTGCTATGTTCAACGCTTCTCAGTTGTTCGAATGCGTGTTTTCTCTTTTTGCAGTTTGAGTTAATTTAGATAGTGCCTGGAATGGTGACAACACTCTCAGAAGGTGTGCTATTCCCCAATTCAGAATTTTGTCTCATTCTTTTAAATATTTAATCCTAAAACTGTTTGCGTTTTTTTCTAAACGGGGGAAAATCCACTTTCATCAACGTTAGATATTTTTGAAAACGAAAATTTAATTTTATTTACGATTTTTTTAATGTGAGGGTTGATTTGTCCTATTCTCCCTACTTGAAAATAGCTGTTAAGGGGGAATGATCTAGTTATTCCAGAGCCTTACCGAGGCCAAGGTCGGTCTTTCATGGGCGGGTTGGTTTTGTAAATATTTGGTAAAAAGATTTTTACCCCTATTTTCTAATTTTTCAAAAATTTTCGATATTGAAAAAAGGTATTGAATGTGCTTCTACGAGGCTGGTTTGAAAAGTCCGTGCAAAAATAAAAACTACTTATGTGTTTGGGGTAAACCTTTTTTATTTTTCGACATAGTCTCCTTTTAGGCTTATACACTTCGTCCAACGACGTTCTAGTTTGTTGATCCCTTCCGAATAATAGGATTTGTCCAAGTCTGCAAAATATCCATTAGTGTCTGCAATCACCTCCTCGTTTGAATAAAATCTTTGTCCCGCCAGCCATTTCTTCAAATTGGGGAACAAATAGTAGTCCGAGGGAGCCAAGTCTGGAGAATAGGGGGGAAGTGAAACGAGTTGGAATCCTATTTCTATTAATTTTGCGACCACAACTGCTGAGGTGTGTGCTGGTGCGTTGTCGTGATGGAAAAGGACTTTCTTGTGGGCCAATCGCGGGTGTTTTTCTTGCAGCTCGGTTTTCAAACGGTCCAATAACGATGAATAATATTCACCTGTAATAGTTTTACTCTTTTCCAGATAGTCGATGAGGATTATCCCTTGCGAATCCCAAAAGACAGTCGCCATAACCTTTTCGGCCAAAGGAACGGTCTTCGCCTTTTTTGGTGCAGATTCCCCCTTGGTAACCCATTGTTTAGATTGTTGTTTGGTCTCAGGAGTATAGTAATGTATCCATGTTTCATCCACAGTGACGAAACGACGCTTAAAGTCCTCCGAATTCTTCTGGAACAGCTGCAAACCATCCTTGCAACACTTCACACGATTCCGTTTTTGGTCAAGCGTGAGCAATCGCGGCACCCATCTTGCGGATAGCTTTCTCATGTCCAAATGTTTATGCAAAATATTATGTACCCATTCAGTCGAGATGCCCACAGCACTAGCAATCTTATGCACCTTAACTCTTCTGTCATCCATCACCATATCATGGATTTGATCAATGATTTCTGGACTCGTAACCTCCACAGGCCGTCCAGAACGTTCAGCGTCACTTGTGCCCATATGGCCAGTCCGAAAATTTTGAAACCACTTATAAACTGTTCTAATCGAAGGTGTAGAGTCACCATAATGTTTATCAAGCTTCTCTTTAGTCTCCTGAGGCGTTTTGCCTTTCATAAAGTAATGTTTAATCACCACACGAAATTCTTTTTCGTCCATTTCTTGAAAATCACTCGACTTCCTTGATTCACACGAATGCCAAACACAAAGAAATAGACCAATATGGCTGAAACTTGGTGTGCGTTCATTCAAGAGATGCTACTAAATAAACATGACCTCGATACGCGCCGGTGGTGCCATCTCTCGGACTTTGCACGGACTTTTCAAACCAGCCTCGTATATGACCTCACGAGTCACCCATTTCAATATATGCAGTGAATTTCATAACAGCCTGTATATATGTTTGAGGATCTGCATCAATCGCACGTGTACTATAATTCCACCTGTACAATAAGTTTTTTTTAATTCAAGTGAAATCTCTATCGGTAGGTGTGGAAAAACCTCTGTATATATTCCTGATTCGGAAGCTTATATTTAGTCACGCTCGTAATATTTATCATTAATCAGATTTTTTTAAGCTCCCTCTGTGCAATAATATGTTCTAGATATAACAAATAGAAGTAAATGAGCAAATAGTTAAATAAATACTATAATATTAATAAACATGATTGATGTAGCAGACAGGTCACGTGAAATCCGGTTTTAAAAGCAATGTATATAAAAATTTATATCAATATCAGTGTCATTGTTTTTAATTGCGAAGAATTTAAAATATGACAAATTTAAGACAGTAATAAAGAGTTAAAAGGAAATGACGAATTTAATTTCAGTAGCAGGCAGTGGCGTAAACAGGTTCCAGAGTCAGGGCGGGAAAGATCTATTTTATAAAAAAACTGAAACACACACAAAGCCGAGAATTGTGCAGTGATAAAGCATTTTTATTTAAAAAAGTGCACTGTGACTCAGAGATGGAGCTGAAGGAATTTCATGGGGACTCCCGATTGAGGTTTCCTTTCTGAAGAAATGGTTGATAAAATTCAAGTATCGAGATGGAAGCTGGTAGCATTAAGCTCCGTGAAATTGTTAAGATAGTAAGCATCTCATTAGAATGGGTATATAATGTCCTGCATGAAATTCTAAAAGTGAAAAATCTGAGTGCGTAATAGATGCCTCGTTTATTGCTTGACCCTAGACCAAAAACGCAAGAGGAAGGACATTTCAAAATCTTATTTGAAAAAATTGCAGAGTGATCCAAAGGACTTCTGGCGTCGTTTTGTAATTGTAGACGAAATGTAAATCCACCATTACATATCCCTAGACAAAACGTCAATCGAAACAGTAGGTTGGCAAAGGTAAAAGTGCACCAAAAAAAGCGAAAACAGTTTTATCGGCGGAAAATGCTTAAGCAAGAAGTATATTTTCATGATTTTAAAAACACAGATTTTACAAATTTCAATTGTCATCTTTTTGCGGTGGAGTGGGATGTGATGCTCGCCAACATGAATATACATGAAGCTACAAGAATGTTTTATGAAATACTTAATAATGCAATCTTATCTTAAGTACCTATTAGGCTGTTTAAAGCCTCAAACTTTCCACATTATGTTAGTGCGGAACTCCGAAGTACTATTATAAATAAAAACATATCTCCAGTGGGTTGCGGGCAGACTATCTCTAGTTTAGTAATTTGAAAACCCTTTGCAAAGAACTAGTTAAACTTGATTATGAGATTTATGTCAGAAATGTTGAGGACGGTATCTCCGAGAACCCTACAAATTTTTGGAAATTTGTCAATCACTACAGAAAATCTCTGTATGTGTTATAACAATAAAGTGGCTGACAACGGTCAAGACATTGCTGATTTATTTTCGGAGTTTTTTAGTACTGTATGCTGTAAGGCTGATGTATCTTGTGTAGAATATAGATTAGATAACAAAGCGGATATTATAATTAAACCTTTTACCATTTCTGAGATATTTCATGGGATTACTAGGCTGTCTAAAAAAATGGAATGTGGTCCTGACAAATGTACCTGAATATTTGTTAAGCAATCTTGTCTATAGTATTACCAGGCAACTGTTTATTTTATTTAATAGGTCGCTGGGTGAGGGCGAGCTTTCGGATTTATGGAAGGAGAGTTTCATTGTACCAATCTTCAAATCGGGTAAAAAAGATGATGTTCAGAATTATAGGGCCATTTCAAAGTAGTCTGCAATTCCTAAGTTGCTTGATGGTTTGGACTATGATCAACTTGGTTTGTAAAGGTATAATGGTAGAAGAACTTCATGAGAGGTAGGTCGACTATCACCAACTTGATCACCTATGAGAATGCTCTGGTGGATGCATTCGAGAGGAGATGCCAAGTGGACTCGATCTACACTGATCGAGAGCATTTGACAGGGTTAGGCATCAAAAACTGTTAGCAAAACTTAAAGTGATGGGGTTTCATGAGCGCTCTGTAAAGTGGCTCGAGAGTATGTTGGTGGGACGCTGGTGAGAGTCATAATAGATGCTCAGTTGTCGTTTAGGGAACACTATTCTTGCATGACATGAAAGGCATTCCAAATGTTGGGACTTCTTTGTAGAATCGGAAGAGATCTATCTGTCGACTCAATGAAGAAGTTATACTGTTCTCTGATAAGATCTCACCTTGAATATGCATTAACGGTATGGTCACCTTATTACAATGTTCATAGCACAGGGATCGAACGTGTCCAGAATAAATTTATTAGATATTATGCTTATAGATTGGGGTTGGTTGATGACAGACGAGCCCTTGCTAGTATGCTTGGTCTGCGGACATTAGAGAACACGAGAAGGATGTCGGATCTTTCCACGATATTTAAATTGCTGAATGTTGTTATTGATTGTCTACCCCTCTTAGGACAGATACAGTTGAGGGTTCCAGAACGTTGTTTAAGAAGAAATGAGATATTTGTCATCGGTCATTACGGTACCAACTATGGAATTCACTATCCATTAGCGAGATCCTTACTCTTGCTAAATAATAATCCTTCTATCAATCCATTCGGAGGCTCGCTGTCTGGCTTTAAAGGGCAAGTCATTAAAGTGGTGTCTGACCACTGATATGTTTTCTATTTATTAGATTGGGTATTTTGAATTATGCTGTTATATCATTTTTTTTTTCCTATCTAAAATACTCATTGCTGTAATGTTGTTATTACTTTATATATTGAATATTATAACTTTTATAATGGGGTTTCCCGTTTATTGATATATATATATATATATATATATATATATATATATATATATATATATATATATATATATATATATATATATATCGGTTTTATAACGTCTTCCGTCTTCCGATGCCTAATTTCCACTCCTCCCGGTTTCTCCATCCCTCCTCTTCCAGATCTCTCTCTAGTACTTCCTTGTTGATTCCTGCTCTCCAGCTTTCGCGTGGTCTTCCTCGCTTTCTTTTTCCATGAGGGTTCCAATTTAAAATCTTTTTAGGCAGTCGGTCTTGTGACATTCTCTGTACATGTCCGTACCATACCAACTGTTGGGTTCTGATTTCGTCCACTATATCGTGCTTTATTTCTAAAGCTCACCTTATCGTGTCATTTGGTATGCGGTCTTTTCTAGATTTTCTGGCTGCTCGTCTCCAGAAATCCATTTCTGTAGCTTTTAAGTATTTTTTTTTTCTGTTCTTTCCTTTAATGGCCACACCTGGGAGCTGTAAGTTATTATACTTTTTCACTATTGAGTTGTAAATTCTCTTCTTATTTTCAATGGTTATGTTTTTTTGTCCCATAGTATACTATTAAGCATTGCAATCGCTTTTCTTCCTTGGATATTCCTCTCGAATATTGCTTCTTCCAGTGTTCCGTCCCTAGATATTCTCGTTCCCAAATACTTATAACTGGCACAGTGTTTGATGGTGTGTCCTGTGGCCAGTTTCAAGTCCTGCTGTTGTCCTTCGACGCACATGTACTCGGTCTTTTTAATATTGACTTCTAGGCCCCATTTTTCATATTCATCCATAAGTTCTCGTGTCATGTATTCCATATCATCGCTGTCCTGAGCGACTACTACCTGGTTATCTGCGAATGATAGCGTGTACAATGTAGTATCGTCATCCAGTGGTAATCCCATACTGCTGCATTTCCTTTTCCAGTTCTTCAATGCACTCTCCAAATAGATTTTAAATAGCGTTGGGGATATACAGCAGCCCTGTTTGAGACCCTTTGTGACCGGGAACCCTGTTGTTATACCATATTTGGTTTTCACACTACTTCTTGCGTCTTGGTATAAGGATTTTACGGCTTTAATTATTTCGGTGTTTACATTACTCTGTTGTAGTGTTTTCCCACAATTTCATTAGGGGCACGCTGTCGTAGGCCTTTTTTAGATCAACAAACAAGACATGGACTTCCTGATCAAATGCGGTTTTCTTTTCTAGGATTTGTGTCAGTGAGAAGAGATGGTCTATTGTGGATCTTCCTGCTCTAAAGCCTGCCTGTTCTTCAACTTCTACGTCCGCGTATTCCGTTTCTATTCTATTTTTAAGTATTTTTCCGTATATTCTGCTAATAGATCCTGTAACCGTTATTCTCCTATAGTTATCGCAATTATTTTTGTCTCCTTTCTTATGAATTGTTGATATGTATGATATTTTCCATTCCTCAGGTACTTCTGATGTGTTAATGCATCTTTGGAATAAGTTCCTCAAAGCGCTAAATAGCTTTTCAGTTCCGTATTTTACTATCTCTCCTGGGAGGTTTCCTGGTCCTGGAGCTCTACCATTTTTTAGCGCTTTACATACTTCTTTAACTTCTGATGTTGTTATCCTTATTGGGGATCCTCGTATAACTATATTTGGGTTTCCATGTTGGATACTTTTGAACTCTGGTCTATCTTCTGTTAGCATATTTGTAAAATATTGGTTCCATTTTTCTGGTGTTATTGGTGAGAAGATTTCTCTTTTCCGTTCTGCTCTCATATTTTTAAGAAGTCTCCAGCTTTCTGTGCTTTTTCTTCCTCCTATGTAAGTGTTGAGTCTTGAGCATGTCTTTTCCCATTGGTTGTTCTTTTTGTCACTAATCATTTTGCGTACTCTAGCTTGGGATTCTTTGTATTTTACTTTGTCGTTTGTGCTCTTTGAACTTAAGTATTTGTGATAGCTTTTCCGTTTTTCTTCAATTTCGTATTTAATTTCTTCATCCCACCAATATGGTTTTGCTGTTTTTTCCCTTTTCTCTTGGTACCCTAATGCTTCCAGTGCGGCTGCGTGTAGGCATTGCTTTATATACTTATATTCTTCTTCTATATTAACAAATCCCGTCCGTTGTATCTTTTGGTCCAGTCTACTCTTGTATAGATTTCTGATACTTTCATTTTGTAAGCTGTCTGTATTATATCTTATTGTTGTTTCACTTGTTGTGTGCTGTGTACTTGTATCTTCCAGTTTGCTTTCCCGTGTTGTTCGTGAGATTATCTTTCCTTTCACGAGGTAGTGGTCGCTGCCACATGAAGCCCCTCTTTGGACTCTTACATCTAGGAAGTTTAATCTAGATCTCTGACGTATTATCATATAGTCAATAATACTTTTTAAATCTCTTGTTGTTTGTCTCCACGTATATTTATGAATATCTCTATGCTGGTAGTGTCCGTTTAATATTGTAAGGTTGTTTTGTTCACATATCTCTATAATTCTTCTTCCGTTGTCGTTAGTAACTTCTTCGCCATATTTTCCTACCACTTTATCGTGTTCTTTCCTTCCTATTCTTCCATTTAGATCACCCAAAAGTAATATCTCACTTGATGTTCCAATTTTGCGTATTTCCTCATTTAATTGTTCAAAAAATGAATCCTTGTTATTAGCCCGATCGTCGTCGTTGACAGCGTATACCCCCAGTAAGGTTGTGTTATTACCTAGTATTTTGAGATTCATCTTTCACTAATCGGTTCCCAGGTGGTTATGAATTTCCTCAGTTTTCTGTGTATTAGTATGGATACGCCTTGTTTTGCTCTATCTTCTTTGGGCACTCCACTATAAAAGTGATCGTAATGCCCCCAACTTTCGCAGCCTTTTCCTTTCTTCTTTGTTTCCGTCAGTACTGCAATTTCGACTCGAAGATTTTCTAATTCATTTACAACTTCATTTACTTTCCTGGCGAGACCTTGTACGTTCCATGTACCACATATCGTTGTCCTTCTTCTTTGCTGTTTTCGTCTTCGTATATCCGTTCGATCCCGAGGCTTTGGATTAGGTTTTTTAGCAGAGGCTTTTTTTACATAGGGTAGGAAGCTGGCCTACCGCTACAACCCTCCTCCTTTGTCCGGGCTTGGGACCGGCAGTGACAACTGTAAGCTACCCGTTTATTGATAATAAGTAAATAAAAAGTGATGGCAACTGTTTTTTGAGACTCACAGAGTATCATTACGATTGACTATTTGAAAAAGGGTGACACAGTGACTGGCTGTTAATATACAACATTACTGGACCGTTCGCACAGTGAGGGGAAGAAGAAGCGACCAAGGTAAGCGCGGAGAAAGAGCTTTTTCCCCAGGACAATGTGCCTGCTCACACATCGGTCGTTGTAGCGGCAAAAGTGCACAAGTTGGGCATCGAAATAGTTCCCCGCTCACTCCATTTCCCAGATTTGGCACCAAGTCACTGTTTTTTGATTCCTTGCCGCAATAAATGGATTAATGTAAGAAATTTTAATCGAATGAAGAGGAATGAGAGAGTGAAAAATTATTGAGCTCAATGGAGATTACGTTGAGAAATATTTTTTTATTTTAAAAAAAAAACCTTGTTTTTACAAGACATCTCAATTCAACCTCATATATATGGATTGCCGAGGGAGATGATTTGGAGAAATAAAAATATGAGCATAGAAAATAAGGGCAAAGTCTACAAAACTTGTGTGGGATCTATCAGGACATACGCTACAAAAACCAGAGCAAAAACCACCTACACGAAATATCTTCTGCGAAAAATAGAAATGAAGATATTAAAACTTAATAATCGGTTATACACTTCGAGATGGGATAAGGCGTGATGACATTTGCAATACGCGTTTCGCTAAGCATGTTAACACCATGAGAAGCGACGACTATTTAGTAGTGTAGTATGCTCGTCAACTTATCAACATTACTTCCTAAGATAATTAAATTGGGCAGGTAAGTCACCGTAGAAACCAATGGAAGTAAGAATTAACACAGAACTAGGTAACTGTGTTATTAGAAAAAATCTTAAAAGGTCTAGTTGAAAGAATCAGAATTCCTTCAACTAATAATGAACAGTTTACAATTAGTGATAATACTACATTATTTTCTACTACAAAAATCACACACTAGTATTTTTTCCTCGTTCTTTTTTAACTTATACCTATAAATTTAGAACCTAGCCTTAGTTTACAAAAGCTGAAGTTTTTTAACTTCTCGTATTTTTAGCTCATTAGCCTCTTCTGGTATATTCTTAAAATTTTGAATTTATCATCATTGGTATCACTCGAAAAAGCAAGTTCAGATGACTCACCAAAATTTATATGACGTTTTATTTTTTGTTGTTTTTATTATTTTCTGACGAATAACAAATTCATCATCTTAATCGCTCTTGTTGTTTATCAACTTTGCCTCAGTAAAATTACGACTAGAATGATCATATAAATCATAAAACCACCTAGCACTTTCTAGTTCCGAAGGACATTATATGCACTCCTTTTAACCATTCGATCGAGGCTTTTAGGCATCGTCTAGTTCTTCGTTAAAACAATACAAAAAAAAGAATTTAATCTGAAATTTGTTGGAACACTCAAGGTAAGAATGCAGCTTGACAATCGTCGGCTGTTACTGGCTTTCGTTTGAACAAACTTGAGTGCGTATAACAACCTCGAGGAAGTTTTTAAATTAAAAGAGAAACAAAAACTGAAAAACATATTTTTTTGAATTATTGTGTTGACCACAATCCGCAATAAAACTAAAAAAGAAAACATAATGGGAATTAATGTTAAGTCTATTAATTACATTTTACCACAAAGATTTTTTCATCATTTAATTGCTTCAAATATTTATTTAAATACTATCTTATACATCACAGACAGCAATACATATTTTTTATTTTTTTACCAAATATCCACCAAAATTCTGCATTTATTTAGATTCTTCCCCGCCCAGACAATTGGGCTAAAGTAATTTGCACGCCAACCGCTTTTTTAAACTCTTATTTGAAGATAAAACACCCGAGTGTTCAGTGAGGTCTGAATTCTATAACAACTTCGTTAGAACTCTGTAAATCCGTTGATTCTTCAAATCCGAACGATTTGAAGATTCAAAATTTCAAGATCTAATGTCAAAACATGTGTGATTTTATTTTTAAATCTTTATACTAGATTACCTGAACCAACTAAACATTAATCGGTAAAAAAAATAACTGTAAAAAATAAAAGCGTTCCTAAAATTGCTTCATACAAAAAAATCGTAATGAGTAATGAGAGTAATGATTGTGGATGCAATTCCCACAAAAAAATTATTTTTGAAAATTATATTATTTATATTATATAATTTTTTCTTTCGTTTTTAAATAAAATTATAATATATATATATAATATATATATATATATATATATATATATATATATATATATATATACATATATATATATATATATATATATATATATATATATATACGAGGCTGGTTTGAAAAGTCCGTGCAAAGTCCGAGAGATGGCACCACCGGCGCGTATCGAGGTTATGTTAGTTAGTAGCATCTCTTGAATGAACGCACACCAAGTTTCAGCCATATTGGTCTATTTCTTTGTGTTTGGCATTCGTGTGAATCAAGGAAGTCGAGTGATTTTCAAAAAATGGACGAAAAAGAATTTCGTGTGGTGATTAAACATTACTTTATGAAAGGCAAAACGCCTCAGGAGACTAAAGAGAAGCTTGATAAACATTATGGTGACTCTGCACCTTCGATTAGAACAGTTTATAAGTGGTTTCAAAATTTTCGGACTGGCCATATGGGCACAAGTGACGCTGAACATTCTGGACGGCCAGTGGAGGTTACGACTCCAGAAATCATTGATCAAAGCCATGATATGGTGATGGATGGCAGAAGAGTTAAGGTGCGTGAGATTGCTAGTGCTGTGGGCATCTCGACTGAATGGGTACATAATATTTTTGCATAAACATTTGGACATGAGAAAGCTATCCGCAAGATGGGTGCCGCGATTGCTCACGCTCGACCAAAAACGGAATCGTGTGAAGTGTTGCAGCTGTTCCAGAAGAATCCGGAGGACTTTAAGCGTCGTTTCGTCACTGTGGATGAAACATGGATACATTACTATACTCCTGAGACTAAACAACAATCTAAACAATGGGTTACCAAGGGGGAATCTACACCAAAAAAGGCGAAGACCGTTCCTTCGGCCGGAAAGGTTATGGCGACTGTCTTTTGGGATTCGCAAGGGATAATCCTCATCGGCTATCTGGAAAAGGGTAAAACTATTACAGGTGAATATTATTCATCGTTATTGGACCGTTTAAAAACCGAGCTGCAAGAAAAAACGCCCGCGATTGGCCCACAAGAAAGTCCTTTTCCGTCACGACAACCCACCAGCACACACCTCAGCAGTTGTGGTCGCAAAATTAATGGAAATAGGATTCCAACTCGTTTCATATCCCCCCTATTCTCCAGACTTGGCTCTCTCGGACTACTATTTGTTCCCCAATTTGAAGAAATGGCTGGCGGGACAAAGATTTTATTCAAACGAGGAGGTGATTGGAGACACTAATGGATATTTTGCAGACTTGGACAAATCCTATTATTCGGAAGGGATCAACAAACTAGAACATCGTTGGACGAAGTGTATAAGCCTAAAAGGAGACTATGTCGAAAAATAAAAAAGGTTTACCCCAAACACATAAGTAGTTTTTATTTTTTGCACGGACTTTTCAAACCAGCCTCGTATATATATATATATATATATATATATATATATATATATATATATATATATATATATATATATATATATATGTATATATATATATATATATATATATATATATATATATACATATATATATATATATATATATATATATATATATATATATATATATATATGTTATGTATATATATATATATATATATATATATATATATATATATATATATATATATATATATATACACTTAAAAAATATTTATTAATTAAATTAATAACAGAAATCAATTATTCAACTATCAATCAAACCTCCTTAACAATGACATGATTAAAAATTACATAACGTGCATGTTTTTATTTCATATTAAATGGCATTTTTTTATCTGTGGTAGTCATCACATAAATTTAAGGCAGCAATAATTAGCCGAATAGCCAATTTTGTTATACCTTGAAGCCATTTGAAACCTTCACACCGTCAAACAAGTTTAAGGTCACCAAAAAAATTATAAAATAATTTTTAAATCAAGTGTCATGCAAGAATTTGTATTTTCGCTTTTATTATTTATTCACGCTTGCATCTTTTCTTAAGAATGTCAAATTATGTTTAACAAAAACAACAATTAGAAAATAATAAACAAAACAAAAAGATTACACAAGCCAACGATGAAAAAACTTTTTTAATAATTTTACCTGATTCCTATGTTTTTTGATTTGCTGAGTCCGAAAATAATAAGAAAAAAGTCGTATCACCCACCAATTTTTCACATTTTAATATTCAAAATGTGAAAAGTTTATTTTTTATCACTCGAATGTTATTAGATTGGCAATAAAATCAGAATTTTATAAGGCTGGCAGTAAAAATCAAATGTTATTAGGTTGGCAGTTCCGATAACTGTCACAGCTGTTTTTCTTCCAATTAATATAACCTCGCAATTCAGTGTTTAACCCATGTGCTGTAATTTACACTCAAAATATGGCTAATCGTGGTTGTAAAAACTCTCCCAACAGTTTTTGTTATATATATGGTGAGTATGTAGTTAAAAAACATCAAAGAAACATGACTGACTTTGTAAAAAGTATACTTGGCATATTTTGCTGTAGAAATCGGTAATTAAGAAAAATGTTGGGCTCCTCACAAAGTATATTATGTTTTTTGTCGAGGATTTTAGGAAATGGTATAAGAAAGAAAAGAAAGCGTTTAGATTTGCAGTACCCATGGTATATATAGATAGCAAAAAAATCATTCAAATGATTATTATTTTTGCAGCGTTGATATTTCTGGATATAACTCCAAAAATAAGAAAGTAATTGTCTATCCTAACTTTACTTCAGTTAATCGGCCGGGAGGATATGGACCGAGACTCCCTGTCCCTGAGCCACCTCAGTCTATTGATGACGTTTTACAGTCCAGTCCTGAATTTAATGAAAGTCGACCGGATGATGATGAGTTTCAATGTTCTCTAGAAAATTTAAAACCACAGTTGTTTACACAAGCTGAGGTAAATGATTTAGTGAGAGATTTAGGTTTGACTAAGGAAAAAGCAGAATTGCTTTTTCCTTAGTCATTATAGAACAAGATATCAACAGTTTGTATCAAATTTTATGTATCAAATTTTTCCTATTTTGTTATTTAATCGATGTCATATTGCGAGAAAACTGTGGGTGATACAAAAAATCTTATACCAGATACGGTTTCAGCACCCAGAAATACATAACACTTAGACGTATTGGTTTAAAAAGTTTTTACAAATATTTTTTTTGTTGGCCTGTGTTATTATACGGTTAATGTAAAATAACTAAAAACAGACAAGGCCCATATTTTTTTTTTGACTCTGAGTTATTCTTGAGGCCAACTTGAACAATTTTAACTAATTTATGTCACATACTATGTAGAGTCTCCTAAAAAAACTAAATGTATTTGAACTTTTATTTTAAAAATTAATCAATACTGATATTATTTCCGACATGTCTTTCATGCCAGGCTTTACCAACACGCTGTATATAGAAAGACACAGGTAATTACCAAACAGTTTTTTCTCCAAAAACTACATGGCATGTCGTCAGCCTACAACTAATCTTAAAATTTTGATACGTCACCGGAACAATAAAAAATATTACAATTTTTGGAATGTGTGCTTGATTGTCAAGGATTATTGTTGCTTTCACGTGTTACTTCTTTACAGATTAATTAACATATTGTTTAAGGTTTATTTGTATATATATTTATTTATTCATATAATACATAGCGCCACACAAATTAATGATTGGAGCTGAATACAAATACGTGTCTGCTATGTGATGTACAGTTATCATTTTTCAATTGGAACATCATGTGTATTATTTTGCCCTTTTATAGAGCTACCAATTCTAGAAACGCCAATATATATATATATATATATATATATATATATATATATATATATATATATATATATATATATATATAGGCGTTAGACAGGGTGATATCATATCACTCAAAATAGTCACCCTGGTACTAGAAGATATCTTTAAGATACCTCACTGAGAAAACAGGAGACTTAACATATCCGGAGAGAGACTCAACAACTTAAAATTTGCTGATGACATCGCACTTTTTGCCGAAAACCAAATCGAATTGAAAAAAATGTTCCAGAAATTACAAACTGAAGCAAAAAAGGTCGATTTAGAGATGAACATCAGAGAAACTAAATTCATAACGAACGAACAGACAACCATTAATGACGCAATATCAATAGACGGGCAACAAATGGAAAGGGTGGATTTAAATGTATATTTCGGATAGGAAGTTATAATATAATAGAAGGATACGCTTGGGATGGGCGGCTTATGGTAAAATGAAGCAAGTCTTTCAGTACAAACTGCCTTTAAAACTTAAAAGTAAAGTATATAATGAATGGATTCTACTAGTAACAACATATGGTAGCGACACTTGGGTTCTGACGCGAAAAGTTATTAGAAAATTGCAAGTTCACCAGAGAGCAATCGAAAGGAAAATCCTGGGGACATAGGGACTGCAAACCAAACGAATAGATAAGGAAAAAAAAACATGGGTCCATTGAAAGGATATCTTCCCTCAACTGGAACTAGGCTGGCCATGTGGCCAGAAACAACTGATAACTGGAACAGAAAATTGAACAGATGAAGACCATGGGGGGAAAAAAGAAGTACTGGCAGACCTCAACAACGTTGTTACGACAATATTAAAAAATCAGCGGAGTTCAAATGGTATCAAATTGCTCAAAATAGGGACGTATGAGAGAGGCCTATATCTAAAGGATAGAGAATGGCTAGAGGAAGAATATGTATATCCATCATTGATGGATGAGATTCCATCGAAACGTCAGCGAAACCGTCCATTAAGGGACTTTAAGCTAATACGGGATACCCGAAAAACCTCTACTACATATATATATATATATATATATATATATATATATATATATATATATATATACATATATATATATATATATATATATATATATATATATATATATATATATATATATACAGGGTTGTCAAAAAAAGTATTTTAAAGTCAAACTTGAGACAATTGTTTTTTTATATATTAAAAGAATTTAATAATACAAAAATATGTGTCATTTTATTCAATGTTTTTTTTGTAATTTTTCTGGCTAATCCTGGCATAGTAGAACTTCTGTGGTTTCTAAGCAAAAAATTGCGACAAATAGTTTTCACATGCCTCTTTTGAAACCTACTTAACACTATTCAGGGAGTTCTGCAGAGAACAAAGCAAATAGTAGTCTGATCAAGATATGAGCAAAATTTCTCTCTATACGGTGGATGCATTACAATTTCTTAGCCAAGCTCTCTGAATTCTTGCCGAGTCATCAAATATGGATATGGGCTGGCCTTGTTATGACGATACGTTTTCTGTTGACTACTTCCTGCCGATTTTCGTTTCTCGCTTGCTTCAATTTTCTCAATTACTGAGGGTAGAGTACATAATCAACCGTTTGGCCAGGCTACAGCAGCTCATGATGCACAGTTCCCTTCCCATCCCATCAAACACACAGTAGCACCTTTTTTATAGCCAATCCGACCTTTGCCATCGTTTTTGGTGCTCCATGCTTTTGCGACCACACTTTTTATCGCCCGTGATCAACTGGTTCCAAAATGGCTCGATTTCTTTTCCGTAGAGACTCACTAATGGAAATTCGATCAAAACATTTTTGAAATCTTAATTTTTGTTAAAGAGAGCGTCTGAACCATCTTTTGGCTATTGCTTTTGGTAACTTACGTTGACCATAAACAGCACAAATTCCTTCGTAGGCCTGCGCAGCATTTGTGCTGTTGTCGAAATAAAATTGGAAAATGTAACAAACCTTTGAAGAAATTTCACTTATCTTGAAGGCGCTCTATAGTAAATCTCAATAAACGAATTCCAACAGTTTTTGCACGTCTGCTACTTTCAACAAGATATCATTATTGTATTATTGTGCAAAACAAGAAACGTTTATTCTAACTTTGCCTACGATTACTATGCGCATTTGACAATAATGAAAATTAACAATGACATCTGTTTAAGTTAAAAGTTTTAATCATAGTAAATTAAAACTAGTATTTGTGGCGCAACTTCCTAATAAAGTTGTTTAGCCGAAAGAGTAAACTTTGTTAACACTCAAAATTTTTAATAGAAGAAATGTTAACTTTTAGGATAATCAGAATCCTCGAGAAATATGCAGCATAAAACATTCTCACCATCATTCTGTTTGGGGTTGTTGCCGTATATTCAACAATAGAATAATATGACCAATATTTTTAAGAGAAAGTTAAATAGCCAACATACTTGGAACCAATACCGGAATTTGTTAAAAATTTGATTTCATATAATAACAGGGAAATAGCAAGAAGGCTGAAAATTTTTGATCTGACACATAAATGTCGCCCTTTTCAAAAAATCTATATGATTTTTAGGAAGTGTCAAACGATACCTGTCAAAATTTCATGACATTTCGACGATTAGTTGACAGGTTACAGTAGTTTTAGTGACGCTACGTTTGATATTTTCAAAACAATGAAAAAAAATTGAATTTCGTATGTTGATCAAATACTGTTTTTTGATGGGAAAAAAATACCATTCAAGCAAAACAATGGCTTAATAAGTGTTAGGCAAATCACTCATCATTTACTGGTATGCGGAATTTAAACGCGGTCGTACATATACAAATGATGCTGAACGCTCTGGCGCCCAAATAAGGTGGTTACACCGGAAAACATCAAAAACTCTACATAATTGTTTTGGATGACCGTAAAGTGAAATTGCGTGAGATAGCTAACACCCTAAAGATATCAAAAAATTGTGTTTGTACGAACATTTGGGCATGAGAAAGCTATGTTCCTTTATGCCGATGACACTGCTATTATCACACCATCTTGTAGAAGTAGCCGAATAATGACTAGCAGACTCCAACGCCACCTGGACAAACTTGATTCCTGGTTTAACCACTGGAGGATCAAGCTGAACCCCAACTCAAGCCATCAGCTTACAGTGCTTCCGCATCCAATGGGCAAACACTATCAAATACCTGGGAATCCAGTATGACAAATAGCTCGTCTGGAAAGACCAGGTCTGCACTGCCACCAAGAAAGTTAAGCAACTGCTAGGCAAATTATACCCCATTATAAATCGCTCTAGCAAGTTGCCCACCAAAACCAAGCTCATGGTCTACAACACAATTGTGAAGGCAGGCCTTACTTACGCCTGCCTCCCATGGTGCCAGCTCTCAAAGACAAGGAGAGCACCTTGTCCAGGCAGTGTAGAACAAGGCCCTGAGGATGTTTACAGGAACCCCTTGATTCATGCGAATTAACCAATTACACAGAGACCTCGGTGTACAAATCATAAAGGTACACATGAAGCAAACTCAAATGAAGTTCTTGGCCAAGGCGTCCCAGCATCACAATCCAATCATCAGGGACGCCTTCCTAACCCTCTCTCATGCCCCCGAGACCCATAGACTCTCTCTTGAATGAGGACGATGGCCCTTCCAACCCACCATGATAGAAGAATGAAACTAGCTTAAGTTAGCATAGGCCCTAGATTAAGTTAGATTGGGGCATAATCATGTTTCCTAGGTTCAGTTTACTTTAGGAACACTATTGTAAAGACTTAGGTTAAGTCAGAATAAGTATACTTTCTCACCATGTTAGAACAACGTTTATTTAATAGAAGTAAGAGGCTATGCCTTTCTTGTAAGTCAATAAAGAAAATAAAAAACAAATCGAAATGGGTACCGCGTTTGCTCACAGTGGACTAAAAACAACAACGAGTTAATGATTCTAAATGCTATGTGGACCAGAGCAATAAAAAGGATTTTTTCATGCGACATGAGACAATGGATGAAACATGGATCCATTACTACACACCGGAATCAAATCGGCTGAGTGGACAGCAGTAGAAGCGACCAAAGACACAACAGTCGGCTGAGAAAGTTTTATCCTCTGTATTTTGGGATGCGCATGAAATAATTTTCATCGACTATGCTGAGAAGGGAAAACCATCAATAGCGAATATTAAATACAGTTATTGGTGCGTTTGAAGGCAGAAATCGTAAAGAAACAGCCCCAAATGAACAAGAAAAAAGTGCACTTTCATCAAGACAATGACACGGTGTCATAAGTCAATGGTTACTATGGGAAAATTGCATGAATTGAAGTTCCAATTGGTTCCTCATCCACCTTATTCTCCAGATTTGGCCTCCAGCAACTATTATATATTCACAGACCTCAAAAAAATGCTCACAGAGAAGAGATTTGACTCCACTCAAGAAGTTATCGCTGAAACTGGGCCCCATTTTGAAGGCAAAGACAAAAGGTATACAAATGTTAGAAAAGCGTTGAACAGATTGTATCCCTCTTGAAGGAGACTATATTGATGAATAAAGTCGAATTTTCCAAAAAAAAATGTATTTTAAGTAGCTTGACCAAAAACTTTTCAGCCTACGTATTAATCTGGCAGCAGGATGGCGATCCACCACACAACATTCTCGCAGTAAACCGATTTTTTAAATCAAGCTTTTCCTTTATGGGTTGGAAAATTTGCGAGATTAAGATGGCCACCAAATAGTCCAGATTTAACTGTACTGGACACGTTTTTATAGGGCTATTTAATAGATAAATTGAAAGGTAAGAGTTCGTAAATGTGTATGTATATAAATATTTTAAAACATCACTGTCCTTCTTTTCCCTATAGCTCAAGCAAGTCTAAGGGACGAGGGTCGGTCTTAAACAACAATCTCAAATGGATGTAGCCGCAAGGATGTAACTTCAAAGTACTATGGATTTATATAGGGCATTTCATAATGTAAATATTACATTAGTTTCATAACTTCTAAATAATAAAACTTGAACATATATAACTTTACCGCCTAACTCCAGTACTTTTTTTTTTAAATTTTTTTTGGTGTAAAAATATTTAAATAAAATTCCATGAAAAATTAAACTAATTTTTTCCATACTTTTGTATGCAGTTTAAATGTCAGATTTAAATAATGACCTTTAATAATTCAATTTTAACTAACTAATACCTTGGGATTCGACCAATATAGTTTAATACTTCATCAGTTATTATTTGATTAAAAATTGACAATGGCGCTAGCGAATTTCTTGTTTTTTTTTCTAGAAAAGTATGTGTGAATAGTTAATCAAGCAGAGAAATGAAAAAAAAAAATAAAAAAATAAGACTCAATTGAGCAGGTAGCGAATTCCAGTAAATCTTCGATTCATTCCTCACTTATAATATTTCTCGGAAGGTTTAAGGTCACCGCGTATTTTAATGTAAAAAGGAGACAATGGAAGAATTAAAAATGTAACTGGAAAGGTCAAATTCTCGTTATTTGTTTTTGAATTCAAGTTCCACATCATTCTTCTTGGCTTGGTAATGGTCCGAGCGTCTTTTTTCGAACTTTTACTTCTTAAATTTTGACATTATTGATTTTTTATTTAGAAGATTAATAATCTATCTACCAAAGTTGTTATAAAATGTACCAAATTACAAATATTTTAAAATTAATAATTTTTTACGATATGTAGATGAGTCAAAAAATGATTCCAGAATACTGAAACGAATTGCAAATAATAATTCCACTATTTTTTATGATTAAACGAAACAATTAATTAACTGAAAATAGAGCTAAATTAATATTTTGATTACTTAGAAAATTAAGCAATTCCGTCACAGTGCTTTCTCTTCAAGAACTGTTGGAGAACGTGATCCTTTTGAAAACCCCAGACCCAGTTTTTCTTCAAGTAAAACCTGTAGTGATTCAAAATAAATATGAATGGCTACTTTCACGCACAGTCACTATTGTAATGATTTGGGGATGCCCAAGGAACTGCCACTGAACTTTAGTTAATTAACCTGCGATCATGAATTTAAAATTTTCCTTTAAATTATAAAAAACATTCCCGGAATTACCAGAGATAAAATAGAAGAAAGGGAGCCATTTAATGTATTTCTCTTGTTCTGTTATTCTTGTTTTTACTGGGGTTCCCCATGCAATCTTTTACTACATTTACAGCTGTACATCGTTACCATAAATAATTTAAGTATCGTTAGGGAATTCTTTTAAAACAGGTTTTATGGGAGATTGACCTACCTCAGTTAGACTGGTACGTTTTTTAATACTGTTTTATTTGATCACAGAGGAGAAACAGTAAAAATACTTTGCCGATTTCTAACAAAATATAGCTTTTACACAAGTACCATGGTTATTTTTTTGAGACGGCAGAGGCCTCTCATACGTCACTAGCCCATGAAGTAAAAACATCAAATTGGTGCCAAATTTTAGAGCTTGAATATGGTAGTTCTATTTAAATACATGGGGTTGCCTAACAAAATCTTGATTTGATACATCTATCTATGTACTTAATAAGCGCTCCATTGCTCTCTGTGTTTTATTCAGTTGGTCCATCATCTTCTTAATCAATGTCCGTGTCTGGGCCGTGTAGGTGAGAACCGGTAGAATGAATTTGATCGAATACTATCTTTCTTAGTTTCAGAGGAAATCTTTTGTTGGTTAGTATTTCCAAATGCTGCCCATGCCAGACTGATTCTTCTCTGTACTTCTGCCGTTTGATTTGCTTTTCCACGCTTTATTATTTGCCCTAGGTAGATGTATTCCTCTACGTATTCAAGTGTTCTGCCCTCTATTCTCAAGCCTCGCGGACTGTCTTCATTTGTCATAGCCTTTGTCTTATCTCTATTCAGCAGTAGTCCAACCCTTTCTGATTTGGTTTGTAGTTCAGTAAACATTTCTTGTATGTCATCAAAATTATCTGATATTCGCACTAGATCATCAGTATAACGCAAATGATTTAACTTTTGTCCATTTATACTGATCACCTTTTTTCCCATTCGAGTACCTTGAAAACTTCTTCTAATGCTGCCATAAATAGTTTTGGGCTCATCGAATGTCCCTGTCTTACTCCGCGTTAGATAGATATAGGATTTGTTTTACTATCCGTTTCCACTATGACTTGAGCCTTGTAAATTGTTTTTGTGAGCTGAGTATACCTATACTCTATTCTCTCGTTATACAAAGCTGTTTCGATGGCCCAGCACTCGATTCTATCAAAAGCCTTTGGAGAATGTATAAATACCAAGTACAATTTTAAGTTATATTATGTTGCTTTCTCTGTTAAAGTCCTGATAGTTAAGAGATTATAACAAGTACTAAAACTCTTCCTGAAGCCAGCCTATTCTACCGATTGGTTTAATTCCAGCTTGTTTTCTAATCTACTAATTATTATTTTATCGCCTTTTTTAAAAAGTAAAATTGTTGAAGCTGTTCCAAATTTTTGGTATCTTCTCTTCTTCTAGACATTTCAGCACCTATACCACTAAGTTTCCTCCTTCTTTCATTATTTCTGTTAATACTCCGTCAGGTCCTGGTGTTTTATTGGTTTTCTTAGTTTTTAGTTTTGTTAATATTTCTTCATCTGTTATCTCTGGTATTTCTTCTAAATTAGCATCGATTTTCTTTCTATTTCAACGTTCTTTCACATCATTTAGTGGGAAATTTTTTATTCATACAAGTTTTGATAGCATGTTTAAATCATGTGTGTTATTTTTCTCGATCTTTCACATATTCTCCATTTTCATTCTTTAAGTGTGTATTGTAGTTTTCCTAGGCTTTGTCGGAGTGCTTCCATGTTTTTGTTCTGTTCTACAATTCTTTCTATCTTTGTCTTTAACTGTTATCTCTTTTAATGGGCTTTTTAAGGGTAAGTTTTGATACATAAACAATCCTTATAATAATCGTTTTTTTACAGATTAACTTTGGTTTCAAATCTTAGAATCCTACAACCCTTACAATTCCCTTGAGCAATAAATGTATAAGTAAAGTTTCGTTTAAAAAGAAGGGTTTTCGGAAAGAGGTAGGGAGACGCACATTATAGTCGTCTATCGTTTGAGAGTTGTACTGTACGGTGTATTTTTTATGGACATTGCAGGGAGAGCGCTAAAGTTCTACAAGAAAGACGCGTTTGCGGAAAAAAGCGACTCATGTTTCACTATCACTATAAATTGTATTCGGTGGAAAACACAGTCCTGGGCAAATCATTCCAAAGTGATCAGGTTCTTCAAATAAAAGGCTGTTTGAAAAGAGGTATACGAGGAGTGACAAGCTGCATTTCATACAGATGTGAAGTATTATCGCTACATATATATATATATATATATATATATATATATATATATATATATATATATATATATATATATATATATATATATATACATATATATATATATATATATATATATATATATATATATATATACATATATATATATATATATATATATATATATATATATATATATAGATAGATAGATAGATATATATATATATATATATATATATATATATATATATATATATATATATATATATATATATATATATATATATATATTTATATATATATATATATATATATATATATATATATATATATATATATATATATATATACATATATATATATATATATATATATATATATATATATATACTAGCCGTGTCCGCGGCTCCGCTCGCGTGGACTTGATTCACTACGATCGTCACTGCTTATTCCTTATGTTACATAACGTAATAAAATATCTCCTATTATTTCCCCCTGTCTCCCATTATTTCTCCTTATCTCCCATTATCTCTACATAATTTCCATTATCTAGGCTTATCTCTGCTCATCTCTCATTATTTCTCCTTAACTCCTATTATTTCTCCTTATCTCCCATTATCTCACCTTATCTCCCATTATCTAGGCTTATCTCAACTTATCTCGCAATGTGTCTCCTTATCCCCAATATTTCTCCTTATCTCCGATTATCTCACCATAACTTCCATTTCCTAGACTTATCTCTGCTTATCTCCCATTATTTCTCCTTATCTCGCATTATTTATACTTATCTCCCATTATCTCAGCTTATCTCCCATTATCTAGGCTTATATCGAATTATATAGAACATATGTATAAATATATATAAACACGTAAATCGGATAAGTGGTTCTCAAGTGATAAGCGCACTAACGGACAGACAGACAGACAGAGAGACGTTGCATGTTATATATATTATATTATTTGCAACATGATATTGTTCCATATTTAATGGTTTAGGTAGTGTATTGCAAGAGAACGCGCTAACGGTAACCTTTTTTCCGACTTGTTTCACTATTATCGTCACTGCTTATTGTTTATGTTACCTAACGCAATAAAATATATCCTATAACCTGGCCAGAGAACATATGTATGTTTACAAAAAAAGGACGTAACGCACTAACGGACAGACAGACAGACACATAGACAGAGAGACGTTGCATTTTATATATATTATAGATAGATAACCTGGCCAGAGAACATATGTATGTTTTAAAAAAAAAAACACGGTAAAGTGGTTCTCCAGTGATAAGCACACTAACGGACAGACAGACAGACAGAGATACGTTGCATTTTATATATATATTATAGATATAAATTATTATTATTATATAACCTGGCCAAAAAATATCTGTATGAATTTAAACAAAGACACGTAAATCGAATAAGTGGTTCTCGCGTGATAAACGCACTAATGGACAGACAGACAGAAAGAGAGACATTACATTTTATATATTATAGATTATAGATATTCTCTGCTACATAATATTGTTCCATATTTAATGATTTAGGCAAACTTTTTTCCGACTTCATTTACTATTAGCGTCACTGCTCATTCCTTATGCTACCTATCGTAATAAAATATAGCCTGTAACCTGGCCAGAGAACATATATATGTTTTAAAAAAAAAGTACCTAAATCGGATAAGTGGTTCTCCAGCGATAAACGCATTAACGGACATATATATTATAGATATAATAAAATATATATATCTATAACCTGGTCAGAGAACGTATGTATGAATTTAAAAAATCATGTAAATCGGATAAGTAGTTCTCGAGGGATAAGCGCACTAACGGACAGACAGAGAGACGTTGCATTTCATATATATTATAGATATAGATTATTATTATATAACCTGGCCAAAGAATATATATATGAATATATGTACGAATTTAAAAAAAAAGACACGTAAATCGGATAAGTGGTTCTCGCGTGATAAACGCACTAATGAACAGACAGACAGACAGAGAGGCACTTCATTTTATATATATTATAGATATTCTCTGCTACATAATATTGTTCCATATTTAATGGTTTTAGGCTGTGTATTGCAAGAGAACGCGCTAGCGGCAAACTTTTTTCCGACTTCATTCACTATTATTGTTACTGCTCATTCCTTATGTTACCTATCGTAATAAAATATAGCCTATAACCTGACCAGAGCACATACGTAAAAAAAAAGTACGTAAATCGGATAAGTGGTTCTCCAGTGATAAGCGCACTAATGGACAGACAGACAGAGAGACGTTGCATTTTATATATATTATAGATATGTAATCTGCCCGTCCAATATTTATAGAATAGTATAAAAAACTTTTGAAATTTTAAAGCTACATTATTATTATTTGCTAATTATATATAATAAGTCACAACCATGAATAATAAATCTTAAGTGCTAGTTGAGATAATTTTACAGAAAGTTTTATTAAAAGCTAGACACGCTCTAGTTGTTTTTGATAATTTCATATCTTGTACTGTAAATATTACCAAATAAACGGCTTTATAAAAAAACTTAGTATAAAAATAAAGAAGAAGAATTGAAGCAGCTAGGAAATTTAACAGTTTGTAGAATTTTAAGTCAATTTTTGTACCCCTATGGAAGGAATTAAGCAGACTACATATATCGATCATTTCCGATGAAAATATTTGTAGAATTAGACTCAAGTCGCCAACATTTCTTCGATGTTCCAAGGAATCAAGGTTACTGATGAGTTCTGGGTCTTCAGTCAGGCAAACATCTCTCTTCTGAATAGAACCCAACAAATGCAGGGTGTGTTTGGGAGCAGAGCCCCAAATATGGTAGCAGTAGTGTATCGCTGGTCGAATTTGAGCTTTGTAGAGAATTGATAGTTACTTTCTAGTTTAAAATATTATTCCCAGTTTTTGAGAAGCTCTCTTTGCTATGGATGCAACTTATCCATCCCAAGACCTATTTGCTCCCAAATTAACATCCAGCAAACTGAGTGACGATGCTTAAGGAATGGAGCGTCCCGACAGAACTATGTCGGGTTCAGCAACGTTAACCTTTTTAGAAACACTTCACCTGGGTTCTTGCATTAAATTCTACTTGATTACTGTCACTCCAAGTTAGAATTTCTTTCAGGTCTTTGTTGAGTTGAACCAGTTCTGCGGATATTTGCATCCTATGTTTGATTGTTTTCTTAGTCAACAATTCATCATACCAAACATGGTTAATTGCCTCAGATATATCAAGTACAACCGCTAGAAATTCTCCAATCAATTCTCAATTCAAATTCGAAACATGTGTTGTATAAGTTAGAAGATCTCCTGATTACCTTTGCTTATTAGAGCCATATTGAATCCTAAATGTTTTTTGAAAGATGCTGATTGATAGCTTTTTTCATAATTTTCGATATTATTGAAGGCAGTGCAACTGTTCGGTAGTTGGTTGGCAAGATCTTCTTGTCTTTTTGGGTATCGCTGAACTACAGCGCATTTCCTGCAGAAAGGAAAAATTCTCTTTCTGTAGAATTGGTTGAAAAGTCTACAGAAAACTAGTGTTAGTTCGCTTGCGCATTTTTTGAGTACTTTGGCAGGTATTCCATCAGCGCCAAAAGCTTTTTTGGTTTCCAGCTTTATTAAAATACGTTTTGTGATACGCTGTGTCAAGATAACATCGGGTAGCCTTGACTGCACTATGGGAATAATTGGTAGTGTTTTTCCTTGGAAATCGACAGTAGAATGTAAAACAAAGAGTTTGGTGAAATTATGACCTTAGTGACTAACTAAGAGGTCCTGGAATTGTTGGAGTAGACAAGAAATTTGTTTTACATATATTAGTCATTTTGCTGGAAATTATAAATAAATAAAATAATTTAGTCTTTTTTTAACAGCCATACGGTCAATAATGGATAAATTCTTTGTTTAAATAATATAGTACTATTCAAGAAATTAGGTGATCGTTTATGTAAAACATTACATCTTTCGAACTCCTCAAAAATCCATACAATGATACATTTGTTCTTTGTACAGCTTGGAGAAATCCAAAATCGTGGATCTTAAAATGTGTGTTAATAATATAGGAGATGCTGCATAGCCTCCTTATACTACATTAAACGACGATAAATGTGTATGAATTGCAGATTTCGAGAGAACTGAACCTAAGTGGTTTCAAGATAATTTGACATCACTAAAGAAATTAAATTATTATCGATAATATCAATAAAAAGAGTGAATTATTTGTTATGGATTACCATTAGCTTATTCCATCCATAGTCGGATGTAAGCCTCCTCAAGTTGTCTCCAGTCAGCTTTGTTGTTTGCTTTTTCCATCCAATCGTGTCCTGCTAATCATTTTATGTCGTCCGTCCATCTTGTCTGTGGTCTACCTCTGCATCTTTTGTGTTCTCTAGGCCTCCATTCAACTGTACGGCGTGTTCATCTGTTATCAATCATTCTTACGACATACCCCGCCCAATTCTAACTTAATGTACATATTCGTTGCATTATATCTGTCACTTTTGATCTTTGGGTCACCTGGAGTTTATTTATTATACTTTTATTTAAAGCCCACGTTTCAATGCTATATGTTAATACCGGCATATAGCCTGTCACAAAATATAAGATCTTGATTTTTGCCGTTTTAAGTGGGTATTATAAAAATTCTGACCTTTCGTTTATGTTAGGCTGAAGAGATGGACTTAAGAATTTTATTCATTAATGTAAATAAATAAAATTATAAGTGTTTTTGGAGATGTTTATTTATAGATGCATGTAAAAACAAATGGATAAGAAGTACAAATATACAGTTTGAATGGGGTTTACAAGAGGAGGCATACTGATAAATAAAATATATTTTAACATAAGCCTAATTCGGTTTCACTATTACTGTCATCAGCTGAGGTAATTATCAGTGATTTTATATTATTTACATAAATATATGAATCTTCAATGTTAACGTGCTGAATGAAATTCTTCCACTTTTCACAAGGTATATCATTTATAATTTTTTTTACTAATTTAACCACTGACACGCTTAAAGTAGGAGAAACATTTTGTGCCTTTATTTTTGATTTAACCTGATGCCAAATACGTTTAATTGGATTAAACACACAAAATACGGAGGAAGCAGCAAAACACTATGTCCCATTTTCTCAGCCATGCTATCACAAACATATTTCTTTTTCAATTTATAGTCTTTCAAAACTTTCAAAAGATCCCTTTTTATAACTAAACTCAAAATAAACGTCATTTTCTAACATATATTCCTGTATTTACAATTTGGTGTTGGCTGCATAAGAAACCTTATTTAGTAGGGGACTATGGTAACTTGCATTGTCCATAACTATAATACTTTGTTCGGGAACATTTGGCAAGAGGGATTTTTGAAACCAATTTTCAAAAATTCTGCGGTCGTGTCTTCGTGATAGTCCAAACTAGAATCTTTTATGTTTTTTGCAGATAATAGTAGACAATTTGAAACCCAGCCCTTTTCAGATCCAGCATGGAAAATGGTTATTCGTTTACCTTTATTTGAAGGTGCGTTAGTCTGACATTTTGTACTGCTGTCAACCCACCCTTTTTGCACAATGTCATGGGTATCGAACCATGTTTCGTCAAGGTAAACTATTGGCCAATTCTCTGATCGACACTTTTTAATTTCTTGTAAATACTCGTAAGTATGTCGCAAGATTCGTAATCTTTGTGACTTCATCACTATTTGCCTTTTGTTGATTTTTCGGAACGTGAATCCCATTCTTAAGCGAATTTTGTGAAGGGTTGTTCGGCCACAATGTATATTGGTCCCGTCCTGTCTTAGTTTTATTTTGTCTGGTGTCGGCACCAACTACTCCTCATACATAGAATATATTTTTCTCCTGATGACTTTTTTTCACAATCGTCTACATGATGCATTTGAAAATCTTTCCGTTTTTTTCCTGTTCCTGAGTGATGGTTTTCCTACAATACCATTAATCGTAGAAATTGGGGTTTTTGTTAGTTCACTGGTTTCTTGCAAGGCATTTTGTTTATTCAAATTTCTTTTTACCAAACTGTCGTAAACATTTTTCACTATTTGTTTACCGTCAAGGGATAAATGTTTTCTTTTGCTATAGCTACTATTGCAATTTTCCTACGGATGCCACATAATTAAAATAGAACCGTTACGTTGTCAGTTGTAAGTAAAACTAACAATAAAAATAACCGGCCAAGTGCAAATTGAACTTGCACAATTAGTGTTCCGTACGTGATAATTTTCGTTCAATCTATACCCCGTGGAGAAAATTCCAGAATTTTTTCAAAATTTTTTGATCACTACTTTTCAAGATAAGGTAGGAGGACAGCGATTTTTCGGGATTTTTTAAAAAATAATACAAAGAAAAGTGTGCGCAAGTATTACATTATATATATATATATATATATATATATATATATATATATATGTATATATATATATATATATATATATATATATATATATATATATATATATATATATGATATATATATATATATATATATATATATATATATATATATATATATATTTTACTCTTGTTTTCACAAGCTTTCATTTGACACCACACTCGATGACCTAGCAAAAAAATTTTCTTTTCACTTCCGATATCACCCCTCAAACCTAACCCCTTAAGTCAAAATTCAACTTTCAAAACTACACGGCTCTGATGAGGCCATAAATTCCTATATTAGTACTAAATTTCAACTTTCTATGTCAAATAATTTCGGAGAAAATCGGGTGTGACAGACAGACAGACACTGAAGTGATCTTATAAGTGTCCCGTACGGAACACTAAAAATAATAAAAAGTATCTTTCGAATCTTAATGGGGACCTGTGGTCATTAGGCCTATATTATCAAATATTTAAAGGTCTTTAAAACCGGTTGCCAGGTAGTAAATATATAGGTAAAAATAGATCCAGTATGATTGCAGATGCAAGCAGGTAAAATAAAATTACGTTTATCATAATACCTAGCAACTATGCACAAAACCTTAATAGGATTGTTTATTGCCCCATTGAAAAAGCAAAAAGGCAAGATCTTATATCTTGGAATTTACTTTACATATTGATCGAATACTCTTGCTTTTATTGTATTTGAGATGTCTAATTTAAATGTAGATTGTAACCTTTCGAAGGCAGGCCAAGCTAATGAGACTCTTCTATCCAAGTCAGTATTTAAATTATTTTTTGATATGTCGATTTTTTGTCCTAAATATATGAATGTTTGTACCTTTCCTATTCTAGTATATTAATATTTCCTGACTGTTTTCTTCACTTTCGTTGTTCAAATATCTGGTTTTAGTGACGTTTATTTTTAGACCTATTTCTTGAGACTTGTTATTTAATTCCATTGGCATTTCTTGTAATTCTTAATGTGTTAGCGATCAGAGTGATATCATCTGCGAACCTTAAGTGATTTAGTCGTTCACCGTCCATTAGTATTTCTATATATGTGGACATGGATTATAACTGAGACTAAATGAATAAAATTTATTTTTTTAAAGATATAATGCATATGACTTATCACAAACCTTTGTAAGTAATATTGCAACCCTTACTTAATTTAAATATAGTGAAAATACTTCCTAAAATATGTAAAAATAGTTTAAGTTTTTTATTTTCGAATTTATTTTATTATTTAATAAATCATATTATACTCGAAATTCTCATTGATTTATTTTGAATTAACATTTCCTTACTTTATGTAATTAATAGATTATTGTTATATAGCTAGAGCAATAACAAAAAGTAATATAATGCAATTTTTTTATGCAAATATGAATATTTTAGCAGTAAACATTCATTATATGTTCCGTGGCAAAAGTGAGTTGCCAGACATTGATATCAATTTTCAAGACAATAACCTATTTCTGACAATTAAAGGAAGTAAAAGCTATAATTTGATCATAATTTCATGCTTTGAAGTTATGAGCTAAGTACGTGTCTAAAAAAAATATTTTAAGTGTTTCCTATATATTAAATCAAGAGACAAAGCAATCCTATGTATTAAACCATAACTATTCGAGCGTTTAAATATGGAGCCAAAATGACGCTTTCGTCTTATGAGCTTCCATATGTAAAATTCGGTCTTAATGAGAGGCCTTTTGCCACTTCACCTGGTACCCTGATACTTGTGTATAGTCACCCCATATACAATACTACGAGGGTGTAGTTATCTACCTGGCCACGAAAAGCAAACAAAAAAATTGAGCTGTTGCTGTTCTATGTACTTACTCAACAGAAGTTCCTCGAGAAGGCGTCCCAGCACCCCAACCCGTGCATCAGGGACGCCTTTCAACTCCCACCTCAAGCTAGCCGCCAGTTCCCCAGACCGTCTGACCCGCTGCTGCTCTCGAACGAAGATGACGACCCCCCTCGCCCGCCGTGACAAGAAGAATGTCATCCTAGGTTAAGTTTAAATTAGTCCTAATTTAAGTCTTGTTACATCCTAGTTTAAGTTAGCGTAAGTCTTAGCCTAAGGTAGTTTTAGTCTTAGTTCTAAGTCCTAGCTTTAAGAAACCTCATGTATATAACAAACACATTTCCTAGGTTAAGTTAGCATATGATCCCTATTGTAAGAACTTAGGTTAAGATGGAATAAGTTTACATTTAGTAGTTATAGAAATTATTTTTATATACTTTCAAAAATTATAAGAAACAGGCCTGGCCTAACTTAGAATCCAATAAAGATAGTGAATCTATGTACTTTGACAAAATAAAGTTGACAGACATTGGTAACAATTTTAACGGCAATCACCTATTTCTTACAATTAAAAACTTCGTTACAAAAGAGCATTTTTACCTGAAAAACACCTGCAAATAGCAAGCACGCCTCTGTTATAGGACCGCCGGTTAGTCGACTTTTTTATTACTATCAGTTTCAAATAAATAGAGTATAAAACTAAAACCGTAAATAAGAAAGACGTCAGATTTATCATCCGAATCCGACGCAAGTTGTTATTTGCTGTTATCAAAGAAAAAGGGACCTACCTAAATACCACCTATTATTCTTTTCTGTTCTTATTGTCACAAAAATATTAATTACTAATAATTTCTACGAAACTCTTATAACTTAAATTCGGACACACATATTTTTATTTTCCTTGAAGAGCATGTTGAAACGTCAGAGACAACAACAAGCGATAAAGATGGTAACCTAGAAATATTATTAAATCTAATTTAAAGACTGGAAATTTATCTTCAAGGAATGCGACGTTTCTAAAATTTGGTTTTCTAGTTTCTTAATCTGAATATCAGGGATTGTATCGATTTTTTAATATATTTTGTTTCTAAATACATAAGGATATATCTGATCTGCCACATCGTAGATAATAGATTGGAATATATAATGACTATAATCAAAAACAACACTTTTAGTTGTTTATATCGCAATTATATCGTTACATGAATGTTAATTGTTAAAATTTTCCAAATCAAGAAGAAGCACAAATATTTTTTATTATTCTTATGCAAATTTGTGTGAATGTAGAAATAAAGTGGTAAACTTTGAGAAATCCGCCTACTGTTGGCTCATTCGTCCTATGAAATAACACTTTTTGAAAAATGGTTGCTTGAATATAAAGCATACGTTTTTGTAAGTGCCAATTTTTAAAGTAAACTATTTATTATGAATGAAAATTTTCAATATTGAGCGGCGCGCTCTGAAGAATTGTCACTATTTAATCATTCAATCCGTTAAGAACAATATTACAAGCTAATTTCAGGGTTAAGTAACTTTTAGTGACAAACCCTTCCAACAAATGCAATTATAAAATAAACTCTCCATCTTTAAAAGTGACATTTTATTTATAGAATGACCCAAACACAAGGTCAAAGGCAATTGTATGGATGTTTAAATAATTATCAGTAATTAAAAAAATAATGGTAGAACAATAGCCAGAAATTATTTTCGGAAGTAAGCATTAATGTAACAATAACTTTTTTTTTTAAACTGAGGACAATTAATGCACTTCTTCAAAAAAATTATTAAAATAAAAACAATTATTTTGCATTAAATAATGCAAGTTAAATAAATTTGCTTTGTTATTAGTTTGTGCTAAAAATCGATAAATTCTTAACAGACACAAATAAGATTCGAATATTGTAATATATATATATATATATATATATATATATATATATATATATATATATATATATATACATATATATATATATATATATATATATATATATATATATATATATATATATATATATATGTATATATATATATATACATATATATATATATATATATATATATATATATATATATATATATATATATATACATATATATATATATATATATATATATATATATATATATATATATATATATATATATATATATATATATATATATATGTATATATATATATATATATATATATATATATATATATATATATATATATATACATATATATGTATATATATATATATATATACATATATATTTATATATATATATATATATATATATATATATATATATATATATATATATATATATATATATATATATATATATATATATATATATGTTTTGACGAATGTTCTCACTGGTGTAAAATTTGGTAGTGGTTTTTTCGGGTATCCCTTGTTAGCTTAAAGTCCCTTGATGGACGGTTTCGCTGACGTTTCGATGGATCTCATCCATCTTTTTTAAAGCGTTGATCACTGGACGGTGCCGGTGTCTTGGCGTTGAATGTCAAGACTGACTCCGAAGGCCCCGGTTTTATGTGCTGACTGTATATATATATATATATATATATATATATATATATATATATATATATATATATATATATATATATATATATATATGTATATATATATATATATATATATATATATATATATATATATATATATATATATATATACATATATATATATATATATATATATATATATATATATATATATACATACATATATATACATATATATATATATATATATATATATATATATAAAAATATATATATACACGTTACCCCAGTATTCCGTATACATAGAGTTACTGTGAATTTCTGGGATCAAAATATGACCATTTAACCCAACTTACCTTAGTCTAAATATTCGTAATTCTTGAGATACAGGGTGTCAAAGTTATACTTTCATTTTAGGTTTTCTTAAGTAGCTTTCTTAATAATTGTACTATTTGTACAAGATTCAGTGCTAAGGGGATTTTCGAGATGAGAAATCGAAATCAACTACAGTTTTGTTGCAAAATGTTGGGTACGCCACTTATTGCACTGTGTATACTTTTAAATTGTCATAACTTTTTTATACCACTCTACATGATATTTTTAACTAAATATTCGTATTCTCCACCTTCTCGTGCTCAAAAAAGCTCTCTTAGTAAATGTTGCTCCGAACAACAGTTTCTGAGATAGTGGGATGTTTTTATTTATTGATTACAAATTTATCAATTTGTGGGTGATCTTTTATGCCCTTAGCAAATTGGTTTTTACATTCTTACTGTTGTTGGCCCGTTGGTTTTTATATTTATTATTGTTTTTCGCTTGTTTACCTTTAAGCATGCTCCAAATTTCAAAGACTATTCTTCTGGACCGGTCCTAAACCTGGATGAAGTGTGGATGGAAATAAAAAAATGGAAAAAAAACATCCCCTTATCTCAGAAACTGTTGCACGGAGCAACATTTACCAAGAGTTTTTTAGACAGGAGAAGGCGGAAAATACGAATATTTAATTTAATCATATCATACAGAGTGATATAAAAAAATTATGACAATTTAAAAGTATACACAGTACAATAAGTAGCGCCTCCTACAATTTACAATAAAACTATGAGCTGATTTCGACTTCTCATCTCAGAAAATCCCTTAGCACCTAATCTTACAAAGAGTACAATTATTAAGAAAACTAGTTAAAAAAAACTAAAATAAAATTATAACTTTAACACCCTGTATCTCAAAAATTACGAATTTTTGGTCGAAAATAAGTTTGGTTAAATGGTCATTTTTTGATCCCAGAAATCCACAGAAACTCTAAGTATACGGAACATCCACTTCCTGAAGCTGTCGCACCGCATCAGTCCCCGCTGTTCTTGCATTGAGTCGGGATATCTTCTGCTGGAGCAGGCCATGCCGATGTGATGTGGCGTCTTAGAGGAATCGCAGAGCTCACTCTTGAAGCAGAAACAATTAAGATTAAGGGCGCAAAAAAGTGCTCCTTCACCAGGACAATACACCTGTGCACACATCAGCTTTGCAATGGCAAAAGTGTACGAGCTGGGCTTCGAAATAGTTTTTCCCCACCCACATGGCATCTCGTTGGACAAATGAATTGAACAAAATGGTATTGGTAAATAATTTTTTGTTTTTTCAAAAAATGTTATTTATCCATATATATATATATATACATATATATATATATATATATATATATATATATATCTATATATATATATATATATATATATATATATATATATATATACGAGGCATGTTTTTTAAGTAAGTACCGTTTTGCGATTCCGCCGCCGCAGCGATACGGTCGGCGTTCCGCGCATGCGCGCTGGTAACCTACATCTCATGTCTACGCACTGACGCCATTACAGTCTGATTCTTCATTGTATACGTTGTTTACTGAGTGTTTAAGATGCCTCCGACAATCGTGAGTCCCGCCGATTGTGAAGTACGGGCTGTTATACGATTTCTTAGTGCTAAAGGCGTAAAACCGATCGATATTCATCGTGAGATCTGTGAAGTTTACGGACAAAACATTATGAGTGATGGAATGGTAAGGAAATGGGTGAGAGCATTTAAAGATGGCCGCACAAATGTGCATGATGAAGAACGGAGTCCTTCGGTCGTTAATGAAGATTTGGTGCAGAAAGTGGACGAAAAGGTGAGAGAAAACAGACGCTTTACAATTTCATCATTGTGCGACTGCTTTCCTCAATATTCTCGTAGTGTTTTGTATCGCATTGTGACCGAGAACTTGAATTACCGGAAATTGTGTTCACGTTGGGTTCCAAAAATGTTGACGGATTTGCACAAAACCCAACGTTTAGGCAGTGCATTGACTTTCCTTGAGCGGTACCACAATGAAGGTGAACATTTTTTAGACCAAATTGTTACTGGTGACGAAACATGGGTGGCCTACGTCACACCAGAATCGAAACAACAATCCATGGAATGGCGACATTCATCATCACCCAAAAAAGTGAAGTTTAAGCAAACAATTTCTGCCCGCAAAATCATGTGCACAGTTTTTTGGGACAGAAAAGGAGTATTGCTAGTGGAGTTTCTGCCTCGTAATGAGACAATCAATGCAGCGTCTTATTGTGAGACATTGAACAATCTGCGTCGTGCAATCCAGAACAAAAGACGTGGCAAGTTGAGTAAGGGTATCGTTTTGCTGCATGACAATGCCCGTCCACATGTGGCTAATCGGACCAAAGATCTCATCAAATCTTTTAAATGGGAAACTCAAGATCATCCTCCATACAGCCCTGATCTGGCGCCCAGCGACTACCATTTGTTCCTGCACTTGAAGAAGCACCTGGGTGGTCAGCGTCTTCAAGACGATAACGAAGTCAAAACATTTGTGATACAGTGGTTAACAAGTCAGGCGGCAGATGTACAGATAAAGTAAGCAACACAATTATAAAATAAATTATTATACACAGTGTATTAGACACGAAATACTAATATATTTATAATATATAAATAAGATAATCAACAAAAGTGAGAACAGTTGTACTCGTACATAGATATGTTGTGTGGATAATAATGTTGCTGTGTCTCAATTATTATTATTAAGCCAACAATTACATATAGATACAGGGAAACTCGTTTCACGCCACTGTGGTTTATTAAGGCGACTTTATTAGCAGGCAGAACAGTAAAGATCATTTAAAGGGAATTATACAGATAGAGACAATTAAATATTTAAATTATTCTTTTTGAGAAAATGACAGATATTCAAAAAAACTTATTTTGTGGCCAAATATTATATAGATAATGTCTCCCTAAATTGTAATGAGATGACTGAGGAAGAAGCAGTGATACAAACTATAAAATAGAGTAATAACACTACAAAATATAAAAAAAATTAAAATAAAGTTAAGGAACTACCGAAATTCAGCAGTTTACTGCAAGTAATTCATTCATATTCAGAACAACCAGAGCGCTAAAAAAAATATCCGTCATCAAAAATTAAATCCCAGTTTCCAACAAAGCAATAAGCAAAATTTAATCTCAACGCTTTCAAATAATTGGATGTTGGAACATAACATCATTTAACAACAAAGACCAAGAAATCATACTTGAAATAAAAAGACATAAATTAGACATATGTGCACTCTCGGAGACCAAAAAAAAAGGCAAAGGAAACAACAAATATGAAAACTACATACTGATATACAGCGGCAAGAAAAAAAATGAAAGAGCTGCATCAGGGGTTGGCATACTGCTACACGAAAGATTTGAAAACCAAGTCAGCAAAACGAAATATATTAACGACAGACTACTACAAGTGACGATCGAACTACAAAAATCAAGATCAACATACATAATAAGTATATATGCACCCGATACCAGCAAACCTCAAACGGAGATAGACCTGTATCACCAGAACCTACAAACAGTTTTAGACGACATACCTAGTGATGATGAAATAATAGTTCTAGGGGATTTTAATGCGAGAATTGGTGATGAAGTTATACTTGGCATCAAAAATCGATTCAACGACGAAACTATAAACGATAGTGGTGAACAAATGATACAACTATGCATACAAAATGAACTTAGAATTAACAACACCTTTTATCCACATGAACCACAACACAAATACACCTTCGAAAATACACGTGGACAAAGATCAACAATTGATTACGTAATCACAAATAAAAATATTCATCCAACAAGAATACAAGACGTGAGAACTTTAGCTTCCGCTAATGCTGGAACGAATCACCATATTGTAATAGCAAAAATACGAGCAACCATGCAACGACTTCGTAGCGAACCCGTCGAACAAATAAGCAAAATCAATATAGAATCTCTATCCGACGACTCAACCAAATATCTATCAACAAAGGTTAACAGAAAAAATAGCCACAAATGATATTCGAGAGTCCGATGACATAGAAACGGCATGGATAAAACTAAAAACTAATATGCTAGAAGCAGCAGAAGAAGCATTTGGAAGAAGGATTATAAAGAAAGGGGGAAAACCAAACACAAAGCCTTGGTTCAAACAAGAAGTCAAGACATTAGCTGAAGAAAAAAGAAAATCGTACCTATAATACAGATCCAATGCTATAACATACAATGATTATAAAAATGTGAGAAACAGGGTCAACGAGAATATCCAGAGAATCAAAAGAGAGCATTGGGAGAAATTTTCGAACGATATGGAACATGATCTGTACGGAGGACAAAAAAAATATGGAACTCATTAACACAGGAAATACACTATGAAGATGAAAATGTTGCTCAACCAAATAGGACCATTTTCTTGAATCAAATACAGCACATGGCAGCGAAACTAAAAAACAGAAAAGCCCCAGGCATGGACGAAATTAAGAACGAAATGATCAAATATGGAGGTGATAAATTACTAGAAGAATTACAGATTTTCTTTAACAAAAGACTCACAGCCAAGATTATACCATCCGAATGGAAAGAAAGCATCTGATACCAATTTTCAAAAAAGGAGAAAGGACAGATCCAAAAAATTATCGAGGTATCAGCTTAATGAGTGCGGTATTAAAATTGTTCACTAAAATTTTAGCAGAAGAAATAATGTTAACCGGAATCTGTGAAGAACAGCAAGGGTTCAGAAAGAACAGGTCTACTATAGATGCCATATTTATAATCCGCCAAATTACCGAAAAAGCCACAGAGTTTAATAAGATAGCCTTTATGTGTTTCATCGATCTTACCCAGGCATTCGATAGGGTACGGTTAACTGATGTCATAACCCTACTACAAAAAAGGGGAACTTACCCGAATATAATAAGAACTATCGAAGAGTTGAACATCAACAACCACACATATGTAAGAGTGGCAAATAAATTAAGCAATAAATTATCTATGACAACCGGAATCAGACAAGGAGGTAGCCTAAGCCCAATCTTATTTAACATCATAATGGATGAAATTATAAACGGAGTAAAGAAAACTGGGAGAGGATATCGATTAGGAGACAAAGAAATAAAAATGATATGCTACGCCGATGATGCAGTAATCATAGCAGAAGACGAAGATAACTTATAGAGACTCCTACATAAGTTCCAACAAACAGCAAAAGTGTTTAATAGGCAAATATCTGTAAAGAAAACAAAATCCCTTACAATATCTAAAGAACCGAAAAGATGCAAACTCGCGATTTATGATCAGAGTGTAGAACAAGTGATGTCCTTCAAATATCTGGGGGCAAACATAACAAGTACCAGGAACCTTAAGGAGAAAGTAAAAACTCAAACAACAAAGGCATCATTAATATCAGGATACTTAAGAGATATAATTTGGAGAAACAAATATATAAGCACTAGGAGCAAAGTAAGAATATACAAAACATGCGTAAGACCGATCATGACGTACGCGATAGAAACCAGAGCGGAGAACACAATAACAAAACGACTCCTAAGAACAACGGAAATGCGAACACTTAGATCGATAACAGGACATACCTTATTTGACCGGAAGAGATGTGAAGAAATAAGGGAAACGTGCGAAATACAGGATGTGGTGAGATGGGCAAGGAATAGGAGAAGAGAATGGAGAGACCATGTGGACAGAATGCCAAATGCCCGGTTGGCTAAGGTTGCAAAAGAGAAGCGACCAAACACACCTCGACAGCTTGGAAGACCTCCAGTAAGATGGTATGAGAGCTGGTCTTCATCATCGCAATTGTTTCTGGGAAACCTTTGAAGTGAACACAGGACATGGTCCTAACGTAGGAAGAAGAAGAAGAAGAAAGCTTTCATATTATTTGGGATATTTTTTTTTTCTAAATATTTTTACCTAATAATTTAGGACAATTCCACTGGGTTTTAGTCTTACGCAGTCAATCTGTCCGTCTTTCGTCTATTCTAGTAGTGTATGTTAACATGTATGTTAAAGTTGTGTTTGTTGTAAGTTTATAACAGTCAAGTTTAAATATATAAAAAAAATAGTATTAACATCGATCATGTATTATATCCTTGTCGTTAAAAGAAGTGCTGAACGTTATAAACCATAGATACGAAATGAACCAGCTTCAAGCTTTCGTAAAAACTTGGCGAGACAGACAAAAAATGGGGAACACATTTTCATATAATTAATCACCACCCTATTCATCTTCAGAATAACACTTTTAAAGAATTTAAGTAAGGTATATCAGGTGAAAATCTCATTTTAAGGCCTCTCTATATTTTAGTACTTTTAGCTTTTAAATGAAACGATAAATTTGAGTTTAATTTTACAAAAAAATAAAAATAGTAAAGTTTTTACCCAGTATCTCGTAAAAATGCAGTTCTTAAATAAATTCCGACTTTCTTGCACTAAAGAAAAACTTAATAGAAGCTTTAAAAATTGATATTTAATTACAGATACTTTATAGAGAGTTATTAATCACAGGAAAAGAATAAAGCTGAGGACTACTGATAATATTAGAAATAATAAAAAATAACAGAATTTATAAATTCCTCTACTCCAAGAACCCAGATATAAACCTTTAAAATTATAAACTAGACAGGATCTTTTTCTAATTCCCCTACTCTTTAATATCCTACATGCTTGATTAAAAAAAATATACTCAAAATTTGTTTCTTATGTCAACAAAGAGCCAGAAAAAATGTTCAACTTTTTGAAAAAATGTTCAACTTGAAGCGTTTTAATTTTATCGCCCGGTACGTTGAGGCGCTATTTGTTGCGTTCTCCTTTCATAATATCTGGAATGAATTGAGTGGATATTACTACTTAAAGAAATTAGACATACACTAGCTCTTTTTCTTGGTAGAGTAATATGGGTAAGAGATAATTTTTGTACGTCTTTTGAAAATAGTCTCTATAGTTGTTTAAAATTTTTGGTTGTACGGATTTTGGGCACCATTCATTTTAAAAAGAGAAAGAATCTAGCTTCAGCTAAAAAAAAATGAAAAAATACTGAAGGGTTATGTAGTTGTAAAGAATAATTTTGTTATGGTACAACCGTTGCGTCCTGTAAAAGTGAAACAGGTGATTCAGTGAAACGCTAGCCTTAAATAAGGAAAAAAAAGTTTATTAATGACAAAATTAAAAGTTCTAACTTCGCTACACTACTATTACTCTTATTACTAAAAAAAATCCCTTAGCCTAGTAGGTGGTATTATTAAATAGAGTCTTTAAATCAGGATTTTTAATTAAAGCTTTGTTAAACACGATGTTGAAGGTTCGTTCACTTCACGAGTTACCAGTTCGGTACGATGTAGAACGCACTTGTCAGCGGGAAATTAGGTCTACGGATTGATATACTGATGACTTACGGTTTTCCTATGAGTTTTTGCCTGTCCTGTGAGATATTCATAACACTGATGTCTCCACCTTGGTTACCCCAATTCCCTTTGGGCTACTAAACTTTTCTTGGCCCCTAAAGGTCTGGGAATAAGCAGGATATTTCAAGGAAAAGGAACTTGAACACTAAAACCGTTTTTGCACTACTACATCACTAATATATGAGTACGGCAACTTGAAAAAAAAAGCTTACTGGGCGGCTTTATGAAGAAAAAGCCCTCACTTTGGCTTCACAAAATATATGCCCTACTTCACCTCGGCTGGGAAAAAAGACCTGGCTACGGCTACATGATGGAAAAAGCCTTTTGCGGCAATACGATGGAAAAAGCCCGCTACGGCTACATGATGGAAAAAGCCTAATACGGCTACTTGATGGAAAAAGCCCAGATCCATGTCATCCGGACCCTTAAATATTTTTCTCCCTTCCGTAAAATCATGTCTTCAAGATGGCTACTTCCCGGATACAAATATCTAGCCAATCGACGCATTAGAAGCGAATTAAATAAATCCAGTAGATAAATCAGCAGTAAAACCGATTGCACACTGTACATATAAACGGCTCAAAAAAATTAGAGTGAACTACACTGCAATAAAAGTATAAAAACACTGCAATAAATATAAAAATGGAGAAAAAAAGTATAACATGATTTAAAATCTAGGAAAAAAAAAGTGTTACTAACTTCCACTATTTTCAGCCCTTGCCGATAAGACTCAAAAACGATAGGTTCCTTTGCCACTTTAAGTATTACACAATTTGATACTAATATCTCATTTTATTCGTGCGTTATCAGGCTAACGTACCCACAGGCAGTGGCAATGGGAAAATACGTTTTCCATGATCCACGAACTCCAAAACGCAAAGAAATACAAAAATCTCAGAGGGTGATTTTACACGAATTGAATATTTTCTTTCCTCTTCTTAATTTGCTGTCTCCTGTACGAAGGTTGGCGATCAAAATGGCCAACACAGTCCTGGAAACTGCAGCTCTAAAAATATATATTGATGAGCAATTAAATCATTTTCGGATGTCCTTCAGGAATTTTGACATCTTTCAACCGATCCTTGTATTTTGCCTTCGATAACCAGTCTCAGCAAGTCATACTTTGCTTCACTTATTATATGACTGATATAACTAGTTTTTCTTTCCTTTATAGTCAGCAGCAGTTGTGTCGATTTGCTCATTCATCTAAGTATTTCAGCATTTGTTACTCTATCCACCCATTATATCAGTAGAATCCTTCTATAAACATAAGTTTGGAAGGCTTCGAGTCGTTTCTCTGAGCTGGGATCTAGAGTCCAGCCTTCACATCCATATGGGAGTACCAAAAAAACATAGCATCTAATCATACGAACTCGACGTTCTAGACTAAGGTCAGATCTAGTGAAAAGATTTTTCACGTTCATGAAGGTCCGACGGGCCTGCTCGATTCTCGATCTTATCTCTATTTTTGGATTACACTGGCTATTAATTAGCGTTCCCAGGTATTTAAAAAACAAAACCTGTTGAATTATCTGTCCATATATAATAGGATTCGCATCAACGTCTGATTCTGAAAAAGCAACCAGCTTGGTCCTTATTATATTTATGTTATATGTAGTCCAAATTGCTCACTCCGACAATCGAGGAGATTCATCATGCTCAGCTCTGGTAAATTACCAGGTGTAAAAGTATGAAATGCGGATTTCAGGTGGTGCACCAATGCAGTTTGTGCTATAAAGATTTGACACTACGCCATTTTGTTGTGTCATCAACAAGTGTCAGATGCGCACGAGTGATAAATTGGAAAAGTGTGTGCATAGTATTGTGTTGTTGTGTTCAATATGTCGAAATTCATACCGAACAAAGAGCATTCGCGGACAGCATTCATTTTTTGTTTTCATTTGAAGAAAACCGCTGTTGAATCATACCGATTACTTCGAGAAGCTTATGGTGAACATGCTCCATCGCAAGATACGTGTGAACGATCGTTTCGACGTTTCAAAAGTGGTGAATTCGATGGTCCAGACAAGGAACGTGGAAACCGCCAAAAAAATACGAAGATGTGGAATTGCAAGCATTGTTGGACGAAGAGGATTCGCAAACACAAAAACAACTTGCTGAGCAATTGGGCGTTAGTCAACAAGCTGTTTCCAATCGGCTACGAGAGATAGTAGAGATTCAGAAGACCGGTAGATGGGTACCACATGAATTGAACGACAGGCAAATGGAAAAGCGCAAAAACACGTGTGACATTTTGTTCGCTCAGTACAAAGGAAGTCGTTTTTGCATCGAATAGTTACAGGGGATTTTTATTTTGAGAATCCCAAGCGCAAAAAATTCATGGGTAGACCCAGGCGCACCATCCACATCGACCGCAAGACGAATCGCAGAAAGACGATGCTCTGTGTTTGGCGGGACCAGAGGGGCGTGGTATATTATGAGCTGTTAAAACCTGGGGAAGTAGTTAATACTAAACGTTACCAACAACAATTGACAATTGAACCGTTCGCTGCATGAAAAAAGGCCAGAATACTGAAAGAGGCAACACAAAGTCATTTTTCTTCATGATAATGAATCCATCACATACGGCAAAACCATTTCGCGACACGTTGGAAGCACTCAGCTGGGAGGTTCTACCCCATGTGGCTTACTCACCAGACTTGGCTCCTTCCGATTACCACTTGTTTGCATCGATGGGTCACGCAGTTGCTGAGCAGCGCTTTGGTTCGTACGAAGATGTGAAAAAATGGCTCGATGAATGGTTCGCAGCAAAAGGGGAAGATTTTTACTGGCGTAGTATTCACAAATTGCCCAAAAATGGGAAAAAAATGTTATCACATCCGATGGAGCATACTTTTAATAAAACACTTTTCATCATTCTTCCGAATTTAACATGTTTTTTTAGAAAAAAAAAAATCCGCATTTCATATTGGTACACCTGGTATCAGCCGCAATAACGGTGTCATCTGCATATCTTAGGTTGTTAAAAACGATATCAATCACTTTAGTTGCCGTTGTAATTTGGGCTCGAGCTTTTTTGAGAATAGCCCCGAATAGAGGTTGCAGAGAAGCGGAGACAAAATATGACATTGTCACACTCTTTTCTTAATAGAAACATCCTCCGACATGGCTTTGTTCGATTTTTACTTTCGATGTCTGATGCTAATACAAACCAGACATGATGTTAATTTCTTGGCGGTCGACACCCGCTCTTTAGCGAGAAAAATACAAAAGAAAAATGAAAAAGTTTTGCTAAAACAATATTAATAAGCCATGAAAACAAATCTATTATATAGTATTATATAATTTACGTATTTATAGACGAAGAAAATTACTACACCCACCTAGGTTGACTAGGTGTTTTAAACCATGAAAAAATAATTTACCAAATCATAACCGTAATAAACCTCCAAAGCAAAATAATAAATAATCTACACCACCCTTCACTCATGACAACAGATAAGGTTCCCCGAAAAACCACCTGATATTTACGTAATTACTTACACACGTTATTAATGACCTTTCTCAAGGTTCCGTCAGTGGCAGCTTTTTCATATTATAATATAGTAGATCTGGTGGGAGAGATGCCTTACGAACAAAACCAAAGAAGTAAATTAGCTCTAGCTCTTACGTGTCGCGCCACTTTTGAAAAAACAACGTATACGGGTACCAAATAGTGGGCACCGCTCATTTTGGGTATCGGTTGATGTAAGGTAAAAGCTCCGAAGAAGTAGACTTGGGACGCACCATCGGTATTTTTAAAGGGGATGGGTTGGTTTTAAGTGACTTCTTGCAGGAGTATTTGTGACTATAGTGACAAAGTTTTTTTCTGTAAATTTACTGTTTGATTTTGTGGATACTTTTAACATTTCATAAGGTAAGCTTATTTTTGTACATGGAAATTTTAATTATTCAAAATCATATTTTTACGTCTGTACTAAGGGGAAGATTTTTGCATATCTTCAGCTTTCAAGGTCCGTATAACGTAAAATACAGTTTTTTACATTTCCGTTTGTTGATCTGTCTGTCTCAGGTCACGCAAATAACTCTCAAACAAAGCGAGATATCGATTTTAAATCTGGTACAAAAATAACACGTTAAATAAGAGGAGGTATAATTTTTTAGCTTTATCGCGTCGATGGACAAAAGAGGATAAAAGTGTGAGTGTTGGTCGATAAATCTTCTTCCAATAAATAATAAAAATTTTTTCCTGTTTTGGAACAACTTTTGATACGAGTTTAACAAGGTAGAGTTATTCTTTTCAACTTACTTAAATAATATTCTTTTAAAAAGCACAGAAAGCCAGTATTACGAATAACGTGAAAACAGTACATCTGTAATACTGGGTATCTTTCCAGCGGAAACACTTAGGAACGGATTTACGGCATTACATATTAAAAACGATAAAGAAATACATTCTTCTCAATGTATCCAGTTGGATTTTTAAAGGAAAATTTTACCTCTTGTTAGATATATTTTAAAAGTCACTAGTATTTTATTTAAAAACTAATTTGGAAAATATTAAGAACTAGAAAATCTGCAAGCTTTATTATATATACATATATATATATATATATATATATATATATATATATATATATATATATATATATATATATATATATATATATATATATATATATATATATATATATATATATATATATATATATATATATATATATATATATATATATATATATATATATATATATAGAAGAGGAAAGTTAGTAAAAGGGCTTGCTGGTAACAACAAGGAGGTTTAACTTAGGGATAGCCATTAGGATAAGAGAGTGAACAAAAAAGTATTAAAGTTCTTAGAAACTGTAGTTTTATTCTAATATAGAGCTTTCGATGCCAAATCGCACATCATCTTCAAGACCTAGAAGATACAGAAAAGAACTCTCATATGTTAAGTCAGAGCACTCTCTAATAATGGGTTAAAGGGGTGAAGGAAGAAATTAGAGGTGTTGCTTCATCTATGTGGTGTTATATAACCTTCTAATAATTCTTAAAGTTAAAAAAATCTGTTTTTTAGTGTTCCGTACGGAATACTTACAGAATTTTTACAGTTTCTGTCTGTCACACCCAATTTTCTCCGAAACTATATGACAAAGAAAGTTGAAATTAGGCACATATATAGGAATTGATTGCTCAATCAGAGCCATGTAGTTTTAAAAGTTAAATTTTGACTTAAGGGGTTACTTTTGGGGGGTGAAATCGGAAATGAAAAAAAAATTACCAGGTAATCGAGTGGGGTGTCAAATGAAAGCCTGTGAAAACACAAGCTCGAAAATATACAGGGTGCCCCATAAGTATGGAATAATGATTCCACAGCATTTATTAATCAGTGTATCAAAAAAATGTTTAAATAAAAATTATAGAGACTTATACGGCGCACATGCTGACGTTGGCAATAAAATGTTTTGAACCGTCAGTTCGGAGAAATTACGTCCCTCTTGATTTTTTTTTTAAACAAATCCCTGTATATTATTTTATTTTTGAGTCCTACTGAAAAATTCTAGATATTATTTGTCTAACATACCATATATCTAAATTGAACTGTTTTGGAATTATTGTCATTTGAAATTTAAAATAAAAAAAGACAAAAAACTATTAATAAATACTCTAGGTTTATTTTTAAGGTAACAATTGCTCAAAATGCCTACCGTTAACAGCGAGGCAATGACCCAGTCTGTCATAAAAAGCCTGAACAGAGAATCCGGGGTGATCTGTGCTACTTCATATTGAATTCTTTGTTGTAAATCTGCTGCAGTTTCAGGTCGACTTTGGTATACTTTGACCCCGTAAAAAAAAATCGAGTGGGGTAAGGTCGGGACTCCTTGCAGGCCATTCTACAGCACCTCTTCTGCCTCTCCATCTATTAAGAAAAATCGCATCCAAATATCTACGAACATTGATTTTATAGTGAGGAAGTGCTCCGTCCTGTTGATACCACAGGTCCTGTTAGGGGTATCCAAATTATTTTTATCGGGAAAAAGACCCACACAAATTGAATAACTTGCTCTTGGAGTAACTGTGAATACCGCTATCCTGTAAGATTTCCATCGCTAAAAAAGGGACCAATGGGACCAATGATATGACGTCCACAAATCCCTGCCCACTCCGTTACGTTTATCTTTTTTTGATCTTTGAGAATGAATTTTTCTTTATCGGTATATTATCGATGGTTTGAAAAGTCCGTATCCAGTAGATATCGAGGTCCATACCGCCAGTTTTGCCTGTTAACATAAAGAAATGGACGAAAAAGAATCCATCAGAAAAAATAATATTATAAATTAGGTTAGGATCATTATTGATTCGGGATTCCATCATAACCTCGCAAAATTCAAAGAGCGTCTATCGTAATCATTTTTTGCATAAACAGATAATTCTTGTAAAAAAACGAATGGGTGTTGCAAGGATGGTTTGCAGCTGTTCCAGAAGAATCCGGAGGACTTTGTTTCGTCATGGATGAAACATGGATACATTACTATACTCCTGAGACCAAACAACAATCTAAACAATGGGTTTTTTATGGCGACTGTCTTTATTCAAAAGGGTATACGACTTATTGGACCGTTTGAAAACCGGTACCTTTACTTATGTTGTAGTCTAGATAAAGCTGACGAGTGGTTGTATGGGAATTTTTTTGCTGTAATTTCAACAATAAAACATGTAACTTTTTATCATCGCTTGTTTTAACTTTTGGAGGTCCAAATTTAGAACGTTCCCTTAACATGACCTGATTGCCTAAATCGTTTTAATGTTTTGCTAACTATGGATTGGGTAATAGGTTTTCGATTCGGATATTCTGCGTTGAAAACGATCACACATCTCCTGTTCTGTTCTCCTACGGCCTCCGTAACCAATCAGCATTAACAAAGTGATTCCTTCAGTTTCTGTTAAATGTACCATTATGATATTACGCTCAAATTGCAGTTTCATGAAATGCAGCAATAAACGTTTTCGTCAATAAATCATTTTTTGACGCGTTAAGTCGTTACCTGACAGTAAATGTTTGACATAAGCCAGCTTAATTTTTTTTAAAATTTGATCTCCTTAATTTCAAATATCAGTAATTTCCAAAACAGATTATAGAATTTTTATTAAGACTCAAAAATAAAATAATATACAGGGCTTTCCATTTAAAAAAATTTAAGATGGCGTAATTTCTTTGAACTGACGGTTCAAAACATTTTATTGTCAACGTCAGCATGTGCGCCGTATAACACCCTATAACTTTTATTTAAACATTTTTTTGATACACTGAGGCACCCTGTATATGTCATAATACTTACTCACACTTTTTTTTGTATTATTTTTAAAAAATGGCCGAAAATCACTGTCCCTTCCCTTTTTCAAAAAGTACGGATCAAAAAATTTTGAAAAAATTCTTGAATATTATTAAGCGAAAATCGTTAATTTTTTATCAAGATAAGATCAGTTATGCCTTCGTACTTTTATTATTAAAAATAAGTTTCGTATTGGTAAACAAACTTACACTCCGAGATTTTGCATTTCTCTAGATCACGATAAACAATCATTCGCTGTCTCTTGGCATGATAACTCTCGAGCAGAATGAGTTATCTATTTCAAATTTGGTACAGATATAACACTTAAGGGAAGAACTGAACCTATGGATTTTGATCAATATAATTTAAGAAGAAGAAGGTGAAAAAGACGAGGGTACGATAAATTTTCTATATTTTCTAAATTAATATAGGAATTTTTCATGGTTTTTAATTAAGATAATGCACAACTTTGAAGCATAATGATTTGCAATTAGACAAATAAGGGATTAAAAGGATGTAGAAGGTAGTTATGGTTAGCTTCTATGGGCGTAGCCCGCCACTGAACTAGGGGGGACAACTTCTCAAGACTCCATTAATTGATGAAAAAAAATTCTATTTATAATTTTTTTTAGGCCTTCAAGGATCTAGGGGAGGGGTAGCTGCCTTGCTGGCTTGGCTTCGCCCATGGTTGCTTCGTACATATCGTGTGAAGTATTTTATTTTGAATCATTTATAATCAAACATACTAAAAATGGAAGGACTGGAGAAAGAAGCAAGGGGGATTTACACCATACATATCCTTTTCAGGATTTTGGTACGATATATACGGGGTTCCCTGCTTCCACCAGATGTTGTCGAGACAGGCAACAAAATAGAGCACTATTCTATATAATTAGTTACCTCCCTATTTATTCTACAGAATAACAGAATAAGAATTTAAATACAGGATAATAAGTGAAAATTAGAAACCGCCAAAAAGAAATTCTCATAATTACAAAATTCTCTTTTATTTCTAATCTGATAAAGCTAATGTCATGAATATTTTGAAAGTTCTTGATAAGAATTATACCAATCTAAGAAACAAATATTTTATTATAGAGTGCCTGTGTTTTTAAAAGTTAGTAATTTTTGAACATAGTAGTATAAAATAATAATACAGTCTGTCAAATAAGAACGTGACAGCTCGTATTCTTGAAAGAATGCGTTTCAAGAAAATTTTTTACTATGAATACATTCTTTAGTGTGCTAACAACGGCGCAATTATCTTAGTAAGTTGTCTAATCGCCTCCTACATCAATAATCGCCTGGCATCTTCAAGGCATACTATCGACGAGATTTTCTGATACTCGCGCGGCAATGATCTCCAAATTTTTTTGAATCTCGTAAAACAAGTGTGCCAAAGTCCTCAAAGTTTTTCCTCTGAGCTTTCTCTTTACAAGGGACTAAACGTTTTCAATATGGTTGGCATCCGGCAATTGTGAGGGCCACTCTAGTATCTTCTCGTGGGTCCAAGCGAGTCGCTTCGCGACGTGATTTTCGCCCAGCAATGGTTTCTTCAACGTGCTTCAGAATTTGACATCATGAGCACGAAGATGTTGTCGAATGGTCTCATGGGACACATTTAAACACGATTTTCTTAATTTTGCTGCTCCTTGACGCAACATCAATTTCGGATCCAGTGAAAACAAAAATACGAATGGTTTTTCGACTTTCGAAGTGACTTTGCCTACCGCGCCACGTTTTGGCAAGTTTGGTAAGAATTTATGTGATGTCGACGAAAGTTCGGAATCGACTGACCCTTTTCCTAAAATGCATCGTAGACAAAGGTTCCCTCTACCGATTTTTTGTCGAATCCCTAGAATCGCATCTACCATAATGAATTATTGCGGACACGTTCTAACTTGACATACTGTAGTTTCCCAATAAAAATAATATACTAATTATTTCTTGCACCATTATATAGTTAATATGATAATGAATTTAATAAATAATGTTTTTTCATGTGCATATTAACGAACCAATGCAAATCAATGTGCAGAACAACTTGTTATGAAGGTAGTTACTATTTATTTGATTTAATTGCATTGAAATATTGCGTACTTGAAACTATTATTCACGTATCTTTTTTATAAACAAATTATATATATTTGTGATAAACCCATAAAATGTGTATGTTTAACACAGTACTATTATAAGTAGGTACTCTTTTTTATGCTTAATGTTGCTTGTTGCAGTCATAATTTAATTTTTCTTCCGTTTTTATCTTGTCGTAATCGCATAAAATTACTGGTTAAACTATTATTGCATTGATAGTAAAATATCAATTACTCTTAGCAAAGTAGCTAGGGGAACAACTGGTATTACCGCTCATTGTTAGTACTACATTTATTTTTTAGATAATTTTCTTTGATAAAATTGCAGCGACTAGAGTAGTGTACGTAATCGATAGCTCTTAAAAACAATAACAATAATATTGCAAAAAGTCCAAAAATTCTTACCAATATGGATGAGAAATTTTTTAGTAAATCGATTATACATATTATCAATTTTAAAAACACTTACTTAATGTCAAGAGGTACAACTAAACTGAACTGATCTTGATTATAGCAGGAAGAGTCCTGTACGATTGTGCCAATGAAATAGGGGCACATTTAATATTAGTTATTAATAAATCAGTAGAATTTGGACAGTAATCTACAACTTTAAAACATTCAAAAGTTAGTCTACTGTATAAACAGTATTGCGGGCACAAGGTATAGGGGGGGGGGGGATATTTTCATCGTAATGCCGGCGGGACCTCCCTAAAATTTGCCATTTGTCTAAAAAAAAATAAGATTTGCCCAGTTTTAGCTCAATTAGCACGTTACCTCGTGCCTCATCGAGGTTAAAGCTGTAAAATTCGATTTTTTGCAAAAAAATCGTGGTTTTTTCCTCATAAAATGACCACCATTCGTCCTAGAAATCTGACTCTTGTTTCATTTCATAGGAAATGTCTTAAAGTTTTATTCTTACCACTTTTTTGTTAAAACTTTTATATTTGAAGATATTCATTCAGACATCCATGAAGAAACAGATCCGATGGCTTTAGTTCAAGAAATGATAGAATCAACAGATGAACGTGTTGAAGAAGATGAGGAAGTTCAAATAGACATAGATGAAACGGGTGACGCTTGAATAATTTAAATCGATTCTCTTCTACTTCGAAGTGGCCAGGCCGACTGGGATACTACATTAGAAAAACGCAACCTGTACTCGACTATATCTACATTAAAAAATACCCGGCCAAGTGCAAGTCGGACTTGCGCATTTAGTGTTCCATATGTTGATTGCTTTTGAAATAAAAAATTTTGTTACGGAGGTATAAAATGATTAATGACTTCACAAAAAACACCCCAAATCGGTTTTCAACAAAGATTTTTTCCGATCTTTACTGTAAACTGAATTTTTTACATATATATATATATATATATATATATATATATATATATATATATATATATATACCAGATAAATTACACAGGTATATATCGGGTCTTCCATTAAGGACTTGACAACTTTTTTTTGAAATAAAACGCAACCCATTTGAGACATTTCGAAAATTTTACTATCGGCTTGAAGTACAATCAAAACATTTATGTATGGAATTCGACTTCATTCATATGTCCACCACGGGCACGTTTGCAGCGGTCGATTCGTTGAACCCAATTTTCGATGACTCGGCCACACATTTCGACGGAAACGGCCGCTATCTCTCTTTCAATATTGGCTCTGAGCTCCTCTAACGACGCAGGCTTGTTAGCATAGACCAATGATTTAACGTACCCCCATAAAAGAAGTCTAGAGGTGTTAAATCACACGATCTAGGCGGCCATTCGACGGGACCATTTCTCGATATAACACGTTCACCGAATTTAGATTGCAGTAAGTCGATTGTTAGACCCGCTGTGTGGCTTGTGGCGCCGTCTTGTTGAAACCACATATCATTAATGTCTAGCCCATGCAATTAATCAAAGAAATAACGTTGCAATATGCCTCTGTAGCGATCTCCAATGACTGTAACGTGACGGTTATTTTCATCAACGAAAATGAACAGCCCAATGACACCACCGGCATGAAAACCGCATCAAACAGTAATTTTTTGTAGATGAAGTGATGTTTCTTCAAGCACATGAGGGTTTTCACCTGACCAATAACGCATATTTTGACGAAGCCGTTTATCCAAAAATGCGCTTCATCACTAAAGATGATTTTGCGATGAAATTGGTCATCTTCTTCCAACATTTCTAGAGCCCAATTCGAGAACGTACGTCGCTTCATATGATCGAGTGGTTTTAGTTCTTGAGTTAACTTAAATTTATAAGGTTGCAGGCCAAGATCCTTTCGCAAAATCCGCCATAGTGTGGTCTGAGCGATGCCCAATTCTTGAGAACGCCGTGAAATCAACTGTTTTGGTTCGATTGAGATGGACGCTTGAACGGCAGCAATATTCTGGCCACTTCGACCAACCCGTTGTCTCACTGGCACGGGAACAGCCAGCAGCGAATATGTTAACTCAAATTTTTTCACTAGACTATGAATTGCTTGTCTACTGGGACGAGAATTACGACCAAAAATTGGGGTTAATGCTCTTAAAGTTGCAGTCACCGACTCCAAATTTTGGTAGTAAATTTTAATTATTTGTAAACGTTGTTCGTTCGTGTACTTCACCATGATGAAAATATTGACTTTACTGAATATTTTGACGTTGACAGTTCGGTGATTGGCTTAAGGGTGCGTTCACAGTGAAATTTCAAAGTTGTCAAGTCCCAAATGGAAGACCCTTTATTACGAAAAAAAATCGCTGTCTTTTATGTGAGACACGTGTTTTCTTAAGTATTTTTTTTATGCTAAATTAAAAAAAATCATGAAAAAAGAAATCCACCTTGAGGTTTTTTCAGAAAACAAACTTAAATTTGGCAGAAAACTATGACAGTAAAAAAAATAAATCTTAATAAATAATGTTAAACTATATAATCATTAAAATTATGGAATAATACTATTATTTCGGGCTTCTTTAAATGTTCTGAATCTACATTTATGATAAAAACTTAAAAATGTTACATCATACACCGCCTTTAACTAAGCTACGTAGCAAAATAAATATGTGCAACTGCTAAATTAAAAAAAATGCTTTTAATTTTTATTAATATTAAACAAAACTATTATTTCCAATGCTTTTTTGAAGTTCATAATTCTGACTTGACACCAAAAAATAAAGTTTTTTGTTCAGTTTCAACAAAAAAAACTCGCTTTTAATAATTACAAGGGTGCTATGTGGTTGGTAAAATGCTTTTTTAAATAAATAAATGCAACGTAATATTATTTTTTTCAATATTAATAAGATTTAAAAGCAGTTTTTTTAATTTAGCGGTTGCATATATTTATTTTACACAGCATTTTGCTACGTAGCTTAGTTAAAGCTGATGTATACGAGTTTTTTTGATAAAAATGAACACTAAAACCTTATATCTTTAAGCTTTTATGATAAATTTAAAGAAGTCCGAAATAATAGTTTTATTCCATAATTTTAATGATTATACAGTTTTACATTATTTATTAAAATTTATTTTTTTCAGAGTTTTCTGGCCACTTTAAGTGTGTTTTCTGAAAAAACCTCACAGTATTTTTTTATGATTTTTTTTTTTGGATTCAACATTAAAAAATACTTAAGAAAACACTTGTCTCCCTTAAAAGATAGAGAATTATTTGTATTTGTATACCTGTGTTATTAAAGGTAATGCATTATAATAAGGATAATTTTTATTTAATCTACACCCTGTGGAGAATTTTTTTTTTTATGGGTCTAGCACACGTGCTGCAGGGAAGTCCCTAAAGCGCTCCAGGAGCGGCACGAGTGCGGAAAAAGCGATTCACGTTGTTCTTGAATCGGTGTAAATTGTACTCGGTGGGAAACACAGCGCTGGGCAAATTATTCCAAAGGGATGACGTTCTCCATATAAAAGATTGCTTGAAAAGCGTTGTACGCGGAGTAACAAGCTGAACCTCATATGGATGCGAAGCACCAGCGCGACGTGTATTTCTAACATGCACCGCTTTGGGAGGAATTAAGCGGGCTACATCCTTCGAACACTTTCCATGAAAATACTTGTAGAACAGATTCAAGTCGCCAACCGTTCTTCGATGTTCCAGCGAATCAAGGCCGCCGGTCAATTCCGGGTCCCCAATCAGACGGACCGCTCTTCTCTGAACAGAATCCAACCAATGCAGTGTATGTTTGGGAGCGGAGCCCCAAACGTGGGAGCAGTATTCCATAGTTGGTCGAATTTGGGCTTTGTAAAGAATTAACAGTTGCTGTGGGGTGTAAAGCTTTCTGGTTCTAAATAATATTCCCAACTTTTGAGAAGCTCTCCTTGCTATGCCTGCAACATGTTCATGCCAAGACATATTTGCTCCCAAACTAACGCCCAACAAATTGAGCGACGATGCTAGGGGAATGGAGTGCCCCGACATAACTATGTCGGGTTCAGCAACGTTAACTTTTTTAGAAAAAACTGCCGCTTGGGTTTTTGTAGCGTTAAATTCCACTTGGTTACTGTCACCCCAAGATAGAATTTCTTCCAGGTCTTTATTAAGTTGCACGACCTCCTGCTGTCTGCGGATATTCGCCTGGGCAGCCGATGTCCGAGCGTTCAAGGTGAATGAAGAGACAAGCGTACTGTCATCTGCAAAGCTATAGATTGGATTCCCGGTCTTTTCCAGCAGATCGTTAATGTAAATGAGAAAGAGAGTAGGAGACAGTATGGAGCCTTGGGGCACACCAGCGTTGATAGTGAGGGTGTTAGAAAGAAAATCCGTCGACCGCCACTCGTAAAGAACGCTCTCTGAGGAAACATGAGAGCCACAAACAGAACCTTTCAGACATACCATAAGAGCGTAACTTAGCCAACAGTCCATCGTGCCAAACACGGTCGAATGCCTTGGATATGTCAAGAGCAACCGCTCGAGATTCTCCAAAGTGTTCAATTGTGTTGTTCCAAACATGTGTTACATAAGTTAGAAGATCTCCTGTTGATCTATGTTTACGAAAACCATATTGGTGATCGCTAATAATATTGAATCGTTCAAGATATTTTAGAAGATGCTCATTGATAACCTTTTCCATGACTTTCGATATTATTGAAAGCAGTGCAACTGGTCGGTAGCTATTTGGCAAGGTCTTCTTACCTATTTTAGGTATCGGCTGAACCGTGGCACATTTCCAGCAGGACGGAAATATTCCCTTTCTGTAGGATAGGTTAAAAAGTCTACAGAAAACTGGTGTTAGTTCCCTTGCACAGTTTTTGAGAACTATGGCAGGTATTCCGTCAGCGCCAGAAGCCTTCTTGGTGTCTAGCTTCATTAAAATACGCTTTATGATGCGCTGTCTGAAGACAACATCGGGCATCCTTGACTGCAATATGGGAATAGTAGGTGGTGTTTTTCCTTGGAAATCGACAGTAGAATGTGAAGCAAAGAGTTCAGCCAACAAGTTTGCTCTCTCAACAGGTGTGGTTGCAATGGAATTATCTGGCCGTGTGAGTGGTGGTATGGTGGACTTGGTAAAATTTTGACTAACTGCCTTAGCGACTGCCCAAAAGGACCTGGAATTGTTGGGACAAGCGAGAAGTTTGTTTCTAATTCGTTGATTGTGTGCCTCCTTGGATTCGTCGATAATTCCCTTGCATCTGTTCCGGGCATGAACAAAGATGTTACGATTTACGGTGTTAGGATTTTCACGCCATTGTCGATAGGCAATATGTTTAGAAGCAACAGCTTCTTTGCATTTTCGATCGAACCAAGGCTTGCCGTTGGAGGAGCATTTCTTCGAAAAAGGGATGTAAGCTTCCATACCAGCCAAAATAACATCGGAGACCTCCCTGGCGCAGTCAGATGGGTTATCGGATCGAAAACAAATGTCCATCCAAGGGAAAGTTCGAAAGTATTCCATAAGATCTTCCCATTTAGCAGATTTGTAGTGCCAAATCTTGCGCGGCCTAGGCGTCTCTCTGTCACTGATTGGCAGGATACTCGATGTCGAAAGCAGTTTATGGTCGGAAGAACCTAACGGCGGATTTACGGTGACCGTGTAAATCTCCGGATTGGTGGTTAAAAACAGATCAAGAAGACTGGCGAACTCCCCGTCTCGATCAGGGATCCGTGTTGGTCAGTCAATAAGCTGTGTCCAGTATTTTTTCAAAATTTTTTGAAAAGTAGTTTTCGAGATAAGAGGGGGACAGCGATTTTTGGTAAGTTTTTAAAAATAATACAAAGAAAATTGTGCGCAAATATTACATTACATATATTTTTGACCTCGTGTTTTTACTAACTTGAGCACCCCACTTGATGATATGGGAAAAATTTTTTTTTCACTTCCGATTTCACCCCCAAAAGCTAACCCCTTAAGTCAAAATTTAACTTTCAAAACTACACGGCTTTGATGAGGCCATCATTTCCTATATTAGTGCCAAATTTCAACTTTTTGTATCAAATAGTTTCGAAGAAAATCGAGTATGACAGACAGACGAACAGGCGGCCAGTCAGACACCGAAGTGATATTATAAGTGTTCCGCACGGAACACTAAAAATAACGAATATTACTACTTTATAACGCCTTTTTCTCGAAACAAAAAGAAGTTTAAGGAACTTTTCTACGTAGAATTTTATAAGCTATAAATTTTCTAATAACTATTTTTCTCGAAAAAATGATAATTTTCGAGATATTTCCAAAAAACTAAAATTCACTTCCTAAAAAAACCCACGGTTTAAATCAAGGATGCTTTTCAGGATATGTTTAGGACATCAAAATAAAGGTCTCCACAAAACTTCAGCTTGGTCGAAATGTTTTAGAAGTCAAAGTGTAATTTGACTGGGTAAAGTGTTAAAACGGCAAAAAAGCTCTTAGCGACAATGGATGTGATAAATGTTACTAAACGTGTGTCGCTTCCTTGAGATAAGTTAAATAGATTGTGCAAAAACTTTATGAGTAGAGATATTTTTCAGGAATATACAAGCACTTCAAATGGATTCAATATTTTACGTTACTGAATATAACGCTGTGAAGGAAATAGTTCATTTTTAAAAATGGCTTTGTATAGATCAGCCAATTTAAAACTTGAAGAAGATGAAGGAGCAGCCATTAAAATTTTTTATAAGACTTGCCGTGTCATGATTACGTGGAATTTGCAATAACATCAAAAATAATTTGTACAATAAAGCGTAAAATATCTAGCGCACAGTATCATGGTAACGTTGAAAAATCGTTGCTAATGTAATAAAGAATCACTTTATACGCTGACATTAATGTGCAAATATTGTCTTCATATACAGTTTCAAAAACATTCTAAATATGCTTTTAACAAGGATTCTTAATATCTAAATTACAAAGAAATTCTAAGAAAACTTTTTTACCTTCCTTGTTAATTGAAAATACTATATTCGTGAAAAAAATTTCAATTCGAGTTTTTTGTTTTTTTTTACGTTTTAGAGTTTCTAGATCACGAAAATAATTGGGAAAAACCCTAAATCTGAAAACACTTTGAAAAATTATTATTGTTAATTTTTATTGTAGTTCAAATCCCAAAGTTTTTTTCCTCGACAAGCTTTTTTCGAGTAGCGTTCACAGAAAAATAAAAACGGTCCCCAAAGTAACTCGAAAATGGAAGTATGGTGATAATTGGTGTTTTCTTTGAATTTTGAAGACTAGCTTCACTAGCCTCCTCTCATCTTGTTTGCTTAGATAGTAGGTACTATGAAGTTCGATTTCCCGCCAAAACGCCACCGAATATCACCGAATACGATTTCAGTCGATAGTCCAATAAACAAGTGACAAAAAGAGTGTGTTTTCAATCCATCAAAAAATAACCTTTTATTTGCGCTGTAAAAATCGATATTCCTGATCTCTCTTATTGGTTCACTTCGTATATTACATATATATATATATATATATATATATATATATATATATATATATATATACATATATATATATATATATATATATATATATATATATATACATCTATTTATATATATATATATATATATATATATATATATATATATATATATATATATATATATATATATATACATCTATTTATATATATATATATATATATATATATATATACATCTATTTATATATATATATATATATATATATATATATATATATATATATATATATATATATATATATATATATACTAGCCGTGCCCGCGGCTCCGCTCGCGGGAGTTGATTTACTATTATCGCCATTGCTTATTTCTTATGTTACCTATGTACGAATTCAAAAAACATGTAAAACGGATAAGTGGTTCTCGAATGATAAGCGCAGTAACGGACAGACAGACAGACGATAACGTTATGTAACCTGGCCAAAGAACATACGTATGTATGAATTAAAAAAAAACACGTAAATCGGATAGGTGGTTCTCGCGTGATAAGCACACTAACAGAGAGACAGACAGACAGAGAGACGTTGCATTTTATACATATTATATTCTTTGCTACATGATATTGTTCTTTATTTAACGGTTTAGGCAGCGGATTGCAAGAGAGCGCGCTAGCGACAAACTTTTTTCCGACTTGATTCACTATTATCGTCACTACTTATTTCTTATGTTACCTAATGTAATAAAAAATATATCTATAACCTGGTCAGGGAACATATACAATAATATACATGAATTAAAAAAAAGTCTCGTAACTCGGATAAGTGGTTCTCCAAGGTTAAGCTCACTAACGGACAGACAGACAGACAGAGAGACGTTGCATTTTATATATATTATAGACATAGATCACAAAAAGTTCTTCTTTCTCACATTTGGTCAATGTGGTTCCATGTTTGGCGCTAGGGCCCAAGCCAAGTCAGCACAAACATTATTTCCATTTTGTATTTGTGTATAGATATAGATTATTATTATTATTATTATATAACCTGGCCAAGGAACATATGTATGAATTTAAAAAAAAAAACACGTAAATCGGATAACTGGTTTTCGAGTGATAAGGACACTAACGGACAGAAAGACAGACAGAGAAACGTTGCAATTTATATATACTATATTTTTTGCTACATAATATTGTTCCATATTTAACAGTTTAGGCAGCGTATTGCAAGAGAGCGCGCTAGCAGCAATTTTTTTTCCGACTTGATTCACTATTATCGTCACTACTTATTCCTTATGTTACCTAACATAATAATATATATCTTATAATCTGGCCAAAGAATATATGTATGAATGAAAAAAAAATCACGTAAATCAGATAAGTGGTTCTCGACTGATAAGCGCACTAACGGACAGACAGACAGACAGAGAGACGTTGCATTTTCTATATATTATAAATTCTAGATATCCTCTGCTACATAACATTGTTCCATATTTAATGGTTTAGGCTCTGTATTGCAAGGGAACGCGCTAACGGCAAACTTTTTTCCGACTTGATTCACTATTATCGTCACTGCTCATTTCTTATGCTATCTAACGTAATAAAATATAGCCTATAACCTGGCCAGAGAATATATGTATGTTTTAAAAAAAAAGTACGTAAATCGGATAAGTGGTTCTCCAGTGATAAGCACACTAACGAACAGACAGACAGACAGACAGAGAGACGTTGCATTTTATATATATTATATATTATATATTATATATATATATATATATATATATATATATATATATATATATATATATAAATATATATAGTCAGTCCAAAAAGTTTGTATGTTTAACTAATTAATTGGAACTATGAGAAAACATGTTTAAATTAACATTTGAAACTTAACCAACGAAGATTAGTATTAAAAACAACTAGGGAACATTTTATTTAGAAGTTACATCGTTGTTATAAAAATGTAAACAAAATTAATGTCAAAAAGTCTCCGTACACTCAAGAACTGCATTGAAAAAAACTCGTTATAATCAGCCGCATTTTGTCAAGCTACCTATTGCCCGCTAAACTGAAAACAAATGTAATTTTCGGACATACTTTATAATCTGTCACTTGCTGCTAGTAATTTTGCAGTGGGTTTTGAAAGAAATATTAAAAATGAGCGAAAGAAATCGTGAAATTCCATTTCAAGTTCGAAAGATCATAACTGATTTGTGGAAAGATAGAAAATCGTACAGAAATATAGGAAAAATTGTTCAAAAGTCGCATGCTACTGTTCACTACACTGTAAACCAGTATAAATCAACGGGTTCCTATAAAATTCGGGCACGCTCCGGTCGTCCCAAGAAACTGACTCCACGTGAAGAGGACAGTATTGTTAAACGAATAATTATAAATCCTAAGAAAAGTGCACCAAAATTAAGAAAAGAAATACGGGAACTATTTTCGAAAAATGTTTGTTCACAAACAGTGAGAAATTGTTTACACAGGGCAGGCTATAAGGGGTGTGCAGTCAGGAAGAAGCCGTTAATTTCGGAAGTTAATCGCAAAAAGCGGTTAACTTTTACTGGGAAATACGTTACTAAACCTCCTGAATTTTGGGAATTCGTAATATTTAGTGATGAAACTAAAATTAACCTTTTTAGGTCTGATGCCAGAATTAAAGTTTCGAGAAAGAAGAATACCGGGGATGGCGGTGTTCTGCTTTGGGGATGCATGTTCGCTGTTTGTCTGAATATTTTGAGAGACAATTTAAGAGAAAGTGTCCAAAAATTAGCACTCCAAAAAAGATACATTTTCCAACAGGACAATGATCCGAAACATACTGCAAACTTGGTGCGAGAATGGATGATCCATAATATGCAACAGCAGCTTCAAACACCTCTCCAATCAACCAATGTTAACCCCATCGAGCATTTATTGGAGGAACTTAAACGGCGCGTTCGCAAACATATTGTTTCAAATAGAAAAGAATTAAAAAACAGAATATTGAACGAATGGGAGAACATGCCAACAGAAGTTACTAGAAAGCTGGTTGCAAGCATGACAAAAAAGTTACAGGAGATTATCAAGGCCAACGACGGTCCCACTAAATATTAGTTTAAACGAAGTTGTTATTTTCCGTTAAACTCCGTCAAACTATTATTGGGAATTGTTAAGTGTATGGAGACTTTTTTTACATTAATTTTGTTTACATTTTTATAACAATGATGTATCTTCTAAATAAAATGTTCCGTAGTTGTTTTTAATACTAATCCTCGTTGACTAAATTTCAAATATTAATTTAAACATGTTTTCTCATAGTACCAATTAATTAGTTAAACATAACAGAAAAATAGTATAGAAAGTAGGTGGTGTATGGAGACTTTTTGGACTGACAGACTGTAATATATATATATGTATATATATATATATATATATATATATATATATATATATATATATATATACATATACACACTCCTGGACAAAATTAACGCAACAATATATTAAACTGGAGTTAGTTCGCAAGCGCACTTTTTGAATACTATAGCAAATACTCTATCAGCACCAGAAGCTTTCTTGGTGTCTAGCTTCAATACTGTTATGACACGCTGTCTGAAGACAAATAGGGAACCCTAGGGAACAATGGGTGGATTTTCTTTAGAAATTGATAGTAAAACGTGAAGCGAAGAGTTTAGCTAATAAGTTGGCTTTCTCAACTGGTGATATTGCAAGTATATTATCTGGCCTTAGCGACCTACCAAAAGAACTTAGAATTGATGACGTAGGCAAAAAGTTTGTTTTAAATTCTTTGATTGCGTACCTCCCTGATTTCGTCGATAATTTCTTTGCGTATGTTTCGGATTTTTTGTTCTTTATAAGAAGATAGTTTATTTTAAATGTTCTTAATTTAGCATCTTTACCTTCTGTTTCTACGACAATATTTCCAACTTTTTTTTTGGTTGGTCAACGTCAATATTCCTTGCATTTTGAATTATTCGCGTTATTTTTTATTTTCCTATATCATTTATTTCAAAAATGCTTCCAAAATATACACTCCTGGACAAAATTAACGCAACAATATATTAAATCATACAAATCTCTATAATGAATTAATTTTAATAATTTTTTATGAACATTGGTTACACTAAAAGTCAGAAAAAAAACTTATTCGAATACTTTAAAAGTGAATTAGCTACCAAATTTCTCCATAAAATTCGAATTAAAATTATTCTTAAGACCTAATAACAAAAATCGTTGAAATAATGAAAAAAATAAACTGGGACACTAGTAGCAAAATTAATGGTGTAACTGGGACACTAGTAGCGTGCGTTGCCTCCTCTACTTCGGATGACAGCGTTTATGCACCTAGGCATGCTTCTAATTAAATTTTGGATAAAATCTTGAGGAATTTGCACCCATTCTGTGATAACTGCATTTTCAAGTTCCCTCAGGTTTCTAGGTGCAGGTATATGACGTTTCACATTTTTCTTAAGGTGATCCCATACATGTTCTATCAGATTCAAATCCGGGCTTTTTGGTGGCCATTGCATAATCGGTATATCAACTTGATTAAGAAAATCGAGTACATCCCTAGCCACGTAAGGTCGAGCGTTGTCTTGCATAAACAGGAAATTGGGCCCCACAAAATGACCGAAAGGCATCACATGTTCTATTACAATATTCTCAAGATAGTAGTCAGCATTCATGGATCTCGTACGGACAGGAACTAACTCTGTGCGAGCATCAAAGCAGATGCCACCCCAGAACATAACAGAGCCACCGCCGAATGGAATCCTTGCAGAGATATTGCTCTCCTGATCTCCGCCATACTCGCTCACGACCATATGGATGTTTTAGACTAACCCTAGTTTCATCTGTGAAGAAAACTTGTTTCCAATCATCCACAGACCAGTTTTCGTGATTTCGAGCAAAACGTAACCTGGCAACTCTGTTCTCTCCAGTAAGCAAGGGCGCAGTGACTGATCTTCTACTGTTTAATCCAGCTTCATTTAACCGTCTTCTAACTGTTTTAGAAGAAATTGTGACATTGCGAACAGCTTCGAGTTCGTTTCTTATTATAGAACTAGTGACAGTCCTGTTTCTTAAAGCATATTGTCTTATAAAAACGTTCATCTAGGTCGCTAGTGCATCGTTTTCGCCCTTGCCCTAGCCTTCTAGAATAAGTTACTACTTCATTCAAGCGTCTTACCATACGACTTATTGTGGAACGATGTTTGCCTAACAAATTGGCAACATAACTCTGACAATATCCCTCGTCCAATAAAACTGAGGCTCGCACTACCTCGTGTTCAGTTAAATTCCTTGTTCGATTCATTTTTCTAATTCTTCGGGGTCAAAAATAAAACAGTCTACCACAAAAAAACGTATTACTTTGCAAAAGGGAACAATTTATAAGCTTACTTTTAAATAAAATCTATCGCATTATTACAGAAAATTGTTTATCTTCTAAAAAATTCTTTAAAACTGTAAATCTAAACGAATTGTTTTGATTTCTGTCATGAACAATGAAACAAAATATGCATAGCCTACTATTCAAATACTCGATAAACTTTAAAACTGACATAAGAAAAAGATAAATTAATTTTCAGATTGTTGCGTTAATTTTGTCCAGGAGGGTATATATATATATATATATATATATATATATATATATATATATATATATATATATATATATATATATACATATATATATATATATATATATATATATATATAAGAATATATATATATATATATATATATATATATATATATATATATATATATATATATATATATATATATATATATATATATATATATATTATTATATATATTTATATATATATATATATATATATATATATATATATATATATATATATATAAATTTCCTATCAAAAATTACTCCAAAATCTTGGGCTTGACTCCGGTTAAAAACTTTAGAATGTTAAGAAATAATTATCGTCATATAAGAACAAATCCAATTTTAGGATGGACAGCTTTAGTGGGCAATATTAACGATCCGAAAGTAAACATAAATGATTTGTTATAGCAAAAAATGCGAATTTAAGATATAATCCATTATCATCATCATTATTATTATATTTTAAATATTAGTAACAACCTATTAAAATACAATCAAATATACTTCTAAGAAAAATGAATTTTACCATGAATCCCCGTGTTGAAATTACAGCAAACAATTTTATTAAATAATAAAATATAATAATAATACATCCTTTTGGAAAAAACAGTAATAACTAGCAGCAACATCAGACACCAAATCAACATACTAAAAACATTAAAAACATATGTTATAAAACTACTTCTTTTATAGCAACACGAAATGTAAAATTCTTGTACAACTAGATTAACGCCAAAGCATTGTGATAACTAGAGACTGGATTATATGCAACATAAAAATCTTGAAATATGCATACAAATATGCATGAAAAATGCTTAAAATATGCATGAAAAGGGTCAAAATATATTAAATAATAATAAAAGTAGAAATTTTTAGATTTTTTATTTCAAAATCAGCATAAAATTAACAAGTTATCGACGATGTTTAAATTTAATTAACAATTATTTAACATTTTTTTAAATTATTTAACATTTGTATTCTTGTACACGTAAACAATAAGGTATTGTTCCAAATGTTGGGTAGTAAGATTGTGTCTTCGATCACTTAAAATATTTTTATAAGTAGAAAAAGACCGTTCCACATCCACTGAGGTAACTGGGCAGTATTTAAATTTGGGTGCTATGTTAGCACTTATTGTTTCTGGCAAAAGTTCACCCGTCCCATTAATAAAACTATCAATTTGACACAAAGGTTCAAAGCCTGGGTTATTGCACAAAATGTTTTCAAACTTTTCTTTAACTCTACGCAGGAATACATCTGGTAATGTGGAGTTTATTTGACGGATTTTATTCATTAACTGAATTGATTCGATCAACGCCAAACCTCGAATTTCAAGCTTTTTAATACCCACAGGTATGTGGGAAAAGTGAATGCTAACCAAAGCTTTTTTTTTAATATTAGAATCGTTAAATGCTTCCTTGGATTGACGAACTGCCATAGCCTCTGCACTATCGAAGTCATTTACTACACCTTTGATGGCCTCGAAATGTTCATTGTAAAATAGTACAGCTTCAATCCATGTTCCCCATCGAGTTACCACTGGTTCGGGAGGTAAAGGCACATTTGGCAGTTTTTTTTATTGGCGTTATTGCGAGCAGGTGCCTTAAGAAACACTTTCTTTGCTGATGAAATCAGTTTATTTACATTTCCAAACGTGGATCGTACTTCTTCAACGAGTTGATGGACTCCCTGAGCAAAGCACGTCACATGAAGTAAATTTGGATAAAATACTTGGAGGACTTTGGCTGCCTTGATCATATAGGGAGCAGCATCTGAGAGAAATATACACACTCTTTCATCTGCAGAAGATTCAGGAAATATTTTTTTAATACCCTCATTCACAAATCTGGCGATCGTAGAATGATTTGTCTTATCAAGTTTTTTGCAGGCCACCAAATAGGAAGAAGAAGGCTCTAATCTTAATGCACCCACCATTAAATTCGCAATATAGCGACCACAACTGTCGGTAGTTTCATCAGCTGAAATCTAAATAATGTCATCCTTAAGTTCATTACGTATTTCTTCCAGAACATGTAGGTAAATTGTTGGTATGTAATTTTTACGCAGTGTTGATTCGTCTGGTATTTTTTGATTCAAGCAATATTTTCGCAGAAAATCTTTGAATGTAGGATTTGTAAGTTTGTGGAGAGGAATATTACTTGCCAGCAATGCTTCACATAAATCCATGCTAAAGTGGTTTTTTTGTTTGCCTATAGAAGTGGAATCACTGCTACTTACTGCTGTTATAAGTTGTTGTCGTGGGCTTTTTTTTTTGCAATCCTGCCATATAAAGACTTGTCTTGACATGCTGGTTAATTTGAAACTTTTTTGTGCACGAAACATTTTTCTCGCAAACTCGACAATATAAAACATTTCCGTCGTATGTAAAAATGTTCCAGGATAATCAGCTACCCACGAAGAGACACTTTTTTTGCGGGTGGCATGGTACACGTTAAACTTTAACACAACACGTTAAAAATTGCAAAAAGACTACACTGATGCAAGCGCGTCAACAATAATGTTAAAACTGATATCTTGTTTTAAAATAAAAATTCGTCTTCGAGAAAATTGTTTATTTGATTCACGCTCAAACAAATATTCTTAGAAACTAACTACTTATCACTTAATATCCCGACCAAGAAACAAAGGAATAAAATACCGTCGTAATTTTGGGTATATTGGCACTATAACTTAATCGATGTTTAGACTATTGCAGGTAATGTCCGGCGATAAGATCGGTTCCAGACGGCGACATTAACAATACCCTGAGCAATTCAATTGCCTAATAATACCGAGAAATATTGTAAATATAGGGAAAATATGCATCATTACTAGATTTTGGGTAAAATATGCAATAATCGGTGAGAATGGTCTAAATATGCAAATCCATATGAAAATATACAAATGCATATAATCCGGTCTCTAGTGATAACTATCAAAAGGTGGAATTCACGCTGATATGTCAACGGCTGTACAGAGAGCTGCATTAGAAGTTCTGGACGGCCTATTAGCAAGACAACAAACCTATCTAGTTTACTTAAAATATTGAAAAACTTTTAAAAAATCAATTATACATTTTTTTTCAAACAAACAGAAGACGGTAAACAATAATCTAAAAATATGAATAAAAACTAAGAAAACAAATAAAACAAGAAAAATGTTTATATTAGAAATTTAAATTCTGAAAAGTGAATCATTATTTTGGAGAATTTAGGTTTACAGAAACATGAAAAATAGTAAAAAACGAGAAGAATAAAACTGAGAATAGTAAAAAATTTAAAAACGAACTGGGGCACGGTAATAAAAATCCTAAAACCGTCAGAAACGTTGAAAACATATTTGTCAATAAAATTTCCAAAAATTTTTGGGTTACTTCTTACGTCATGCCCTCGTGACTGGGGAATTTTTATCGTTGTGTAAAAACCAGTGAAGATTTTGAGTATATAAAGATAACTGGTTAGTTTACAAGATGATGACAAACTAATAACAATTTACGATTTTTAAAACTTACTTTACATATTTTTAATGATCAAAAAATTAATAAATAGCCAATCTTTATTTAGAAATAATCATCAATATTATTATATTTTACACTAGGATGGGTTTGTGGCTTCGCCCGTGTGGACTACACGATTTATATTATTTCAGTGTAACGTAACGTCATAATCGTAACAAAAACTAATATTCGACGAAATTTATGAAGCCCACAATCGAAAAATCATGAACAAACTTTTTGTTTGTCTCAACCATTCTAGGTCTTTCTCGTCAGTCGCTGAGATCGTTATTCAAAATACAACACTTATATCTTCTTCTTGTGGTGCCGGTCCGTTCCGGATGTGGACGATCAATATGGCAATCTGTACTTTGTTTACAGCTGTTCGAAACAAACTTGTTGTTGATTTATTGAATCATGTTCTAAGGTTCTTTAGAATGATAGCTTGCGTTATCCATTATAACAGAACCATCTGGTCTATCATCCGCGAAAACCAATCTTCAAATTCACCGGAATTCATATCTTCGTGATAAATCTTCTGTTTTCTTAGATACGAATATTAAAAGACCTCCGTCTACAAAACGTCTTTTGCTTCCAATATGCGTAATAATTAACTTACGTCCCTTGCCAGATGGCGGTTTAAGACCAGTAGAGAGACCTTCACCGAATGCTTCGAGAACATTTTTGATATTCCCATCTTGCCAAAATTTCTTGACTGTGCACCCTTCATTTATCTCATCTAAATAATATATAATCTTTTTTCCTTCAGGGCGAGTTTTTCTAACTCTCTTCTCCAGTGTGCAATTTCTCCACTTTCTATAAATAAAGATTTTCTTTCACGCATTTTCCAATAACAATTCATACCTTTCAAAACACTCCATAGTTTTATGCATTTTCGGCATTTCTGGGTGGCTTGTCGCAGCCTGCAGGATCGATCGTATCCACAGTTGGAATTCTGTTTTCCATAAAAAAAAGTCATGAACACCTTACCGTTTGTTTTGTGTTGTCTGTCAGCTGAGGTTCTTTTTTGCCTGATCTCTTTTCTGGAGAATCTATACCCCCTCCTTTTCTTTTCTTAAAAATCTGTAGGCTGTGGCTTTACCAACTCCGGTCGTTAAGGAACATTTTGTCACACAATCGTTCACACTTAAATCACAATTTTTATCATTTTTAATGTAGTCAAGTACATTTTTAACTATACGCTTTTCATTATGGGTTACCTGCCCGAACTTTTGGCGCTTCGCTGAAGAAGACATTTTGTTAACACACTAACTGACTTGTCACTAACTGGCCTGACATTTGGGCATGCTGCTCTAAATATGTATTTATAGTTGCGGCAACAGGAAGTTATGTAAAGAAAATAATTTGATCGGCAATAAAACTTCGTTAGAAAAGAGCACTGTTACTTGAAAAATACCTGGGAACAGATAGAACAGGTAAGGAAGCCGATTTTTTGTAAAATATAACCTTTTTCGAATCTATTTATATTTCATTTTGGTCATATGCACCCTTTTAAGGGGGTTGGAGGGGAAGAAATTGCGATATTCTCCTGAATTAGAGTTTCGCGCTCAAAACTGGTTCCTTAGGGGTTTCTGGGGTCGCTGAATATATTTTCCAACCTCCATTTTCACCCCTCAAAAGGGTGCAAATGATCAAAATGAAAATAGATTCCGCGACCCCAGAAATCTGTGATGAATCAGTTTTGAACGCGTAAACTAGAAATCACGAGAACTTCGAAATTTCACCTCACGGTTCCGTGCTGCATTTTGCAATTTTAAAAAATTTTGAGGTTATATTTTGCAAATCTGCTTCCTTAAGTTTATTCGGAATTAGCTTACGAGTATTTTAGAAAAAAAATTGTCTGATTTCGTTAATAATTGAGGGCTCCAGACAATTTTGAACGATAAATCAAATTCCTGACCCACAGTGCGCCGGTCAGTCCACTGGCATTTTTATTAGTATCAGTTTCAAATAAATAGAGTATAATAGTAACCAAATAACGGACGACAATTTAAATCTGAAGACAGGTCAATGTATAACATGTTTCGTCGCCAACTTAAGTGTCATCTACATAAATAAGTATACTTACCTTTTTTGTAATTTTTCCTCAAGGTGAATTAGCAGTATGATGTAATAGTAGACGAATCCTAAAAAATAATAATAATCGTTAGCCATAGTTGCTGTAGTACTATGAGGGCGTTGTTTTAAGTTATCTTTCTATATGGGAAGGAAAACTCGAAAACATTTTAAAAAATTGTCTTGCTATATACGAGGGTCGTTCTCGGCTTACCAAAAAAAAACGCTAGATTAAAGAATTTTCTTTTTTATTTTTCTACATAGTTACCTTGAACATCACTACATTTAACTCTGCAAAATAAGCTTTCGTCTTAGTTTTAACTTCATCATTCGAAGTGAGTCTTCGTACAGCCAGCTATTTTTTTCAAGTTTAAAAACAATACGAGTTGGGAGCCAAGTCTGCCGAATACTATGGATGTGGAAGCACTTCAAAGCGTAGGTCATCCAATTTTGCAGCAATAATCCGAGACGTGTGTGAAGGCATATTATCGTGATGAAAAAGGACTTTCTTTTTTGTAAGATGTGGATGTTTCGCCTGAATAGCACCTTTAAATTGATCCAGTATCGAAGCATAAAACTCCCCGGTTTCTCCAGGTAATCTAAGAGGACGACACCCTAAGAATCCCAAAAAACCATAGCTATGACTTTTTCTTCAGATGGAACCGTTTTTGCCTTCTTGGGCGCACTGTCACGTGCTCCTACCCACTGTCTTGACTGCTTATCTGTCTTTGGCGTATAATGAGGAATCCATGTTTCATCTACTGTTACGGAATGTCGAAGAGAGAGAGAAGTCTAAATATTCTTGGGAAATGTTCATTCGAATGTGTTTTTGGTACACTGTTAGCTCTAGGGTTTTTCACTTTTGACGTGTGTTGAATTATTCTCAGAAGTTTAAACTTTATAGGTTTGAAATAGGTTTTACTATTTTGTAAACTTAAGCAGAGGCAGTGTTGTAATATTTGTTTCGTGTAAAAAATATTTTTTTCCATTGTTTGTGTGTATTGCTGAGTATTTCTCAAAATCTTTAATCTCAATTTTAGTAGTTGGTAACACAAAATTATATCGTGAATATTTTTTACTGTGTCATTAATGAAAACAATTTTTTTAAACAAAAATGTACTAATTACCAGTTTTAAGAGAAATTTTAATTTCAAATAGAAAATTATGGCTAGAAAACAGCAAACTTCCTAAAAATTGTATATCACTTCTGCAGCATCCGGCCCTCTTTTATTACTGAAAAAGGCAAAAAAAAAAAATAGCAAGGTCCTATCCAATTATTTTTGAAGTGTCTGTTTACTGCAAGCATTAGTACAGGGTGATCAATGTAGACACCTTCAAGTAAGAAATTAATATTATTATTCATTTATTTTTAACACTTCTTAATACGTATTTTTAATAAGTATTTTCCTTTGCTAAACATTCCTTTCTGAAACGTCATAGTTCAATGGATTCAACTAATATTGCCGTGATTGGAAATGGATTCAACTACATGAGCCTCGGAGCCTCTCCTACTAATCTTCTAAGCCCGCATAGTAACTGGCTCGCCGCCGGTTCGATTCCGGGCATCGGCTGGGTGCAGGTGGTAGCACTATCGCGTTGTCGTAAAAGTGCCGTAAAATGTAGGATGTATGTTTCATTTTAGAGAAAACCAAATAAGGGGCTTTATTTTTTTAATCCAATATTTGACTATTTCTAATATTTTTTGTTTGTGCGTTATTAACACAAATTGATTTTTTTCTGTATTTTTTTTCAGAACTGTATATTATAATAATTAAATAATTTATTCGTGGTAGTTGTAAAACATATATTTAAAGTTATCGTAAAAAATTCACTGTATTTTTGGTATCGATTTAAAATTTTTGTTATTTCAAAAAGTCTAGATTAATTTTGATGATCTTACCCAACTTTTAAACCTGGTTTTCTACTTCCATAAATAGGTAAAGTCCATTTGATTATTCTAAGACCCATTATTATTGAACGAATATGCCCAGATGCGATTTTTTTTTTAAATATTCATCTTGAAACCAAAAATACTTCTTTTTTAGTGGTCCGTACGGAACACTTATAAGATCACTTCGGTGTCTGTCCATCTGTCTGTCCATCTGTGTCTGTCTCTCTGTCCGATTTTCTCTCCGAAACTATTTGATATAGAAAATTGAAATTTGGCACTAAAATAGGAATTGATACCGTATAGTTTTGAAAGTTAAATTTTGGTTAGCGGTTAGTTTTGGGGGGTGAAATCGGAAGTGAAAAAAAATTACTCGGTCAAGGTCATCTAGTGGGGTGTCAAATGGATGGAAAATTGTTGGATATTTATTTTTTTTTAATGTAGAATGGCATAGTGCATGTCAAGGAGTATTTGGTGAAGTGAAGATGACGCTGGGAGCCAACAACAATTTTTTTCCATCGACATACCTTTTATAAAACAGCATTGAAAAGCCCTAATTTTTCTCAACATTTTTTCCTTAAACTGTTTTTTTTCTAATTTGTTTCGAAAAAAAAATTATGGAGCAAAAACCCTCTAAAATATTATTTTTTCCATGGTTCGTATGCCACGTTTCGCGGTTTTCAAACAATTTATCTAGTAGGCGGCCATAATTTGACAGCTGTTTGCACACCTATTCAATTCAATAAAGTTAAACTAAGTAAACAGTGTGTTAATAGCTTCTGATTGAAGCGGTTTCTCATGCTGAAAAAGTAGATTTATGGAGAAGCAAGAAGAAATTCTCGGGAAGCCGTTATACTGTATCGAGAACGTTACCCCCACAGGTATATCCCGGATCACACTATGTTGAACGATATTTGAGGAGCAATATGAATGCATTTTCTGAGCAGAAACTGTTTTAACAGATGAAAAAGTAGCCGAAATTAGCAAGCAAGTAGGCAATTGATTGTATCTTATGGGGCTATTCAGAAATCTCTTAAAGCTAACAAATACCATAACTATAAAATGCGTAATCTTCAGTTATTAACACAATTTGATTGGGAATGACGATTGAGTTTTGTAATAGAAATGATGATTAAATATGACAAAGAACGTTATTTTCTGAATCATATATATAGAGATGAAAGTCATTTTGTCAGCAACGGCAAAAATAACAGAAAAAATTATCATTACTGGGCTAACGAGAATCCATACAACGCGAACGTTAATCATATTCAGAATCAAGGCCATTATGGCGTTAACGTATGGTGTGGGATAATTCGGAGATATTTGGTTGGACCATACTTTTTTGAGAGAACACTAACTGGAAATAGATACCTTAATCTCTTGGTTAATACTGTATCAGTTTTATTAGAAAATGTTCCACTTATTTTAAGAAGGCATATGTGGTATCAACACGACGGAGCACCACCTCATACAACTGCTGCTGTTAGAGCGTATTTGAATGGATGGTTTCAAGGAAAATGGATGGAGTTCGCAACCCAGTTATTCAATCCACGCCGTTAGATTTTTTCTTAGAGGGGACTTTTCAAGATATTGTATACAAAACTGCGACAAATAATATTGAGCACTTAAAGGCAAAAATATCAAATGCATGCAATAGTAAATCTGGAGAAATTATTTACAAAGCCACTCATCAAGCGTTAATGGAAAGAAGACAGAAAATTTCTTTTGAAGTTTTTTTTATATTCCAAATTTCAAACATTTAGCATTAAATATTTAATAAATTATGTAATGTAACTGTTAGTTAGCTTCAAGCAGCAGCAAGATCACAGTATCGAGTAGCAGCAGCACTTGAAAATGCCAAATGAGATTTTGCGAAACGTCGTGCAAATTCATTGTTAGACGAACGGATTGAAACCCGTAATTTTAATGTATTACATTCCACCATCCGTGAAAACCTCTATTGTAACCTATATATATATATATATATATATATATATATATATATATATATATATATATATATATATATATAATTTCATTTTTTTCCTGACCGTTAATAAATAAATTTAAGACAATTTTTTGTTCTTGGTCTTCCGGGCAATTTAATAAGACAAACTTTAGTTTTAGTTTACGTTTCGGTTTATTGTACAAAAAAATATTTTATTTAATGTTAGTATTTAAGATCTTAAATACTAACATTAAATAATTTTTTTTTGTAGTTCTGATGATGGTTTAAATATAATAAACCGAAACATAAACCAAAACTAAACTTGTCTTATTAAATTGACCGCAAGACCAAGAACATCTACCTTAGGGTATTTGTATAAATGTAACAACACGAATATTCAAATATCATTTTGTATCAGACGAAACTATAGTATAGCGAAACAGTTTTTTCAGTGAAACTAAATAAAGTGGAAATTTGACAAAATCAGTCTGTCATTACATACGTTATGAATTTCCATCAAGTAACAGCCACAACAATTCAAAGGTAGAATTAAAGTTTGGAAAAAGAAGAATACCGTATTCGATATTAAAAACATTTGTTCCACGGTGAGACACGGGCGTGGCAGTGTTCTGCTTTGGGGATGCAGTGTTCTGCTTTGGGGATGCATGTAGAAGGGTTGGAAATTTTCATTTTATTAATGGTATCATGGATTCGCATGTTTATCTGAACATTTTAAGAGACAATTTAAGAGAAAGTGTTCAAAACTTAGCACTGTAAAAAATATACATTTCCCAAAAGGACAATGATTCAAAACATACCGCAAACTTGGTGCGAGTATGGATGATCCATAATGTGCGACAGCAACTTCATATACCTCCGCAATCACCCGATGTTAACCCCATCCAGCATGCAAACGGTGCGTTCGCAAACATAATGTTTCAAATAGAGAAGAATTAAAAAAAAAACAGAATATTGAACGAATGAGTTGCTCGAAAGCTGGTTGTAAGCATGACGAAAAGGTTACAGGAGATTATCAAGGCCAACGGCGGTCTCACTAAATATTAGTTTAAACGAAGTTGTTATTTTCCGTTAAACTCCGTCAAACTATTATTGGTAATTGTTAAGTGTATGGAGCCTTTTTTGACATTAATTTTGTTTACATTTTTATAACAAAGATGTAACTTCTAAATAAAATATTCCGTAGTTGGTTTTAATACCAATCCTCGTTGGTTAAGTTTCAAATATTAATTGAAACATGTTTTCTCATAGTTCCAATTAATTAGTTGAACATGACAGAAAAATAGTATAGAAAGCAGGTGGTGTATGGAGACTTTTTTAGACTGACTTTATATATATATATATATATATATATATATATATATATATATATATATATATATATATATATATATATATATATAATATATATATATACATATATGTACGGGTGTCCCTTGGAGGGCTGTTAGGCCAGCTCATAAAAATATGTAAAAAAATATGATCTTAGTAAAAAAAGAAAGGTCGTTAGATTTCGAGATATTGACACTTTCATGAATTTCGTGAAAAATTGGACCCTAGATCAGTTTATCGAGTGTCACAACTACACATTTCCGTATTCTAAGATTCTAACTATTGTTACGTCGTCGTCCAGAATAACCCTGCGGTTGATCACAGTTCAAAATAAAACTAATTGTGCTAAGCTTGTGGGAAAAAAAAACAGTATCTTTGCAAGTATCATGAGTACCCATGATAATGGCCACTTGCAAAGAACAACCTTCATTCAATCAGGATTGAATGCCTTGAACACACACAGTGCAATCGCAAGTGGCTCTTCATAATTCAAATTTATATAATATACGTTACGAAAACTATTACTCTTTGCTTACAAAAGACATGCCAATTCCCGCTAATAATATTAAATCTTGAGAATGTTGATTAATAGCCTTTCCAATAACCTTCGAGCATTTTGAAAAATTCATACTACTTTCTTATATTTGATTTTACGGTACTACATTAGTAAGTACAATTAATAGTAACCTAATCCATTAACAATGATATATATTATATACGGCGGTAGTTCCAACAAACCTGTTTCTACATTTTTAAATCCTTGTGTGTAAATAAAAATGTATATATTATAAGAAAGACAATTTAACACACCCCATATCAATACAGCCATACATTATGTTTATAGTATGTCAGTATAAGAGCCGACATATGTTTTTTTGTTTAGAATAACTTAATTAGGTCTAACTGTAACAGACTACAATTATATTATGGTATTTACGAGGTCTAAAAGCTATAAAATATACAAAGGACAAGTATTTGTAGTTTGATTTAATTTTATATTATTTGTTTGATTTTACTTTATTTGTCAAAGGAAGTATATTATTCGTAAAAAATCACGCTGTATTTATATAAAAAAAGGATAAGAACATTATTTTAAATAATACAATCTGTCAAGTAAAAATGTGTCTGCGATAATTCATTTTTAGTAGCTGCGATTCTAGCGGTTCAACAAAAAATCGGTATAGGGAACCTTTGCCTACGATATATTTTAGTAGGTGTATCAATTGATTCCGAACTTTCGTCAAAATCAAGTAAAATCCAAAATGAGTTTGCGGGTCGGTTCAAGGCAGTCTTTCTTTGTTCTCATCCAAAAGAGCCTAAAATGACACATTCCGCGGCCTCTAAATATGTTAAAAAGTCGGTATCGTTTGTGAAGAAGTGGATAAATCATTTTAAGGAGACAAAAAATATCGACAACTTGCCAAAACGTGGCTCGGTAGGCAAAGTCACTCCGAAAGCCAAAAAACGAATCATGTCCTATATTTCACAGGATCCGAAATTGACACTGAGCCAAAAAATTAAGAAAATCGGGTTTGAATGTGTCCCATGAGACCATTCGACAATATCTTCGTGCTCATAATGTCAAATTCCGAAGCGCGTTGAACAAACCTTTGCTGGGCGAAAATTAGGTCGCGAAGAAGCTAGCTTGGGCCCACGATAAAGTACCAAAGTGGAACTCACAATCGCAGGACGCCAACCCTATTAAAAACGTTTGGTTCCTTGCAAAGAGAAAGCTCAAAGGAAAGACTATGAGGACTTTGACTCAGTTATCTCCCGAGATTCGAAAAATTTGGAGATCATTGCTACGTGAGTATTTAGAAAATCTCGTCGACAGCATGCCTCGAAGATGCCACGCGATTATCGATGCAGGAGGCGATTGGACAACTTACATGGTAATTACGCTCTTGTTAGCACACCAAAGAATAAATTGATGGCAAAAAATGTTCTGGAAACACATTTTTTTAAGAATACAACGGTCACATTCTTACTTGGCAGACTGTGCGTACTTTACCGAAGGTATTAATCACAAAAAAAAATGAGAACAGAAGAGTTTCAGGTAATATTTATAGTACAATTTCATCTACTTAGAATTTCAATCAGTCGTACAGTTCCCTCTACTTAGAAATTTTTTTTTGAGATTCCTTAACTCAAAAAAAACCCAAAAGAACATATAAGAAGACATACGAAGAAACCCATTTAACCTTTCGTATGAAAATAATAAGAAATAACAGAATTTTTAGATTCCTTCACTTCAAGAACCCTGAAAGGGACATATAATACAATATAAACGAGACAACGATTCAAAATCCCTCCCCTATCTTATTGTGATCATTTTTAGATGCCCGGCCCCAATTTATGGAAAATTGTTGGATATTTATGTTTTTTAATGTAAAATAGTAGAGTGTGTGTTAAGGAGTATACTGACGTATTTGACATTTGGTAGTGAAAACGGCGCTGGGCGCAACGACGCCAAACAACTCTTTTTTCCATCGACATACCTTTTGTAAAACGGTATTGAAAAGCCCTATTTTTTACATTTTTTCCTTAAACTGTTTTTTTCTCACTTGTCCAGCAAAAACCCTCTAAAATATTATTTTTTGGCCAACTCGGTTGCCATGGATAGTATGCCACATTTGGCGGTTTTCAAACAATTTATCTAGTAGGCGGCGATGTGGAAGGAGAACTAGTAATTTTTGAAAATTGCAACTAGGGCGCGGTCCTGAAATTTGCTTACTCGTCCTAAAAAATATGACCTTCCAAAATTGCGCAAGGAAAATAACTACCTACATTATTTAGAAATGTAAAATATTAAGTATTTGCAAAACCAATACGACAATTTCAATCAATTAAACAGTCTAATCTACAATAGTATAAAAAATCCTGATAATCACAACATTTATATTAATTAAATATTACAAAATAATAAATTCTTGCATACCAAAATGACATTCAAATTTAAAAAAGTCAAGTTCAATAACAATAAAATATAATTGATTATATAATCGTTTTCGTTAAAATAAGAACAGTCATAAATTTATGAGTGTATGATGAGAAAATCTCTAATAATTACTATAAATCATGGAAATGAAGTTCTTTAAATCATTTTTTAAAATACAATGTTTGTACTCACACACACTGAAGACTACGATGTGACAAGAAAGGTAGAGTACGAGTTAAAGTGTAAAACACTGTACGGTCGGTATTGGATTTGGCTTATCGACCATAATGAAAAAGATATTAAGATGCAAGACTTCTGGATAAATTAAAGGAAGCTATTAAAGAGAAAAGGAAACTAAAATGGACGAAAGGTGTCTATATGCGTCGAAGCACAGACTGTTCCTGACAAATATAGTTTCGAATTATTAGTTTAAAACTACTTTATACTACTTCGCCTCCAGTAATTACTCTTCGTTCTCAAATTTAAAAAGAACACTTTAAAAGAAAAGATTTTAAGACGATGAAAAACTCTCGGCAGCGCTTTCGTCACATTTAAATTCCACGGAAAAATCATATATTTTTTGAATGTAGGTAATACGACGGTAGAGTGATAAGTTTGGCAAATTTTTACGAAATGGTGGGAAATTTTGTTAAGGGACTTGACTGTTGGTAAGCGGGATTCTTGTAATGGTTGTGTTCAAAGTTTCAAACAGATGCAAGGCGCAGTTGTTGATTGGCAGCTATCGTAAGGGATTGGTGTTGCCCATTTGGTAGAAATGGATAAAACTGAGTTTCGCGCAGTGGTAAACCATGTTTATTTTATTAAATTGAACTAAAGAAAGTTCATGGGGACTCTGCACTAGCACTCAAAACCACCTATTACTGGGTAAATGAATTTAAACATCGCCGTGCGACCACTGGAGATGGTGCATCTGCTCTGATTATATTCAAGAAAAATGATTGAGGACAAATAAAGTAATGCAATATAAATTTTCAAGATTATTTGCAGAAGCTTACCAAAGAGCTGCTATCATTGGCATCATTGTGAACGGACTTCAAGCGGCTAGAGTTTGGCACATGAACAAAAACGTCTTGAAAATGTAAGTACTCTCTTTCTCTCTCAAACAAACTCAAGTAACGAAAGCACATCGATCTTACAAGATGCTTCTATTATTATCATTAATGAAAAAGCCACATTTAAATAGTAAAACGGCCGATTGAGGTTTCTTCTAAAGAAATGGTCGATAAAATTCATGTCATCGTAATAGAAGATCGTCACATTAAGCTTCGTGAGATTGCTGAGATAGTGGGCATTTCATATGAATGAATACATAATATCCTGCATAAGGTTCTAAAAATTAAAAAGAGGAGTGCACGATGGGTGCCGCCTTGGTTAATCCCAGACCAAAAACGCACGAGGAACGCCATTTTAAAATCGTGTTTGGAAAATTGTAGCGTAGTTTGAAGGAGCTTTGGCGATACTCTGTGACTATAGACGAAACCTGGATCAAACATTACATCCCAAAAACAAAGTTGTGCACCATAAGAAGCGAAAATAGTTTTATCGGCGGGTAAAAATTCAAAATAAATCAAAAACTATTAGAAATAGCTATATGACATACTTAATAAATGTTGAAGGGTTTTGTAAAATCTATCAGAAAAAATAATAATATACAGGGTGTGTCGTTTAAGAAATTTGAGATTTTCGAAATGTATAAATTTATTTTGAACACACTGTAGCATCTAATTCAAATTTCTTTACATACATATCTTTTTTCATCTCTATAGAACGCCCGTACCAATTATGAGTATTCAACCTTCAGAAACAATGGCGCTACTGGCAATTTTTTACAAAACTGAAAACTAGTTCTTTTAAAAAAAAAATTGAAATATTAGAAAAACTACTAGGTTTAGGTATAAAACATTATTAATAAAAAAGTTATAAAATTTTACGCAGAATTTAAAAATATATTAGAAAATAGGATGTTCCATTTAAAAAAAACATGTTATATCGGCCACACTTCTTTGAAGTACCCGGTAAACTCAAAAATAATTTTAAACTGTGCACCTTAAAATTGCTTAAAACTATTGTATTTAACATATTTTCGTCATTCTTGAAACAAATGAGATAATGAACTTTACTCTATCGTTGACTCACCCTGTACAAGATGAGATCTCACTTAGGATCACTTATGACTTTTACCTACAATAGATAACTTTATGTTAATCTTTTTTAAATACATGTATTTACAATCACGCTTTTAGATTGTGATATCATATCTTATATAAATAAGGGCAACACCTACCCATGTAACATTAAAAAATGTATAAATTTGTATATAATTAAAGCTGTCACGTTTACTATTATCGGATTTTAGTTATATTAATTTGTATAATTAAGCAATTATAGAATACGCTTAATAAAGTAACAACATTCCTTGGTCTTTGTGAATTATAATAATTACTGAATTGTTTACAAGAAGTTGCCTGTTTTTTCTGTTTATATCCGTAAAACATTAAAAAACTAAAAAAAATGTCAAAGTAAGACTTGAACTTAAAAAAAGTCAAGGTAAAATTCAGTTTTTTTTATAGCAGTAATTAGATCAGATTAAACAGGTATACAACAAAAAAATTCTCTGTCTTTTAAATGAGACACGTGTTTTCTTAAGAATTTTTTATGCTGAATCCAAAAAATCACATAAAGGATATCCACAAACACACTTAAAGTTGTCAGAAAACTATTAAAAATACATTTTAATAAAGAGAAATCATAAAAGAAAATCAAACATTCGGTCATTTAAAGACACATTAAAAGATCAAAAAAGAAACGGAAAAGCTATCCCTAATAAATAAAAAATTTCTAATAAAAAAACGAAAAAAAAGAAAATTAAAATCAGAATTTATAAACGAAAGATTTAATTTTAATTGTATGTAATACAATAAAAATAAATAGTAAATAAGTAAACAATAGGTAAACAAATCACTCACACACTCAAATACTCACATACTAACTCACACATTCACTCACTCGCATATCATCATACTCACTCAATCACTTACTTACCAACTAACACACTCACTCAGTCACTCGCTCGCTCAGTCACTCACTCACTCACTCTCTCGCTCGCTCGCTCACTCACTCACTCACTCACTCACTCACTCACTCACTCACTCACTCACTCACTCACTCACTCATTCTCATACCCCCGAGCTCACTCACTTTTACACTTAATCACTCACTCGCTCATTCTCTCACTCACTCACTCGCTCACTCACTCACTACCTCACTCACTCACTACCTCAGTCACTCACTCAAATTGACTTCTAAAACTGTCAAGGGATATACATTTATTTACTTAAAGAAGCATTTTATCAACCACATAGCACCCTTGTAAGTCTTAAAAGGGAGTTTTTTGTTAAACATGAACACTAAAATCTAATATTTTTAAGTTTTTATAATAAATGTAGATTCAGAACATTTAAATCAAATAAAAGCGTGTGAGTTCAAAAATATATATGATGGAATAATTGTGCAAACTTTTCTTCATATTATTTTAAAATAAACGGTCAATTGCAAGTTGAACTTGCACAATTAGTGTTCCGTACGTTGATTGCTTCCGAAATAAACATCTTTGTTACGGAGGTATAAAATGATCAGTGACTTTACAAAACGCACCCCCAAATGAGTTTTCAACAAAATTTGTTTCCGATCTTTACTGAAAACTGATGACCTTGAAATTTTTGTTTTTTTATATACCAGAAAAATTATTAAAGGTAATGCACTCGTGATAATTTTCGTTCCATCTACACCCCGTGGAGAATATTCCAGAATTTTTTCAAAATGTTTGGATCAGTACTTTTCGAGATAGATATACAGATACGAGATATACAATTATACAAAGAAAAGTGTGCGCATGTAAGACATTATATATATTTTTGAACTCATGTTTTTACAAGCTCTCATTTGACACCCCACTCGATGACCTAGTAAAAAACATTTTTTTTTCACTTCCGATTTCATCCGCCAAAACTAACCCCTTAGTCAAAATCTAACTTTCAAAACTACACAGCTCTGACGAGGCCATTAATTTCTATATTAGTACCAAATTTTAACTTTCTACGTCAAATAGTTTCGGAGACAATCGGTTGTGACAGAAGGACAGACAGACAGACACTGAAGTGATCCGTACTGAACACTAAAAATGACCAAAAAAACGTTCGAAAAGATGTAGATTGAACGAAATTATCACGAGGGCATTACGTTTGATAATTTATCTGATATAAAAAGAAACTATTTGTCTTAACAATAAGGTGAAGACTTTTTTCGTCGAAAGGTGTAAATTTAACCGGAATTAAAGAGGTACAAAATATCAGTATGTATTCGATGCAATCAGTAATATACTGTTATACTTTTTAGTACATTCCTGCATTTGACCAATCACAGATAAAATAAATTTCAATGATGACTTGTAACTAACAGATAGGTATTGACACTAAATAATTATATTTTATTTGTTTATAATTAAACAAATATTTAGGCAGTAAATATTTGTTTGAAACTTTTACTACTACTAGATTCTAAATTGAACTAGATTCAGTTAATGGCTGTTAGGTAGCTAAGAAGCTATAAATAATATATTATTGACTAAGAAAAACGTGAATATACATATTGGATCTTAAGATATGTTCATGTCAGGGACCTAATTAGTGCCTAGGTAAAAATTTTATTTTATTTTAAAAATAATCACCACACGAAACACTAATTGCGCAAGTCCGACTTGCACTTGGCAGGTTTTTTTTAATTTCAACTTTTACCATCCGAAAAAACTACAGTGTAGTGAAATAAGTCATAGACATTTGAATCAAATATAGCGGAAATTTCGAGTAAAAATAAATTTATTTTACTTCGTTCATCTAAAATTAGTTTTCAATTACAACCAAGTATAGGATGATGTATTTTTTTTTATTATTTCCGTTTATCATTTATCCTTTCTTTACTAAAAGTTTTTTTTATGAATAAATATCTCTTCATAAAGTACCCTTTAAAATATCGACTTGTAATGTAATAATTAAATTATTTTTAGTGTTCCGTACTTATAAGATCACTTCGGTGTCTGTCTGTCTAAACGTCTCTTACACTCGATTTTCTCCGAAACTATTTGACATAGAAAGTTGAAATTTGGCACTAATGTAGGAATTGGCTCCATCAGAGCCATGTAGTTTTAAAAGTTAAATTTTGATTAAAAGGGTTAGTTTTCGGGGGTGAAATCGGAAGTACATTTTTTTTACCAGGTCATCGAGTGGGGTGTCAAATGAAAGCTTGTGAAAACAAACTTCAAAAATATATAATGTTATACTTGCGCACACTTTTCTTTGTATTATTTTTACAAAATTGTCGAAAATATCTGTCCGCTTATTTCGAAAAGTACTGATCAAAAACTTTTGAAAAAATTCCAGGATATTTTCCACAGGGTATAGATTGAACGAGAATTATAACGAGTGCATTACCTTTAATAATTTATCTTGTACATAAAAAATAACAAAAATTTTAAGATCATCAGTTTGTAACAAAGATCGGAAATAAACTTTGCTGAAAACTCATTTGGAATGAGTTTTGTGAAGTCATTTTATACCTCCGTAACAAAAGACAACATAAATTTGGCATTTATTTTAGAACAGCAGCGTACTATGGAAAGGATGGCAAAAATTCTTTATAGAAGTATTATTATGGGATGGCAGTAGTAGTAGCAGTAATAAAGTGAGTGGGTAGTACATTGTGTCCCTGGCGTCACCTAGATCTAAAAGTTCTTCTGTGACTTCCCACTGAATCAAGTCAGGGTCACAGCCCTAGTCAGGCATTTTCTGCCAAGAGACATAGGCTACTCACCCGACCTCTTGTAGATCTTTGGGTTCACAGAATAGTTGACCCCAGTATCTATATCTCTTGACCATTAGTGCAGGACATTTGCACAGAATGTGTATACTGTCCTCGTTTTTTCTCACGCACTGCCGACATGTTTTCCGCTCAGCCAGTTTGAGGTTATATAGATGGGCCTGTAGTGCCACATGTCCCGTAAGGAGTCTTCTGCTCAGACGTAAGCTTTGTTTTGACATCGACAAGAGTTCCTTTATTCTGCCTGTCGTAGTTTGTTTCATAAGGAGTTTGGCTTGACCACACCCCGCTTCTGTACTCCAAGAGAGTTGGTGTTCTTTATCCGACCATTTCCTGATTTTGTTTTTACCGAAAGCGAATAGAACTCCTACGACCTGTTCAGGTGTTGTTTCCAGTTTAGTTTTGGGTCCAGACGAACTCCAAGGTATTTCACCGAGCTCGTGTAAACCAGTTCATTGCCCCAGAAACTAAGTAGTGCAATTTCCTGGGGTTTGTATTTCCTGGTAAAGATTAACTGTTAGTCCCTTTGCCATGCACCATATTTGAGTAAACCTGAGGGCCTTCTACATGATCTCCTTGAGAGGTTGTAGAAATTTGCCTCTAACCACTATTGCCACATCATCGGTGTAGCCATAAGCGAAGATGCCGTCTTCCTGTAGAGTTCTTAGTAGATCATCCACCACCATGCACCACAGTAGGGGTGACAAAACCCCTCCCTGCGGGCATCCCTTGGCGGAGTACCCCCTAAATCTGTTCCTGCATAGCTAATTGTTAGACTCCTGCTGGTTAGCATGCTTCCTACCCAATCTACCAGTGCACTGGGTGAACCGAGTCTCTGATGACTGAATATGAAGTGCTATCAAAAGCTCCCTCTATATCAAAGAAGACGCCTAGAGCGTATCCCTTATTAGCCAATTCTTCCTCTATGCCGCCCACCAGATGATGCAGGGCAATTTCAGTCAATCTGCCCTCCGTGTATGTGTATTGATTAGAGCAGAGGTGTCAAACTCAATTTTGTAGAGGGCCATATATTAAATTTAGAATGTGTAGGCGGGCCAGATTCAAATAAAAAAAATGTACTGAATTATTATAACATTTTATTTATTTAATTATATAGTATATAATATACGGTTGTTAAAAATTATATCAAAGTTATAAAAGAGGGTAATTATTTTGAGCTCGAGGATCCAGATACCTGACTTCTCTTGTTTTTGACAAGCTCATTGATGTCAGGTATCATATTCGTTGTAGTTATTTTAAGAATTGATTGGAGATGTTCATTCGAAAGTCTTGTGCGATGTTTGTTCTTATTTATTTTCATGACGGAAAACATCTGCTCACATAAATAGGTGCTACCAAACATGCAGAGAATGCGTGCTGCATGCTTTTTTAATTCCGGGTAGTTATCCAAACTCTTGAAATATTGTGTATAAAATGTAAGAGCGTTAATCTCTTTAAATTTTTCTTTCAAAATACTGTCCGATTGAAGATCTATCAACTCCATTTGCAAATGAACTGGTGCCTTTGAAGCTTCAAAATTGAATGGATTGTTGAAAATTGGGAATTCCATTTCATTCATTTTATGAAAGTCTTCAAAACGATTGTTGAATTCCGTGATCAAATTTTGCAGAAGTTGAGAATATTGATCCAATTTTTTTTGGTTCACTGTCCCAAATGATTTTAAATGAGGGAAATGATCCAAAGTTTAATTTTTTACCTGATTTTCCCACAGCCTCAACTTTGTTTCAAAGGCTTGAATACATGTCTTCACTGTAACTTTACATTCAGATCAGTCAAATGTTTATTCATATCTACCAAAAAGGCACAATCAACCCACCAGTCATTGTCATAATCAATTGGGTTGCCTTTTTCTAACATGAAAGCTTGAATAGGGTCACGTAATGCAAAAAATTTTTCTAAAACTACTCCTCGACTGAGCCAACGAACTTCGGTGAAGTAAGGAACATCAGAAAACTTTTCGTCCAAATCTTGTAAAAACTGCCTGAACTGTCGGTGATTTAGTCCTCTGCTCCTTATAAAATTTACTATTTTAATTATAGGTTGCATGACATGGTCCATTTTTAAATGTTTGGATGCCAATGATTCCTGATGAATTATACAGTGAAATCCCACAAAATTCCCTGATGTTTTCTGTTTTAATTTAGTTACAACGCCAGAATGTTTGCCAACCATGGCAGGAGCGCCATCCGTAGTTGTGCTGCTAAGTATATTCCAGTCGAGTTCATATTCTGCTATCAAATGCTCAATTGCAGAATAAATATCATTTGCTGTTGTAGTACCTGTGAATGGAACGCACTTTAATAGTTCTTCAGTTATTTCAAAGTTACTGTTAATACCTCGTATAAAAACAGCAAGTTGAGCTGTATCAACAGTATCAGTGCTCTCGTCAACAGCCAGTGAAAGTTGAAGAACCAAATTTTGAGATAAATCATTTATTCTTGAAGCAACAGTGTTTCTTGACAGCGAAATATTTTGAATTATTGACTTTTGAAATGGAAATGAAACATCGGCAACTTTCAACATACAGTCTTTAATAAAATCACCATCAGTGAAAGGTTTTGATCTCTTCGCGATTTCTAATGCAATAATAAAACTTGATTTCAGGGCATCTTCGCTCTCAGTATTAGCTTTAGTAAACATCGATTGTTGACCTTGAAGTTTAGATTTTAAAGATGACAATGTGTCCATTCTTATTTTTTCAGTGTAACAATCGAATTTTGATTTATGATTCGTATCATAGTGTCTCTTCAAGTTAAACTCCTTACAAACAGCAACTGTTTGATTGCAAATCAAACACAGTGGTTTACCTTTCCATTCTATGAAAAAATATGCAATTTCCCATTTAGACTGAAAAATTCTGCACTCACTATCAACTTTACGTTTTTGTGACATTATGCCAAAATCGTAACAATTATGGAACTTGACACAACAATTATGGATATCGCACGCGCACGACACAAACAAATGCACAATACCTTCACAATCACTACTTCGCAGTACAACTAAACTCCTAATCGCTTCGATTACTCGACTCACACTCAACTGACTCACGTCGCGCCGACGCACTCCTTTTATAATATCGATAAGGAAGGTTCTAGTCTAGACTCGAAGCGCGTGGAAGATTCTATTGTTCTCAACAAAAATAATAGGATATTTTCGCTTGTTGCTAAGAGATGGCGTTACTGTCTATCTCTCTCGCTTGTCAAGGCACGCGCGGCCCTTTAAATTACTTATAAATGTAGTGTGCGCATTTTAAAACTTCCGTAGAGGAATCGAGTGAAGTCTAAAAGCTCTAAAAAAACATGATTCTTCTTTCTGTGACACATTGCGATCGCGGGCCTTATTGCTACGTCCCGAGGGCCGGATGCGGCCCGCGGGCCGTATCTTTGACATCCCTGGATTAGAGGCTATAGGGTTTTCAATCAAGGGACCTGACTTCAGATACCCCATCAACCAATCTCTGCAAAGTCTTCATTAGAAAGTAGACGAGGCTGATCGGCCTGAACTCCTTCGCCAAGATGTGTCCATTTTTACCTGGCTTGGGAATATACACCATTCTTGTCTCACCACAAGTTAGAGAAACATGTCTTAGGGCTATACTTTCCCTATAAATGTTAATTAGGGGCCTCTTCAGCCCGTCTGTCCCCTCCTGCAGAAGGGCCGGATATGGGATGGTATACTGTAGATATAAATTACTATTTATATTTATTACTTAATGAATAATCTATCCTTTACAAATTAGAGAAAAGTATTTTAGGAAAGAAAAATGTAGATATTTTTAACTGGGAAGTCCTCTGCAGCAATTAGCTAGAAGTTTTAGAATGTACCATAAAAAATTAATTTGTTTAAATTTTACCTATTTCACAAATGTGTCTGTTTCTACATTTTTTACAGCTGATGATTCATTTTATGCAAAAATGTAAAGGCCAAGCACTGTAATGAACAAGATAAAGTTACAACCACAGAGCTTGTTTTTTTTAGTTGTCCACGACATTGAAGAATCGTGTAGGTAATTCAATTACACGGGGAGAAAAATTTAGATAGTCTTCCTTTAAATCTAAAAACTCCCCCACAGGACGTCCCAAAAATTATTATGATTATTACACAAATGAAAGGGGAGACGGGGCAAGACGTGACTCAAATCGTTGGAAATTTAGTTGCTATAAAACGTTTCACCGATGCGAAGCATGCCTTTTGTATTTGAAAGTTTTACATAAATAATAATTGTGCGATGATCGACATCATTTAAATAGCGGAAATCTGGCTTTAACAGAATGAGGACGACATCACACATTTCAAATATATCTTCAAACAATTATCCGAAGAAATTGATCTCCAAAATAGGTACTTATTTTTTTTATGGGTCTAGCACACGTGCTGCAGGGAAGTCCCTAAAGCGCTCCAGGAGCGGCATGTGTGCGGAAAAAGCGATTCACGTTGTTCTTGAATCGCTGTAAATTATACTCGGTGGGAAACACAGCGCTGGGCAAATTATTCCAAAGGGATGATGTTATCCATATAAAAGACTGCTTGAAAAGCGTTGTACGCGGAGTAACAAGCTGAACCTCATACGGATATGAAACACCAGCGCGACGTGTATTTCTAACATGCACCGCTTTGGGAGAAATTAAGCGGGCTACATCCTTCGAACACTTTCCATGAAAATACTTGTAGAACAGACTCAAGTCGCCAACCATTCTTCGATGTTCCAGCGAATCAAGGCCGCCGGTCAGTTCTGGGTCTCTAATCAGACGAACAGTTGTTCTCTGAACAGAATCTAACAAATGCAGTGTATGTTTGGGAGCGGAGCTCCAAACATGGGAGCAGTATTCCATAGTTGGTCGAATTTGAACTTTGTAAAGAATTAACAGTTGTTGTGGAGTGTAAAGCTTTCTGGTTCGAAATAACATTCCTAACTTTTGAGCAGCTCTCCTTGCTATGCCTGCAACATGTTTATGCCATGACATATTTGCTCCCAAACTAACGCCCAACAAATTGAGCGACGATGCTAGGGGAATGGAGTGCCCCGACATAACTATGTCGGGTTCAGCAACGTTAACTTTTTTAGAAAAAACTGCCGCCTGGGTTTTTGTAGCGTTAAATTACACTTGGTTACTGTCACCCCAAGACAGAATTTCTTCCAGGTCTTTGTTAAGTTGAACGACCTCTTGCTGTCTGCGGATATTCGCCTGAGCAGCCGATGTCCGAGCGTTCAAAGTGAATGAAGAGATAAGCGTACTGTCGTCTGCAAAGCTGTAGATTGGATTCCCGGTCTTTTCCAGCAGATCGTTAATGTAAATGAGAAAGAGAATAAGAGACAGTATGGAGCCTTGGGGCACACCGGCGTTGATTGTGAAGGTGTTAGAAAGAAATCCGTCGACCGCCACTCGTAAAGAACGCTCTCTGAGGAAATTTGAGAGCTACAAACAGAACTTTTCAGACATATCACAAGAGTATAGCTTAGCCAACAGTCCAACGTGCCAAACACGATCGAATGCCTTGGATATGTCAAGAGCAACCGCTCGAGATTCTCCAAAGTGTTCAATTGCGTTGTTCCAAACATGTGTTACATAAGTCAGAAGATATTCTGTTGATCTATGTGATCGCTAATAATGTTGAATCCTTCAAAATATTTTAGAAGATGCTGATGGATAGCCTTTTCCAGATCTATGTTTACGAAAGCCATTTTGGTGATCGCTAATAATACTGAATCGTTCAAGATGTTTTAGAAAATGCTGATTGATAACCTTTTCCATGATCTTCGATATTATTGAAAGCAGTGCGACTGGTCGGTAGTTATTTGGCAAGGTCTTCTTGTCTTTTTTACTTATCGACTGAACCGTGGGCACATTTCCAGCAGGACGGAAATATTCCCTTTCTGTAGGATAGGTTGAAAAGTCTACAGAAAACTGGTGTTAGTTCCCTTGCACAGTTTTTGAGAACTATGGCAGGTATTCCGTCAACGCCAGAAGTCTTTTTGGTGTCTAGCTTCATTAAAATACGCTTTATGATACACTGTCTGAAGACAACATCGGGCATCTTTGACTGCAATATGGGAATAGTAGGTAGTGTTTTTCCTTGGAAATCGACAGTAGAATGTGAAGCAAAGAGTTCAGCCAACAAGTTCGCTCTCTCAACAGGTGTGGTTGCAATGGAATTATCTGGCCGTGTGAGGGGTGGTATGGTGGATTTGAACTCTGAAGAGTTGATTAATTAGTCCGTTACTTTGTGACAGTACATTTTAACAATAAAACTAGTTAATTACTTTGTTAACTGTCACTAAATATATTTGTAAAGATTTTACAATTGCGTTATCGCAATTTCGTAGTACAACTACATTGTCAAACGCTTAACTAAGACTAAAACAGATTGTTGGTATTTTATGTTTATATGATGAACAGATGTGGATCTATTATGTACTAAAACAGTTTGAACAGAATGGAATTTGCTACGTCTAATTGACTATTCAGTAAATTAATATTATGGTCTTTTGAATGTTTGTAAATTTCTATGGATTCTAAGAAATTTAGTTTTGACCCTTTAGGTGCCGTATGGAGTATTTGTAAACAAATAATATTGGGAAAAGTATGGCCTGTTTCTAAGAAATGTTTACCAAAGTGTGATTTTTCATTTTTTAGCCTATAGGAGGTGTTCTGCGAATCTTGTTTTGAAATTCCGTCCCGTTGGGCCTACGTAACAGCTATTGCACTCTTGACAATTAAGTTTATAAACTCCTGATTTATTGTGTTTATTAGTTTTATCTTTGGCATTGAAAAATTGGATAATTTTTGAGCGGGTTTTAAAGTTATTCTTGTTTTTTCGGCGTGAGAACTTGGGATATTTTTATCCGAGATGGGACCAAAATATGTTAGAGGTATAAATGTTTTCTTTTCTCGGTATTCTTTTACGGGGTAGATTAAGATTTGTTTTCGTTTACGGCTTATTAAGATATTAATTATTTTAGGTTGGAAGGCGTTATTGAGTGCTTTATTTTTGATTGTGTCCAGATCTTTTTTAAATTATTTTTACCAAGAGGGATATTGAAGGCTCTATGGATCATAGATCTATAGGCTGCCAGTTTATGGAGTTAGGGTGTATTGAGTCAGCTGAGGTGGTGACATCTGAAAAGGTTGGTTTGCGGAAGATATCGAATTCTAGTCTATTTCCCTTCTTTGAAATTCGAACATCTAAGAAATTAATTTTATTATCTGTTTCCTTTTCCAGTGTAAATTTTATGTTGGGGTGTAAATTATTTAGATAATTTAGAGTGGCATTTAGTTCAGTATCAGTAAAATCTTTACAAATATATTTAGTAACAGTTAACAAAGTAATTAAGTAGTTTTATTGTAGGTACTCTGAGTTGACCTACACATGGTTCTGATTTCTGAAAACTATAACTACTTGCAGTAATAATTCTTTCTCACTAGAAAATAGCAGTGATTAATGAAACGATGTACCAAGAATTGATCAAGTGATCTTCTTACGACGCCGTCAACTCATGAAGGTTGGCGATCCCTCACGTAGTTAATTGAACGTTAAAAACTGCTGCTCGAAAAATATTGCTCGAAGCACATCCAAACCACCTTCTCATATCCTTCAGCTAAGAATTCTGTCGTCTTCCGATCGACCGTTTGCCCTTTATTTTGCCTCCAGTAATTAGACGTAGCAATTTGTACTTTGTGCCCCTCCTTATATGTCCCAAGTATTGAGTTTTTCTTATTTTTATGGTTGTTATAAATTTTGTTCAGTATTTCCAGTACTTCTGTGTATTTTATTTTCTGTACCCAGGAAATGCAAAGAAGGCGTCTATAAATGTTCGATAGATTGAAATAATTATAATATTTTTATTATAGTACCCTCAATAAGTTCATACTTTCTTTGTCACAGTGTAAAATTTTGTTGCTGTAGAATTTGTGGTTTTTAGGTTAGAACGAGTTTAGTGAGACCAAGTGCACCGTTTTTGGAAAAATGGAAAAAATTGAACAACGTGCGATCATCAAGTACCTGTTTAAAAAAAGATTAACACCAAAGGAGATCCACGATGATATGAAAACAACACTAGGGGAATCTGCTCCGTCATATACCACTGTGAAAAAATAGGTTGCAGAATTTAAACGGGACGAGAGCATCGAAGATGACGCTCGCTCCGCCCGGCCCACGACATCTACGACTGAAGAAAACATCGGCAAAGTGTGTGATCTCATACTGAAAGACCATAAATTGACTATCAGGGAGATTGCAAACACTAAAGGCATCTCGTATGAACGAACACGAAATATCATTGAAAAAACGAACTCGGTTTCCGCAGTTGAACAAAAACGAATTCGACTCACAATTTCTCGCAACTGTTTGGAGATGTTTGAGGCTGATCCACAAGATTTTCTTAACAGGTTTGTGACAATGGACGAAACCTGGGTTCACCACTATACTCCAGAGTCAAAACAACAATGCAAGCATAGGAAAAAATCTGGTGAACAGATCCCAAAGAAAGCGAAGGCAATTCTGTAGGCTGGAAAAGTGATGGAGTCAGTTTTTTGGGATGCAAAAGATATTATTATGGCGGACTACCTTCCGAAAGGCGAAACAATAAACTTGACTACTATTGCACCCTTTTACATCGTTTTCGTCAAGAAATTAAAGAGAAACGCCCAGGATTACTGAGAATGAAAGTTTTGTCCCATCAAGACAACGCTCGCGTTCGCACATGATTGTGGTTTCGAATTACTGCCACACCCGGCTTATTCTCCTGATTTGACACCTACGAACTTTCATCTGTTTTCAAACCTAAAAAAAAACGCCTCGCTGGCCAGAAATTTTCATCAAATGAAGAAGTTGAAGCTGCAGTTAACCACTATTTCGAAGACCTTGAGGATTCTTTTTTTCAAACAGGTGTGGAAGCTTTGGAAAGCAAGTGGAAGAAGTGCATAGAGCTAGGTGGAGATTACGTCGAAAAATAAAAATATTTTTGTACGCATTTTATTTTGTTTTCTTGACTAGGCCGCGAACTTTTCAGTCCATCCTCGTACATTTTAAAAGATATCAGTCTTTTCTCTAGCTAGGGTCAAGGGTTCAGCACTCACATCCATGCAATAGCACGAAGAATACAAGCGCTCTCGCCATTCCCATTTGAAGTTCGAGAGTAAGACTTGTGCGATGGAAAAATTTATTTATATTTATGTATCTTACTCGAGCCTGTTCAATTCGGGAACATATTTCATTTCTTGGGTCCCACTTGTCATTTATATGGGTTTCCAAATATTTAAATGTGGAGGCCTGTTCTAAGGTGTTGTCCCTTCTTTGTTACTACCACCCACTTGGTTTTTCTTATATTCATAGTTAATCCAAATCTTTCGCTGGCTGTTACGACTGGATGGATCAGTTGCTGGAAATCTTTATTATTACTTGCTAATAGAACAGTATCATCAGCATACCGTATGTTATTCAGTGTACTCCCATTAACTGTTATTCTTTCAATGTATTCAAAGATGGCCTGATTAAACACAGCATCAGAATAAGGATTGAATAAAAATGGTGAGAGAATGCATCCCTGTCTTACATCTTGGGTTATTTTTTAGCTTTCGGACTTTTCCAGCCCAATTTTAACTTCCACTGATTAACTTTACTACAGATTTTTAATAATATTTAGATCTCTCTTGTCTTTATTTGTTAGCTCTAGAATTTATATTAATTTTTCGTGCATCACACAGTTGAATCTACATTCATAACTTTACAACACTGGACCAGAACATTTAATGAGAATAAAGCTTCCCATGTACCGATGCCTTTAATACGAATTGTGTGTTATCCATTTCTGCTTCATATTTTTCTATATATTCTGGTATAGATGATTCTCAGGAATATCTTGAGAACGTGAGAGATTAATCTTATTAAGCGATAACACAGCCCTACAAAAAAAAAAGTGGGGTATACTTTTGATGCGATATATCAGATCCGTAGTATTTTTGCCCGCTGATCACGAATCTGACGTCAGAATATCGCCATCACATCTCAATTTTTTTCTAACCTCAAAAAATAGGTAAAAATTAGTAAAAATTAAGAAAAATATACTCCTAAAAAATTGATTCAAGCTGTTTCATGAACACAAAGATGTATTAATATGTATTCGGACACGCTAAGCTAATATTCATCGGTTGGATTAAGCCATACAGTTCTGTTTTCTTTCTAACCTCAATAAATCAGACAGATATAGTGCTTCTCGAATGCAAAAACGAATTCAAATTAAAATTCAACCGATTCTTACCAAATTTGGTACACGGGGGTTTTTTGGGTTGCTGATCATGAATCTGAGGTCGGATTTGCAAAATTCAAAATGGCGGATCCAAGATGGCGGACAAAATTTTTGAAAACCAACCGATTCCTACCAAATTTGGTATACAGTTTTGGAATCCTCAACCTGATACTCTTAAACCCTAAACCCTGAAACCTTAGACTCCCACACCCTGTAACCTCAAAAAATAGACCTCAATAACCCTGTAACTTTAAAAATGAGACCCAATAAACTCAAAACCAGGACTTTTAAACCATATACTCTCAAATAGTAGACCCTTAAGCCCTAGAATTGCGAAGGTTAGACCCGCGCCTAACTTTCCTTTTTTTGGCTGTATCTTGTTCTTTTTTCCGCGAATGACCTATTCAAAGGCTTTCTGCCCAAACGCTTTTGAGGACTTGTTTCTCTTTTTAGCGACGAGCAATAGTCCGCTAGCATATGGTCATCCCATCGTCCTTGATACCTATTTTCTATGATTTTCAGATCTTGGTGAAAACGTTCCCCTTGCTCCTCACTGTAGTCACCAAGATTATCTGGGAAATCATCGATGTGGGAGTCCAGGAAATGTAATTTTAGATTCATTAAGCAACCTAATGTTTGAAAATTTTTTACCATTTTCTCGACTATTTCTTTGTACTTAGGACTTTTATTATTTCCCAAAAAGTTTGTTGTGACTTCTTTAAAAACTAAGCCAAGCAGCTTTTTCAACTTTATTCATTTTAGTAACAAATAATGAATCTTGAAACAATTTTCTTATTTGTGGCCCGTCAAATACGCCTGCCTTAATTTTAGCTTCAGAAAATTTCGGAAATTTTTAATGCAAATATTTGAAACATGGGCCGTTTGTATCTAATGCTCTCGTGAATTGCTTCATAAGTCCAAGCTTAATGTGAAGCGGGGGAATAAGAACTTTTCCTGGATCTACCAATGGGGGAAACAATACACTATTTTCACCAGGAGTGAACGATTCTCTTGTTGGCCAAATTTTTTTCTTATAATGACGTTCCCTGTCTCTGCTATTCCACAGACATTTATAACAGGGATAAAGTGTAAACCCTGACTGTTGGCCAAGCAATATTATTACAATTTTCAGATCTCCACAAATTTTCCAGTTATGATCAGCATATTTTATTTTTATCAAAAGCTGCTTCATTTTTTCATATTGCTCTTCCATAACTGTGGAATGAGCAATCCGAATGGGAGCATAAACGTTGGTATTATGCAGCAAAACTGCCTTAATGCTCCGTTTAGAAGAATTAATGAACAGTCTCCATTCTTCAGGATCGTATGAGTTATTTTGAAATTCATCCATTAGACCTTTTACATCAATATGAAAGTGACAATTCCAGTGTTTGAATCTTTTTCGATAGTTTCAATGTTTTCGGCATGAACTGATAAGGTGAAATCATTTGTTTCCATAACATCAGCATCAAGTGGTTCAGGAGGCGGAATTAGTTTAGTTGGTCTTGTTACTGTCGAAACATCGTTATAAGTAATAGTGCTTTTATTTTTTCGGTTATGCCTAGATACAACATTCATACAAAAGTAGCAATCATTTTCACTGTATGGTCTATTCCATATTGCTGGTCTGGAATATTTAATCGCCTTCTTATTGATGTACAACATTATTTTGCAAGAACTGCAAATGATGTGGGGAACCCAATCTGTATCCTGGTGCTGTATTTCAATGTTAAAACAATCCTTATATAAGGTTTTTAATCTTATCCGTTATCGGTGACCCCATTTTACTCAATACGTGTTGACAGCAAATATAACAAAATGAATCACTGTTTTTATCGCACTTATGAAAAGTCCTTGTACCGTGAGACCGTTTTCTTGTAGCATTATACTCTACATGAGCCAAGTCACCCACACATGAAAAGCTACTGTCGCTGGATGACGACGGCTGCGGGCCCGCTTTCCCACCCTGACCAACCGCCGATACTGGGTTTCCGAGTCCCTGCATCGTAATTCTCTTTCTTCTACCTGCCATGACGGCATCTAAGCCGTTATCCAGGGACTCTGCCGGCTAGTGGAGTAACACCGTTGCCCACCGTCACCACGTGGAGGTGCCCTGGATGCAGGTAGAAGAATAAAAAATCGACCGATGAATTTTCTCGGTGTTCAAAATGGCGCGAAAACATCTGCCATCTTGAATTTTGCAAATCCAACCTCAGATTCGTGATCAGCGACCCAAAAAATCCCCGTGTACCAAATTTGGTAAGGATCGGTTGAATTTTAATTTGAATTCGTTTTTTGCATTCGAGAAGCACTATATCTGTCTGATTTATTGAGGTTAGAAAGAAAACAGAACTGTATGGCTCAATCCAACCGATGAATATTAGCTTAGCGTGTCCGAATACATATTAATACATCTTTGGATTTATGAAAAAGCTTGAATCAATTTTTTAGGAGTATATTTTTCTTAATTTTTACTAATTTTTGCCTATTTTTTTAGGTTAGAAAAAAATTGAGATGTGATGGCGATATTCTGACGTCAGATTCGTGATCAGCTGGCAAAAATACTACGGATCTGATATATCGCATCAAAAGTATACCAAACTTTTTTTTTTGTGGGGCTGTGTAAATATCACCTTTCATTGATTTTGACTTTTTAGGAATTGGAATGAAAGTCAACTTTAGGCAGTCAAAAGAGATTTGTTTCATAGATCTTGTTAAATAAGATTACCAGTCGATTAATAAATGGTCGTTCATCCGAGAGTGACACCAAACAGAAATTAAATATTTGGAAAATAAAATTTATGGATGGGCATAATAATACCGTTTCTCCTAATATATTTAAAGAACATGACAGTAACTAATCATTGTATAAATAAAGCTATAAAAATATAAAAATACCAATTTCTACGTTATTCGCAATAGCAATTATTTTTGCATCATCAGTGGGAACTAAAATTTTACCTAATTATTATTTAAAATTACTCTCAAGATTCTTTTATTACAAAAATAAATATTTAAATTGAAATGTCTTCTAAGAATAGATACCTCTTAAAGTATTATATAATAAAAATCTTAATAATATACCCACTTCATATTAATTGTATGTTCAAAATGGATATATTACCTTTAGAAAAAAGACTAATAAATCCATTGTTTTTTTTAAATGGACCTATTTAATTACATACTTAGTATTGATAACTACTTGGTGTAAACATTGTTAAAAACGAATACGGTTTCTGTGTACAGGGTGAGTCAACGATCGAATAAAGTTCATTATCTCATTTGTTTCGGAAATGACAAAAAAATGTTAAATACAATAGTTTTAAGGTGCACAGTTTTAAAATTATTTTTGAGTCTACGGGGTACTTCATAAAAGCGTGGCCGATAGATCATATATTTTTTTAAAAAGGAACATCCTATTTTCTAATTTATTTTTTTAAATTCCGCAGAAAATTCTATAACTTTCTTGTTAACAATGTTATATACCTAAACCTAGTAGTTTTTTCTAATATTTCAATTTTTTTAAATTGAAAAAACAGTTTTCAGTTTTGTAGAAAATTGCCAGTAGCGCCATTGTTTCTGAAGGTGGAACACTCATAATTGGTACGAGCGTTCTATAGAGATGAAAAAAAGATATATGTAAAGAAATTTGAGTTAGATGTTACAGGGTATTCAAAATAAATTTATGCATTTCGACTATTTTAAATTGAAAAATCTCAAATTTTTTAAATGGCACACCCTCTATATTATTTTTTTTTGATAGATTTTACAACACCCTCCAACTTTTATTAAGTATGTCATATATCTATTTCTAATAGTTTTCGATTTATTTTGAATTTTTAAGACACTTACGCTATAACAGCATAGTTGCCAAGACAAAATAAAAATGTAGGCACTGCTAAATTTTGACATGTCTATTAGGCAAGGAAAAATAGTTTAATTTGTTGTAGTAAGTGACGTATAAAGGTAATACTTATGAATTTTAATTAAAATGAATTAATTAATATGGTTTATATACTGGGCGAGGCGGGAAAAAATTGCCTTTTGGCAGTAAGGCTTTTCGAAGCGAAGTACCCTAATAGACGTATACCATCTAGAAAATCTTTTCAGTGCTTAATGGAATGGTTTGATGGTAGTGCTAGCGTTGAGTATACGAAACGGAAAGTAGTAAAACAGAATGCTATCAATGAGCAAAAAGAAATGGAGATTTTACTTCATGTTGAAGATAATCCCCAGATCAGCAGCCGTCAACTAGCTAACTTATCTGACACATCTCAATCTACGGCTAATCTCACCACGAGAAAATACAAGTATCGTCCCTTTCATATGGAACTACACCAAGAACTTCAAGACCGTGATTTTGAACGACGAGTAAACTTTTGTACCACCATGAATGGAGCAATAGAGGCCGATCCAAATTTTTTATCCAAAATAATATTTTCTCATGAAGCTACTTTTCGCAGTAATGGAACAGTTAACAGCCATAACATGCATTATTACTGAACAGTTAATCCATTTTAGGTCCGGGAAGTTCAAAACCAAAACCATTGATCGCTTAATGTATGGTGTGGAATATTAAATTTTTGAATTATTGGTCCATATTTTTTCCGCGAACCTCTTAACGGACCTAGATATCTAAATTTTTTGCAAAACGAATTACCCCAGCTTCTTGAAGAAATTGATAACTTTGAAAGGGAAATAAATGTGAATTCAACAAGACGGAGCTCCAGCTCGTTACCACCGGGAAGTTCGGGAATTTTTTAACGATCGTTACCCACAAAAATGGATCGGTAGGGATGGATTCATTCAGTGGCCCCCTCGATCATGTGAAATTAACACCTTTAGACTTCTTTTTGTGGGGCTACATTAAATATCGTGCTTATGGGAATCCCCCTACAAGATATGGAAAATATGATACGGGATGCGTGCAGGACAGTAACGCCCTTTATTCTAAGGAAAGTGAAGGAAAATATAGTAAAACGACTAAACATGTGTATTCAAGTAGATGGTCATATCTTTGAACATTTATTACGTCATAATAATTAATCATCAGATAAGTTAAACTATATTAAAATTATTATTAACTATTTGTTTATGTTTTCACAATAGCGCATATATATTAAAAACCAGGGTAAAAATTGAAAATTCAAAATAAATCGAAAACTATTAGAATAGGTATATGACATACTTAATAAAAGTTGGGTTTTATAAAATCTATCAGAAAAAATAATAATATACAGGATGTAACATTTGAAAAATTTGAGATTTTTCAATTTAAAATAGTTGAAATGTATAAATTTATTTTAAACACCCTGTAGCATCTAACTCAAATTTCTTTACATATATCTTTTTTTTATCTCTATAGAACGCTCGTACCAATTATGAGTATTCCACCTTCAGAAACAATGGCGCTACTGGCAATTTTCTACAAAACTGAAAAACTAACATTTTTAAAAAAAAAATTGAAATATTAGTAAAACTACTGGGTTTAGGTATATAACATTATTAATAAAAAAGTTATAAAATTTTAAGCAGAATTTAAAAATAAATTAGAAAATAGGAGGTTCTATTTAAAAAAACATATATTATATCGGCCACACTTTTTTGAAGTACCCTGTATTCTCAGAAATAATTTTAAATTGTGCACCTTAACATTCCCTAAAACTATTGTATTTAACATTTTTTCGTCATTCCCGAAACAAATGAGATAATGAAATTTACTCTATCATGGACTCACCCTGTACAGTCTGTCAAGTAAGAACGTATCAGGAATAATTCATTTTTGGTAGCTGCGATTCTAACGACTTGACAAAAAATCAGTAGAGTTAACCTTGGTCTACGATGTATTTTAGTAAAAGTATCAGTCGATTCATAACTTAACTAATCTAAAAACTTGTTTGCGCGTCGGTTCGAGGCAGTCATTATTTGTTCCAATCCAAAGGGCCATAAAATGACACATTCCGCAACTGATAGATATATTAAAAAGTTGGTATCGTTTGTGAAAAAGTGGGCAAATCGTTTTAACGAGACGAAAAATGTCGACGACAAAACGTGGCTCGGTAGCCAAAGTCACTGCGGAAGTCGAAAAAAACGAATCGTGTCTTTCTTCATAGGACCCGACATTAACCCTGCTTCAAGAAGCGGCAAAAATTAAGAAAATCGGGTTTGAATGTGTCCCATGACACCATTCGACAACAACTTCGTGCTCGTGATATCAAATTCCTAAGCAAGTTGAAGAAACCTTCGCTGAGCGAAAATCACGTCGCGAAGAGAATCGCTTGATGCCACGATAAAATACTTACGCTTGTAAACAGAAAGCTCAGAGGGAAGACTCTGTTGACTTTGACTTGCGAGATTCAAAAAATTTGTATCCTTTGTATTTTTTATTTATCCTGGCGCCAAATCTGTGTTAGGTCGAGAGCTTTTGAACGGCCCTCGTATGTAAATATTGTATGATATATTTATGTTTGTGTATATGTTATGGATGTATATATATGTGTATGTACACATATATACGCTTACTAACCCATATACTAAATTTTGCGAATATATATATATTTCTCCTCAAATAACTATAAAACTACTGGACGGACTTTAAGGGAATTTATTCGATCAGATATTTCAGAATCAATCAAATCGGTTTTATAGGTCAAAAGTTATCGTTATAACAGTAATTAACCGATCGGAAATAGCTTATGGTATAACTCTCGAATGGAGTCAGATATCGATTTCAAATTTGGTTATATATAGTACTTAAAGTGGAACAGGAACCTATAAGTTTTGAGTGATATCGCTTCAGGGGTGGGGATCATTTTTGTTTAATTTCCATAGTATTGATTCGTTTGGTAAAAATTAACACTAATTACTAATATTTTTTTCTTTATTTTCAGAACCTAAAATATAAAACAAGATGTTGGAACTAAGCCAAAAACTAGCTCTCCTGAAACCCTACTATGTTCTAGCTATAGTATCGCTAGGATATGTGCTCGGGGAATTAGGACATTACATGATTGGGGTGACAAGTAAAGCAATAGCTATGGATCTTCACTATGGTATATACTGAATTTTTGAAATTTAAAACAGGATATCTCATAAATAGGTTTAAATTTGTTTCAAGTGTAACCTCAGTCCTTGGAAATTGAATTTCAAAAGAGCGTTTCACGGGAGCGGGATGCTCGTTTTGTGTGCGAGAATTTTACAAAAAATGTCCCCCACATTTGAGTTTGAAAAACTTCATCTTATTGTCAAATTCGACGACTAAAAATATTAAAAAGTAATACAAATGTGGAGTGCGTTCGAGTGTCAAGGATGCCTAGGATTTCTTTATTATTAACAAATTGATTTCCAGAAGAATTGTCGTAGTTTGGCCCTCACGTAGCCCCGATTTGACACCAACGGATTTTTTCTGATGAGTATCTCAAAAAATAAAATTTACAATAACAATCCTCGTCCCCTGAATCAATTAAAAGAAGTTATCCAGTAAGATTGGCACCTATCACGGAAACTACATGCCGAGCATTGATCTATAGTTTCCCTCTCACTTAGAAGAATACCGGGAACGTGACGCTTCACATTTTGAAGATCATATTTTTAATAGACAATTTTCCAGGCCTATAGCAGCTTTGTAGATCCTTTTTTTATTTAACAATCTGCTTTGTTTTCCCTTTTAAACATTTTTTATGGGACACCTTGTATTAAATTTTCAAATTAGATTAGTTTTAATGAATTGTTAATTAATAAGTAAGATAACATTATTAGAATAGAGTTTCTAGCCGTCTCAATTTTAGCCATGGGGTTAATTAAATCGGATGAGAGGACTATCGGGAAGTAATTTCTACAATTTTTGCTATAATTGGCACCAGACTGACAGGTCTGAAGCGTTTAGCGGCAAATTTACGAGTAAATCCGTTTCTAGAGATAGTTCGAATGCAGCTTCACAAATCTTTAGTAGAAACTAAATGTAATATGTCATAGCATAATTAAACTTAAATTTCAGCTTCTTTCAGGTTTTACGTTCAAGAAACTGGTTTTTAGCTCACTTTTGAATGTTTACTAACCATTAGCATACGAGGCTGGTTTGAAAAGTCCGTGCAAAAATAAAAACTACTTATGTGTTCGGGGTAAACCTTTTTTATTTTTCGACATAGTCTCCTTTTAGGCTTATACACTTCATCCAACGATGTTCTAGTTTGTTGATCCCTTCCGAATAATAGGATTTGTCCAAGTCTGCAAAATATCCATTAGTGTCTGCAATCACCTCCTCGTTTGAATAAAATCTTTGTCCCGCCAGCCATTTCTTCAAATTGGGGAACAAATAGTAGTCCGAGGGAGCCAAGTCTGGAGAATAGGGGGAATGTGAAACGAGTTGGAATCCTATTTCCATTAATTTTGCGACCACAACTGCTAAGGTGTGTGCTGGTGCGTTGTCGTGATGGAAAAGGACTTTCTTGTGGGCCGATCGCGGGCGTTTTTCTTGCAGCTCGGTTTTCAAACGGTCCAATAACGATGAATAATATTCACCTGTAATAGTTTTACCCTTTTCCAGGTAGTCGATGAGGATTATCCCTTGCGAATCCCAAAAGACAGTCGCCATAACCTTTCCGGCCGAAGGAACGGTCTTCGCCTTTTTTGGTGCAGATTCTCCCTTGGTAACCCATTGTTTAGATTGTTGTTTGGTCTCAGGAGTACAGTAATGTATCCATGTTTCATCCACAGTGACGAAACGACGCTTAAAGTCCTCCGGATTCTTCTGGAACAGCTGCAAACCATCCTTGCAACACTTCACACAATTCCGTTTTTAATCAAGCGTGAGCAATCGCGGCACCAATCTTGCGGATAGCTTTCTCATGTCCAAATGTTTATGCAAAATATTATGTACCCGTTCAGTCGAGATGCCCACAGCACCAGCAATCTCACGCACCTTAACTCTTCTGTCATCCATCACCATATCATGGATTTGATCAATGATTTCTGGAGTCGTAACCTCCACAGGCCGTCCAGAACGTTCAGCGTCACTTGTGCCCATATGGCCAGTCCGAAAATTTTGAAACCACTTATAAACTGTTTGAATCGAAGGTGCAGAGTCACCATAATGTTTATCAAGCTTCTCTTTAGTCTCCTGAGGCGTTTTGCCTTTCATAAAGTAATGTTTAATCACCACACGAAATTCTTTTTCGTCCATTTCTTGAAAATCACTCGACTTCCTTGATTCACACGAATGCCAAACACAAAGAAATAGACCAATATGGCTGAAACTTGGTGTGCGTTCATTCAAGAGTTGCTACTAACTAAACATGACCTCGATACGCGCCGGTGGTGCCATCTCTCGGACTTTGCACGGACTTTTCAAACCAGCCTCGTATATTTTTGGAAAAGAAATTGAAAAAAAAAATTTGTTTGTAAACTGCTATGGTACACCCACACACACGTTGGAATAAATACACACACAACGGGGAATCGCTTGTGTGTAGTACGTAATTGACTCGCACTGTGCTAGTATTGGTACAGTACCATATATCTAACACGTGCGCATGTTAAGTATATGGCACTGTACCAATACTAGCACAGTGCGCGCCAATTCCATACTAGTGTTGGTATGGATTGTTGCACAGTAGGTACTTAGTACTTAAACGTTGTCAATTTTTCGTGTGTTTAAAATTGATTATACGTTTTTTGCCTTTTTTTTAAATTTTTAATTTTCAATAGCTCTATAAAATGGATAAAAATTTGCGAAATAAAATTTAAAAAGCTTATTGCAATGTTCAGCAAAGTTACTCGTGTTGATGCAGAGGACATTTTTGTCGAAGAGAGTTATGCTAAAATATGCACGGTTTGTGAGTTATGGTCGAAAATGTGAAATATGGCATTTTTTCGGGCTTTCTGCACTAAAAAACACCCCGAAAGAGTGAAAATCTGGCCTCAACATGTTTACAAAAATTGTGTATTTTGATGTGAAGAACATTTCGTCTGAAGATTGCATTGAGAAATTCCCAATAATTTACGAGATATAGCCGTGCAAAACCAAGGCTCGAGCAAAAAAATTGATGATGGCAAAAAAAAAAAATTGGAACTAAACTATCAAAACCCAAATAGGGTTTTGCTAATTTGGGTGGGCACTTCCAGAAACTGAAGTCAGAATTTAGTTTACCTTTTATGTGTTGCACTGTGTATTGAAATACTTGTGCGCACTTTTCTTTGTATTATTTTTGAAAAATCGCTGTCCTTCTCTTTATCTCGAAAAGTACTGATCACAAAATTTTGAAAAAATTCTGGGGAAATTAAATCGGACGAGAGGACTATCGGGAAGTAATTTCTACCATTTTTGCTATAATTGGCACCAGACTCACAGGTCTTATGCGTTTAGCGTCAAAATTTACGAGTAAATCCGTTTCTAGAGACAGTTCGAGTGCAGCTTCACAAATCTTTAGTAGAAACTAAATGTAATATCTCATAGCATAATTAAACTTAAATTATGAGATTATTTTGCCACACAAAAATTAAACTGGGAAAAAATTCCTCAAACCTGGATACTATTACTAAACTCTCACTAAATTCGTTTTTTAAATGCAGGTGATATAGCTTGTCAACTCAACAGCACCGAATACTACCTCAGCGACCTTCCAGTTGTCTGCTCGGACGCAAATAACTCGGACACCTGTTTATCGTTAACGCTTAACGATGAACCATACTGCGAATGGACTTACAATGGACTCGGAATTGATTATCAAATTTTGGCTGGTCCGGCCTTTATTGCTGTCTTTACTATTGTTGGTGTGATTATGGGATTTCTGGCCGATAAGTTTAACAGGTAAGTTGAAAAAATCGTTCAAGATCTTACTAAAATATCAGTTCGCAATATCTCCGAATTTTTTTATTTAATAAACCTTAAAAATGGCGCATGTATAATATGGAATATTTGGAACTACCCTCTAAAAACAAATCTTAGTTTTAAGGAAAAGTCGGTGCCGCTGTGACGTGCGGTCTACCCAAAAAATTTAAAATCTACCCTGCTATAACATTGCTATACAATAGTGGTGTCAAGTATTGGTACTTTCGAGTATTTAAGGTACCCGGTATTTCTTAGAAAAGTACCCATTACATTGTACCCGGTACAAAGTACCCATCTCGTCACGTAGTTGCCAATATACCTACCTACACTAGTCGGTCGTACTGAACAACGTAACAGACTCAAATCAAATCATGTAAATAAGCTGTAATCAGCTTTTGTTGAGTGTTAAGAAATGAAAAATAGCGTAAAATTTCCCCTTGCTATAAAATTTATTTTTGTTGTAATATTCATTCACTTATTTTCATTGTTTTTAAGGATTGAGAGTATGTAGGTACTTTTATAATTTTCTGTATTACATTCATGTCTTATATTAGTAAAATATCTTCTTATTTTAATTTAAGACTGTTCCTAAAATCAGAAAATACATATTTTCAAAATTCCTGATTTATTCTTTATGTATTTATAATTGGGTCCAATTAATTTATTAGCCGTGTCCGCGGCTCCGCTCGGTTGGACTTGATTCACTATTATGGTCACTGCTTATTCCTTATGTTACCGAACGTAATAAAATATACCCTATAACCTGGCCAGAGAACATATGCATTTTATAAAAAAACACGTAAATTGGATAAGTTGTTCTTGAGTGCTAAGCGAACTGACGGACAGACAGAGAGACGTTCCATTATATATATATATATATATATATATATATATATATATATATATATATATATATATATATATATTATTGATTATAGATTATTATTATTACTATTATATAACCTGGAAAGAAAAAATATATACGAATAAAAAAAAAGAACGTAAATCGGATAAGTGGTTCTCGAGTGATAAGCGCACTAACGGACAGACAGACAGAGAGACGTTGCATTTTATATATATTATAGAAGATAACCTGGTCAGAGAACAAATGTATGAATTAAAAAAAACACATAAATCGGATAAGTGGTTCTCAAATCATAAGTACACTAACGCACAGACAGACAGAGAGACGTTGCATTTTGTATATATTATATTCTTTGCTATATGATATTGTTCCATATTTAATGGTTTAGGCAGTGTATTGCAAGAGAAACACGCTAGCGGCAAACTTTTTCCGACTTGATTCACTATTATCGTCACTGCTTATTCCTTATGTTACCTAACATAATAAAAGATATCCTATAATCTGGCCAGAGAACATATATGTTTTAAAAAAAAAGCACGTAAATCGGATAAGTGGTTTTCAAGTGATAAGCGCACTAACGGACAGAAGATAGACAGACAGACATGCATTTTATATATATGATATTATAAATTATAGATACCTAGTTAATAAAACATTTTAGGCATGACATGCAAAATTTGTTTGCATTCCTAATTGTGCGTGCTCCGTTTGTATTTATCATCCAGTTTAATTTCGGGTATACATATGTATGTATAATTTATAATTGTATACGCGCATTCATTCTTATCAATCATTACTATTCATACCGAATGTACCGAAACCAGTCTCCATCGATGAAGACGAGATATATTTCGTGGCGACGAGTAGGTATCTGCCGCTACCGGTATGGCATTGGTAGTTTTAGTTCGGTTGGCCGCAGACCGCAGACGCTATCAATGTATATATACCTGGTACCGGGTATATTTATTATCGACTACAGGGTACTTCGTATCCGGACGAGTGATGGGTACTTTGTATCAGGTAGTTACAATATTGATATCGCTACTATACAATAATAATGGATGAGACGAACAACTTGTTGTTAATAATGATTTTATTACGAATATATTTACAACTAATATCTATAAACAGAGCCAATATCCTTGAAAAAGCTTACAAATTGGTCCTCTTCATTCTTCCTTAATATCTTCCAGGATAATTGGTCCTATGTGATTGAAGATGGTTTAATGGTACTCTCCGCATTTTCTTTAAGATGTAAATTTTGCCATCTAGCCACGACTGAGCTTCTGTAAGCGGATCAACATAGTTTTACTGGTGATTAACGTTTTAATGATCGAAACCTCGCCTGCCAACATTCCTATACACTGGCCATTCATCTGAATGAATAACAGATTTATTTCTATAATTGGCATTAATGTGTTTTTATCTCTCCTTTCCACAATAAAATATCGTACTTCTCGTTTTGTTTTCAAACCAAACACCCACGGTCCATATATTCGTCTACCATGATTTCGATTGTTTTGCATCGGTGCATCGCTATCTTCAGATTCAGGTTGTTGATAACATTATAAGAGCCTTCCTCTGTTATATTTTCGGCGACCCGCGAATCGAGCTTCATCAATTTTTATAGAATCGTCGTTTATACCGATTAATTGTCTTCTGCGATTAACTAACACAATTGGGGAGCACACTTCCCAGCATATGTTATACCAATCACTTATGTTATGTAACGAGCTTCTAGTAAGTGTTTCACATGTTGTACTCGGAACATTGTACGCGAACATAAACACCAATTCCAAAATATGACTTAAATTACAATGTAGCTTGCTGTTCAAAGCCATATAATGAAAGAATTCATTTCCGCTTCTAAACGATTTTGTTGTTTGGTAGCTTTTTCTAGGACAACGTAAGACTGGACGAAACGCTTCTCCATGATCGCGTTTCCTTTTTCTTTGCTTTTCCGCACCACACTTATCACAGTTGTTATTTTCGCTATTCTGGATAAGTAGATTATGCGTTTGCAAGAAAGTGACTGCTGTATCTTCGTTAAAACTGATATTAATATAAAAATCTCGCAAAAGCATGGCTTCTTTTGAAATATACGTACTAGCAACTTATCATTGTCAATAATAAGGAAACTTACCCTATTATTTTAGTGATTTGCGTACAAACGTATTTATTGTGTGCAGTGGCACAGAAAAGTCTATAGCCCGTATTCATAACAACTCCTTTAATTTCATAATCAATTTCACCATTCGTAGAGTATAGTATTCTACGACAGTGAAGCATGACAAATGAGTCAAACTACACAGCGGAAACTACGAGTATTGGAGATGGACTACTGGCGCAGATCAGCAGGAAAATCACGCCGTGACAAAGTCCCAAACAAAACGATTCTAGAAATAATGGAAGTGGAGGAGGATATAATACAAGGAATTGACAGGAAACAACTAGAATGGTATGGTCACGTGGAGAGGATGAGCGACGAAAGACTCCCGAAGCTGTTCAAAAACTGGTCACCACGGGAGAAGAGAAAAGAGGGCGCCCAAAAACAACATGGATAGAAGGAATAGAAAGAAGTATGTCAGCTAGGAGTCTAAGCCATGGAGACTGGGAAAATAGAGAGGACTGGAGAAAAGGGACCAAAAGGCGTACAACGCTATAAAGAATGGATGATGATGATGAATTTCACCATTCTTTTGAGTAACGATGCATTTAGAACTTATTTTTATTTAGATCTTTTTAATTGCTTCTTACGAACATGATTTTCTTTACTCCAAGTTCATTAAATTATCTACATAAATGTACACTCAAAAACTTGATTACTTCATAACATTTTAAATGATTTATGAAAATCTGGAGAATCGAAAGACACAGAGACTTCTTTCAATAGAACGCGCACCAGACACTAAATAGGGTTACAATCCATTCCATTTTAAGTCGTAGTTTAATCGAAGAAGTTTTGCGAAGAGTATAACACTACTTAAATTTCCACCAATTTTTTTTTATTTTTAACACCATGACATGTTTCGCTGTACGACAGTTTCTTCAGATGGTCTGTTACAAAAAAAAAATCATTACTTTAACCGAGTTTTGTGCTGAAACCATTACTGTTTCATTTTTCAGCAACCATTATTTTCATAACCCTGCTGCATTGGAGATGTCGTTGACAAATGATAGAAACAGTTGGATTAACTTTAACGTGGGGTTGACGCCTAAAAACTGTGGACCATTTATAAAGTCTCAGATACTTCCAGGATACAACAAATGAAAATTAAGACGAAAAATAATATGATGTAAATTGACCGTTAATCCTTAGTTAAATCATCGTGTCATTCTCTATATTTTACTGTCCATATTTGTTATTATTTGAGTGTACAAATTAAGTCTTTCAAATCAGATTTTTTTATCCTAAAGTTATTTTTTTTAGTTTTAAAACGAGATATATACCTATTCACATACAACAACTAATAACTTAAAAAATCAGGTGTACATAGACGCTTGTAACATTCATTTTTTCCTAGATTTTAAGATCATGTTATGTTACTGTTTTTCTCCTTATAATTTACATTTTTTTCCATTTTTATATCAAGCAGTGTTTACTAACTTTTAAGCAGTATAGTTCACTCGAATTTTTGAATCGTTTATATTACAGTGTGCAGTGCGCGTTGTCTGCTGGGTATATTAAATTTGTTTCTAATGCGTCGATTGGCTAGATGTTTGTATCCGGGAAGTAGCCATCTTGAAGACGTGATACGGAAGAGAGAATGATATTTAAGGGTCCGGATGGCATGGATCTAGGTTCTTTTTTTCTCAACCAAAGTAAGGGCTTCTTTTTTTAGAAAGCCGAGAGTAGGCTTTCACTATCAAATAGCAGTACTGATATTAGTGATGGAGTAGTGTGAAAACGGTTTTAGTGCTCAATTTAAGGCATTTTTCTTTGAATCCTGTTTATTCCCAGACCTTTAGGGGCCAAAGAAAAGTTTAGTAGCCCAAAGAGAACTGAAGTAACCAAGAGGGAGACATCTGTGTTTTGAACATCCCACCGGGACATGCCTAGAAGCTCGTAGGAAAACCGTAAGTCAACAGAATATTCATGCGTAGACCGATTTTCCCACTGATAAGTGCATTTCATCTCGTATAGAACTGATAACTCGTGAAGTGAACCTCACGAACCTCCAGCTCCGGGTGTAGCAAAGTTTTAATTAAAAAATCCAGATTTAAGGACTTTATCTAGCAATACTACCTATTAGGCTAAGGTTTTTTTGTAATTCAGGACCGCAAAGTTAGAACTTTTAATTTAGTCATTTATGAACCTCTTTTTAGTGTTCCGTACGGAACACTTATAAGATCACTTCGGTGTCTGTCTGTCTGTCTGTCTGTCACACCCGATTTTCTCCGAAACTATTTGACATAGAAAGGTGAAATTTGGTAATAATATAGGAATTGATGGCCTCATCAGAGCCATGTGGTTTTTGAGAATTAAATTTTGACTTAAGGGGTTAGTTTTGGAGGGTGAAGTCGGAAGTGAAAAAAAAATTTTTTTTACTAGGTCATCGAGTGTGGTGTCAAATGAAAGCTTGTGAAAACACGAGTAAAAAATATATATATAATATTATACTTGCGCGCACTTTTCTTTGTATTATTTTTAAAAATTCGCGAAAAATCGCTGTCCCGGGCCTTATCTCGAAAAGTACTTATCAAAAAATTTCGAAAAAATTCTGGAATATTCTCCACGGGGTGTAGATTGAACGAAAATTATCACGAGTGCATTACCTTTAATAATTTATATGGTATATAAAAAAAACAAAAATTTCAAGGTCATCAGATTTCAGTAAAGATTGGAAACAAACTTTGTTGAAAACTCATTTGGGGTGTATTTTGTGAAGTCACTGATCATTTTATACCTCTGTGACAATTTTTTTTATTTTAAAAGCAATTAACGTACGGAACACTAATTGCGCAAGTTCAACTTGCACTTGACCGGTTATTTTTTTTGTTTAAGGCTAGCGTTTCACTGTACCACCTATTTTACTTTTCAGGACAAAAGGGTTTTATCATATCAAAATTTTCCTTAACAACTACATAACCCTTCAGTGTTTTTTTCATTTTTTTAGCTGAAGTTAAATCCTTTTTATTTTAAAATGAATGGTGCCCAAAATTTGTACAACCAAAAATTTTGCATTTCAACTTAAAACAGACATGACCGAAAAAAGGTTTTTTTCGTCTCAAAAATTTTCTGTGGTGTAGCAGAGGGAGGGCAAGAGATCATATGCCCGTACCGCGTATGAATATAGGAAATTAAAGGGCTTTTATATTGGGTGATCTTTTGTCTCCCCCTCCCTTTCATGGATTCTTCGTTTATTGTATTGGAAGGCGTCTAAGCTTTTAGAGTTCTACTGCGAGATTGCATTATTTTCATGAAGGATTTTCATCTCCCAATTTTCGTTTTGGCGCCCATCTGTTAGTATTCTATATTTCCCATAAAAAAATTTAAAGAAAAAAATGACAATTTAAGAACAATGAAGGACGGACGGTGATACTGCTGTGGGGTAACACTTGCCTCCACATAGCAGAAAAGACCCTGGTAACCTTCGCAGATTTGCAATGGGAAATTTTAACTTACGCAGCATATTGTCCATACTTGGCTACTTTTAATAATCAATTATTCAGATATCTACAAAACCGTCCGGCTGCTCCTTAGTTCAAGTCTGTTGAATAGGTTGACAAAAACCTAGATGAATTCATTTCCTCGAAACATGCATCATTTTTCCGATCTGGAATCCAGGAATTTTGTGATAGATGGCAGGATAAAAAGAAATTATTTTGAAGGTAGAGATTATATTACTCTTGTTATGAATAAGGGTCAAAGTTACACATCGCAATATAATGCTTCTGAAATCCTTTTAAAAAATTTTTCTGTTCTACTTATAATTAGGAAAAAGTCAGCATTATTGGCCTGAGATTGACTTCAGGCTTAAAGTCAGAGGCAACTAAAAATACACCTATAAGGTCAACCTGTCTCTGCAATAAATGGATTTGCCTTTTTTAATCCAGTTCCTCGAGAATTAACACTAAAGTAAATAATTAGTGTTATAAACAACTTAATAACATTAATAATATTATATGCGTAAATTATGTTGTTCGTGGGGTAATATAGCGCTTTTCAAAAAAATGTCTAATTTTCACGTATATCACAATAAACCTTAACCTTTCTTAGTTATTTACAATTACCGTTCAATTTGCGTGACTGAGAGTTAGGAAATAACAATTTACCGAGAAGTATGAGGTTAAGAAAAATTCAGATACAACATATATCCAACAAAGCATGAAATAATGGCAATAACTACGCTAAAAAGCGACATTTCATTAAAACTCCAGGGATAAAGGAGGATAGAATGTTTTATTGTTAAGAAGTTTAAAAGGGTTATTCCTTTATTCCTCTAGAAAACGATTCCAGATATATTTTAGAGAGAGAGAGATTCCATGATATATTTTACTGAAAAATAAAACTACTCGCAGGCTAGTAGTAGAGTTGAGAATGTAACAAAAATTTTATATGAATTACATTCATATGAATTACATTCATATAAAATTTTTGTTACATTCTCAACTCTGAAATATAACTAGAGTTGGATGGTTATGGCGATGACTTAGTAAACAAGTTAATAAATAGTCATAAGTTCAGGTTAAATATTCAGAATCCCACCTTTTTTACACGCGAAGAAAATAAGACCAAGTATGTTTCCACACCATATAATCTGAAATATAGCAGGAGACTCAATAAGGTATTTAATAACGTAGGCCTCACCTTAGTCTATAAGTCATCAGACAATCTGAGGAATATCTTAGGAAATCCCAAAGATAAGATTCCTAATTGTGAGAAAAGTGGAATTTATGAAATTAGTTGTAATGATTGGGACAAAAAGTACGTTGGACAAACCAAAAGGTCAATTAAAACAAGATTTAAAGGACATTCAGTACATTTTAAAATAGTAGAACAGAAAAGTCCAGTATTGCCGAACATGCCCTTGAAGCTGATCATACTGTAACATTAGATAATCTAAGATTAATTAAAAATGTGTCTGATAGATCTGATATTGAACGCATACGAAAGTATGAAAACTATAAAATGTAAAAGTAGTTTAAATAAAGACAGAGGGCCTATTCCTTATAGGCTCTCTACTGGTTACTTGACCGGAACTGATGGCCCGCCTATATCATTAGTTGCGCCTGATAATTCAGGTGTTAAGTTAAATATAAATAGGGTAGATTTGTAGTTTAGCTTTAGTTAATCATCGCTCCTGATGAAGCTAACATGGTTAACGAAGCGCGCGTCGAGTACAAACATAGAGTGTTTAATGTAGTAGTGTCATTGTGCCAAAGATTCCACATTCTCAACATAGATGAATTACATTAGCTACATAGACTACACGTACTACATTCATTGCACATATTGCATTTACTAGATTTAATACATTTACTATATTTACTACATTTACTATTCTAACTACATTTGGTACATTTACTACCTTTGCTACATTTACTACCCTAGCTAATTCCGTTACAATTGAAATAATAGTAAAGTTTACGTGGCAGACGTCAGAAACTATACACCATCAGTTCTAAAAGAACCGAAATGATCAACGATAGAAAAAAGTAGTAGCGCAGTACTGTTGCATCTTTTTGTCGCAACAGCCCCAATCTTCGGCAGTTTTGCAACATGTATACCATTAGATGCCTGGCTACAATAGTAAAAGTGACGGTACGTTTTGAGGAATATTCTGAAAACCGGACTTAGCGAAGAAAATCCCAAATCATCCATGAAATAAATGTATGGGAGACCCCACGATTAACCGTGCCTGAAATTTTAACTGAAATATTTGGACGTATCGTTTTACCTTTGTCGCTTTAATCCTGTGACTCGCGCTTATAGTTCATATAGATCATAGCGTAAAAAGAAACAGCCTCGGAAAATCAATTTCTACTAGAATTAAAGATCGTGAAAGGTGTTTTATATACATACTTCTTCTGCACATACTACTCGAGAAGTATGTGCAGACGGTTGTAAATGAATGCTTCTAAAACAAAATATATTACGAACTTGGTTCGAAGCGAACAGATTATTGTCGGCAATAAACAGGTAGAACTAGGATAAATATATCTATCTTGGTCATGAGATTCGCATTACAAGGGACAACCAAACATGCGAATTGAAAAGAAGAATAACACTCGCTTGGGTAGCCTATGGAAGACTCCAAGACTCCTTTAGGAGTGATCTTCCTATCTGCCTAAAAAGGAAGGTCTTTGATCAGTGTGTGCTTCCAGTGATGACTTATGGGACGGAAACTGTAACCTTAACTATCGCAACCACTAAAAAACTTAGAATAACACAGCGCGAGATGGAAAGTTCAATGATTGGAGTGTCACTGCAGGATTGTATTAGAAACGAAGTTATCCGTCAAAGAACCGGCGGGACATATAGACCGAATGTCGGGTGGAAGATGGACTAAGAGGCTGCTTGAATAGAGACCTAGGAGCGACAGGCGTAGTAGAGGTAGACCTCCCACACGCTGGACCGACGATATTAAGAGACTGTGTGGTAACTGGATGCGGAGAGCCCAGGAGAGGAGAGAGTGGACTGAGATGGGGGATGCCTGTGTTCAACAATGGACGTGATGGTGATGTATTATAAACAGTGGCGGAAAGTTAATACTCTACAATCTTAAACATAAAGCAGGCAATTAGAAAAAAAAAACGTTCAAATTAATGAAGAATCAAAACTGTTGCAAGACAGCTGAAGAGTCTAAAACGCTAGATGATTTCAAACAATTGCAAAAACCTGTAGACTCAACGAGATACAATATCCACCCTACAATCCTGATTTAACGCCCCGCGACGGCTTTTTGTTCAATTATTTAAAAAAAAAATTTAGAGGCAGAAATTTTCCTCTGATGATAAGTTAAAATCTGCTATAGCATTTTTTTTTTGAGGCGCACACATAATAATTTTTTGGATGGAATAAATCAACTCCGAAAACTCTGGACTAAGTTTGTTAGTGTAGACGGTAGTTATGCAGATAAATGTTTTTTAAGCTTTGTCAGTTTTCTTCATAGTTATGTAGATAACTAAAACAAAACGCTTTTGTAATTAATAAATGAAATAATCTATTACGAAAGAACTTTAAAATATAAGAACATATAATTGGAAAACCCGTTACGAGGTAACGTTGAGTTGGTAAAGCGAGTATTATGCTGTTATAGCAAACTACATTTCAATTCCTACTTCTCAATAACACATACTAAAACACTAAAATACACCAAACAAATCATCGTTATTAAAATTGACACACCATATTAAAACACTCTACACTTTGGAGAAAAATTGATGAGAACATAAGCGAAAGCCAGTTTGGTTTTAGAAATTGAATGGAAACGAGGTATGCTTTGTTTCCAATACAGGTCCTGACTCAAACATGCCTCGATTATCAGAGGAATGTCTTCGCTTGCTTCATAGATTATGAGAAGGCATTTGATAATGTGAAGCACGACAAATTAATTAATTTGCTGAAACGAATTGAACTAGATGGCAAAGACATAAGGATTATTAAAAACTTATCTTGGAATCAGTGAGCTCAAATAAGAATCGGAAACAACGGAGAATATACAAATTTTAACGGGCGTCAGGCAGGGATGTACATTGTCGCCCTTTCTTTTTAATCTATATTCAGAATCGATTTTGCAGGAAGCCTCGGAAGATATAGAGGTGGGAATAAAGGTAAATGCGAAAACTGTCAACAACATCCGTTATGCTGACGATACGCTGCTCCTTGCTAATGATGAAGAAGAATTACAATGTATATTGGACAGAGTCAATACCATCAGCCAAAGATATGGACTCAGAATGAATATTAAGAAGATAAAATTCATGGTCAGACAAAGGTCGACAATGTTAGACTGCGAGTAGGAAGGCAAGACATAGAAAGAGCACAGAGATTTAAGTACTTGGGGTGATGGCTCAACGATAAATGGGATCCCGATGAGGAAATTAAACTAGCTCGAAATACTTTTTTAAAATGAAAGCACTTCTATGCAACCGAGATTTAAGTCTGACTACTCGATGGCGAGCCACTAAATGCTCAGTACTCTCTACGTTATTATATGGGGTAGAGGTGTGGGAAATTAAAAGCACGAACCATTTCACATCTGGATTCATTTGAAATGTGGCTGTACCGACGAATGTTAAGAATATCGTGGACCGAGCGAGTAACCAATGTTTTAGTCCTGGAGAGGATAAATAAGGACCAGGAACTTTTAACTACAGTAAAGAAGAGGAAAGCAGCATACTTTGGCCATATTATCAAAAACGCTAAATATGGTTCTCTGCAGCTGATTATAGAGGAAAAGATTGAAGGAAGACCCGGCATTGGGCGTAAAAAATTCTCATGGATGCGGAATCTGCGCCAGTGGTTTGATATTAAAGAGTCTAGCACACTTATCCGTTTTGCTCAAGATAGAGAAGAATTCCAGTTGATAGTCGCCAACCTCCGTTGAGGAGAGGACACTTGAAGAAGAAGAAGTATTAAAAAGTCATCAAATGAAATGATAGATTTTTAAGGCTTAAGTGATGCTTCTCTGATCAAATTATTATAGAAATAAGCATATTGCTACCAAAAAATTAAACTCTCAAAACACAATTGGATATTGAAGACCTACAATGCACGCTGTTAACCAGACATGGCGGAAATAACGCTATTTTGCCTTAAATTATGGGCGCCGAATAGATTATAGCGCAAAGAATCACGAACCATGTGTGCATGAAAACATTTAATTTAATGAAATTACCATTTTGTATTGAAGCGATAATTTTTTTAAATCGTTCTACACTGCGTCGTAAAGTCGTTAAAGAAACTATTCTTCTTCTTCTTAAGGTGCCTGCGTATGCCTTTGTACCAAAACCTCTCTCATCAGATGAGTCTGTTTAAAGCCGCATTTTGGAGAGATCGGAAATCACTTATTCTTGTCCAGTGACGAATATTGCGCAGCCATGATAGTCTTTTTCGTCCCATTCCCCTTTTGCCTCGAATTTTATACTGAAGTATCAGGCGTTAAAAGCTATAACGTTCCCACGAATAATATGACCCAAGTATGATATGACCCAATTATGATATCTTTCTCCTTTTTATGTTTTCAAACATTCGCGATCTTCCAGGTTGGCTTCCTCCATCACCTCCTCATTCCTCACTCTGTCAATCCAAGATACTCTCAGCATTGTTCTGAGTATCCACATTTCAAATGCCTCCACTTTGTTAATAGATGACACTTTCAATGTCCATGATTCAACACCGTACAGCAAAACGGACCAAACATAGCACTTAACCGTGAGTTGTAAGTTGAGGTTTTTTTTAAAAAGAAATTTGCGTAAATTGATGAAAGTTGCTCTTGCCTGCTCAACTCTGGCTTTAATTTCCATGTTCGGATCCCATTTGTCATTCACAAGGCATCCCAAGTATTTGAGTTAACCCGTTCTATATTCTCTCCATTTCATAAATTTTGTTTTGTTTATGTTGATGCTTAATCCAATGTTTTCTCCTGCTTTGTGTATAGCCTTCAATAATGCTTGAAGAGCATCTGCGATATCTGTAAGAATGGTAGTGTCATTTGCATATCTATTGTTGTTTATCGGAACACCGTTTACTTTGATACCTAGATCACTCTCCGACACTTCCCTAAAGAAGTCTATTTCGACATATAAATGAGTGACAAAACACAACCCTGTCTAACTCCATTTCTTATTTCAAAATCTTCCGTTGTATAACCATTCTGAAGTCTTACGTCTGCTGATTAATTCCAATATAAATTGGCAGTGATTTTCATATCTTTAGAATCTAGTCCTAGTTCTTGTAGATATTTCATGAGGCGGTCATGTTTAACGTTGTCGAATGCCTTCTTATAGTCTATGAAGCACACGAATACATCCTGTCTCTGATCCAGGCAATTCTGAACTAGCATTTGGAGACTGAAGATGGTTTCTCTCGTCCCAAAACCCCCTTTAAATCCGAACTGACTATCTCCACTAACTTCTTCATATTTCTTGTGTAGTTTTGTATGAATCATCATTCAGACTTTGAGAAAATGGCTCATGAGACTAATTAAGCGATAGTCCTTACATTGTTTAGAGCTGGCTGTTTTTGGCAGAGTGATAAATATAGAACGCAGCCAATCCTTCGGTATTTTCCCAGTATCATAAGTATTGTTAAAGAGTGTTACAATCTTTGTTAAATTATCATTACTGAGTTTACAGAATGTCTCTGAGAGCATGTTATCCGGACCAAAGGCTTTATCATTTTTCATTAGTGAAATAGCATGAATCACCTCACTCTTCAATATTTCAGGGCCGGACGAATTGTCCGTTAAAAGATCTAGTGAACATAATCTATTATCATTAAACAAATTTGAGATGTAACTTTTCCATGTATGAAGCCTCATTTCGAATATGAGAGGAGGTTCCAGCTATTTCTTTTATTTTCTTATGAAGGTGGAAGGTGTCACCAAGACGCTGCAAGTTTTTGGCCTCGATACATCTTTGTTCCAGCCACTGGTCTTTAGCAATCCTTATTTCTTTACACATTTCTCTTTGAAGACGAGCATAACCAATCTGATCTTGTTGGTTTTTGCATTGTCTGCGTTTTTCCATAAGATTTAATATATTTTGGGTCATTCATTCGTTTTTCGTTTTTAATGTTGACTGTGAAGATAGGTGTTGTTCGCAATTTCAAATGATTCCTTAACTTTGACCCAGTTCTATTCAATATCATTAGACACAGATAAAAGAAACTATAATAAAAGGTAAATAATTTTTTGCTAGAAATGTAGTGATTATTAGTGCATGTAAAAATTTTCAGCTTTAGATACAAAACTGATGAGTCCAAAAATGAAATTCCTAACATCTAATACGCCGATAATCTGGATAATTAAACTGCGCAAAAAGACTGCTGCTGCAATAAAATCCATATTGGCTAAATTATCTAATATTTTCTTTTGATTGCAGAGTAAGAATGTTGGGCATTTGCTCAATAGTATTCTCCATAGCCATAATAATCAGTGGTGGCGTCACCGAATACTGGCATTTGGTAGTACTAAGGATGGTTCAAGCAGCAGGAGAATCGGCATGCAATCCTCTTAGCACTGGAATTCTTTCTGATATATTTCCCGAGGAAAAAAGAGCCTTGGTGATGTCCATTTTCAATTGGGGAATTTATGGTGGATATGGTAACTTTTTTCATTTTAAAAATTATTTAAAATATTGTCATATTTATTACATAAAAAATGAAACTAATACCTCATAATAAAAATACAGTTACAATTTTTGTTTTTCAGGTATCGCCTTTCCAGTGGGTAGATATGTTCCACCACTAGACGCATGGGGTCTAGGATGGAGAGTGTGTTACTACGGCGCTGGAGTAATAGCCCTTATTTTTGCATTTTTAACTCTTTTTACATTAAAAGAACCAGAAAGGCAGTCTATTGGTGAAGATGCGGCTCGAGACGATGCTAATACCAAGAAAGTAACCATTTGGTAAGAAATTTCTTATGTTTATATTATGCAACTTTACTACTTCAATCCAAATTATTTCATTTTTTCCAACGATTTTCTATGTAGCATTACACATATTTTTTACGGTGTAACTTTTCTTGTGGATGATATTTCATAATCACTCCCTTTTCTTATAGGTCTGTGATGGCAGAACCCAGAATTATTATGTTGTGCCTGGCAGCCTCCATTAGGCACTGTGGGGGAATGTGTTTTGCTTATAACTGTGATTTGTACTACCAAACGTATTTTCCTGATTACGATTTAGGTAAGTGTCGTGTAACTTTAAATAAATTATTAGTTAATTACTACAAGGACAATTATATTTTATTAATAATAATGATACAATTATCAACCATTACTTTTAATGTATGTTACAAGCGAATTTACGTTTATACTTTTGCTAAACAAACTAATACCAAACGTTAATGATAAATAAAAATAACCGGTCAAGTGCAAGTTGAACTTGCGCAATTAGTGTTCCGTACGTTGATTGCTTTCAAAATAAAAATTTTTGTTACGGAGGTATAAAATGATCAGTTACTTCACATAACACAACCCAAATGAGCTTTCAACAAAGTTTTTTTCCGATTTTTACTGCAAACTGATGACCTTGAATTTTTTTTTATACCGGATAAATTATTAAAGGTAATGCGTGATAATTTTCGTTCAGTCTACACTCTGTGGAGAATATTCCAGGATTTTATTAAAATTTTTTGATCAGTACTTTTCAAGATAAGGGGCGAGACAGCGATTTTGGCGATTCATTAAAAATAATACAAAGAAAAGTGTGCACAAGTATTACATTATATATATTTTTGGACTAGTATTTTTACAAGCTGTCATTTGACATCCCTCTCGATGACCTGGTAATTTTTTTTTTCACTTTTGATTTCACCCTCCAAAACTAACCGCTTAACTCAAAATTTAAATTTCAAAACTATAAGGCTCTGATGAGGCCATCAATTCCTATATTAGTACCAAATTTCAACTTTCTATGTCAAATTGTTTCGGAGAAAATCGGGTGTGATAGACAGACGGACACCGAACTGATCCTGTAAATGTTTCGTACGGGACACTAATATTACCACAGAAAATATAGTTATCGGTACAGAAAGATAAACAGGGGGAATAATACGCCACCTCGAAACGAAACCGGCGAATCCTAGAATTTTAAAGGGTTAGAGAAAAGTTACACCCATAGACATAGAGGATGGACTGAGCGTATCCCGCTGTAAAGTGAATATGGACGCAAAAGTGTGAGAGAGACAAAATGAATGTGCGGTCAGTAGCTGTCTCTTTCTAGAACGCCGCTAATTTACGGTGCTCTTGAAAATAATATTTCTAAGTGTTGTATTTGAACTAAAATCGGGTGGGGGCTTTTCTCGCCTTGAATTCCGTCTCGGGATACTACGTCTTGATTATTACAGACCTACCAAAAAGAGACAGCTATTGGCCGCACAATCGCTTTGCCCCTTTCTAGAGAGTGGTCAGTTTTGTGAGGTTAATACTCAGTCCATTCTCTATATCTGTGGTTACACCCCTTTATTTAAGTGAAACAGCAGCCATCTATGAACCATCTGCGTTCCTCAATTAGAGATGTTTGATGGGTATCGATACGTCAAAATATCGATGTGTACGCGTATTGATATTTCTTTTATCGATTATTCAGCCATCGAAACTACACATCATAATGAAGAAAATGTTTATTTATTAAATTCTAAAAAAAAACTTAGTACACGATGAACATTTTTAATAGAACAACTACATTGTTCCAAATATGTATGACATAAGTTGAAAGATCTTTTGTTGATCTTTGCTAACATAAGCAATATTGGTAAGATACAACGAATTGTACCAAATACGCACACCTAGTACTCAATCGGAGGCTGACACAGCAGCCACAAGCCGACAGAGTGGTTGGCACAGCCAACACTAAAGGCAGGCAGCGAGATTTGCGAGGAATCAACCTCAGACCTTATGTGGTTTAACGTAAAACAACTTAAAATAGGCCAAAAACCCATATTCAAGCAGTCTACCCACTGTTCTCTTATTCGTCCATCCATCCCGAGACGCGTTTCGCCGTATCACGGCTCATCAGTCGGGCTAGGATCGACGAAGAAGAGAACAGAATTTTAAGTACTTTATTCCGGCACTTACGGAACACAACGGTAAGATACAACGGATTGTACCAAATACGCACACCTAGTACTCAATCGGAGGCTGACACAGCAGCCACAAGCCGACAGAGTGGTTGGCACAGCCAACACTAAAGGCAGGCAGCGAGATTTGCGAGGAATCAACCTCAGACCTTATGTGGTTTAACGTAAAACAACTTAAAATAGGCAAAAAGCCCATATTCAAGCAGTCTACCCACTGTTCTCTTATTCGTCCATCCATCCCGAGACGCGTTTCGCCGTATCACGGCTCATCAGTCGGGCTAGGATCGACGAAGAAGAGAACAGAATTTTAAGTACTTTATTCCGGCACTTACGGAACACAACGGTAAGATACAACGAATTGTACCAAATACGCACACCTAGTACTCAATCGGAGGCTGACACAGCAGCCACAAGCCGACAGAGTGGTTGGCACAGCCAACACTAAAGGCAGGCAGCGAGATTTGCGAGGAATCAACCTCAGACCTTATGTGGTTTAACGTAAAACAACTTAAAATAGGCAAAAAGCCCATATTCAAGCAGTCTACCCACTGTTCTCTTATTCGTCCATCCATCCCGAGACGCGTTTCGCCGTATCACGGCTCATCAGTCGGGCTAGGATCGACGAAGAAGAGAACAGAATTTTAAGTACTTTATTCCGGCACTTACGGAACACAACGGTAAGATACAACGAATTGTACCAAATACTTAAAATTCTGTTCTCTTCTTCGTCGATCCTAGCCCGACTGATGAGCCGTGATACGGCGAAACGCGTCTCGGGATGGATGGACGAATAAGAGAACAGTGGGTAGACTGCTTGAATATGGGCTTTTTGCCTATTTTAAGTTGTTTTACGTTAAACCACATAAGGTCTGAGGTTGATTCCTCGCAAATCTCGCTGCCTGCCTTTAGTGTTGGCTGTGCCAACCACTCTGTCGGCTTGTGGCTGCTGTGTCAGCCTCCGATTGAGTACTAGGTGTGCGTATTTGGTACAATTCGTTGTATCTTACCGTTGTGTTCCGTAAGTGCCGGAATAAAGTACTTAAAATTCTGTTCTCTTCTTCGTCGATCCTAGCCCGACTGATGAGCCGTGATACGGCGAAACGCGTCTCGGGATGGATGGACGAATAAGAGAACAGTGGGTAGACTGCTTGAATATGGGCTTTTTGCCTATTTTAAGTTGTTTTACGTTAAACCACATAAGCAATATTGATGGTCGCTAATAATATTAGATCCTTGCAGATATTTTAAAAGATGTTGAATGCCTTTTCTATAACTCATTATTACGGGAAGCAATGGGACTGGTGGGTAGACGTTTGGCAAGATCTTCTTGCCTTTTTTGGATGTCGGATGAACTCTAGCACATTTTAAGTAGTAAGAAAATATTCCTTTTCTGTGATAAAAACTTACTTACTTACTTAATTAATGCTTACGCCTTTCTACCTCTTTAGGGGTGTAAGGCCCGTGGAGTTGAGTTATTCTATACTTGTCTTTTCCATATTTCCTTCCACCTCTTTTTATCCTGTGTGGCTTGTCTTGCGTGTTTCCATTCTATTCCTCTTCTGGCCACTGCCTCTGTGACATCCCCCAACCATGCCCTTCTGGGTCGACCTCTTGTTCTTTTCTTGCTCACTTTGGCTTCAAACATTTGTCTAACTATTCTTTGTTCAGGCATTCTTTCAACATGTCCATACCATATTAGCTGTGCCTCCTCAACTTTTTCCACCATTGGTTTCAGGTTTAAATTCTGTATATTCCTAACCCTGTCCATCCTTGTTGTGTCCTCTATTTTCCTTATGAATCTCATTTCTGTAGCCATAATCTTTCTCTTCTGTCTTTCTGTCATTGTCCATGTTTCTCCTCCATATAAAAGTACTGGTGTTGCCCACCAACCAACCTTCTCAAATACATGGCCTTTAATATTTTTTAGTATCTCTTTCTTTCCTAGAAATGTATTCTCTATACTATTAAATATTCTTCCTCCTGTTATTATTCTCTACTTAATTTCCTTTCCCATCCTTCCATATTGTAGATCCCAAATATTTAAATTTATTTACTTGGTCCAGCCTTTCTTCTCCTATCTTTATTTCATGTTGTCGTTTTTGTTTTCCTATTAGCATAGTCTTTGTCTTCTCTTTATTAATTTTCATGTTTATCTTTTTCAATGCTTCTTTATATATCCGTATGTTTTTATTAAGCGTTTCCTCGGCTTTTCCTATAATAACCATATCATTAGCATAGCATAGATGTGATATTTTTATCATTTTCCTTTTCCAATAGCCTATCTGGTATGGTCTCACCCCTTTCTTCTTTGCTTCTTTTATTGCTTGCTATTGAGAAAAGCATGGGGCTCAGGATGCATCCCTGTCTAAGGCCCATAGTTGTTCCAAATATATCAGATCTGTCTTGTCTTGTTCTTATATAATTTATTGATTCTTTATATAAACTCTGTACACCTTTTATTATTATTTCTGGTATTTCTCTTTTTCTCAGTGTCTTCTCTTTTAATCTTGTCGAAATTGCTTTATCACATAACTGCCTCATTATAAATATTCATTCACCCCTCTACCTGGCCGAAAACCAAACTGCGTTTCTTCTAATGTATGCTCAAGTTTCACTCTTAGTCTTTTTTCTAATATCCTAGTATATACTTTTAACACAGTGCTAGTTAGGGTTATCCCTCTGTAGTTATTACAATCTTTAGTGTCTCTTTTCTTATATATTAGGGTTATGATGCCTGTTGTTCAGTCCGTAGGCGCATTGCTCTTCATTACTTTGTTCATTATATTTTAAGTTCTTCTATTGCTACCTCAGGGAGCGCTTTCATCATATGATGATAAAAACTAATGATTACAAATCTGAATGTAGTACTGAATTTCCCTAAAAACAAGGATACCATTACATTTGCGAACAAACCAAAGGCATTTAGTACGGAACAATTCAGCAAAAGCCAAAAATTCGTGTTACTTTAGCTATGTCGATACTTTTAAATTGCTAACAACGGCTCAATTACCTTAGTAAAATTGTCCAATCGCCTCCTGCATCAATAATCGCCTGGCATCTTGGAGGTATGCTGTCTTCTTACTCTGCAAATCTTTCGAATCACGCGAGACAACTTAGTCAAAGTCCTCAGAGTCTTTCCTTTGAGCTCCCTCTTTTCAAGGGACCAAACGTTTTCAATAGGCAAGGGCTCCTTCGACGTGCTTCGGAATTTGACATCATGAGCACAAAGATGTTGTCGAATGGTCTCAGAGGACACATTCAATACCGATTTTCTTAATGTTGCCACTGCTTGACGCAGCGTCAATTTCGGGTCCTGTGAAAACAAAGACACGATTCGTTTTTTGACCTTCGAAGTGGCTTTGCCTACAGAGCCACGTTTTGACAAGTCGTCGACATTTTTCGTCTTGTTAAAACGATTTACCTGCTTCTTCACAAACGATACCGACTTTTTAATATATTTAGCGGCCGCGGAATTTGCCTTTTTTAGATGATTTTGACGAAAATTCAAATTTTTGGATACACTACTTAATCTTTACTTCAATTAAACCATTATTTTCATCACAACCCTTAAATATTACGTATTCTTTATAAAATGAAGATAACATATGTAGATGTAATATTTCATATACCTTTGGGCTACTATTTTAAGGTCATAAATATTCAGAGTTGTTTTTGGGAACTACACGCGTCTTTAAATTAATGGAACACTAGTTACAAGAACTAATCAGTTGTTATTTTGAATGTTAGTATAATGTTACGAATCAAGATTTATATACTCTTTTTATCTATTTGCAGGTTGGTGGCTATTTGCTGTTACAATCATCATAGGAAGTATAGGGGTAGTGGCTGGTGGTATATTATCAGACAAATTCGTAGCAAAAATGGGAATAAGATCAAGAGTAATAATTCTAGCTGTGAGTCAGATTTTAGCAACACCATTTGCTTTTGGAAGTGTCTTTTGTGAACCCGTTGGAGCAATGATCACCCTCGGTATATCGTACTTCTTTGGTAAGAATTACACATAAATTATAAATTAAAAATAATTTTAACTTTTCTCTGTTTAAAATACAATGAGAATATGAAGATCAAAAGTTCAGACTTCATGTCGGCTTCCTGAATATGTATCTATATTCATAACGTCAGAATACCTCACCCTAGCATAAGAATGTATTTGATATGGTAGCAGTTTGCCAGTAGCAGGTGAGCCCTTGAATATCAAATGCAATGCAATGCAAATCCAAAAAGCGGTGTTAGAGATTGAAAGGAATAGACAATACGCCTTCTTTTGCGCGAAAGATAATAATGAGGAATACATACATACGCCATTTTTAACCAGTTGAAAATCTTTTTTTTTGAAAACATAACATCAATATAGCAGCGATTCTTTTTTCTATTAACCTTTGCGGCATTAATGCACCTCAGGCCTATTTAAAGGATATATTATGCTAATTAATTATAAAGAATCTTGTCAGTTGTCAGGAACTTCTATTTTCTTTTTTTCTGATACACTTAACTTAATATTGTGGTCTAAAGTATGGCACTAATAATGTGGTTGAAAATGGTGACCCTTTCCGATATCCTTCTAAAATTAGGTTGCGTAATGGTTCATGCTCATCTCCTTCATCCTCTGACTAGACCTCAAAATTAACTTAAAGTCATCTGAATGATAGAAACCCGATATTTAATTATTCTGAATTAGTTGTGTTTCATATGTGTTTCTAACCTACGGTATATATATATATATATATATATATATATATATATATATATATATATATATATATATATATATATATATATATATACATATATATATATATATATATATATATATATATATATATATATATATATATATATATATATATATATATATATATACGAGGCTGGTTTGAAAAGTCCGTGCAAAAATAAAAACTACTTATGTGTTTGGGGGTAAACCTTTTTTATTTTTCGACATAGTCTCCTTTTAGGCTTATACACTTCGTCCAACGATGTTCTAGTTTGTTGATCCCTTCCGAATAATAGGATTTGTCCAAGTCTGCAATCACCTCCTCGTTTGAATAAAATCTTTGTCCCGCCAGCCATTTCTTCAAATTGGGGAACAAATAGTAGTCCGAGGGAGCCAACTCTGGAGAATAAGGGTGATGTGAAACGAGTTGGAATCCTATTTCCATTAATTTTGAAACCACAACTGCTGAGGTGTGTGCTGGTGCGTTGTGATGGAAAAGGACTTTCTTGTGGGCCAATCGCGGGCGTTTTTCTTGCAACTCGGTTTTCAAACGGTCCAATAACGATGAATAATATTCACCTGTAATAGTTTTACCCTTTTCCAGATAGTCGATGAGGATTATCCTTTGCGAATCCCAAAAGACAGTCGCCATAACCTTTCCGGCCGAAGGAACGGTCTTCGCCTTTTTTGGTGCAGATTCCCCTTGGTAACCCATTGTTTAGATTGTTGTTTGGTCTCAGGAGTATAGTAATGTATCCATGTTTCATCCACAGTGACGAAACGATGCTTAAAGTCCTCCGGATTCTTCTGGAACAGCTGCAAACCATCCTTGCAACACTTCACACGATTCCGTTTTTGGTCAAGCGTGAGCAATCGCGGCACCCATCTTGCGGGTAGCTTTCTCATGTCCAAATGTTTATGCAAAATATTATGTACCCGTTCAGTCGAGATGCCCACAGCACTAGCAATCTCACGCACCTTAACTCTTCTATCATCCATCACCATATCATAGATTTGATCAATGATTTCTGGAGTCGTAACCTCCACAGGCCGTCCAGAACGTTCAGCGTCACTTGTACCCATATGGCCAGTCCGAAAATTTTGAAACCACTTATAAACTGTTCTAATCGAAGGTGCAGAGTCACCATAATGTTTACCAAGCTTCTCTTTAGTTTCCTGAGGCGTTTTGCCTTTCATAAAGTAATGTTTAATCACCACACGAAATTCTTTTTCGTCCATTTCTTGAAAATCAGTCGACTTTCTTGATTCACACGAATGCCAAACACAAAGAAATAGACCAATATGGCTGAAACTTGGTGTGCGTTCATTCAAGAGATGCTACTAACTAAACATGACCTCGATACGCGCCGGTGGTGCCATCTCTCGGACTTTGCACGGACTTTTCAAACCAGCCTCGTATATATATATATATATATATATATATATATATATATATATATATATATATATATATATGTATATATATATATATATATATATATATATATATATATATATATATATATATATATACACACACACACACATATATATATATATATATATATATATATATATATATATATCCATTTACAATTGATATGCGAGTTGAGAAGCTGCCAAGTGACTGGAAGGTCGCTGATTCGAATCCGACGCTAGTGGTTCCGTATTGTGACGTCTCAGATTTTAAATTAAAAATCATATATATAAACTCCTGGGAAATGGGCTAACTTCATAAAACCATAAAAGATCTCTATCTTCCGGTTCATAGCGTCCTGCGCCTTCCGGTACCCGGTTTCCAATCTTGCCTATTAGCACAATTCCCCGGCCGTAGATCGCGTTCCGACATTTCTTTTTGGATTCCACTTATCCACGTGGTCTTAGGTCTATCCCTTTTCGTCCGTTTTGGGGGTTATTTGTTTCGGTAGTCGATGGTTCTTCATTCTTTGTACGTGACCAAAATTGATCTTTTTTGTTTTTTTATCGTTCACCTCCCCACCTGAGTAGGGATTTTACCTCTTTTTAGTGTTCCGTACGAAACACTTCGGTGTCTGTCCGTCTGTCACACCCGATTTTCTCCGAAACTATTTGACATAGAGAGTTGAAATTTGGCAATTTTGATTTAAGGGGTTAGTTAGTTTTTGGGGGGTCAAATCGGAAGTGAAAAAAAAATTTTTTTACCAGGTTATCGGTCAAATGAAAATTTGTAAAAAGACGAGTTCAAAAATATAAATAATGTAATACTTGAGTACAATTCTCTTTGTATTATTTAAAAAAAAAAACGCGAAAAATCGCTGTCCCGTCCCCTTTTCTGGAAAAGTACTGATCAAAAAATTTTGAAAAAATTCTGGAATATTCTCTACGAGTGTAGATTGAACGAAAATTATTACGAGTGCATTATCTTTAATAACACTGGTCAACACAAGTCTTGTTTCCTTTATTTTTTTTTTCTGTTATTGGGTATTTCTATGGCCCTGACTATGAAAAAAATACTGGGAGATTGCTAACAGCTTTACGTTTTGAAATATACAGTTTTATTATTTTGCCAAAAAAATACAAAAAAATAATACATTATGTTAACAAAATTTCTATTGAACACTAGCAAATGATCTTTTATAAGATTTCCTTGAATGAACGACTTTAGGTAGATCTCTCGTTGCAAACTCCAGCAGTAGTCTGCCATCATATGTGAGTCCCACCGCCCCTGATAACGCTCTTCCATTGTCCGAAGATCCTGACGAAATCTTTCACCCTGCTCCTCACTAAAATCACCCAGATTTTGTGGAAATCGGTCTAAATCAGGAAGTGGATTTTTATGCTCATGTTGCACCCTAGCTCTTGCAAGTTCGATAGCATGCACTCAACAAGCTCGACATGGTCGTCAGATTTCTTTTTGCCTAGGAAGCTACTCATAACCAAAACAAATGAATTCCAAGCTTTGGATTCGACTTCAGTCATTGATTTGACAAAATTAGGATCTTTCACGAGTTGCCTAATCTGTGGCCCATTAAAAATACCAGCTTTCAATTTTTCTGAACTTAATCCTGGAAACTTGCGTAAAAGAAAATTAAAACATTCGCCACTTTTGTCAAGCGCCTTCACAAACTGTTTCATTATGCCGAGTTTAATATGAAGTGGTGGAAGTATGATGAGGTGTCGGCTAACTAAAGGCACGTTTATAACATTTTTTGTACCAACTTTTAGCTCTTCCCGCACTGGCTAAACTTTTTGTGACCAATGGTGTTGTTTGTCACGACTATCCCAGAGACACATGAAACAAGGGAACTTTGTGTACCCCCCTTGTTGACCTAAAAGAAAGTTAACCATTTTCAGATCAACACAAATGACCCATTTGTGGTCTTGATATTTAATTTTTTCCATAACCTTAGAAACATTTACGTATTCTTCTTTTGAAGTCGTCGAATGTGCATAGGTATAGATCCGTACTTGTTACCGTTATGAAGCAAAACACACTTTAAACTTCTTTTGCTGCTGTCTATGAAAAGACGCCAATCACTAGGTTGGTACTGTTTTAATCTCATCTGCTGCAAAATACCACCAACATCGTTACAAAAAACTAAATCCTTCTCTTGAGAAAAATACGGTAACAGATTTTTTTCTCGGGTACGATAGTAGTAATGTTAGTTTCCGGAGTAAGCAAATTTTTTTCTTTTAAACGAGATGCTAAAATTTCAGAAGCTTCTTTGGTAAGTTCAGATCTCTTACTAAGTCATTTAGTTCTTTCTGATTAAATGGTTGAGGTTCTGAAAGGCTACATTTGTAGTCTGAATTAGAGTCTTCACTTGATGTATTTCGTTCGGGTTCACAGAGATTTGGATCACCAGAAGATTTAGATGTGCTGGGTTGTACCTCTTGTGATTTTAATTGAGGTCGTTGAGCAGAAGATAAGTTAGGATATGACCACTTACTTCGATTTCCAGGGTTAATTCCGTTTATTTTCACAACGCAGAAGTAGCAATCGTCATGATGGTTTCGAGGTTCTCGCCAAATCATGAGTGTTACGAACATTATTGCATCTCTTTTTCCACTGGACCATAACCGTAGACATACCACACATTTCTGGCATACAATATGAGGAACTCATGGCTTGTCCTGATTACACAATTTTATTTTAAAGTATTGATGATACGCAGTTTTCACAAAGTCCGATATAGGTTTTCGATATTTTGCAAATATATGTTCACCACAAATATAGCAAAAACAATCGGGATTAAGCACACAACATCTTCTTGACGAAGCCATATCTAAAACAACAATAAAATATATTTTAGTGTCCAAAAAAAAACGAAAATCTAAGTAAAAATAGTAAATGAGGGTAGTTAGCTATAACTCAAAAACAAAAGCTGTTAGAGAAAAATTGTTGCCATATTTAAAAAATACGCGTCAATTTGAGATAGAAACAAAAAAAAAATCACAGGAAACAAGCAATTTTCTTTTTTTTGTTGACCAGTGTAATTTATCTGGTATATAAAAAACAAAAATTTCAAGGTCATCAGTTTTTACTAAATATCGGAAAAAAACTTTATTGAAAACTCATTCGGGATGTTATTGGAAAGTCACTGATCATTTTATACCTCTATACCAAAAATTTTTATTTTAAAAACAATCAACGTACGAAACACTAATTACGCAAGTCCGACTTGCACTTGGCCAGTTTTTTTATGTCGATATCGGCGACGATATCGTAATACCCGTCAACGTTGTCCAAGTGCCGAGACATACATTTTTGTATTTCACAGCATCTTTTAGACAACGCGGTAGTGCTGCCACGAACGTTATTGGATTTGTGCAAACAATTACTACCTATGTACGTGGCCAAGCCGAAATAAACTTAAATAAATTAACAAATAAGTATGCCTGCCTGCCGGGTACAAGTACTACGCCACGGACCGCCACATCCAAAGATATTTAATTAATTATTAAACTTTTGTGTGTTTTCATTAAATTTTAATGATGTAAAAAAATGTCAACATTTTCCTGTTTCAGCTGAGATGTGGTTTGGTATCCTCTTCGCCATCTTAGTAGAAATAGTACCCCTCCACGTGAGATCTACAACAGTTGGGGTATTTTTGTTCGTCATGAACAATATTGGAGGAAATTTACCAATAGCTGTAGAGCCTGTATCCAAACAAATTGGATACAGAGAGAGCCTGTACATATTTTACGTTGGATTCTACTTAATAAGTAAGTTGAGTGATATTCATTTCACACACTGCTAATCTTCTAATGTACTTGTTTTTTATTTCTTGTCTTCTAGTATTATATAAAATAGCTGTTTTTCTACTAATCGTGCTTTCGTGATTATGTCCATATTTTTCTTTGTGAATCTCTATACTTGTGATCCATAAGTGAAAAAAGATAGAAAACATTAGTTAAATAGCCTTGTTTTGAGATATTGCGAATACTCTATATTTTTTTAAATGTAGTTCACTTTACCGAATGCCACACAGATATTATTATTTATCATAATTATGTATATTCTTGTGTTGTAGTTAACCTATTGCGATTGCATCAATCTCATCTGAATTTGTCATGATTTTCGTTTGGCTATAGTTCGTACAACAGTCATGGAAAAAATTCGGAGATAAAATGGAGGAAAATAGTAAAGAAAATCAAAAGCTATTCCACAGAGTTCTTAAATCATTCAGGAAAGAGCAACCTATAACCGAATTATATGTGAAAAACAAAAACCAAGAAATCCTAACAACAGAGAAAGCAATAATGGAAAGATAGAAAGAATACTTTGAAGAACTAGTGGGAGGTAATGAAGAAAAAGAGAATACAAATTATGAAGAATTGGAACAACAAAATAAGGAAGAAACAGAAAATAGGGAACAAATAGAATGGAAAGAGTTGGAGGAAGTTATAAGAAAATTGAAAAATGGGAAAGTCTCAGGCAGTGATAAGATAACGCCTGAAATGATGGGGAAGAAAGAAAAAAAAACAATATTGCTAGAAATAATTAATAATGCATGAGAAGAAGAAAAATTTCCGGCCGAATGGGGAATATGGTTTATTACACCAATCTATAAAAAGGGAGATCACAAGGATTGCAATAATTACAAAGGAATTACTATACTGAACACAATTATCAAAATTTATGAGGGCTTCATTGATAATAGGATGAAGAAAGTAATAGAACCACAACATCGGAATCTCAAAGTAGATTTAGACCAGCAAGAAGTACACAAGACCACATATTTACACTGAAAAAAGATGAAAACAAAATAAAAGTCTACACTTTGCTTTCATAGACTTGGAAAAAACATTTGACAGTGTACCGCGAAATAAAGTGTGGAAAAGCCTAGAAAACAAGGGAATAAACAAAAAGACAATAAGAATCATAAAGGGAATATACAGCAACAATGTGCAGTATGTAATAAAAAACAACATGAAGTCGAAGGGATTTATAACACAGGAAGGTTTGAGACAGGGAGCAAGCTTGAGCCCTACATTATTCACTGTATACATGGATGAAATAATCAAGAAATGCGAAATAAAAGTGAAAATAATGACAATTGGATACTGGAAGTTAAAAAGAATAGAAATATCTGAAGTGGCTTTTGCTGATGATATTGTGCTAGTGGTGGAAAATGAGAGACAATTACAAGGAAACCTCGATATTTGGAATAAAGCGTTTAAAGAAGAAGGTGTGAAAATTAATATAGATAAAACGAAATTAAAGACAATGGAAAACCAACAAACTAACATTTACATAGAAGGAAATAAAATACAAGTGGAACGGTATAACTATTTGGGAGTGATAGTGGATGAAACTGGAAAACAAGACAAAGAAATTAATGAAAGAATTGAAAAAAACGAACAAATTTTACTCTGCAATAAGTAATAAATTCATTAGGAAGAAAGAAGTGACGAAACAAACAAAAATAAAAGTGTTCAAAGCAATTTATAGGACAATCCTAACATAAGGATGTGAATCATGGACCCTAACAGACAGGCAGAAAAACCAGGCTAAATTTGCGTCGATGCTCGAAATTAAGACTACAGAATATGATGATATATATGAAGCCGACAAATACTGATAACCCGTTTTTTTTGAATAATTTGTTAAAAATATGTTCCACCACCTAAATGAAGAGTTTTTGTATGTTAATTGATAGAGATATAGAGTCAATTCGGGTGTTTTGCAGCAATTTTTTTTACAGCTAAGTGTGCCATACAATCCAATGCTTTATCAAAATCAACAAAAGCGACAGCTAGTGATATTCCGTACCTATTTGCTCGTTCCATTAGAATTTTAACAGTCATAGATGGTCACTAGAACTTATTTTAGTAAGGAATTTCTGAAATACTTTAAATATCATTATAGTCTGTTTTGTCCCATTCTTTATGTAGTATATCGTTATAGATGCGTCCTAGTTTTTACGGACAAAAACCAAAGCATTTCTGTCACTTTATTATTCCTTTTTAGGTTCCATTATGTTCCTACTGACAGTTTTCCTTATGCCTGGAGGCGCCGACCCCTCTCCACCACCAGTCAAGGAATTGCAAGGTCATGACAACAATGTATTTGCACATGATGAAACAAATCTTCCTACAATTACAGCTTTAGTGAGAAATACTAAGCGAAGCGATACTGAGAGTAGTAGACTGTGAACTTTACCATTAAGAATATACTTAAGTTTAAAATAAAATGTCATAATGACAGTAAGACTCGTAATAAGATGAATTCTAAAAAATTGTAGGAGACTCGTCATTTATTTGGTGTTGTTGCCAAACGAATGGAATAACATGTAGTAATCGACTGTGTTGGGCACATCTACATCTGCACCATACTTCTAAAATTGGAGTTTCACCTATTGTAACGAAATGGGCTGCATAGGCAGAATAGACGATTTCGTTTGTTGACTGAGAAAATGCTCATATGCTTCTGTTGGATATATATATATATATATATATATATATATATATATATATATATATATATATATATATATATATATATATATATATATATATATATATATATTAAAGTGACAAGCCAAATTTTTTTTTTGATTTTCTTTGATTTTACCCCCGCAAAATGTTCAATCCTAAGAAAAAAATGAAGCCCCTAAATTTAAAAAAAAAAAATGTTAATATTTAGAGGTCGTATCCATCGATTAAAAATTTTTTTTTTCTTAATCGTTTTTTCCCCTTTAATAGCACCCATTAGACTTCTGATTTGAATTTAAGGATTATGAAGGTGTTTCTTTGTACATTTTTGTTCCTGAATCTGTTACAGAGGGCCTTTTCCCCCTAAAATTCTTCAGTTTTTCGCAATGCTCATGTTAAGTGCGCATTAAGAGTGAAAATGGATTTTCTTTCCAACAAAGTTCCGCAAAATTAACGGGAAGAATTGTAGATCAAGTTTTATGATGCAAAATCCTAAATATGATACAATCTTTGAGAAATTTTTATGGCGCACTAGTAATACGGGACAAAGACAGCGAGAACGAAGCACTTTGTTGGAAAAAAGACACACCTAAAAAAATGTCAAAGAATATATGTAAACAAATAAAAATGGTAATGTGGAAAACGTATTCTCTATAAAGTTTTCAAGTAATGCTTTGACGCTGCGTGAGGGAGGAGCCAAGGACTCCTGTAAATACATGCTCGTCGGAAGAAAAACAACAAAATATTGGCTTATCACTCATTTTTTACCTTAGTTATTAGCTTTTAACACGGATATAATTATTTTCAAGTGACACACTTTATTACAGTTCCAATGATGCCTAATCAGGCCCAATTAAAATTCAATGTTTACTCAGACGTAAAATTCTCGCTGAATTCAAATATGTATTAAAGGTTTCGATTTGAATTTTCAATTTTGGGACTTATAGAGTCCCAACAAAGCATTGGGCCCAAAATCTAATAGACCCATTCAATTCCCAGCGAAAAATGCCAAAACTTTTATCGGAAATATTTTTCCTGAAGTTGCCTTCTTGTCGAGTATTTTTAGATGTGTTAATCTTTTTTCCAATATTACTCATATGCCATGAAAATTTCTCAAAGATCTGTGTCATATCTATGATTTTGCATCATAAAACTTGATCTGTAATGCTTCCCGTCAATTTTGCAGAACTTTTTTGAAAGGAAAACGCATTTTTTCACCCTTAATGGACACTTAACATGCAACACTGTGGAACATTGAAGGAGTTTGGGAGAAAATGGCCCACGGAAACGGATTCACCATCAAAAAATCTGCAAGAAAATACCTTCATAATCCTTAAATTCAAGTCCGAAGGATGAAGGGCTGTTGAAGGGAAAAAAAGGATTGAGAATAAAAAATTTTCAGTCGATGGATGCGACCTCTAAATATTATTATTTTTTTTTTTTAAATTAGGGGGTAGATCCAAAGAAAATCAAAAAAATTGTTTGGCTTATCACCCTAATATATATATATATATATATATATATATATATATATATATATATATATATATATATATATATATATACATTTTTTGAAGGTTGTATCATTTCAGTGTCTTCAAGTCTTTCTTTGGAATTCACTTCACCCGTTCACATTTGGTAAAAATCTCGCAAATTTAGGAGACTTGTGATATTTCAAAAGTGCGTTTAATATTTTTAATCAAACGTGTTAGAGATTAAATTATTTATCAATACGATGTATGTGAATTTGTAAATAGGACATATTTTTTACGATTAAAAATTTTAATTTTATTGTAAAAAATTTAATCCCCTAAGTTTAAATATTATAAATAAAACAATGCAAAAATGTAAGATTTTTATTTCTATATTAGAGTAATTGTTTTACTAAGATAATGCTTTCTATAATAATATTTTCCACGACAGGGTTATTTCAGTAGGATTCCATAGAATTACGGTGCCTGATGATCTAGCAAAGATATTGTGCACTATACTTTTACTAAACAAGATATAGCGCCAGACAATACATGGCAATATAAACAGTCAGAAGAACGCCGTGTTGGATATTGGAATTTCACCTACCGTATTCTCTGGGTTATCATTTTTGCAAACATTTGGATACATTTTTGACGCGAAATCATTAAAAAGAAGGCAGTATTAGACATGCATTTAAAAAAATTTTCTACTCGAGCTCTCCGATTGTTTAAAAAAGGAATTAATACACTTTTATCACTTCTTGGAAGAACTGTATTGAAGTAGATGAAAACTACTTTAATCAATTATGCAAGCTTTAAATACTAAAAATAAATATTCAAACTTTATGTTTATAAACTAATAGACTGTAAGTTTCAAAGTTCTATTGTATGAAAGCATTCTTTCTTGTCAAAAATCTCTGCGCCCCCCAACAGTCTTCGTTTTTCAGTTTATAGAGTTTCAGCGCAAGGGGCTTTTTTCCATCAAAGGGCTTTGCCCCATTGTTGTCATTTGACGTCCCGCTATTGATCGATTGCCTCCCTTCGTTTATAAACAGTTTTTTTTTTTATAGTCTGTTAATGGCACTGCTGCTGAGGCAATTTGCCAGCTCAAGATCCGTCTCGCGCTTAGGCAGGGCGCCGGCGACCCTCGGCGATGCTTTACACGTTCCCGAGTTTGGATCCCCCTTTTCGGGTCCCGATGGAAATCCAGTATTGACGAGCTTCAGCGCTCTACCAGATCTCCTAATTGTTCAAAAAATTTCATCTATTGTAAAGGCATTGATAAAGGAACTCCTCGGGAAACTGCTACTGGTTTTGGATATAACCTTTTCTGTCAGCCCGCCCGTCCGATTACATAGTTAGCACAAAAAAGACGGCCACACGTGTTCACCTACTGTACTAGTCACATAACCTAAACCGACGTTTTAGGAATCACTCCTCACAGCGCTTAGTAACCCTATATGATTCGCACCTCTAACAAGCAATATTGACCACCGATCCACAATCCGAAGCCCCAAAACACCCGAATTTCGCCTTCAGAAGCCCCAACCAGGTAAATGCGTCGGCGAGCTACGAACTGTCGACCGGAAGTGTTATAAAACAGTTTATGTTCTTTTTTTTCCTCCTCCTGGTATCCTTACGTCCTCTACAGCCCCTTTACGCAACTGAATATCAATTGGTTTCGTAAATGTCTTAAAAAATATTCAACGTACACTAATTATTATTCTTTTTAGCATATGATAAATAAAAGTTTTCTCATTTTGATGCATAATTTTGATTATTTGCTTGAAAAATAATTGATCCAAGATTATCGATATATCCGCAAGTCGATATTCCGATAAATTAATACATATTGAACATGTCTAAGTTGTCTAAGTTAGTAACGGAGATGATTCATAAATGACCGCTGTTTTGCCCATTGCCGTACATGCTTGACAGCTCCCAGAAATTACCGAAAAAGTGAGCTGACAATTATCAGCCTTAATTTGTGTGACAATCTGTATAAGAAACACATATGAAAAATGAAAAGACATCTTAAATGAAATCTATGTTAAAGTCTCGTACTCGATATTATTGTTCATGGGGAACACAAATCACCAACAAAGACTACAAGTATAGTCAGGTAACAAGAATTAATCAAAATTCATACAATTTTGCATAGTTACCTTTAAACGATATCTTAATGAATATTTATATTTAAACAGCTAATTGGATTTGTTTCTATATTTCAGTGTACGCCTGTTTGATCCCCATTTCTTAAAATTTTGCTATTAGTTGATAGATGTCACTATAGTGTATAAAGACACAGAAACGGGCGTAAAAAGCTGTCAAAATCAGCTGGCCCAAAAATTGCATTGTGTTTATGTTAATAGAGCTGAAATTTTGTTATTTAATTTTATGATTATACCTGGCTAAACTTTAAAATAAATAGAACTATAGAACATTAAAAAATTTCTGATTTGTTAAGGAAATGTCTGATTACTACAAATCGTTAATATCAGACGAGTAAGTATTTTCATTATCTTTATTCTTAATCTAATTCAAACAGAATGTGCCTTAACAATATATTGTTTTATTTACGTTTTAGAGAAGTTATAAAAGAACTTATCAAAGAAAGCAAAAGAAGAGAAGGAAAACTTCCCACAGAATCTACTCGACTAAAACCTAACCTGAATTTTTTTCAAAGGACAGTTAATAATCTTGTATCAAATAACACCAGGTTGGTAAAAACACTTTTTTCTAGCATAGTACCACTCTCTGATATTTAGGTAAATTTGTGAATACCATTAAATAAGCAAATTTTAAAGATCACAAACTTGTTAAAAAACTTCTGTACTTACTTTTTCTTTATCCTTTACATATTATACCAAATTTTATATAATGCCAGTAATCCCCTCTGGAAATATTACTTTTGTATTAATGGCTTTAGGCACTGTTAACGATGTAACTTGAGTAAGTCCTGTCATGTATTTTTTTGCATATATTACTTCAGAAAGTATTTTCAAGTAATGGCATATAATACTGTATGCAATGTACTTGTGTCCCCAAGTATGAGATACCTCTCAATCTTGTAAATGGGTATCATTTTCTGCCCTAGAAAAAAATTATTTATTTAAGCTTTAATTATAGAAAATGACTTCCATACAAGAATTTGAATCACCTTAAAATTTAATGATAAAAAATATACATTTATTTAGTTTAGCCATTATATTTCCTTTTAGGATTGACAAGTCACAGGATACTTTTAAAATGGAGTATATTAAAGACAGTAATGGTGAACAGTCACAAAAATCTGATTATGATCCATCATATCCTCAAAAGAAAGCTAGTATAGACTATGCATTTGAAAAAAATATAGTTTTGCAAACAAAAATAAATTTTGTTAAATCTTCAATTCAAAAGAATACAAGAATTAAGATAAAAAAGATAAATTCCATTGGTGGAGGAGCAAATTTATCATTTACAAAAACTAAAAGCAATAAAAATAGGGAAAAAAATAATTTTAAGCATGAAATAGATCTAATTTCCAGTGATTCAGAAGATAATAATTTAAATAATGATTTAATTTTAATGTTTAATGATGAAGAGAGAAAAACTACTTGTAAAAGCATTTCCAAGAAATTGGAAAATTCAGAAGAGTGTGAGAAAACAAATAAGAATTGTATTATTTATATTTCTAGTGATGATACTGGTGATAGTTCTAGAGAAGCAATATCTAGAGACTTAGAGGACCATAAGATAAAAAATAAAGTTAAAAAGAGGAAAAGGAAGAAATCTAAAGATAGATCACATGAAGAACATAGGAAGAAAGCGAAAAGAAAAAGATGTAAAAGGAATAGAAAAGAAAAAAAGAAATGAAAGTATTAGATTTGTTAATAACAAGAATAAACAAAAAGTTTGCCTCTTATTTTAATGTATCAAAAATCATTTAAATAATTGTGTTTTAATGGATTCTATTTATGCCAATTTGTGTTTATAATTAAATGGCACCACTATTTTATAATACCATAAACAAAAGAGAATAGAGGTTTTTATAGCAACCAGACTTTGGCCAGATTAATTGTCTGTTTTGGTTGGTATAGTTAACCCTGCCAAATTATAGTTGCTGTAAACATCTTTGTTTCACTCTCAATGTGTGTAAAATGGTGTTTTTATTTATTTTAAAGACTCTACAACTGATATAATGCTGTCAATTCCTTTAAGTATATTTGCCACAAAAGCGTGAAATGTCAGATAATAAAATTTTTAGATGAAAGTAGAAAAGTAGCAAATCCTCCATAACTTGGAGATGACTCAATACATTGTTAATACAACAACAAAGGTCTTTTTCAGGGTTTGTGGTGTCAAGGAATCTAAAAATTAAGTTATTCTTTCATTACTTTTAATTTTAATGAGGGAAGAGGTGGAGTGGTCAAATATTGCGTGATATTAACCATATTATGGGAATGTTTCCATGTTTTTGATTGCGATAATGAACAAATTTTAAGTATATTTGTTTTTTTTACTATATATAATTATGCATAGTACAAAAGGATAGGAAGGGAGTCAAAAGGGTGATTAAATATTTATTGTGTTCTAGGTATTATTTAGAGTTTTTTGAGTCAAGGAAACATTTTATTTTTTTGCTATTTGAAATATTAACATGGGTAGACAGTAAAGGAGGGGGAATCATTGATTTTTGCAGTCTCAGTATTGTAAGAATTTTATGTAATATACGCTCCCAAAACACACTGCATTTCTTGGAGTCTGTTCAGAGAAGAGCTGTTCGTCTGATTGGAGACCCGAAACTGACCGGCGGCCTTGATTCGCTGGAACATCGAAGAACGGCTGGCGACTTGAATTTGTTCTACAAGTATTTTCATGGAAAGTGTTCGAAGGATGTAGCCCGCTTAATTCCTCTCAAAGCGGTGCATGTTAGAAATACACGTCGCGCTAATACTTCACATCCGAGTGAGGTTCAGCTTTTTTACTCCGCGTACAACGCTTTTCAAGCAGTCTTTTAAATGGAGAACATCATCGCTTTGGAATAATTTGCCCAGCGCTGTGTTTCCCACCGAGTACAATTTACAGCGATTCAAGAACAACATGAATCGCTTTTTCCGCACACATGCCGCTTCTGGAGCGCTTTAGGGACTTTCCTGTAGCACGTGTGCTAGACCCATAAAAAAATATATATTATGGTATTTTTTAAGTGTTATCTACTAGATGGCGTGCTGTGAGGTGTCAGACACGTGTGTTTAGTTGTCTTTTTGCAGCGATCATGTAAACCAGTGCTTCCCAAAGTGGTTCAGGTGGACCCCTAGGGTTCCACGGGAGACTCGACGGGGGTCTACGTTGGCGTGAAAAAAAAAATGGGGGTTCACAAGTTGTAAGTGGGGGTCCACGAAAATTTATCTGGTTTCGATAGTAAAGAACAAACATGTTGGCTTGGCTTTACCTATCAAAGTAGGCAGATAATACACTACTCAAAAAAATTAAGGGAGCAAAAAAAAATTCCAAATTTTTCGGTGATTTTCGACAGGCCGTATTTCGGTGAAAAATGGTCGTATTGAGACTTTAAAAAAAAAACATTTTGAAGCTTTAAGATTCTAATTTTCAGATTTTTTGGCTAAAATTTTTTAGGAGCTACGGTTCTCAAGCAATCTTAACAGATAGCGCGAAAAAATAATATTACAAATATTTTGCTTTTTTTTTGGGCCACGGGCTCGAAAAAAATTTTTTCAGTTAGGCCGGCATATGGATCAGATAGTCTGTTTATTTAGCATTAATTTCCTTGTTTTAAAACCTCCCTTAATTTTTTTGAGTAGTGTATTTTCAGAAGGTCAGCGACTGTTACTTGTAAAAACTTCCATATTCGATATTCAGTACAACGCACGTCGAGACTTGCAAAGCGCCGCCCGCCCGCAACGCAACCCGTTCAGACGTGCAAAGGGACGAAATACAACTTGTACTGTGCTTGCAATCTTGCATGAACTTGTTTGATTCTTCACCAGTATAAATACAAATGCCAAGGACAAACGTTACTCATTTGTTTCCGGAATTTTGAAAAGAAAAGTGTGATTGAATCGATGTCAGTGTTTGCCAGTGCGGCAAAAAAGTAAGTACCTGCCTATTTGTTATTCATGCTTTTATTTTATATTGTAATAATATTATATTTGTTATGTTTGCGTGTAGTAGGTACATAATAAAAATTAAATACTGAACAGGGCCATTATTCGATACTTCTATAAAAGAACTGAAAGCCGAGAAAGATTGAACTTTTAGTACTTTTATTATAAAATTATTTATTTACCCGACTGTGGTGATTTACTAAAGGAGAGATATATGATTGACCTGCATGTTCGTACATATTTCAGTGCCCTCGTAGTTGCTAATGCTAAATGACTAAAAAATATTTTCATAAATTGTACGTGTCTTTATGTACCACTCGTAACGTACATCAAAGTAATAAATAAATCATTAAAATCGCGGAGTTTTGATGTCAAAATATTCTTTAAAAGTATTTTCTCTCGAATTTACAGAAATGTATCAAAATATAATTAATCAAAAAATATTTTATATTACATTAAAAATAAGTTCAGCCGTTTTGTGAAAACCTATATATGGGTCTTAGCAGTTTATTGCTTTTAATAATTAAAATCAGTTTAGCCGCCGGCATTTTGGTTTTTTCATTGCAATAATTAATTAATAATATTTTATTGTGTTAAATTAGCCATATCCTGTTAAAGTCGCCTTACCATTACTAAAGCAAACATTTTTTCTTTACAGGTAGGTAAGTGATACGAAACAGGGCTGAATCTAAGAAGAAATGTTGACAGTACAGTGTTGATTATTTGAAATTTGGTTTTCTTCCATCAAAAGCAGACAAACGATTGCCCATATGCCTTTTATGCAACAAAGTTTTGAGCAATGACTCTATGAAACCATCTAAGAAGGTGTCATCCTGATAAGATAGGTAAAAATTTAAAATATTTTCAAACATTGAAGGAAAAATATGAAAAGAGACCACACGTGCACAGTATGTTCGCTTCAACGTCTCAAAGTAACGATGATGGCTTGCGGGCATCTTACAATATCTCATTGCTTATAGCGAAATCTGGAAAACCGCACACCATCGGAGAACAGTTAATTTTACCCGCTGTTGAAGAGGTTTTAAAAACTGTTCTGCGCAAACCTCCATTTGACGTACTCAAAAGAATTCCTTTGAGTAACAACACTGGATAAAGACGTATTGATAAAATGAGCTCTGATATTGAAAGCTTCTCGTGTAATTATCTGCAAACAACTCATTTTTTCTATTCAACTGGATGAGTCAACTTTACCTGGTTATGAAGCATTATTATTGGCATATATTCGATTTGTTATGGACGAATAAATCCATGAAGAGCTGCTATTCGTGAAAACTTTGGAGACGGACACTAAAGGCGAATCAATATTTAATGTCCTGAGTGATTTTTTTAAGGAAAAATCGATTCCATTTACAAACATTATTTCGGTGGCAGCAGATGGAGCTCCTGCCATCTTCGAGCGATATCGTGGGTTTATAAGCCATCTTAAAGGAATTATACCAGGAGTAACTGCAATTCACTGTGTCATCCACCGACAACACCTGGTAGCGAAAAATTTTAGTGATAGATTGCACCAATCGCTTCAATTTGTGATTAAAGCAGTTAACAAAATAAGAAGCAATGCGTTGAATACCCGTTTATTTGCACGATTGTGCGCCGAAAATGATGAAGACTTCCAACGATTGCTCTTACATACTGAAGTACGCTGGTTGTCGAAAGGTGCATGTTTAACAAGATTTTACTCACTTTTTGAATCAGTTTTAGAGTTTCTGGAAAGTAAAGATCCAGATTTAAAAGAAAACCTGATCAAATTGAAAGCAGACATCGTGTATTTGACAGATTTGTTCAAAAATTTAATGACATTAACTTGGAGTTACAAGGGGACAGCCTAAATTTAATAAAAACAAAGGGTGTAATTTCGGCTTTTCTTGGAAAATTGAAATTTATGAAGAAAAATATTAGTCAGCGCGAATTCTCCCAGTTTCCAAACTTGTCACAGGCAGAATATCTTGATGAGGATATTCAGACATACGTTCAACATTTAAATGCCCTGCATGATGACTTCAAAAATAGATTTGAAGATATTCTGACGATGGAAATAACAGCATGGATCATAAATCCATTTGATGAAACGGAAGTGGCGAATGTGGTATTACAAGAGGAGCTACTCGAGCTTAGCACCAATGACGAGCTGAATGTGAAATTTAAAAAAGGCTAACAAACATTTTGGCTGCAGGCAGAAATACCCGAAAAATATCCTGGGCTGTGGGAAATTGCGAGAAAACTTTTGATAGCGTTTCCCTCGTCATACCTTGTCGAAAAAAGTTTTAGTGTCGTTACAAACCTATTAACAAAAAAAGGAGCTGATTGAACATCACAGAACGGGGAGATTTGCGGTTATTCCTTACAAAACTGAAGCCAAATATTGATAATTTGCTGTCAATCCATCAAGTACATCCCTCCCATTAAAATTATGACTATTTTTTTTTAATTGTTGATTTGCATTGTTGAAGTTACGGTACGTTATTAATGTTTAATTTTAATTCTATTAAGTCTGTAATCATATTATTTTAATAAATAGAACACAAGAAAATATATTATTTTTCTTTTTATTTTAACCACTCCGAATTAGGGTTTGAAACTCGGCCACGACGCAAATTTCCATCGTTAGATCTAATCTTCACATTTTTTGACGAGTTTTGGGAATATGGTAGAAATGTAGCAGCAGGGGGTCCACCGAAACCAGTAAAATTTTAAAAGTGGTCTATGAGAAAAAAAAAGTTTGGGAACCTCTGAATGTAAACAAACAACATTTTCTAAAAAATAGATAAGATTGAAGAGCGAGCTGGTATAAAATACTTTGTTTTAAAAGGCTTAACTCATACAGGCATTCAAGATGCTACGACTTTAGTATTCCCTTAGCATCCAACTGCCCCCTCCGCCTCTTTAACGTGTCTAGGCTACTGATTATCTTAGTTAGATGCAGAGATAAGAAATCGTACCTATGAAGTTGCAGATGAGATTGGTTGCACCATTTTGCAATAATATCAGAAAACCGTAAACGTAAACGTATAATTACATTATCTTGTTTTTTATTTTGCATTTCTTTCGGCGCCAATACATCACGAAAGGCATAGTTTCCAATTCTCACCGATTTGTCGGTCTATATCGCTCATTCTGTCTATCAATTGGCACAACTCTTAAACGAAATAAGAAATCGATTTCAAATTTGTCGTACGAGTATGAATGAGAACTATAGTTTTTGAGCGATATCGCTTGAGATGTGGGAATTCATTAAATTTTGTATAGTTTCAAGAGGATCACGAGATTTTTTTGCTAGAAATAATGGAGACATTTTAGGCATAATTATTTAAAGTCAAATATATAGAGTATAAAATAGGATAGCAGAGGGGTTAGAAGAGTTGATTCGTAAATGTCGTGCCATCTTTTTCGTTATTTCAGAATTTGGCAGAAATCCTATGTAAAAACTACCGTCAGGTTACAGTTGTAAATATCTCTTAAGCCATTCCTCTGCCAATTTTTTTTTTGTGAATAATGTCTTACCATAAAATAACTTTTATTTCAAATATCGAGTTTAATTGCTTGGGTTGAGCTATTTTCTAATGTGAGAAAATTAACTTCAGCATAACTCATAAAACTGTGAGTTGGCAAGTACTGGCAAAACCACTTTACCAATTATTTTAGAATTGTGTGTGTAAGGATAGTACTGGGTAAATAACTTCACTTCTTTTTTAGTGTTCCTTACGGAACACTTATAAGATCACTTCGCTGTCTGTTTGTCTGGTACACCCGACTTTCTCCGAAATTATTTGACATAGAAAGTTGAAATTTAGCATTAATATAGGAATTGATGGCCTCGTCAGAGCCGTGCAGTTTTGGAAGTTAAATTTTGACTTAAAAGGTTAGTTTAGATAAAATGTAATATTGCGCACACTTTTCTTCGTATTATTTTTACGAAATTGCCAAAAATCGCTATCTCCTCCCTTATCTAGAAAAGTACTGAACAAAAAATTTTGAAAAAATTCTGGAATATTCGCCACAGGGTGTAGATCAGAGGTTCCCAAACTTTTTTTTCTCGTAGACCACTTTCAAAATTTTACTGGTTTCGGTGGATCCCTGCTGCTACATTTCTACCATATTCCCAAAACTCGTAAAAATGTGAAGATTAGATCTAACGATGGAAATTTGCGTCGTGGCTGAGTTCCAACCCTAAATTCGGAGTGGTAAAAATAAAAAGAAAAATAATATATTTTCTTGTGTTCTATTTATTAAAATAATATGATTACAGACTTAATAGAATTAAAATTAAACATTAATAACGTACCGTAACTTCAACAATGCAAATCAACAATTAAAAAAAATAGTCATAATTTTAATGGGAGGGATGTACTTGATGGATTGACAGCAAATTATCAATATTTGGCTTCAGTTTTGCAAGGAATAACCGCAAATCTCCCCGTTCTGTGATGTTCAATCTGCTCCTTTTTTTTGTTAATAGGTTTGTAACGACACTAAACCTTTTTTCGACAAGGTATGACGAGGGAAACGCTATCAAAAGTTTTCTCGCAATTTCCCACAGCCCAGGATATTTTTAGGGTATTTCTGCCTGCAGCCAAAATGTTTGATAGCCTTTTTTAAATTTCACCTTCAGCTCCTCATTGGTGCTAAACTCGAGTAGCTCCTCTTGTAGTACCACATTCGCCACTTCCGTTTCTTCAAATGGATTTATGATCCATGGTGGTATTTCCATCGTCAGAATATCTTCAAATCTATTTTTGAAGACATCATGCAGGGCATTTAAATGTTGAACATATGTCTGAATATCCTCATCAAGACATTCTGCCTATGACAAGTTTGGAAACTGGGAGAATTCGCGCCGACTAATATTTTGCTTCATAAATTTCAATTTTTCAAGAAAAGCCGAAATTACACCCTTTGTGTTTATTAAATTTAGGCTGTCCCCTTGTAACTGCAAGTTAATGTCATTAATGTTTGCTTTCAATTTGATCAGGTTTTCTTTTAAATCTGGATCTTTACTTTCCAGAAACTCTAAAACTGATTCAAAAAGTGAGTACAATCTTGTTAAACATGCAGCTTTCGACAACCAGCGTAGTTCAGTATGTAAGAGCAATCGTTGGAAGTCTTCATCATTTTCGTCGCACAATTGTGCAAATAAACGGGTATTCAACGCATTGCTTCTTATTTTGTTAACTGCTTTATTCACAAATTGAAGCGATTGGTGCAATCTATCACTCAAATTTTTCGCTACCAGGTGTTGTCGGTGGATGACACAGTGAATTGCAGTTACTCCTGGTATAATTATTTTAAGATGGCTTATAAATCCACGATATCGCCCGAAGATGGCAGGAACTCCATCTGCTGCCACCAAAATAATGTTTGTAAATGGAAACGATTTTTCCTTAAAAAAAATCACTCAGGACATTAAATATTGATTCGCCTTTAGTGTCCGTCTCCAAAGTTTTCGCGAATAGCAGCTCTTCATAGATTTCTTCGTCCATAACAAATCGAGCATATGCCAATAATAACGCTTCATTACCAGGCAAAGTTGACTCATCCAGTTGAACAGAAAAATGAGTTGTTTGCAGATAATTACACAAGAAGCTTTCAATATCAGAGCTCATTTCATCAATACGTCTTTGTACAGTGTTGTTACTCAAAGGAATTCTTTTGAGTACGTCAAATGGAGGTTTGTGCAGAACAGTTGTTAAAACCTCTTCAACAGCGGGTAAAATTTACTGTTCTCCGATGGTGTGCGGTTTTCCAGATTTCGCTATAAGCAATGAGATATTGTAAGATGCCCGCAAGCCATCATCGTTACTTTGAGACGTTGAAGCGAACATACTGTGCACGGTGGGTCTCTTTTCATATTTTTCCTTCAATGTTTGAAAATATTTTAAATCTTTACCTATTTTATCAGGATGACACCTTCTTAGATGATCTTCGAGCTTCGATGGTTTCATAGAGTCATTGCTCAAAACTTTGTTGCATAAAAGGCATATGGGCAATCGTTTGTCTGCCTTTGATGGAAGAAAACCAAATTTCAAATAATCAACACTGTACTGTCGACATTTCTTCTTAGATTCAGCCATGTTTCGTATCAGTTACCTACCTGTAAAGAAAAAAATGTTTGTTTTAGTAATCATAAGGCGACTTTAATAGGATATGGCTATTTTAACAGAATAAAATAGGATTAATTAATTATTGCAATGAAAAAAAAACAAAATGCCGGCGGCAAAACTGATTTTAATTATTAAAAGCAATAAACTGCTAAGACCCATATAGAGGTTTTCACAAAACGGCTGAACCTATTTTAATGTAATATAAAATATTTTTTGAATAATTATATTTTGATACATTTCTGTAAATTCGAGAGAAAATACTTTTAAAGAATATTTTGACATCAAAACTCCGCGATTTTAATGATTTATTTTTTACTTTGATATATGTTACGAGTGGCACATAAGGACACGTACAATTTACGAAAATATTTTTAGTCATTTAGCATTAGCAACTACGAGGGCACTGAAATATGTACAAACATGTAGGTCAATCATATATCTCTCCTTTAGTTAATTACCACAGTCGGGTAAATAAATAATTTTATAATAAAAAGTACTAAAAGTTCAATCTTTCTCTGCTTTCTGTTCTTTTATAGAAGTATCGAATAACGGCCCTGTTCAGTATTTAATTTTTATTACGTACCTACCACACGCAAACATAACAAATATAATATTACAATATATAAAATAAAAGTATGAATAACAAATAGCTTACTTTTTCCGGCACTGGCAAACACTGACATCGATTCACTCACACTTTTCTTTTCAAAATTCCGGAATCAAATGAGTAACGTTTGTCCTTGGCATTCGTATTTATATTGGTGAAGAATCAAACAAGTACATGCAAGATTGCAAGCACAGCACAAGTCGTATTTCGTCCCTCTGCACGTCTGAACGGGTTGCGTTGCGGGCGGCGTTTTGCAAGTCTCGACGCGCGTTGTACTGAATATCGAATATGCAAGTTTTTACAAGTAACAGTCGCTGACCTTCTTAAAATACACTACTCAAAAAAATTAAGGGAGGTTTTAAAACAAGGAAATTAATGCTAAATAAACAGACTATCTGATCCATATGCCGGCCTAACATTTTTTTCAAGCCCGTGGACCAAAAAAAAAAGCAAAATCTGAAAATTAGAATCTTAAAGCTTCAAAATGCTTTTCTTTAAAGTTTCAATACGACCATTTTTCACCGAAATACAGCCTGTCAAAAATCACCGAAAAATTTGGAGTTTTTTTTGATCCCTTAATTTTTTTGAGTAGTGTATTATCTGCCTACATTGATAGGTAAAGCCAAGCCAACATTTTTGTTCTTTACTATCGAAACTAGATAAATTTTCGTGGACCCCCACTTACAACTTGTGAACCCCCATTTTTTTTCACGCCAACGTAGTCCCCCGTCGAGTCTCCCATGGACCCCTGGGGGTCCACCTGAACCACTTTGGGAATCACAGGTGTAGATGAAACGAAAATTATCAGGAGTGCATTACCTTTAATAATTTATCTGGTATATGTATAAAAAAAAATTCAAGGTCATCAGTTTTTAACAAAGATCGGCAACAAACTTTGTTGAAAACTCATTTGGGGTGTGTTTCGTGAAGTCATTGATCATTTTACACCTCCGTAACAAAAATTTTTATTCTAAAAGCAATCAACGCACGGACCATTAATTGCGCAAATCCGACTTGCACTTGGTTATTTGATGTTAAGTTTCCTAAGAAATTCACAAAAATATGAAGTAATTTGTTCTTTATGTTTTGGACTTTCCCAGAAGATTTTATTTGTTAATTAAAAAGGTAAACCTTAGACTTACACCTGTACACGGTTACTATTTAATTATGAAATGCGTAATGCAATAGTTAAATAATTATAAATAGAACAAATTGAAGTTAATTAATAGTGTTCAAGTAACAATGTAAGGGGAAGTCTGGTAACTGTAACAAAAACTAACATATTTGAAATTGACATCAGTCTCAAAGAGACATCATCATTTTTAAAGAGCTATTATTTAAAAAGAAAGAAATTTAGAGAATAGACTGATTAACACGTAAGCTGAAAAGTTTTTGGTCTGACACATAGATGTCGCCTTTTTCAAAAAATCCATGAAAGTACCAACTTTCAAACTGTACATGTCAATATATTATCACATTTCGACGATTAGTTTACAAATTACAGTGGTTTTAGTGAGGCTACTTTTGATATTTTCAAAACAATGGACAAAATCGAATTTCGTGTGTTGATTAAACACTGCTTTTTGATGGGAAAAAAAATACCCTTCGAGCAAAGCAATGGCTTGATAAGTGTTACGGAGACTCTGTCCCTGGAAAATCACTCATCATTTACTGGTACGCTGAATTTAAACGCTGTCGGACAGAGACATATGGTGCTAAACGCTCTGGACACCAAAGAAATCCACAAAATTGTTTTGGATGACCGGAAAGTGAAATTGCGTGAGATAGTTGACACCCTAAAGATATTTTGCATGAACATTTGGGCATGGAAATGGGTACCGTGTTTGCTCCCAGTGAACCAAAAACAACAACGTTTTGATGATTCTGAGCGCTGTTTGGACCTGTTTAAGCTCAATAAACAGGATTTTTTAATGCGATATGTGACAATTGATGAAACATGGATCCACTACTACACACCGGAATCAAATCGGCAGTCATCTGAGTGGACAGCAGCCACTATGCTGAGAAGGGGAAAAAACCATCAATAACGAATATTATATAAAGTTATTGGTGCGTTTGAAGGCAGAAATCGTAAATAAACGGCTCCAGATGAAAAAGAAAAAAGTGCTCTTTCATCAAGACCATGCTCCGTGTCACAAGTCAATGGTTACGATGGCAAAATTGTATGAATTGAAGTTCGAATTACTTCCTCATCCACCGTATTCTCCAGATTTGGCCCCCAGCGACTATTATCTATTCGCAGACCTCAAAAAATGCTTGCGGGAAAGAGATTGGGCTTCACTGAAGAAGTTATCGCCGAAACTGAAGCCTATTTTGAAGGCAAAGACAAAACCTTCTACAAGAAAAGTATAGAAATGTTAGAAAAGCATTGGACTGATTGTATCGCTCTTGAAGGAGACTATATTGATGAATAAAGTCGAATTTTGCAAAAAAAAAAAATGTCTTTTAAGTAGCTAGACTAAAAACTTTTCAGCCTACATGTTATAACAGATTACACTGGTCAACACAAGTCTTGTTTCCTTTATTTTTTTTTCTGTTATTGGGTATTTCTATGGCACTGACTATGAAAAAAATACTGGGAGATTGCTAACAGCTTTACCTTTTGAAATATACAGTTTTATTATTTTGCCAAAAAAAATACAAAAAAATAATACATTATGTTAGCAAAAAAATTCTATTGAACACTAGCAAATGATCTTTTATAAGATTTCCTTGAATGAACGACTTTAGATAGATCTCGTTGCAAACTCCAGCAGTAGTCTGCCATCATATGTGAGTCCCACCCCGCCCCTCTTCCATTGTCCGAAGATCCTGATGAAATCTTTCACCCTGCTCCTCACTAAAATCACCCAGATTTTGTGGTAATCGGTCTAAATGTGAGTGCAGGAAGTGGATTTTTATGCTCGTGTTGCACCCTAGCTCTTGCAAGTTCGATATCATGCACTCAACAAGCTCGACATGGTCGTCAGATTTCTTTTTGCCTAGGAAGCTACTCATAACCAAAACAAATGAATTCCAAGCTTTGGATTCGACTTCAGTCATTGATTTGACAAAATTAGGATCTTTCATGAGTTGCCTAATCTGTGGCCCATCAAAAATACCAGCTTTCAATTTTTCTGAACTTAATCCTGGAAACTTGCGTGAAAGAAAATTAAAACATTCGTCACTTTTGTCAAGCGCCTTCACAAACTGTTTCATTATGCCGAGTTTAATATGAAGTGGTGGAAGTATGATGCGGTCTCGGCTAACTAAAGCACGTTTATAACATTTTTTGTAATAACCGGAGTAAGTAAATTTTTTTCTTTTAAACGAGATGCTAAAATTTCAGAAGCTTCTTTTGGTAAGTTCAGATCTCTTACTAAGTCATTTAGTTCTTTCGGATTAAATGGTTGAGGTTCTGAAAGGCTACATTTGTAGTCTGAATCAGAGTCTTCACTTGATGTATTTCGTTCGGGTTCACAGAGATTTGGATCATCAGAAGATTTAGATGTGCTGGGTTGTACCTCTTGTGATTTTAATTGAGGTCGTTGAGCAGAAGATAAGTTAGGATATGACCCACTTACTTCGATTTCCAGGGTTAATTCCGTTTATTTTCACAATGTAGAAGTAGCAATCGTCATGATGGTTTCGAGGTTTCTCGCCAAATCATGGGTGTTACGAACATTATTGCATCTCTTTTTCCACTGGACCATAACCGTAGACATACCACATATTTCTGGCATACAATATGAGGAACCCATGGCTTGTCCTGATTACACAATTTTATTTTAAAGTATTAATGATACGCAGTTTTCACAAAGTCCGATATAGGTTTTCGATATTTTGCAAATATATATTCACCACAAATATAGCAAAAACAATCGGGATTAAGCACACAACATCTTCTTGACGAAGCCATATCTAAAACAACAACAAAATATATTTTAGTGTCCAATAAAAAAAACGAAAATCTAAGTAAAAATAGTAAATGAGGGTAGTTAGCTATAACTCAAAAACAAAAGCTGTTAGAGAAAAATTGTTGCCATATTTAAAAAATACGCGTCAATTTGAGATAGAAACAAAAAAAAAATCACAGGAAACAAGCAATTTTCTTTTTTTTGTTGACCAGTGTTATTTTACAATATTAAAATATTGTATAATTGTGTCTAGAATTGTGACAGTAATAGCTGCTTTTCAAGCCAGCAATTTTCTCAGAACTGATTTCTAGAATACGGGAACACGTATGATCACACAACTCTTGCAAGTCAAGACTTCCCTCCTTCCTGTAATATTAATAATCTTGATTGTCTAACAGATAGAATATCCATTTACAAGACAAATGCGTAAATTACAAAAAATTAAAGAGAAAACAAGCTTAAAATAATTATAACAACATGTATAACCCGTATATAGCACTCAAAGATGTGGACACGTCCACCGAGCATCAAGAATCTTCATCTTCATCAATTTAGTAAATTGAGCATAAGTTAAGTTGTGCATATTCAAATCGCTACAAACCACATTGAAATTATTCATGGATTCAAACAAAGGAGTCTTCATTAAAATATTAGTTCTTGGTGTACTCCAACAAAAAACATGAGGAAATCTAGTAAGTCGAGAAGACACATGAAAGTTGATCTGGGAAAGCAGATCAGGGCAGTTAATAAAGGATTTACATATCTTGAACAAAAATTGAACCAGCAAGTAAATCCTGCGATTCATCAACGAAGGCATATTGAAACGCTTTAACAAGATATTGCTTTCTATACCTCTAGGAGTGTAAGTACTGCCATCTCTAAAGCACAGAAACTTAAGGAACTTTTTCTGTACGTTCTCTATGCTATCAATGTATTTGTGATAGATTGGGTGCCAAATCACTGCCCCATATTCCAACTTAAATCGCATAAAGCGAAAATAAATCATTTTGAGTGATCCCATATCTACCAACCCCCTTGAATTGCGAAAAATAAACCCAAGCATTTTCAACACATCTCCACAAACACGATCAATGTGATTGGCAAATGACAATCGGGTATCAGACACCACCCCGAGTTTCAAGGTCAACTTATTGATAGCACACCAATTTTTAATAGTAAGTATGTCTTTCTGAAGTACAATACAATCATTAATATCATGAATTACCCGAAACAGCTTAAGATCGTCAGTAAATAAGAGTGTGCTACTAACAGTGGACTCAACAGTGTCATTTATAAAAACTGAAAACAACAGTGGTGAGAGGTTACTGCCCTGTGGAGCGCCGCTAGCAGTGAAATGAATGATGACCTTGGATATTAACATATTGAATACGATTATGAAGATATGACCGAAGGAATAATATCGAACCATCGTGGAACCTCATATTATCAAGTTTACATGCTAGAGTGGAATGATCTATACGATCAAATGCTTTCGTGAAGTCTGTGTAGATAGCGTCTACCTGCTGACGATCTTCAAGGGCTTTCCCCGTGAATTGCGCCAAGGAAGCCAAATTGCTAACCGTGCAGCCGTTGCCAAAGGAACCATGCTGAGTCTGCATCAAACGTCCCCTAATCTGCTTAAACGATGAGTCATATATTACCATTTCGAAAACTTTAGCAAATGGTGACAATATTGACACAGGCCTATAGTTGGGAATGATACCAGTATCGCACTTCTTGAATACAGGTGTAATTATTGTCGTTTTCCAAATTTCAGGAAAAGTTTTAAATTTCAGGGATAAGTTATAGATGAAAGACACAAGGACCTCAACAAGGCTCGAGCATAGTCCTTGATAATAAAACAAGGGATCTTATCAGGGCCTTAAGTGAACTTATTCTTTGACCTCGCCAGAGTACCCAAGATCATATCATCAGTGAGGCAGGGAAGGGAGACAAGAGGAATCAAATCGCCACTTCCCTGGAGATAATTATGTCTTGTTGGTGTAGGGGCACAATACATACCACAAAAAAAGTGTGCAAAAGCATCCGCAATCTTTTTCGAATCCGTACAAGAGCATTGTAGGTCATTGTCCGTGAAAGACTCCGGTAGCGAGGTCGTCGACCTTTTAAGTTTGATTAATCACCACGTATGGAAACCTCAGCCCTCCTCAGATCATTATTGTAAGCAAGATGGATTCTCTTTTTGATTTATCTTCTCAGTTCATTGTATTCGTTACGGTGTCAATTTCAGTTAGGTAATATTTGAAAATGGTGGACAACAATTATTTTTCGCTGAAGTAAGATTTTTGTACGAAATGAAGATATTTACCCCTTTGCTTTTGACTTGTTTTTTAATTATTTGATATTGCCACTTTGACCTTCGTATTTTCAATAAGTGCTACAGTTTCATCTTCTGTAAATGGAATTACAATATCTAATAAAGGAACCTCCTCTGTAGGCTCCTCTAAAATATTTTCGATCAATCGAATTACATGTTTTTTGCCAGAATCACGTAACTTTTTGAAGTATGCACATCGTATTTGAGCCACAGACTAGGTATCTGAAATTTTTCGGACCATACGAAACTTCGTTGATCTTAAACTTTCGTCGAAATCTGCCGTAACAGGCCTTCCGACCATGCTAGGATGATCGTAATTAACAACGAATTCACTAGATAACCATGCACTATTCTTTCTTCGGAATACATCTGACCTGCATATAGCGGAACGAAGAGCGAAATGGTTTCTCATGTATCATTTTCAACTCATCATTATTTACCTGAAAATGTTCTTTGATGTGACTCACCAGACAGTTTAGATTTCTGTCAGTTAATACAAAAATTCAGGTTTTAATTATTAAAGCAGAACTCCATTGTTGTGGATTATCCATAATCCAAATTTTTCGTCTTCCAGGTCATCATGTCTCTTTGATAAGGGTCTCTCTAAGTTGCTGTTGCTACAATTACTCTTAACCTATATTAATATTTCTTTTTTTTTGCCAGTGAAGAGCTAATAAACCATCTATTTAAATGAGGCTTACCTCTAAGAATATTATCTTTGAGTGCCAATAATGTAAGAGATCAAGGCTGAATATCCCCTTAAAAAAAATGCCAGATGTAACATAATACTCTAACGCATTTACAAAAGTTACATCAAAATTAGAAATACTCCGATAGTTGCGACCGTAATAATTTTTACCACTTTATGATTCATAGGCACAACCCTGAGTTTAACTACATTAGTATATCCTTCATGTGATTAATTCGCAAAAAGTGACACCTTATTCAATAGTTTCTAGAAGTTATTTTGAGTAAAGCAGTTTACTTTAGGATTTTTGGTACTGTCCCTTAGTAGCTTGTCTATTTTCTTTTAATAAATGAAAACTAACTCCTCGGTTATGTACAACCACATACCATTATGCTACAGTTTGTCAAGTGCTATCCTTGCGTTGCCGAATTTGTAGGGACGATGATGAATTGTAGAGCAAAGCTTCACCGTCTGGCGTTTTACCGGAAAAACTAAGAGCGAGAAGAGGTTGATTCCTGATTCGACCATCTCAAATATTTAATCTCGCCTAAGGGAAAACGTGACAAAAAAAAAACCGATTATGCTGGACAATCTTTAGCAAATTCTTCTATCGCAGAGGTCAAAAATGAAAAATATTAAGGAATAAATGTGTGAGTTCTTGGGGCTAAATCAGTGTTTCTTAACCTGTGGAGCGCGTCCCACTAGGGAGACGTGATTACACTATTGGGGGGAGGGGGGGGGGAGCGTATCGAAAAGAAATTATTATTATTAAAAACATTCATAAAAAACATTTATATAATTTATTGAAAGGAAAGCAAAACAAAATACATTCTGACATAATAAAATATAAAATACACATTTACACTGATATAATTCACCTATAAATAGGATTGTATTAGTACCGCACAATGTATCTGCCTAATAATTAACATATCAATACTGAATTAAAAACAAGTTTAATAATTATTAGTGACTCCCTTGGGCCTGTTTTGCACAGCAAAGATTTTCGAAGGATGGTTTAATATTAGAAATAATTACTTTGAGTTATTTTTCTATATTTAGTTGAGATCTATATTATGTTTTCAAAGCAGCCACCGGAGAAAATCCAGTTTCGCAAAGATAGGATATTAAAAATGGTAATGGTATACGAAATACTCTTGTTTTCAGTGCAGAAAACTCATCATTCACCCCTGCCTAAAATTTAAAGAGTGATGATTTATTATTAAATTGTCTTTTGATTTCGCTACTTGCCGTGAAGTCTATGAAGATTTCTTCTTCGGAAGTGAGAGCCCTTCGGGAGTATTTTGAAATGGATCCCAACCCACTCGTAACTTGCTACCAAGTTGTCTTCAGTAAGCAAATACTTTTTAAAATTCTTCATCATGGCTAGATGATTTTCAATGGTTACTAAAACAACTTTCACATGTTGTTCTTCAGCCTTGTATGTTTTAACACATTCACCCACATTTGCAAACATTTCTAGGTTTTTTTGCTTTACATTTCTGCTCCACAATTCCAGTGTTCTACAAAAAGCATTAATTTTATCACTTGGATCGAATATATGTATATTTATTCCTTGGAGTTCAAGATTTAAGGCAGTGGTGTCAAACTCAATTTTGCAGAGGGCCATATATTAAATTTAGAATGTGTAGGCGGGCCAGATTCAAATAAAAAAAATTTACTGAATTATTATAACATTTTATTTATTTAATTATATAGTATATAATATACGGTTGTTAAAAATTATATCAAAGTTATAAAAGAGGGTAATTATTTTGAGCTCGAGGATCCAGATACCTGACTTCTCTTGTTTTTGACAAGCTCATTGATGTCAGGTATCATATTCGTTGTAGTTATTTTAAGAATTGATTGGAGATGTTCATTCGAAAGTCTTGTGCGATGTTTGTTCTTATTTATTTTCATGACGGAAAACATCTGCTCACATAAATAGGTGCTACCAAACATGCAGAGAATGCGTGCTGCATGCTTTTTTAATTCCGGGTAGTTATCCAAATTCTTGAAATATTGTGTATAAAATGTAAGAGCGTTAATCTCTTTAAATTTTTCTTTCAAAATACTGTCCGATTGAAGATCTATCAACTCCATTTGCAAATGAACTGGTGCCTGTGAAGCTTCAAAATTGAATGGATTGTTGAAAATTGGGAATTCCATTTCATTCATTTTGTGAAAGTCTTCAAAACGATTGTTGAATTCCGTGATCAAATTTTGCAGAAGTTGAGAATATTGATCCAATTTTTTTTGGTTCACTGTGCCAAATGATTTTAAATGAGGGAAATGATCCAAAGTTTGATTTTTTACCTGATTTTCCCACAGCCTCAACTTTGTTTCAAAGGCTTGATTACATGAATACATTTGAGTGACAATCAGATTTTTAACCTGTAACTTTACATTCAGATCAGTCAAGTGTTTATTCATATCTACCAAAAAGGCACAATCAACCCACCAGTCATTGTAATAATCAATTGGGTTGCGTTTTTCTAACATGAAAGCTTGAATAGGGTCACGTAATGCAAAAAAAATTTCTAAAACTACTCCTCGACTGAGCCAACGAATTCGGTGAAGTAAGGAACATCAGAAAAAACTTTTCGTCCAAATCTTGTAAAAACTGCCTGAACTGTCGGCGATTTAGTCCTCTGCTCCTTATAAAATTTACTATTTTAATTATAGGTTGCATGACATGGTCCATTTTTAAATGTTTGGATGCCAATGATTCCTGATGAATTAAACAATGAAATCCTACAAAATTCCCTGGTGTTTTCTGTTTTAATTTAGTTACAACGCCCGAATGTTTGCCAGCCATGGCAGGAGCGCCATCCGTAGTTGTGCTGCTAAGTATATTCCAGTCGAGTTCATATTCTGCTATCAAAGGCTCAATTGCAGAATAAATATCATTTGCTGTTGTAGTACCTGTCAATGGAACGCACTTTAATAGTTCTTCAGTTATTTCAAAGTTACTGTTAATACCTCGTATAAAAACAGCAAGTTGAGCTGTATCAACAGTATCAGTGCTCTCGTCAACAGCCAGTGAAAAGTTTGTAAATTCCTTAATTTTCTCCTTCAGTTGAAGAACCAAATTTTGAGATAAATCATTTATTCTTGAAGCAACAGTGTTTATTGACAGCGAAATATTTTGAATTATTGACTTTTGAAATGGAAATGAAAGATCGGCAACTTTCAACATACAGTCTAATAAAATCACCATCAGTGAAAGGTTTTGATCTCTTCGCGATTTCTAATGCAATAATAAAACTTGATTTCAGGGCATCTTTGCTCTCAGTATTAGCTTTAGTAAACATCGATTGTTGACCTTGAAGTTTAGATTTTAAAGATGACAATGTGTCCATTCTTATTTTTTCAGTGTAACAATCGAATTTTGATTTATGATTCGTATCATAGTGTCTCTTCAAGTTAAACTCCTTACAAACAGTAACTGTTTGATTGCAAATCAAACACAGTGGTTTACCTTTCTATTCTATGAAAAAATATGCAATTTCCCATTTAGACTGAAAAACTCTGCACTCACTATCAACTTTACGTTTTTGTGACATTATGCCAAAATCGTAACAATTATGGAACTCGACACAACAATTATGGATATCGCACGCGCACGGCACAAACAAATGCACAATACCTTCACAATCACTACTTCGCAGTACAACTAAAATCCTTCTCCGACCGTATCGCTTCGATTACTCGACTCACACTCAACTGACTCACGTCGCGCCGACGCACTCCTTTTATAATATCGATAAGGAAGGTTCTAGTCTAGACTCGAAGCGCGTGGAAGATTCTATTGTTCTCAACAAAAATAATAGGGTATTTCCGCTTGTTGCTAGGAGATGGCGTTATTGTCTATCTCTCTCGCTTGTCAAGGCACGCGCTGCCCTTGAAATTACTTATAAATGTAGTGTGCGCATTTTAAAACTTCCGTAGAGGAATCGAGTGAAGTCTAAAAGCTCTAAAAAAACATGATTCTTCTTTCTGTGACACATTGCGATCGCGGGCCTTATTGATACGTCCCGGGGGCCGGATGCGGCCCGCGGGCCGTATCTTTGACATCCCTGATTTAAGGTATTTAGTTTCTCAAATACATCGACCAAGGAGCTCAATTTCATCACAAATAAACTATCTCGAAACTTTTCGGCGTCTGGTCGGTTTTCCTCTTCTAGAAAAATGGCGATTTCATTTCTTAATTCATAAACACGTTGCAAATATTTCCCACATGATAACCATCTTGCCTCGCAATAAAATAGTAACGCTGAATGTTCGGCACCCATGTCTTTATAAAGTACAAGAAAAATTCTAGATTTTAGGAGTCTCATTTTAATATAATTTACTACGGTTATAACTGTAGTGAGCATAATATTCAGAGCAGGACTCATTTCTTTGGAAGTCAGAGCTTCTCTGTTGATTATGCAAATGTGTCCACATACATACAGTGGAGATTTATCTAAAAAATGATTTCTGCTTTACATATGATTTTAATTTTAATTCGAAGAATTCTCGGGGTTTGTTAAGGTACTCACTATGAAGCATTTCCAAAGGTCATTTAAGTTTATTTGGTTTCATGCTATCTGCCGCCAAGATTTTTGATCAAATAACACACAGGGGCCTTTCTTCTTCATTTATTTCAGTAGTGGTAAACCCTAAATATAAGTATTCTTGAGAATATTTTCTTGATTTTATTTTCGGAACCACGCTCGTCTGTGCACTTATTGATGCTTCACTATCTTCTACTGCCGTGAATACTTAATACCTTGAATTTCAATTAACACATAAATTACAACATACACATTCACGATAAATCCGATAGCAGTAGAAGGATTAAATCGACTGAGACGGGCTGTAATTGAACGGGGTGCAGCATTTATACACTTTTGGGCAGACTTTCCGAATGTTCGAGACAACTCGGAACTTCTCGGGAAGCCGCTACCGATAGGGTGGACGTGACAGAGAGCAATAGAGAGGCATCGATTCTAGTTTTGTCAACGCAGCAGATATCTGTTGGCAAATATGAATAAATTTACTTATTCTTGGTAGTTTGTAAGGTTTGTAATTAAGGTCATAATGTAGCTTTAGCATCAAAATACTGAAAATACATTATTATTGCATGCATTGTTATTGTATGAGAGGGGAGGTGGTGCGATGAAAATTATGTTTGAAAATTGGGTCGCAAATACTGAAAGGTTGAGAAACACTGTGCTAAATACACCTGGGTACAATGCCGAAGATTTATATTTTTAGTGTCGAAAACGACAACCTCCATCAGTGGTTAGCGTGGTATACTGGGATGAGTAACAGTGTATTTGACCGAAGGGTCGGACCATGAGTTCCAAAAAATACTTAAAAAAGAGACGGTGCTGAAAATTTATTCCATATTTTCAAAATTAAGTCTGAGTCTTTTCAGCCCTAAACTTTAAAGATAAAATACGTTTTCCCCTTTATTAGCTGGAGTTTTATCTAAGAAGAATACATGGTATTATCGGAAGAGTGGAACTAACGGACGTTCCCCTAGGTGATAGATGACTAGAGCTTACAACCAGTACTTACGAAAAAAATTTAAAATTTAATTAGCTTAACTTGTTTTATGGTAATGTTAATTTTTTCTACAGTTTAATCGAATTAACACAATAGGTTACACCTACCAAAATGCTCTGGAGCTTTTTCTGGATGATTTTTATAAGTTTTGAGACTTTTGATGCAGTACACTTGCGTAAGTAAAATATTTACAATAGTGGTAACGTAAAATTAAGAACACAGTGGAACATTAAGCTTAATAAAAATTGTTCGGTGTAAAAGAAAACAACCTGTTTCATTATTAGACAATGAATATATAACACTGTTTTTGGTTTCGGGGTAGCATAACTTTTACTTAATAATCAGATATGTAATATATGTGTTTGTTGTGTTATTTTACTAATTAAAAACATTTAAAATAAATTAAAAAATATTGACTTTATATATTCGAAATAAAATTTTATTAACACCAGGACCAGGCTGGTTTTAGCTCCGGCCATAGTACAAATGATCATCTTCAGTGTCTAAAAACTCTCATTGAAAAAACATTTAAGTATAATCACCCTTTGGCACTTATATTTGTCGACTTCCGCAATGCTTTCGACACGGTAGAACTGTCTGAAATTTTGGCAGCGTTACAAGGAATTAGAATTGATCGAAGATATTGCAATATTATCAGGAATATCTACCTAACTGTGAATCTTCATTCACTTACAATAAAAAACATATCAAACGAGGGGTCAGACTTTCACCCAAGTTATAAACAACAGTCCTCGAATATGCCCTCAAAAAAGTAGAATGGAAACATAAAAGTGTGGTCCTTGATGGAGAGAAACTCCACTTTGTGGACGATATTGTTCTTATATCGGACAACCTCGGAGAAGCCAAAAATCTACCGCAAGAGTTACATAATGTACACACGCAGCAGAAGTAGACCTTCTACCCGCTAGAGTGACGATTTGAAGAGAGTTGTGACGAGCTGGATTGCGACCGCCCAGAACAGTAATCTGGGTACATTTTGAGGAAGCTTATGTCCGACAAAGGACGCAGGAGGCTGTATGGTGATGATGACTATAAATGAATGAATTTTTAATCATAACTGTACTATTAAAATACTGAAGTTTAATTGACTTCAGTAAAATATATGTGAGAGATTCTTTACAGTTTTCGTTCTGCTGAGTCTTTTATCAAACGAGCAAAGCTTGAGACTGCACGCTCGATCCGAGGAGTTGACGCGCACCACTGAGTCTATGAGCAACTGCTAAGTTGTAAAAGTGTGCAGTTAATTAATTTGCTCTTCTTATATAATTGAGTTATCGGATTCGTTTTCTGCGGAAAAAAACACAATCACCCTATGCAATCTCGGAACAAGATAAAAACCAAAAATTTGTTGTATTGTGTTATTTACGTGTCCACTAACATATTGCCAAAATGGGAACCAAAAAATTTCCAAATTTTCCTTGACTAGATAAGTTCTTTGTATCAGCTGAAAAATACAATTGATTTTAAAATTTAGACATTTTGCAACCAAATGAATGAATGAACTTTTAAAAGCCTTGTAATTCGTAGGTTAGAAAAGAAGGATCATTTTGTAATGTAAAATAAGAACTACTCAGTATATATCACCACTACACCAAACACTTTATTTTTGCACTTCGGGCATGTTCGGCAATGCTAGACCTTTCTGTTCTATTGTATTTTAAGTGTGCTAAGTGTTTTTTAAATCTTGTTTTGATTGACCTTTTTGTTTCCCCAACATACTTTTTGTCACAGTCACAACTACTTTTATAAATTCCACTTTTTTCACAATTGGGAATCTTATCTTTGGGATTTCCTAAGATATTCCTCAGATTGTCTGATGACTTATAGACTAAGGTGAGGCCTACCTTATTAAATACCTTATTGAGTCCCTTGCTATATTTCGGATTAGGTATGGAGACATACTTGGTGTTGTTTTCTTCGCGTGTAAAAAAAGGTGGAATTGGCACACTTGTGCTTCCACAAACTTTACAATATCTCGAAGAATTACTTAGAATGAATGACTTTGAAGACGAAATTATTCGTGAATACTTATCTAACTTTCTATGGAACAAAATTATTTCCAATATAACAATCAATTTTATGTTCAGAAAGAAGGAACAGCTATGGGTAATTGCTTATCACCTTTTATAGCCAATTTATTCATGAGTAAGTTTGAAACCGAAGCCAGTCAAGAATTTGAATATTTCCCAAGGGTATGGTATAGGTATGTGGATGATATTTTTGCGATTTTTGATACAAAGAAAGCAAATATTGATGATTTTGTTTCTAAATTAAATAGCCGCTATGATTCCATTAAATTCACTTACGAAATTGAGAACAAAGGACAATTGCCTTGTCTAGATATTTTAATTATTAAAAATAATAATAGATTAGAATTTGATATCTATAGGAAGGACACAGTAACAGATAGATATATTCCTAATGATTCATTTCATTGCAAACAACATAAATTAGCCTCATTACATTTTTTAGTTCATCGTTTGGTCACTTTCCCTCTGAATAGAGTAAACTTTAATAAAGAAAGGACTCGTATTAGAAATATAACTAGAGTTAATGGTTATGACCATGACTTAGTAAATAAGCTAATAAATAGACATAAGTTTACGTTTAATATTCAGAATTCCACCTTTTTTACACGCGAAGAAAATAACACCAAGTATGTCGCCATACCATATAATCCGAAATATAGCAAGGGACTCAATAAGGTATTTAATAAAGTAGGCCTCACCTTAGTCTATACGTCATCAGACAAGCTGAGAAATATCTTAGGAAATCCCAAAGATAAGATTCCCAATTGTGAGAAAAGTGGAATTTATGAAATTAGTTGTAATGATTGTGACAAAAAGTATGTTGGGCAAACAAAAAGGTCAATCAAAACAAGATTTAAAGAACACTTAGCACACTTAAAATACAATAGAACAGAAAAGTCTAGCATTGCCGAACATGCCCTTGAAGCTGATCATACTGTAACATTAGATAATCTAAGATTAATAAGGAATGTATCTGATAGGAGATTGTTGAACGCATACGAAAGTATGGAAATCATAAAATGTAAAAGTAGTTTAAATAAAGACAGAGGGCCTATTCCTTATAGTCCCCTCTACTGGTTACTTGACCGGAACTGATGGCCTTGCCTATGTCATTAGTTCCGCTTGAGTAATTCAAGGGTTAGGCTAAGTATAAATAGGGTAGATTTGTAGTTTAGCTTTAGTCAATCATCGCTCCTGATGAAGCTAACATGGTTAGCGAAACGCGCGTCGAGTGCAAAAATAAAGTGTTGGGTGAAGTGGTGATATATACTGAGTAGTATCATTGTGCCAAAGATTCCACATTCCCAACTTAGGTAAAATAAGAAGGTTAAAATCAACGCGCACTTCTCCTTCTTAGGGTGCCCTCTCCCTTCGGAAGTTAGCTGTTATCTTGGTTATTGTAATTTCTGATACCGCGGCTCTAAATAGTTGTATGAAAGTACAACCAAACTATTCTGTTAAGTTCTTCAGCCACGACGTGGGACTCCAGACTGCAAATCTTTTGGATTCTATATTTCCTTCCATTATGAGCTATAAAATATTGTAACATTCTCCTCGCATGATGTGGCCAAAGTATTTTAGTTTATTGGTTTTTATTTCATTGATTAGTTCTCTCTTCTTGTTCGTTCGTCTGATCACTTCCTCCTGCAGATTCTCTGTGTCCAGGATATTTTCATAATTCGCCGATAAATCCACATTTAAAATTATTCCAATTTTTCATTGTAACTTTGTTGATAGTCCAGGCCTTTAATACAGAATCGGAATCACGTAGCAGTTTGCCACTCGGAGTTGGAGTTGTGAATTCGAGTTACGATTAGTATAAAGTTGCCTTATTTTGAAAAATGCCCTTCTGGCTTGCTGTATTTTACTGTTCATTTTTCAAAGTCTGGCCGTATTTATTTATGATCCATGTTCGCATATATTGGTATTTAGAGACTTTGTCTATCGGAGTTGACTCTGTGTTGATATTTGTATGGACCGAAGGAGTCTTACTTATTATTAGAGACCGGATTATATCCAACATAAAAATCTTGAAATATGCATGCAAATATGCCTGAAAAATGCTTAAAATATGCATGAAAAGGGTCAAAATATGCAATATTAAATAATAATAAAAGTAGTACTTTTTAGTTCTTTATTTCAAAATCAACATAAAATTAACAAGTTATCGACGATGTTTAAATTTAATTAACAATTATTCAACATTTTTTAAAATTATTTAACATTTGTATTCTTGTACACGTAAACAATAAGGTATTGTTCCAAATGTTGGGTAGTAAGATTGTATCTTCGATCACTTAAAATATTTTTATAAGTGGAAAAAGACCGTTCCACATCCACTGAGGGAACTGGGCAGTATTTAAATTTGGGTGCTATGTTAGCACTTATGGTTTCTGGCAAAAGTTCACCCGTCCCATTAATAAAACTATCAATTTGACACAAAGGTTCAAATTGCACAAAATGTTTTCAAACTTTTCTTTAACTCTACGCGGGAATACATCTGGCAATGAGGAGTTTATTTGACGGATTTTATTCATTGACTGAATTGATTCGGTCAACGCCAAACCTCGAGTTTCAAGCTTTTTAATACCCGCAGGTATGTGGGAAAAGTGAGTGCTAATCAAAGCTATGTTTTTTTTTTAATATCAGAATCGTTAAATGCTTCCTTGGATTGACGAACTGCCATAGCCTCTGCACTATCGAAGTCATTTACTACACCTTTGATGGCCTCGAAATATTCATTGTAAAATAGCTTCAATCCATGTTCCCCATCGAATTACCACTGGTTCGGGAGGTAAAGGCACATTTGGCAGTTTTTCTTTATAGGCGTTATTGCGAGCAGGTGCCTTAAAAACACTTTCTTTGCTGATGAAATCAATTTATTTTCATTTCCAAACGTGGATCGTACTTCTTCAGCGAGTCGATGGACTCCGTGAGCAAAGCACGCCACATGAATTAAATATGGATAAAATACTTGGAGGACTTTGGCTACCTTGATCATATAGGGAGCAGTATCTGACAGAAATATAAACACTCTTTCATCTGCAGAAGATTCAGGAAATATTTTTTTAATATCCTCATGTAGGCCACCAAATAGGAAGAAGAAGGCTCTAATCTTAATGCACCCACAATTAAATTCGCAATATAGCGACCACGACTGTCGGTAGTTTCATCAGCTAAAATCCAAATAATGTCATCCTTAATGTTCATTACGTATTTCTACCAGAACATGTTGGTAAAATTGTTGGTATGTAATTTTTACGCAGTGTTGATTCGTCTGGTATTTTTTGATTCAAGCAATATTTTCGCAGAAAATCTTTGAATGTAGGATTTGTAAGTTTGTGGAGGGAAATATTACTTGCATGCAATGCTTCACATAAATCCATGCTAAAGTGGTTTTTTTGTTTGCCTATAGAAGTGGAATCACTGCTACTTGCTGCTGTTATAAGTTGTTGTCGTGGGCCTTTTTTTTGCAATCCTGCGATATGTAGACTTGTCTTGACATGCTGGTCAATTTCAAACTTTTTTTTGTGTGCACGAAACATTTTTCTTGCAAACTCGACAATATAAAACATTTCAGTCGTATGTAAATGTTTCCAGGATAATCAGCTACCCACGAAGAGACACTTTTTTTGCGGATGGCATGGTACACGTTAAACTTTAACACAACACGTTAAAAATTGCAAAAAGACTACACTTATGCAAGCGCGTCAACAATAATGTTAAAACTGATATCTTGTTTTAAAATAAAAATTCGTCTTCGAGAAAATTGTTTATTGGATCCACGCTTAAACAAATATTCTTAGAAACTAACTACTTATTACTTAATATTCCGACCAAGAAACCCCCCCCCCCCCCATTCGGAGGTTAGCTGTCATCTTGGTTATTGTAATTTTTGATACCGCGGCTCTAAATAGTTGTATGAAAGTACAACCAAACTATTCTGTTAAGTTCTTCAGCCACGACGTGGGTCTCCAGCCTGCAAATCTTTTGGATTCTATCTTTCCTTCCATTATGAGCTATAAATATTGTAATATTCTCCTCGCATGATGTGACCAAATTATTTTAGTTTATTGGTTTTTATTGCATTGATTAGTTCTTTCTTCTTGTTCGTTCGTCTGATCACTTCCTCATTGCAGATTCTCTGTGTCCAGGATATTTTCATAATTCGCTTATAAAACCACATTTAAAATCATTCCAATTTTTCATTTTAACTTTGTTGATAGTCCAGGCCTTTAATATAGAATTGGAATCACGTAGCATTGTGCCACTCGGAGTTTGAGTTGTAAATTCAAGTTACGATTAGTATAAAGTTGCCTTATTTTGAAAAATGCCCTTCTGGCCTGCCGTATTTTACTGTTTATTTTCAAAGTCTGGCCGTATTTATTGTTGATCCATGTTCGCAGATGTTGGTATTTAGAGATTTTGTCTATCGGAGTTGACTCTGTTGATATTTGTATGGACCGAAGGAGTCCTACTTATTATCATGTATTTTGTCTTCTTAAAATTCATTTTGAGTCCATATTCATTGCTGATTCTATTTATTTCTTGAAGAAGTACCTGAAGGTCCTCTACACTGTCCGCCCCAAACAAGGTATGACCATACGTACGGCGTATCGGATGTTGGCGTTTCATTTTCCATTAATTTTAATGCTCACTTCTTGGCCGGAGAGAACTTCTTCGAATATATGATTCGAATAGCGGTTGAACAGAAATGCAGGCAGGACACATCCTTGCCTTACGCCTCTCATTATTTTTATGTCTGCCGATGTTTTCCCTTTGGTATTGATTTCCGCAGTTTATTCCAGTAGAGATTTTTATTGATTCTTATGTCTTTGCAGTCGAGTTGACTAAAAATTCAAATAGTTTATCATGTCAGTCTGTCAAGTAAGAACGTGTCCGCGATAATTTATTTTTGGTAGTAGCGATTCTAGCGATTCAACAAAAAATCGGTAGGGGAATCTTTGTCTATGACGCATTTTAGTAAAAGTGTTAGTCGATTCCGAACTTCCGTCGAAATCACGTAAAATCCAAAATGAGTCATTTGTTTGCGCATCAGTTCGAGGCAGTCTTTCTTTGTTTCCATCCGAAGTGGTCTAAAATGACCCATTCCGCGGCCGCTAAATATATTAAAAAGTCGGTATCATTTGTGAAGAAGTGGGTAAATCATTTTAACGAGGCGAAAAATGTTGACGACTTACTAAAACGTCGCTCGGTAAGCAAAGTCACTCCGAACGAATCGTTTTCTTGTTTTCACGGGACCCGAAATTGGCGCTGCATCAAGGAGTGGCAAAATTTAAAAAATCGGATTTGAATATGTCCCATGAGACCAGTCGACAACATCTTCGTGCTCATGATGTCAAATTGCGAAGCACGGTGAAGAAACCTTTGCTGGACGAAAATCACATCGCGAAGCGGATCGCTTGGGCCCACGATAAGGTACTAGAGTGGCCCTCACACTTATTGGACGCCAGCCCTATTGAAAACGTTTGGTTCCTTGTAAAGAGATAGCTCAGAGGAATGACTCTGAGGACTTTGACTCAGTTGTTTCGCGAGATTCAAAAAATTTGCAGAGTTTGCAGAAAATCTCGTCGACAGCATGCTTTGAAGATGCCAGGCGATTGTTGATGCAGGAGGCGATTTGACACCAACGAATACATTGATGGCAAAAATTGTTTTCGAAACACAATTTTTGCAGAATACCAGCGGTCACGTTCTTACTTAGACTGTAGTTTTCTTTAGGAGCATGATGAAAGTTGTCTTCTTGTCTTGTCTTCCTTGTATTTGCTTCTGCTCCCTTGGGGCAATTTGCAAGACGACGAAAGTTGATTGAAGCCATTTTAATGGTATTATTCTTGTATTATAAATGGTGTTATACAGAGCTATAAGAATATGTAGTTGTTCACATTACCATCCTGACTAGGTGCTCTTCCATCTTTCAAACATTTCACGGCGTGGATTACTTTGCTTTCTGTGATAGGCGGTCCTTCCCCACGCCTATGTCTTGTTTAGTCTCTGTATGTCTGTCTCCGAACAATATGCACACAACTCCCAATAACATTATGTTACTTTGTTACAATTTACCAAATAGTAAGTATTCTTTTTTACATTGTAGCACCCGAAATTCACAAGTGCAGTAGACCTGATCCAGAATTTGACAGTTGCATGGCTAAAACTATAGCTTATGCCACATTTTTCTTCAAAGATGGTAAGTAATATTAGATATATTAACAAAGCGTAAACCAAGCCAGACTTTTTTAGCCCTGAAGGATAACTAGGTAAGCTATAATTTTGTCAGTAGAGACAACGCTATGCAGACAATACAATTTTAACTCCAACATGGGGCCTTGTGTCCGGTTTGCGCATCTCGCACTATAAAAAGAACAGGTTTAAATAAAAAAGAAGTATTAGACTACAAATTATTTCGGTATATTTGAAATAAGTATTTTAAGATTCTGTTTATAATTTAATCAATTTCTCGTAATTTTAAGCTGTAGAGGTAGTAATTGTAAGGAACCCAAATAACCACTTCATGAGATACTGCGGGGAATCTCAAAATACGAAGCTATGTTTTATTGTATTTAAGGCCTTTTAAATGCAATAAAGTGGGTTTGAAGCTGCACAAATGATTTGGTAAACTTACCAGGTATGGTACCAGCGATTTTGAGCTGGTTACTTTGATCTTTCTATGGTAAGCGTTTTGGACAATATGTGTTGTAAACGGACTAGAAAATGCTGTTTAATGGTGGATTTATATATAGAGGATGCCATTTAAAAAAAAAATCCGAAATGGATTTGTAATATGCCAAATTTGACAAATGACAAATTTTTTGTTGACATATTTGGCCTCCTCATAAAAAACTAAGTTTAATACTGGAACAATTTTCTTGGTATGTTGAATAGAAAAATAGTGAATTAGGTTAGACATCTAAAAAAATATTCCAGTTCTTCACTTTCGTATTTTTATCCTCCTCGAGAAGTCCTTTTCTCTCATTCTTCATTGTTTTAGTTACGATATGATTACATATTCTTGGAAATCTTTTTAAGCCAGGGATTTCTCTTTGCCTTCCATAAAGACTTCTACACTACTGTTATGTTTTCCTTTCTGTTATAATCATTTTTAATAAATATTTCGTTCATATCTCGCTTTGTACTCTCTGAAACAAACCATATTATTACATTTATTTTTAATTTACTCTTCTTCCTTATTTTTTCAAAATAACACGTTTCTAGAATTAAGAGTTCTATAAGAAAAATCGGCCAAGTGCAAGTCGGCCTTGCGCAATTGGTTGTTTTTAAAATAAAAATTTTTGTTACGGAGGTGTAAAATGATTAATGATTTCACAAAACATACCCCAAATGAGTTTTCAACTTACTAAAACTGATGACCTTGAAATTTTTGTTTTTTTTTAAATACCAGATAAATTGTTAATAATATTGCATTTGTGATAATTTTCGTTTAATCTATATCCTGTGGGCAAATATTCCAGAGTTTTTTCAAAAATTTTTGATTAGTACTTTTCGAGATAAAGGAGAGACAGCGGTTTTTTGCAATTTTTTAAAAGTAATTAAAGAAAAGTGTGCGGAAGTATTACATTATATATATTTTTGATCTCGTGTTTTTACAAGTTTTCATGTTAGACTCCACTCGATGACCTGGTACAAAAATTTTTTTTCACTTCCGATTTTACCCCCCAAACCCCTTAGGTCAAAATTTAACTTTCAAAACTACCCAGCTCTAATGAAGCCATCAATTCCTATATTACTGCCAAATTTCAACTTTCTATGTCAACACAGACAACAAAGTGATCTTATTAGTGCTCCCTACGGAACATTAAAAATATAAAGTTTGCGTCATATGTCAGAAATACGATGTGTAATTGTTGCTATTTAACTGCGTAAAAAAGGATTAAAAACATTAGAACTTGTGTGTTCAACATTTTTACCCAAGTCTTCAAATAAGTAAGTTGGAGTGGTGGGCTGTTTATACTCACTGACTCTGTACATGAATACTTATATGGAAGGACAGATCGTTGTAACATCTTGGAAGAATTTAAAATTATGGTCCAGACTTTGTATTTGCTTTTGTTCTTATTTACCCCAATACTACTACATACTATATGTTATATTGTAGGTAATCAAGAACTAAATATACCAGCATCAGAACCTATCAAAATAAAACAATTAGACATTCTTGCCGACCCAGGAAAATCTCTCAGCCTTAATCAGCATTATGAGAACGTTAAAATGTATGGCTCATCCATTTCTAACGTTACCAAATTTAGGTAAGTTGTTGAGCTCAGTTTATTGTTGTTGATTGTGAGCTAGCATTAGCTGAAAGCTAATTACGAAGACAACACCAGTGAGGAGTCATTATTTTAACATTATTAGTAGTTGTAGTCTTGGTTTATGTTTCAGCTTGAGGTTGATAAACATCTCGCTGTCTCTCTCTCTCTTTCTATATATATATATATATATATATATATATATATATATATATATATATATATATATATATATATATATATACATATATATATATTATATATATATATATATAATATATATATATATATATAAGTAGTATAGCAAACGTGCTTCTGGACCACATTTGACCTTGAAAGTTAACCCGACCTTGCGGAGTACCTGAGAAGTGAATTCAGGAGTTTTCAGTCATTTGGGAGATGTCTTCTGGAAGTTGTTTCAGGCAGGTGTTTCTTCGTCCGCATAAGTGTAGTTAGTTACGTTTTTGTTGACCTTTGACCTCTATCAGTACAAGAATTCCAAGAATAGCTGAAAATCTGTTACCTGTTTACCTGTTTACCTGTATACCTGTATACCTGTACCTGTGTTACCTGTATACCTGTAATTTACCTGTAATTTACCTGTAATATCTGAAGAAGTGTTCAATGACGTCACAAGTCCAGTGGATGTATCTCAGTGCCTTTTAGTCATTGAAAGACCTTGGGGACTTAGAATAAATGTGTGTTAAATGTTGTGTATTAAATGAAATAAGTTAAAAAAAGTGAAGTCATGTTGTAGGATTTGAACCTACATCTGTTGGTTTCAATACTGCAAAACCTGGGGACTTATCCTACTTAGCCAAATAGGATTCGTAATAGAGAATGCAATTGTTGGGATGACATAAAAAAGGATTGGTGAATAATATGTGAAAAGTCTGCAAAGTTGAAAGATGTACAAGAAGTAGTCGTCAATGACGTAAATTGTCCAGTGGATGTTGAATCAGTGCCTTTTTGGTAAAAAAAAATTTGTCTAAGAGGTGTTTTAATGTTAGATGTGTGTAAGCTTATTAGTTAAGAAAAGTGCAAGAAGTAGTCGTCAATGAGTTAAAATTTGTCAAGTTTAGATGTTTGAAAATGTCTTTCTAGAGGTAGATAGTCTGCAAGAAGTGATCGTCAATGACGTAACAAGTCCAGTAGATGTGGAAACAGGGTATCTTAACTTCATTAAAAACTTTGTAAACTTTCATTTGAGGAGAAGTTGCATTAGTTTAGATGCTTATTGGTGTGTTCTTATCAGAGTAGGCGTAACTAGATAAGAAATGTTGTATTTGGTTGGTTGAATGTGTAAAATTAGATAAGAATCTGTGTATTTGGATAGGTGAGCTGTGAAAATGGGTGTTGTCTATTGGCAAAGGCATGTATTTGATAGGTTGTTGTGTAAAAGTTGCTAATAAGAGTATAAATTTGATTGGTTGAAGGGTAAAAAAAAATGTGTGTTATCTATTCGAAATTGTGTCTGATAGGTTGAATTGTAAAGGCAAAGAAGTAAATGTATTAAAATTAGCAATGATACAATGTAAAATCTTGTAATTTGAGCGAAAACAGTAAATAACTGGCGCCGTAAAGTCGGTAAAAATGTCGAAGATAAGGCAAAATGTAAACAAAAAGTATGAATAATGTGTGAATCATGGTACTTTTTGTAAGTAAAATTGAGTAAACAAGTGGCTCGTTAGGTCAGCAAAGTAGATAAGAGAGGTCAAAATAGTTGATAAGAGATGAGTGAATGTATGTGAGAATGTAAGAAATAGCAAAAAGTTGTATTAATAGGAAAATTCCATGCAAATAATTGAAAGAGCAAGAAATTTATTTTGGCTGTGGGAAAGTTAAATGTAAAGGCAAAAGTTGTTGTTTGTTCTCAAGTTATTATAGTGATATGAAATGAGCTTATTGTGAGCTCGTTGAAATGTTGTGAACTCGTTGGATTTTGCTATAATATGTTATATGAGATGAAAGCAAGTTAAATAAGTAATATTTGTCAAGAATCGTAAAATAAGTACGAAATGAGCTTAAATGAATCTCAAATGAGTTTTTGATTTGTAATAATAATAATAGTAAAATATTAAATGAGCCTAGCCTTTTACCGTATAAGAGTAAAAGTTGTTGTTTGTTTTTCACAAAGAGTTAGTTTTGTTGAGCTTAGTTTGGTCTCGTTGTATTGTAAATTTTAGTAAAATATATATGTAGAGAGAGATGATCCTAGCCTAGTCTGTACTCGTATTATGAGAGGAGAATAAAATACAAGTATGAGCAGATATTTAAGACAATATATTAATAAATTCTACAAATTGTTACTAAAATAAAGTAGATACAAGAAACTATAAAATAATTCATTCGAGTCATCTGTTACTAGTTTTGTAAAAGGTTTTGTTGAACCTAACAAAAGTATAATTTGGTCTCGTTGTATTGTAAATCTTAGTAAAATATTTGTTAAAAAATGAGCTGAGCCTTTGACTCGTTGTGTGGGAACGAGAGGAGAATAAAACATACAAGTATGAGAACACAGATTTAATAAATATATTAATACCAATGAACAAAAGAGCCTCGTCTAATTTGTTTAAAAATCTTTACAACTATTCTTCTATACCTTGGAGAAAATTTGAAAAAACTACTTACTTAAATACTTAAAATATAAAATCTCTATAAAACAATAAAACTAACTAAAATCTTAAGATGTAAATGTAGAGCCTGGTACGAAATGATACAAAAACCTAAATTAAATGAGAGAGTTCAACAAAAACAGATAAGAAAGATCAAATATTTGTCGATAAGAGGATGTAAAATGTATTGGATAAAATATAAATTGCAATGTTATGTTTTACTAATAACTATATATTTGATTAGAAATATTAAATAAATGCGAGAGAGAGTTCAACAAAAACAGATAAGAAAGGTTAAAATTAGTTGATAAGAGGATGTAAAATGTATTGGATAAATTAATATTTTAGATTCTTACTTAAATACTTAAAAGTACAAAAATATACAATAAAACTAACTAAAATGTTAAGATGTAAATAATATGTTGCCTGGTACGAAATGATACCAACAAAAACCAGTTGTTAAGAGAGTTCAACAAATTTGATAAGAAAGATCAAATTTTTGTCGATAAGAGGATGTAAAATGTATTGGATAAAGTACAAATTGCAATATTATATGCTTTACTAATAACTATTTGACTAAAAATTATGAAATGCTTATTAGTATGTATAAATGAGAGAGTTCAACAAAAACAGATAAGAAATGTTAAAATTAGTTGATAAAAAGTAGATTCGAAAGCATTAAAAATAATTGAAAGACCAATAAATTTGTCATAAATTTAAATGTGTAAAATATTTTGTTTCCAAGTTACTACTATCACTAATTAGTTGATATTTGTATAAATCAAAATTTGTTTCCAAAAGAACAAAGATTTGCCAAAAACTTTGGAACTGCTGTTTGTTGCTACTGTTGTTGCTACTGTTATTGGCAGAAGACATTTAGTTAAATAGAGAGAGAAATTTCTTTATTTCCAACAATTTCGATAATTATATAGTAGTTTTACATTGGATAATGCACAATGCCATGGATTAATATCCTTATGAAAATAACATTCTGGAATCATTTTAAATTGACTTAATTTAGGTTCTTGTTCAATGGGAATGTTGTGTATATAGTCCTCATTTAAGAATTTCTTTAAAATATTCACTTTTGCATTTCCCTTGACGTAAATTCGATATGGAGTTTGATAAATTTTCAATACATCTTGTAAAATGGGTTCGATATCGTTTATTTCAACAAATCCATTTTCCCAACATAATCCGTGATATTTGTCTGACCAATCAATCAATTTTTGATCTTTAGCATTAGATATCATAGTTCTCGAGAATGGTGGTTTAAATAAATAATTTGCACAACGATGTCCATCATAAATTGCCAACTCTTTGATTACATATCCAAAAGAACAATTATATCCTTGAATGTCAATAAACACATCTGATTCAATCATATTGATATCGAATGACTGACTAACTGAATAATAATATTTTTTGTTCAAGTTAAACGTTTAAACTGATGACTATATTAATAAATAATTCGTTCTATTTTATATTTTAAACTTATAGATTTGTTTTGCTTAATTAGTTTTTGATTTATTGCAAAAACAAGTCAATTAGTCTATAAAAATATAATGATACGAGATAAATCTCGAAAAAACATGTTTATAATAACAAATATTTTGCATGATGCAATCTTATATTTCAAGAATTGTTGTCTTACTTAATTAGTTTTGATTTATGCAAAAACAAAAACAAATCAATTAGTCTATAAAAATATAATGATACGAGATAAATATCGAAAAACATGTTTTTAATAACAAATGGAAATTTTCCAAATTAAACTATTTTGTTGAATTTATACTGATAAACGTGTATAATTAGTATATATTTTCTAAAAATGTATATCGGATGATTAATATCCTGTATTTAATATATAAACATCCCATCTTATACCGATTCAATTACAATTTTGTTTTGTTTGTGTAATACTCACTAGTTTGAAGTAAAAAATGCTCTTTTTCGCAGTCGAATTAATAGATGATGATATATCATTAGATATGATATATGTGTTATTAAAAGAGTTATTCAAGTGAGTATGAATAGTAAAATTCACCTTTCTAAACTTTTACTTGTTTCTTGTCTAACATATTATTTATTATTGATTTTCAGAGATATTTTATTTGAAATAAGAAGAGGACAGTACATGATTCATGTGTGTTTGAAGGAGGAACCGACACGAGAAAAATGGGAGGAATTTGACAAGTTACCTGTAAAATTTTTTTTTTATGCTGAAATTCTTAATTAGTCTTTAATAAAATACAAATATCTTATAAACATTGCTTTATTTTATAACCAAATTAACAAATTACTAGAGCTTAAACTTATGAATATATACTAATAGATAAATCTTAAAAAACTAATAATAGATAAATATAAGTTTCTAAAAAATATCATATGATTATCATATGATTAATATCCTGTATTTAATATATATAAACACACAAGTCAAGTACAAATAGAGAAGAAGAAAGGCAAGTTGATATTGATTCTCAAGAATTGTTCAAGAGAGAAAATTATACCATTTTCAATTTTTATATTAACACATTATAACGCAAAAAGCAGAAGAGGAAAGTCTGATCAAAGTAGCAGTTTTTCGAGAAAAAGAACCTTTTGTTTGTTGTGTGTAAAGATTCTAGTTAGTTTGAAAGCAAAAATATGATGATTTAATATTTGAATCTGAAGATTTGAATGCCTTATCGACAAATATATTATTACTCCAAGAGTTATTCAAGTGAGTATGAATAGTAAAATTCCTAAATCATCTTACTAGCAATATATTTATTTTCAGAGATATTTTGTTGGAAATAAAAAGGCAAAGGAGACGTATTCATGTGCGTTTGGAGAAGGAACCGACACAAAAAGTATGGGATGAAATTGCGACGCTTCCTGTTAAAAAAGTTTTTTGTATGAAAAAGATGTAGTCTTTAATAAAATCCAAAATACCTTATAAATATTGTTTTATTTTATAACCAAATTATTCCTAGGTTAAACTTTATATACTAATAGATTAAAAAACTAATAATAGATAAATCTAATACAGTTTGTACTATAATAGGTAAAAAAAAGACTCTTAGAGGTACAACAGCAAATGTAAAATTATTCAGAATCGGAAGAATCTGAATAGACTAAATTTTTAAAACATTGATTAAATTCGGCAATGTCAATATCTGTTTGCGGTTGTGCACAATATTGTCGTGCACCCAAGAATTGAGCAGCGGGAATCTTATATTTTCCCGAAGAACCAAAATTGTTTGATTTTCTGATAACACTTCTCTTTAGAGTCGTAATATTTCTTTCGATCGATGCATTTACCAAAGGACATATAAGTAATTGAGCAATTTTTCGATACTTTTCCAATAAGATATTTTCATCCGATATAAAATAAATAATTAGAGGTCCGTTGTAGGTTGCATCTACGATGCCTGTTCGTATAGTTCCTATAGAATTCGTAGAGGATCTCGCAATAATTTGTCCATAGAATCCTATAGGAATATTTACTTTTTCAATCAATTCAATCTTTGTAGCTTTCCCTGCGGGACAAAATGTGTCGTGTTTAATACAAAGATCGAAACCTGCATCTGATTTGTATGCTTTCCAACAAGAATTATTTCCCGGAATAATTATTTTCGAGTTGTCATCATCGTCGTCATTAATTATTTGAATTGCTCTTTCTATACGTACATACAAGTCGGAAAAGTAAGTTTTATCATACATTTGTGGATAATGAGGTAAAAAGACATATTGGTTGAAAAGGTTGTATTTGGATAATAAGGTGAAAAATTTAAATTGAGTCTTTACATATTTTACGGCTGAAATTAAATCTATCTCTTGTATTTGCATACTTTTCCAAATAATGTCCTTAAGATTGTACTTATTAGGGATAACAATTACCGATGGAAATTGTTCAAATATTTCTGTTGGAATTTCCTTTAAACAGTCGATGATATTCTTTTCATCAAAATTTTCAATCGAGTCAAATATTAACGAAAAATACAATTGAGATAGTGGTGAACGTTCAAATAGTCTATAATTTTGTTGTTGTTGTTGCATTTTATTCACAATTGTTAATGTGTGCAGGTTTTGTCTAAAAGTCTTTAATGATTCCCTACTATTTTCATGTTTAACATCATTATAGAGGTGTACGTTTTCAAATCTCTTGAGAAATTTGAGTAGTCCCATATGTGTAAGACCATCCAAAAATATATTTTTAGCAAGTGGAAATTTTTCCTTAGGAGTAGTAGTAGTAGTAGTAGTAGTAGGAATTGTTGTATCCATATCAATTATTAGATTAGATGAAGATGTTGTAGGCATGGTAGATTCAACGTTTAAAGAGGACATACTGCAAACAACAACAATTCAAATTAGATATGATGTATAAATATAAAACCTGTTAAACTCACCTGTTTAAGTAATTACACACACACAAAACAAAATATAAATATGTTGTGAGATAGGAAAACGCAGACAATTGCTTGTATTTACCAATTCAATCTTTTTATAACATAAAAGAGAGTTCAAAACAGATAAGAAGGTTAAAATTTAGCAGATAAGGAATAAATTCAAATACATTGAATGTACAATATAATTAATATAACTCGTGTTTTATGCAATGATAAAAGTATTAGCAGTATGTAGTTAAAAATAACAAAAAAACAACTTGTACGAAAAAAGGTTTTATTAAGTATAAAAGAGAAAACTATAATGATTTAACAACAACAATTTTTCAAGTTGATCAATGTAGGGTTTCATTTCTTGTAAAAAGGTGGGACTGATTCCTCGTTGAAATTTTTGAATAAATTTCCAATTAACTCGTTCTCTATGTCGACGGATAAAATCTTCAGTCAAGTTTTGATGGATACTGATGGCATTCCAATCCAACATTCCGGCAAATTCCTCCATAAATCGTTCGTTTAATTGCTGATATTGGGAGATAAGTTGCCAATTGACTTTATTGATACAAGTTCGTATTAGATCTTCGTCTAAATGTTGTTTTTCGTGATATGATGTTCCAATTGACAAAATCTTGAAAATAAATGATAAATTTCGCAGGTAAATCGGGAAAATTGGATATTTCATTCCACCAAGCTCTTAGACAAGCCATTATTTTAGAATGTATGTGTCAATAGCAAGTATACAAATAATATGATTGTATTTGATGTATGTTTTTATATATAATTAACAGGAAATGGATGCTATCTGTTTCCTTGTCTTGCAGCAGCCTCTCTCTCGATTCCTCGTTCTTCTTTGCCAAAGGAAAGAAAGTAAGCAGGTACGTTCTTTGCTCCATCGTTCTGTTTGATTCGATCTTTGACCACACATGACAAACATTTTTGATTTCGTATTTCACTTTCACCTTTACATTGTGGACATTTTACTCGTACAATAACTGGCATTTTTGAATGAATGATATGATGTGTGTATTACTGAAATGTTTTATACAAGTTATCTCTCCCTACTATTTATAGTTGTAATTGATAGAAGCATGGAAATTAGGCTATTTTTCCTATATACAAAATTAATTAAACAATATGTACAATATTTACGTATTCTAACTCGATCTCGATAGTAACTATTTATATTTTTGTTAACTGTACATCCACATTTTAAACAGTTAAATTTTACATTTTCCATATTTTTTAGAGACTTCAAGAGGTTCTCGGGAGGAGAACACGATCTCTATAAAAACAGATGCTAAATAAGTTTTTGATTCATTTATCATTCGCTCATATTGACCACACTAATGTTCTCTACCTGTCTATTGTTTGTTCTCGTTATTGTTGTTGGTCAAAGTACAAACAACTACGATGCTGATGTCAATAATACTTGTAATCAAAATTATGAATATTTATTAGAGGATTATCATTCACTTTATAATACCAGTTTAAATTTGTATCAGGAATGTATTAAATCACTGGACAATTATATGGATTTATACGATAATGAACAAGCTGTTAATGATATTTGTATGGGAAAAATTCTAGAATACGAATACCTGGCTGCGAATTTAACAATGTCGTTAAATTATACGAAACATATTGCTCTGCTCAAGGAAAATATCAAATTGGAATCGGATTTGTATTTATTGAGAACCAATCTAACGGAAACATTGCAAATTTGTCAAGAAAAATACAAAGTAGCATATGTCGTAATTGCCGATTTAAAGGAGGAAATTGAAAATTTTAAAAGTAATTTGACCGATCTGACTCGTGAAATCTATCAGTTAGATAACGATTTGTCCAAATGTCAAAAGGATTTAAAACAACAGAGGAAAGAAGAAACGAAAATTTTCGTAAATCTAAAAGACTGCTTAGAACGAGAAGAAGTACTTTTGGACTCGAAAGACAAATATATTATTCGACTGTCGACGTGTAGAAGACAAAATAGAAAATTGCGAGAAGGAGAAAGTTAAAATTTAATTTGGTGCATTTGAACTACTCATTGCATAGTAATATAATTTATCATTGTATGTGCTACTCTTGACATTATCTGCATGGAATTTTTTTACTTATTTATGTAGTAGTTGTTGGAGAGAAACACACAGAGTTCCATATGCAAATTATCAAAGACCTCGAACTCGAATACGGGTTTATTGTAATCAGTGTGCTCGTATAACTATGTGGTATCTTCTTGAGGAATAACAAATCAGTATCTTGGAAATAGTCATAGAAATAACAAGCTGCTACATGAACTTTACTTATTTATGTAGTGGTTGTTGGAGAGAATCGAAAAGTATACCTTTTCAACCACATATAGCTCAAGTAAATTTAATCATTAGACGTAATAATTCTGTTCGACAACTTCGACCTCGACTCAGATTACGAGATTATTGTTATAAATGCGAACGAACGACTATTTGGTATCTTATCGAAGAATAATCTCAGATTTATGAAATCACATAGTATGTAATTAGTTAATACTTGCAAAATTGTATTCAGTTATAAAATAGACGATATGTTTAAGTAATAACATGTTTTTTATTAAGTTTACTAAATAGTACAAATAAATAAAACACATCTATCACATTTTATGATGATTCAATTCGGTCTCTTACAGATATGATTATTTGGTATTAAGTTAGTAAATTGATTCTTGGTTTCATTTTCCAATTTGTTCTTTTTCTTTCCAAAGTATCTTTTGGTATATATCCTAGACTACGTACAGTTTGCCATGAAGCCTCTTTGTAATATCGAGTACAATTGGAACAATAAGTATTCTGATTATAAGATTTATGACCCAAATAGGTTATTTTACTTTGACATGAAGGACAACCTGTTGAGGAATTCATTCTTTATCGATTTCTATCTCGTTTTCTATTAAACTATATTATACTTTATTAAAATTATTTCATTTAAACCTTTTTGATATAACGAATCAAGACAAATTTTAAGATTATTTTATTTTACTCCTACTACCCAAGTCATTTTTCAGTTGAAACCAATATTAAAAAGAATAACTAAATACTTTCATGTATCTTATATCTAACTATTATTCGTAAATAAAATAAAGGTAAATGTTTTACAGTTTATTAGTAACTTGAAAACAAAAACTTTTTACGTTTACAAACTATAAGGTATATTTATTATTTAATATATAGGATTTTATCCCTGGATACTTTTGGATTGCATCCAAAAATGTCTTTTCATCCTCTGCACTTTCTGCCTCTACGTGTAGATACTTTATCGGTAATATCCAGGTAATTTCTTCCTATTTGGTAGTTGGTACTTCATCCCCGTCCAAGAATACATTAATTTGATTAGTATTATTTACAATTTCAATTTTATGCACACCACGTCTGTGAAAGAAATAAAGGATATATAATAATCTATATATTAATTAAATCAGTCATTAAAATCAAAGCTAAATATATAAGTAGTAAATTATATGAAACAATACTCACACGAATAAGTTTTTTATTAATATATATAACGTTTTGATAGGTAACACTTTAATGTCTTCAGATTCAAAAATTATCAACATTTTTAAAAGCAACTATTTGTTTCACTACACAACAAATAAATTTGACTCTGAGTAAGAAATTTTAATGCTTATATAGTAAATACAGTAAAAAAATAAATCACGTCATTTGATATTTGGAAAATTTATGTGACTGGAGCAATAAATTAATGATATCTTGTTTACTTAAAAACCTTATCAGACAACATTTTTTTTCCGGATTTTACATATTTGCTTATTTATAATAGACTAATTGACTCTCATGACGACTATGTATGATGTGATTAAATCCCCTATATAATAGGTGTATAGAAAGGTATTAAAATCAATACAAAATTCATTCGTCTAATAGTTACTTGCTCCAATACTTAATAATGCCGCTTTTTAATGAAGAAGAAGTAAATGCCAACAACGTTATTAAAAGAAATATAGAGTTACTAAGACTACTGGAATTAAGGCAAATGGAAATTGCCGAAGAAGAGGAAGAACATTTACCCTTAAATTTATTAAGAGAAAAATTAATACAACAAAAAGTTCAAGTTGATAAAAATGATGATGATGATGATGACAACGATGATGAAATCCCACTTAGTAAATTAAAGGAAAAATGGTTAAAGGAAAAAATGGAAGAGGATGAACAGATGATTGAACAAACAGAGAGTGAAATGGATGTGGATGATGATGATGATGAATATTTAAGTTGGGAGGATATAATTAAATTAGGATACCAGATATTATAGTTTAGATGTTAGATATTTTATAAATACCTTTAAGAAGAAAATAGATATTTCTCTCGTATAAAACTTTTGTTTTAATAATTTAAAACTTTCTAGAGACCTAACTATTTTTTATTCCATTCCCTAAAAATACAAAAATAAGATTAATATTGAAATCAATTCAGGTAAACAATTTTTGTGGAGAGGTCATATTATATATGTTTGCTTTGTAAAAGTTTTATTAGTTGTAAAGTAACTGTGACACGATGAAGTTGGCTGTTCTCGATATTCAGGGATTTAACTTTTTATTTGCTGCCGATGATGATAATCATGATGTGTATGTGGAAGAATTTCATGCTAAAGAAATTACAATATCAAATGGTTTACAGACAAGTCATTATGTATTGAAACCGAAAAATACCCTTTGCTCAATTATCTCGACTCAATAAAAGAGCTGTTTGTAAGACTGAAAAGGAACTTGGTTTACGATATTCTTCCGGCTATGTAGATTACAAGCAAGTTGGAGAAATTTTAGATAGAGTACTGGACAATATTGATGTATTGTATGTAAAAGGAAAACATGTTTTTCGATTCGTTCAAGACAACATTGCTGCTTCTACTACTAATTTGCATACTAATCCCAATTTTCAAGATGATTGATATAGATACTTTAAATGTATGGAACATGCCAACATTTAATCCTACAAAACCTTCCTGTTTAGATCATAATCTAATATACAATGCTAAAGTTCAATGTAGTACTACAAATTGTATGACACTATTGGCATGGCTATCGATATTCATCCCATAATATCAACATCATATGTATTTAATAAATTTTTTAAGGAATTTTTCCAATGTTAACTGAATAATTTGTAGAAAAATTATTGAAAGAGCGAGTTTAATAAATATTTTTCAATTTCAAACATGTGTGTTTTATTATTTCCTATTTAAAATACTAAAAGTATTAAGAATATAATGATTTTATACTAGAAAAAACAAAACATTAAATATTTAAGGATATAAGGACTTTATTAAGACAAATATACATATATCTATTACTTAAAAAATAAATAAAAGGTAATAAGAATTAACAAGGAGTTTCTAATGGTTGCCTCTTTGTTCTCGTTGTCGTTGTTGGTATTCTCGTTCCCCAATCGGTCTTGGAATTATTGATTGTACATGTTTATCTATAAGATCATGTGTACCAGTCTTCCAGATATCCTGACATTTCGAATGCATTCCTTGTTGTCCCCCTGAAAATAGGTCGTTATCACGAACACCACATGCTATACATCCTCCATTTTGATATAAACCGACTCCACTTAACAATTTACCAGGTGTTAATTCGACAGCATTACGATTAATCCAAAGTCCATTTCTTTTTGTTACTACATATAATTGTTGACGATCTTCACTCATTGTTTATTTGATTTTATGTTTATCAAATACTGACTACTAACCAAACATATCTATTTAAATATACATATCCCTTCTCAATCGTTCTTTTTAACCTCATCATCAATAATTATAGGAGAATCTCAGTATAACACATTAAATTGTCAAAGATTTCATCTCATTTGCAAAATGAATTTATTCAGTCAAGATGATTTAGTATATAAAACTTGTAGAAAAATTGATGATTTTGTCAAGAAATTAGCATGTTGTTGTGAAACAAGGATTCGACTAATATCTTATCGAGAATATTTAACACCTTTTATCGATCGCAAACAAGTTACGAATAATTTAGAAACACATTACGTATCATGTGTATGGTCACATCCTGGAGTTCGAGAAGGACCCGATACATGTGAATGTTTCCATGTTAATATGGTACTAAGACGTGTCAATGAAGAATTGTCAGCGTTGTCGAATTCAAACAAATGTATCCAATGTAGTATTTATTGCAATCATAATAAGAATAATAAGTTAATTGAACAATTATCTAAACTAGTTGTAAATCTATCGAGCTGTTTTAAAAAATAAATTTTAATACAATGTTAAATAATATTGCTAAATATATATATTTATAAAACTAATTCTCTGATACTTTTACAATCACCAGATTTTGTTATTATTATTTTTATATATTGCAGTTTGTTTTTAAGTAATAGCGCTAATTAAGTCATAGCAAATTTTCCAATCACTTTGTTATTATAAACATGTTTTCGACATTTATCTCTTTAAATTAATTCATTTGTTTTTGTTATTTTTGTCTATAGCGACTAGTCGACTCCATACATCATTATTTAGATAAGTGGTAATTTTCCAATTTAAATTGCATTTATATTTATTATTATATAAACACACACATACATGTCTTATGTCGAATCAATTACAAGTTATCAACATAGTAACATATAACTGATTGAATCTCTTTGGAAATTTTAAAAAATAATTCCACTTCAGATCTACACCTACATAATTCCTAATTCATCGAGTTAAAACAGAAAATTGTCAAATCATACACGATGACAAGTTCTCAATATTCATATAAGCTAGTACTAAAATGTTCACGAAGTGGTGCAACGTTAAAATTTTGTTGGAGTGCTGAAATGGTACAACTGAAGAGCTGGTCCCTGATGTTAACTCAATTAAGTAAATCAAAGTGTAAAAATTGTCTACAACCTTTAATTATACAAACTTATTATAAAAACAAGCCTTGTGCATTGGTCAGACCAGTACATGAAAATCTGTTCATTGGCAAGGAAGAATATGAATGGCTCAGGGACACACTACTTCATATGGGTCGCAAATGTCTTCGATATACAACTCGAATTAATGTATTAGCAGGAATGAGCGGCCCCGTATTCAGCTAAACTGAAGATGGCAGCCTCCACTATACGGAAACGTTCCCACCAGGATGATTAATGTATTATAATAATTTTAATAGTAGTGTAGTAAGATTTTAGTTAATTTTATATAGAGATTTTGTATTTTTTAAGTATTTAAGTAAGTCAATAATTTAAAACAATTTGCTTTTTAGTAGACAAATAATATTGATATTATATTTACAACCCATTTCTTAGTTTATTCTTATTAGTCAAATCTTTGTTCTTTTGGAAACAAATTTTGATTTATACAAATATCAACTAAGTAGTGATAGTAACTTTAAAACAATCAAAACAGCACAACCTATTTCTTAGTTTATTATTAGTCAAATCTTTGTTCTTTTGGAAACAAATTTTGATTTATACAAATATCAACTAAGTAGTGATAGTAACTTTAAAACAATCAAAACAACCTTTACGTGTTTACATTTACCTACAACGAAATATCGTAAATTTATTGGTCTTTCAATTATTTTTAATGCTTTCGAATCTACTTTTTATCAACTAATTTTAACATTTCTTATCTGTTTTTGTTGAACTCTCTCATTTATACATACTAATAAGCATTTCATAATTTTTAGTCAAATAGTTATTAGTAAAGCATATAATATTGCAATTTGTACTTTATCCAATACATTTTACATCCTCTTATCGACAAAAATTTGATCTTTCTTATCAAATTTGTTGAACTCTCTTAACAACTGGTTTTTGTTGGTATCATTTCGTACCAGGCAACATATTATTTACATCTTAACATTTTAGTTAGTTTTATTGTATATTTTTGTACTTTTAAGTATTTAAGTAAGAATCTAAAATATTAATTTATCCAATACATTTTACATCCTCTTATCAACTAATTTTAACCTTTCTTATCTGTTTTTGTTGAACTCTCTCTCGCATTTATTTAATATTTCTAATCAAATATATAGTTATTAGTAAAACATAACATTGCAATTTATATTTTATCCAATACATTTTACATCCTCTTATCGACAAATATTTGATCTTTCTTATCTGTTTTTGTTGAACTCTCTCATTTAATTTAGGTTTTTGTATCATTTCGTACCAGGCTCTACATTTACATCTTAAGATTTTAGTTAGTTTTATTGTTTTATAGAGATTTTATATTTTTAAGTATTTAAGTAAGTAGTTTTTCAAATTTTCTCCCAAGGTATAGAAGAATAGTTGTAAAGATTTTTAAACAAATTAGACGAGGCTCTTTTGTTCATTGGTATTAATATATTTATTAAATCTGTGTTCTCATACTTGTATGTTTTATTCTCCTCTCGTTCCCACACAAAACGAGTCAAAGGCTCAGCTCATTTTTAACAAATATTTTACTAAGATTTACAATACAACGAGACCAAATTATACTTTTGTTAGGTTCAACAAAACCTTTTACAAAACTAGTAACAGATGACTCGAATGAATTATTTTATAGTTTCTTGTATCTACTTTATTTTAGTAACAATTTGTAGAATTTATTAATATATTGTCTTAAATATCTGCTCATACTTGTATTTTATTCTCCTCTCATAATACGAGTACAGACTAGGCTAGGATCATCTCTCTCTACATATATATTTTACTAAAATTTACAATACAACGAGACCAAACTAAGCTCAACAAAACTAACTCTTTGTGAAAAACAAACAACAACTTTTACTCTTATACGGTAAAAGGCTAGGCTCATTTAATATTTTACTATTATTATTATTACAAATCAAAAACTCATTTGAGATTCATTTAAGCTCATTTCGTACTTATTTTACGATTCTTGACAAATATTACTTATTTAACTTGCTTTCATCTCATATAACATATTATAGCAAAATCCAACGAGTTCACAACATTTCAACGAGCTCACAATAAGCTCATTTCATATCACTATAATAACTTGAGAACAAACAACAACTTTTGCCTTTACATTTAACTTTCCCACAGCCAAAATAAATTTCTTGCTCTTTCAATTATTTGCATGGAATTTTCCTATTAATACAACTTTTTGCTATTTCTTACATTCTCACATACATTCACTCATCTCTTATCAACTATTTTTGACCTCTCTTATCTACTTTGCTGACCTAACGAGCCACTTGTTTACTCAATTTTACTTACAAAAAGTACCATGATTCACACATTATTCATACTTTTTGTTTACATTTTGCCTTATCTTCGACATTTTTACCGACTTTACGGCGCCAGTTATTTACTGTTTTCGCTCAAATTACAAGATTTTACATTGTATCATTGCTAATTTTAATACATTTACTTCTTTGCCTTTACAATTCAACCTATCAGACACAATTTCGAATAGATAACACACATTTTTTTACCCTTCAACCAATCAAATTTTATACTCTTATTAGCAACTTTTACACAACAACCTATCAAATACATGCCTTTGCCAATAGACAACACCCATTTTCACAGCTCACCTATCCAAATACACAGATTCTTATCTAATTTTACACATTCAACCAACCAAATACAACATTTCTTATCTAGTTACGCCTACTCTGATAAGAACACACCAATAAGCATCTAAACTAATGCAACTTCTCCTCAAATGAAAGTTTACAAAGTTTTTAATGAAGTTAAGATACCCTGTTTCCACATCTACTGGACTTGTTACGTCATTGACGATCACTTCTTGCAGACTATCTACCTCTAGAAAGACATTTTCAAACATCTAAACTTGACAAATTTTAACTCATTGACGACTACTTCTTGCACTTTCTTAACTAATAAGCTTACACACATCTAACATTAAAACACCTCTTAGACAAATTTTATTTTACCAAAAAGGCACTGATTCAACATCCACTGGACAATTTACGTCATTGACGACTACTTCTTGTACATCTTTCAACTTTGCAGACTTTTCACATATTATTCACCAATCCTTTTTTATGTCATCCCAACAATTGTATTCTCTATTACGAATCCTATTTGGCTAAGTAGGATAAGTCCCCGGTTTTGCAGTATTGAAACCAACAGATGTAGGTTCAAATCCTACAACAGACTTCACTTTTTTTAACTTATTTCATTTAATACACAACATTTAACACACATTTATTCTAAGTCCCCAAGGTCTTTCAATGACTAAAAGGCACTGAGATACATCCACTGGACTTGTGACGTCATTGAACACTTCTTCAGATATTACAGGTAAATTACAGGTAAATTACAGGTATACAGGTAACACAGGTACAGGTATACAGGTATACAGGTAAACAGGTAAACAGGTAACAGATTTTCAGCTATTCTTGGAATTCTTGTACTGATAGAGGTCAAAGGTCAACAAAAACGTAACTAACTACACTTATGCGGACGAAGAAACACCTGCCTGAAACAACTTCCAGAAGACATCTCCCAAATGACTGAAAACTCCTGAATTCACTTCTCAGGTACTCCGCAAGGTCGGGTTAACTTTCAAGGTCAAATGTGGTCCAGAAGCACGTTTGCTATACTACTTATATATATATATATATATACATATATATATATATATATATATATATATATATATATATATATATATACATATATATATATATATATATATATATGTATATATATATATATATATATATATATATATATATATATATATATATATATATATATAAGTTGGATTGAATTCTTTCTTGAACCTTGGAATATCGAATATATATTTTTTCAATTTCTTGGGCTTTATGGTTCTTTTGTTTTAAGGATAGAGAAATTACATCATGTTCTAGTTAGAATTTATTGAAAACGTTTCGCCCGATTTTCAGGCTTCTTCAGTTCATCTAAAAATTGAAATTTTCTGTTTTGGATATTCAATAGGACGCACAAATTTTTTTTAATTATGAATATATAAAATTCTTAAACTTATAATACAATGTAGAAGGTGAAAATAATAATAAAAATACACTCAATATATATATGAAAACTTACATGTGTGGGTTGAAACGAAGACACACTTAACATTCTTTAAAAGGTGTTACTAAGACGGTCACATTTTTTAAAATAACTTTAGATTTGTATTGGGAACGAAAGTCATCCTTTGGTTTGTCTAAGTGTTTTTTTTATTTATTATCTGCTATTGAGTTACTATGAGAAGAGTCCGAAATAAATATGACTCGACCCCTAACGTCGCTTTTGTCGTTTATATTGTTTTTCTCTTTATTAATACAGATCATTTCATGCATTGATCTTTTAAAATAATTTGACTCTTTTTTTAGGATTTTTGTATTTTTAAAATCAAAAAACGAGTGTTTGGTTTGTTTAACGTGTTTTGATAGAGCTGTTGGGTTATTCTTATCATACTTATGGCCATTCAGTCTAGTTTCTAGATGTTGTTTAGTCATGCCGATATACCAGCCGTTGCAGTTTTGACATGGAATAGAATATATCAAGTCCTAAATATAGAGCAGAAATAATAGAAAAAATAAAAACTACCTTAACCAACAACAATTATCCGGTTAAGCTAATTAACAAAATTTTAAAAACCAGAACTCACAAATTATATAATACTCTAGATAAACAACCAAAACAAAGAACAGCTACAACATACATATCCATGCCATATATTCAAGGACTTTCAGAAAAAAAAAAGCAGTCCTCAAAAAACATAATTTAACTGTTTGCCACAAAACGCATAACTCATTAAAACACCTTTTTACCCCCCTAAAATCCAAAACACCCCTACTGAAACAATCAAACCTGATATATTCTATTCCATGTCAAAACTGCAACGGCTGTTATATCGGCATGACTAAACAACATCTAGAAACTAGACTGAATGGCCATAAGTATGATAAGAATAACCCAACAGCTCTATCAAAACACGTTAAACAAACCAAACACTCGTTTGATTTTAAAAATACAAAAATCCTAAAAAAAGAGTCAAATTATTTTAAAAGATCAATGCATGAAATGATCTGTATTAATAAAGAGAAAAACAATATAAACGACAAAAGCGACGTTAGGGGTCTGAGTCATATTTATTTCGGACTCTTCTCATAGTAACTCAATAGCAGATAATAAATAAAAAAACACTTAGACAAACCAAAGGATGACTTTCGTTCCCAATACAAATCTAAAGTTATTTTAAAAAATGTGACCGTCTTAGTAACACCTTTTAAAGAATGTTAAGTGTGTCTTCGTTTCAACCCACACATGTAAGTTTTCATATATATATTGAGTGTATTTTTATTATTATTTTCACCTTCTACATTGTATTATAAGTTTAAGAATTTTATATATTCATAATTAAAAAAAATTTGTGCGTCCTATTGAATATCCAAAACAGAAAATTTCAATTTTTAGATGAACTGAAGAAGCCTGAAAATCGGGCGAAACGTTTTCAATAAATTCTAACTAGAACATGATGTAATTTCTCTATCCTTAAAACAAAAGAACCATAAAGCCCAAGAAATTGAAATATATATATATATATATATATATATATATATATATATATATATATATATATATATATATATATATATATATATATGTATATATATATATATATATATATATATATATATATATATATATATATATATATTTATACCATATTTCTTTTTTTATTAACTCGGTTTAGGAAAAACCAGTGTGAATAACACTGTAGGACTTACATTCTGGTTACCGCTCGGCGATATTGTGGAGTTTTATGGTACATCTGTTGCGGCGTGACAAACATATTCATATCATAATTCTTTTAGGACTGATTTTTTCCTTTATTATTTAGACTACTATTTAAGGTGAATTTTCTGCAATCGATCTGGCCTTAAGGAATTCGCCGGTTCTAATATATGTAATGAATTCCATAACATCCTATATATATATATATATATATATATATATATATATATATATATATATATATATATATATAGTAACCCTAACTGCGATATGGTTTCTGCGTACCATATTTTGAGTCTCGAGTAGGTCGGCTATACTTATTTATTTAAGTATATTTGACTACATCATTCACCAAGTTATGCTGCTACACAGCTGATATCGGCAAACACTCAAAGCCTTTATTGCTGTAAAAGGATGCATGTTGTTGGTGGAAGATCGTGCGGATCGGCAAACTGATAGTGGAGACCGCGTCTACCGTGCTCTGGATAAAACTGCTTGCAGCTTTATTAAAGGACATATTGATTTGAAATTTTGTATACTTATCATACTTGAAGTACGCACGGGACCTATAATATTTGATTGCGAAAAGAGTAAAAGAAGTAGGGTTCGATAATTTTGTATATATATTTAATAAAGCTGAATTTCGTGTTGTAATAAGCCATTTTATTTAAGAAAGTAGATTGCGAGCTACAAGAAATTGAACCAAAGGAAGTTCATGGGTATTCTGCACCAACACTCAAAACAATTTATTTTTAGATAAATGAATTTACACATGGCCATAGGAGAATTGAAGATACTGCACGTTCAGGATGCCCAATTAAGGTTTCTTCTGAAGAAATGATGGATAAAATTCGTGGTCTCTTGACAGAAGATCGCGGTATTGGGTTTCGCGAGATTGCTGAGATGGTGGGTGTCTCATATGAACTGGTACCTAATATCCTGGATGGAGTTCTAAAAATGAAATGGCTGAGTGCGCGGCAGGTGCCGCATTTGTTGATTGCAAACCAAAAACGCAGGAGGAAGGACATTTTAAAATCGTATTTGGAAAAATTGCAGCGTATTCCGAAGGACTTGTGGTTTCGTTTTATGACTGTAGACGAGACGTGGATCCACAATTACACTCGGAGACAAAATGACAGTCAAAACAGTGGGTTGGCGAAGGTTAAAGTGTAGCGAATAAAGTTTTATCGGTGGGAAAAAGGATAACAACTGTTTTCTGGGATTGACAGGGTCATCGGCCGTTACAATAACCGAAGTGCGCGAGCGGGGCTTCGAAATAGTTCCCCATCCACCATTTTCTCCAGATTTAGCCCCAAGTTTTTTAGTTTCCTCAAAAATTGGCTCGAGGAGAAGAAATCTTTGTCGAATGAAGAGGTTGCTGTAAACGAGTATTATGCATAGATCGAAACAAATTGCTTTTCTGAGAGAATAAAAAAATTGGAGTCTTACTGGACCAAATGTATTGAGCTCAGTGGAGATTATGTCGAGAAATACATTTTTGTTTTAGCAAAAAAAAAATTATTTACGAGACATATTTGAAATGTAAGGGCCGTTTGGTCATAAAAAAGTATATTCGCCAGAAAAAGTTTTTATTGACGGTTTTAGTTTCCTACAAACCTACTTCACTTTTCTACATAAACGCCGTTCACTTCTAAGCACTTTCTGTAACACTGCACCAACTTCTTTAATCTCTCTGCATAGAAGTTTTCCGCCTGGGAATTGAACCAGTTGACAACGGCGGTCTTAAGTTCATCGTCGTCGTTAAACTATTGTCCACGAAGTCACTGTTGCAAGTGCAACCGTCAATCAGATCGCAGTTTTAGATCCACTTGTTGAACGATTTCATCAGTCTGGATATTAGGCCTGCCACTCCGCTCTGCATCATGCACATTTGTGCGGCCATTTTTGAAGTCACGACACCATTTTCTAACCTTTCTTTCACTCATTACTGTAGATCCATAAACTAGCCACAACCATATAAATTTGAACAGCTAATGATCCTTTTGTACACAAAAATCGAATCACAGCACTTCGCAACTGGCGGGAGTAACAGACAGACAGATTCACAGACAGGCAAATAATTTCAGTGGCTTTGGAAACTTTCAATAGATGGCGCTGCATGTGTACAACTTTGTTCAGACCCGTCAATATTTAAATATAAGAAAACGGCCCTTACTTTTCAATACGCCTCGAACTGCTTATCACTACCTTACTAATAAATATTAGTACATTTGATGATCAGACACTTATTATCTGGCTTATGCGCACGCATACATCATAATTTTTAAATTTTAGTCATATAATGGATAACAAAACTTGTCAATGGAAAATGGAAACACATTTACCAGCGACAGTAATGGAAGCTGATTATCAACTCACAGGACAAATTTTGGTGTTTCCAATTAATGGACATGGCAAATGTAATGTTACATTACGTAAGTAATTTACTTTGTAGTTACATGCCGGCGCGAATTTTGCAGACGGAGGTCTCACTTGTCACTTAATTCCGACTAGTCAGCATTGAAAGTGTCAAGTAAAATCATGGCGAAACGTCTGCAAAATTCTATTCGGAATGAAAGAACTTCCTAAAAAATTAAAGATAAATATATGAACTTAGGTTTGTCTTTCTTTTTATTGGGCCTAATATCATCTTCTTTTTATTCGTCGTTGACGATATACCAGTGAAAGGAAACACGAAAATTTTGAACAGCACTTACAAAAAGAAACGTAAAATTACACTCAATTACACAAACGAAGAAGGAAAGAATAGAAGATCAATGATCAAGCATCTTTTTCAATTTGGAAGAAATGAGACTCCCATTTTGAAATCTTCCAGGTAGTCATAGTCTTGAGATTTCCCCTTAGAGCAGAACTCCTCGTAAAGGCTTCTCATTACCGGACGCCCTCGCTAACCGCTAAATTCAATATGCCCTGAAACAGTCACGGAACTTTGAGTACTAACGTTCAAAAGTGACTCTTAAAAGCGATGCTTTCTTCCCTTAGAGTCGTTTTTTCGTATTTTTCCGAATATATTTAGATATGAATATTTATACCATTCTAGCTTCTTCCCACATCTCTTGTGCTGTTTATTAGTACTGATTAAGTTTTGTAAACCTATAGAAAGAGTATCCATTAACGCATTATTTAAATTTAGTTCACATAAAAAAATCTAAGATTAAAACTAAAAGTTTACCACTTTTTACATGCTTATTATTGGAATAATTATGGAAATGAATTTCAGTTCGTAGTTCAAACAATTCACGGAAAAATTACTCAATTTTGTTTTCCTAAAACATTATATTAATATTTGAACCGTCCAGTACTACAAAGACTATAAAAAATCAATTTTAAATAATATGAAAGTCGTATATTTAGGTAAATATTTAAAAATTGTAAAAGGCCAGGCCCGTACTAGGGCTTCCAACCTCCTTAAATTAAATAAAGGAACATTTATATAAAAATACTGTGTTTGAGGGGGAGCGGAACTCCTTAAAAAAATCACCCTTGCACTGAAACTCTAAAAGCTCAAACCCTTTTCAATAAAGTAAAGTTAAATTCCATAACAGAGAGGTGGGGATTTTCATAAAAAACTTTACATATAGTAGGACTTTAACAACTGAACAAATTGATATCTGGATTTGGACAAATTTTTCAAGCTGCGTCCCGATTATATTGTCGAATTATCGAGAAGTATCTGGCCTTTTTAAGTCAAAATTCAAACAATTTCTTCTGTGTTTTAAATGTAGTTTATTAAATCAAATATATACCGTTTCTATGATGACATTGTGCTATTCTTCTGGTAAACTAGAACTTCTGAGAGTTCTCGGCGAGGAACTGAACTAAATGATTTTTACAACCCTCGCTTGAAGTTCACTTTACACCACTGAGGGAGTTCTTTAGAGACCAAAACAAAGGAAAAGCTGACGGTGCAAAGCCTGGGCTGAGGATGCATCAAAATTTCCCGGTCAACCCGACTTAATTTTTGTAAGGTCGTCAAAGATATGTGTGGCCTGGCATTGTTCTGTAGGGACAACACCGTTTCTGTCGATCAATTTTGGCCGCTTTCTCTTGACTGATAACTGAAATCTATTTGGCCAGAATGCAGGACTCATGATACGACATTCCTTTTCAATCCCACCAAATATAGAATAACACATTTCTTGGAGGTACTCCTGGCTTTGTCACCGTTTAATCAGCTTCACCGCTCTTCGACCACACCCTTTTCCACATACTATTTTTTTAGTGATTATTCTGCCAGAGCGACGTACATATTTGGTATAAAACTTGAACGGAAACGAGAAAACTATTTGTCGGCTGCTATTTTTGATATAGTTTCTTGACTTTAAATAGCGCAAATTTCTTCACGTATCTACGCAGCATTTCTTCCATTATCTGGTAAAATATAGTAATTTTTTTCAGAAATTATACCAATTATTAAGGCTCTGTAACTTCGGCCTACATCAATAAATGTGAAAATTTTCCTTCATTTGATTTCTGAAATTTTACCTAACAAACACAAGTCAGCACAGCCAGATCTGGTTAGTATTACCAAAAATAGTTTAAAGCTAAATCAAGGTCCTATGATTTAGCTTTAAAGTAGACTTTTTCAACAACCTGTATATATATATATATATATATATATATATATATATATATATATATATATATATAGTGTGTTATGAAAATCGTGTAATATATTGAAAGTAGTGAAACCTCATAGAAACAAGAATTGCTTAATTAAAAAAGTCATGAAATGAAATGATCGTTTTCACTCTGCTACTGGTAAACAAAACAAATTGGATATACAGTGTCACCATAGTTTAACTAAAAGTTTCATAACAAATTTTATAAAAAAAAATAAAAATTGTTACCTTTGTAATATAAAAAATCTAATTGTTAACTTTCCAAGAACTAATTACGGTTGAAGTTCTTCATTTATAAACTGTAATGTCGATTCAAAGATGAACTGTTGGCAAAATTCACTGCACTAAATTTAAAATTTCACGTTTAGAAAATAATTTATTAAAACCTTTAACAGCCAAAAATAAATCAGAAAAAAATTGCACTACCTAAATGAGTAATGTAAAAAATATTTATTTAAATGTCGTCCACAACATACAAACCGTTGATTTTATTTGTTTATTGTAAAATCATTAGAATGATATTCGGTGATCAACAGCGACTTTCTTAAAAACAAGGTCTGACATCGTATTTTCCCGTAATAATTTGTTACTGGTATTTTAATAATTTACTTTTTAATTACGAATAATTTTAAACCAGTAATGCTCGTAAAGAGTAACTGTCAAAAAATGATAGTTTACATATTGAAGTTAGCAACGAGATGGCTTCCGTTTGATCCTATTGTATAGAGGCTAAACATAATAAGTTTACAGGTTGATGCTTATCACTAATTTTACATGCAGGAGGGTTTTGATTTGAAAAATTTAGTTATGAATTTTTGTTGACCTTTGATAAGGAGCTAAGACACTAAGGAAGCAAAATTTAAATATAAAATACAAAATGAAAAAGTGTACGCAAAGAATTTCTCTCGCCTTGAGCTTGATGCACTGTATACCTTCTGAAATACTTTAACTAATACTTATACACTTAGCGCCTTGAACCCTTGATAAGGGCGCCAACCACCACTATTCTAGGATCATTAAAAAAATCAAAAAATATACAGAGAATAAGTTCCACCTGTTTGATATAAGCTATACTCTTGAGACATTTTAACTAGTAGTTATACAGTTTCGCGTTTTGAACCTTTAGTAAGGGTATAAGCTACCCTTATTCGAAAATCATTAATAAAATTAAAAACATACTCCGAGAATTTGTTCCACCTTAAATTTGTCAAATATGACACCACTAGAGTTAGTTCTGTGAGTATGTTTTTTCATAATTTCTGTTAAATTTTTAAATACGTGTAGTTTCTAACCTTATAAATGGTTCAAGAGGCAAAGCTAACCACTAGGTACAATGTCTCAAGAAGTATAGCCTACATCAGACTTAATGTGTAACCAGCTGTCTATGTTTATTTTTTGGATTTTTTAATTTATTTTAGAATAAGGGAGGACGACATCTTTATCAAGAGTTTAGGACACTAAATTATGTAACTACTAGCTAATTTATCTCAGGAGGTGTACAATGTATCAAGCTCAAGGTCGGAAAAGTTCTCTGTATATATTTTCTAATTTTTTATTCAATATTATACCCTTACCAAGAGTCAACGAAAATTCTCAACTAAATTTTTCAAATTAAAACCCTTCAGCGTATAACATTTTAATCAAATAATGATTAAGTATCAATAGTGATTAATTATCAATAGTGATTAAATATGAAAAAGTGAACTTATTGTGTGTTGCCTCTATGAAATAGAAACTCGTTAAGACTTCGTTATTAGCTTCATGTTTGCATAGATCAGGGATTTCCAAATTAGTCTTGAGAAGGTCTAGGTGGAAATAAATATAAAATTATTGGATTTGCATTTAGTGACAGTATATAAATAACAAAATGTTTGTAAAAATAATTAAAATAAAAAAAAACAATCAATTGTATGAGCACACCAACAAATAATAATTTGATGTAATAATTTTTTTAAACAAAATAATAATTTGAAATAATTAAAAAATAAAACAAAGTATGTTGTTAATACTTGATCGTTGAATTATTAGTTCGAGAATATAACAAAGTAAGTAATTAGAAATAAATCGCCTTTCCTCGATTTAATGTTATCAGGGAGGTCTCTCACATTTTCTCTCTCATTAAGAACCCTTGAATTTACCATAAGAAAATTATTTCGACTTCGCTCTTACTCTTAGATTGTTATTGGAACAACTTTTCTCAAATTCTAGTTCCATTTTACCCAAGTTAATGGGCAATAACCTAGAAGATGTAGAAACGCAAATCTTGTCGCGCCTTATCAAGGGACGTCGTTTGAAATAATAGATTAGAAATTTTCTTCAGTATGATTAAATATTATTTTTTTCTAGGGATGAGTATTAATTATTACTATTTTAGTTTATTATTAGATCAGTTATTTCTTAAATGCGAAAATTTAAAATTATTAAATTCAGTCGTGTAATTGGCAACACTGGGGAATTTTTATATATTGTTAAGCGTTTTCGCCTATTTTAGTCCGATTTACCTGATGTCAGGTACGAGTTGGTTTAGCGGTCAAAACTAGTTTTGCCTTTTTTATATTTCAAAAATATTCGAATTTTAACCCATTTCAATTTACGCGATTTCTGTAACACCTGTTGTATATATATATATATATATATATATATATATATATATATATATATATATATATATATATAAGTTTAGTGATTTTAGTGGAAATTTCTTTGAGATAAGGGAAGTAGTACTGATATATAAATCGGTTTTCAGAAAGGCAGGCACTGATATCAGGAGTAAGATTATTCTCTTGTTCAAGGATAGGTGATATTGAATTAAATAATAGTCTATTGAACATCTAATTAGATAGGAGTTAGTAAGCAAAATATCTCGAATTTTGAAAAAGAGATGAAAAATCTTCTCTCTTCTGGATAGCCCACTGTATTTGTAGCCCTGAAGAAGAAAATGAAATATTTTCGAAAGTTTGGCGTAGCTGAAAAAGTGTTAATAAATCTTTTAGCCTTATTCCCATGACCGCTTACCTCAACACTACCCTTCTCTTCTTATATATATATATATATATATATATATATATATATATATATATATATACATATATATATATATATATATATATATATATATATATATATATATATACATATATATATATATATATATATATATATATATATATATATATATATATATATATATATATATATACGTGAGAGAGATAGAAAAAAATCAGAGACTATAGGACGTTACAAATAAATTGACACTCATAATTTTACTTTTCAGATAATATCACAAATAGGCATACAATCGAATGCGAACAATACATGAAGAAAGGAAAATTACACCAACGATTCACGAAGTACAGCATGAATATGACCGCAGAAAAATGTAATTTCGAATTTGAAAATATTTTCCCTGGAAATGAACAGATATCTAGGGAATTAGGAAAAACAATTAACGAAAATTCCTTGGACATTTTCCAAGAAGTTAAAGGTGGTTTCGAACAGATATTATCAAAATTGTATATGGATGCGGCTAATAATGTGTTTACTAAAATCCCTGTAAATGAATTATTTTTACCATAATGTGGATATTTATACTCTGTACTTATAAATAAAGTTGACTTGATCTTTGAAATGTTTTTTTTACAGCAAAGTAACTGACGTAGTATTTATTTACGTATTAAGTCTAGAAACTAGTGGTAGGATGAGTAAATAAGGAAGAGTATTTGTCAAAATGTGCATGCAAACTTTATACAGTCTCTAGAATAAATAATTTCATCTTTGCCTGATTAGATTCGGTACTTCCCTACCGGAATTTTTGTTTTATCGGAGGCCTAACATTATATGCATAACGTATTTAATTTAATCTACATAATTCAGTTCCGCCTATCTAACGTCTTGAATTCAGAAATACTCCCACAACAAGCGGGTTTTGTCAAAAATAGGGGCTGAAGAGAACAAATTCTTAATGTCCGCAATAGAGTCAACAAATCAAGAGAATACTCATCATCATCATTATCATCATCAGCTTATACTGTCCATTGCTGGATGAAAGCCTCCCCCAAGTCTTGCCACTTTTTTCTATTCTGGGCCGCTTGTACCCAATTTCCAGCTACTCTTTTCAAATCATCAGGCCACCGACTCGGTTGGCTACCTCAACTCTGATAGACTGCGGATCTCTATAATTCTCCTTGTCCATCGTCCACCCTTAAACCTAGCAACATGCCCAGTCCAGTTCCATTTGTATGATGTAGAATGAATTTGACTGCGTCTTGTACCAGCTCTCTTCCTGATAATCTGTGGGATGTGATCTTTAAGAGTAACGCCTAACATTGGCCTCTCCATCTTTCGTTGCATGACACATATTTTATTAATGTTTTTCTTCGTCATTGTGAGAGTATCGGCTCCGTACGTACAAGAGAGGACTGCGTCCCTTTAATTCTTTCTTTCATAAATTTCGAAAAGGTCTTTGATAGTATCAAGTGGAACTATTTTTGGGTTATATTGCAAAGGATTGGAGTCCCAAACTATCTGACTAAACTAATCTAAAGCTTATATAAGATAGAAAACATATACTCTGGAGAATATAGGATCGAAAAGGACATTAGACAGGGATGTATTCTATCTCCGATATTATATAAAATATACAGTGGACAGTTCTGGATGAATGGCATATGTGGCAAAAAATTCAATCTACGATCGGTGGACGATACTGTATTAATAATAAATGTACAGGAAACAGACCATTTATTGCAAAGATTAGAAAAGGATAGGTAGGAATACGGACCTGAAATTAACTATAAAAAATTAAAAATAAATATTAGAGATCGCGAGAATCTCTTAGGCCAAAAACCCGCCGAGGTCTCTCAATGTCATGTAGTTAAATCGCTCGTCTACCTAGGGCAATGAACAAATTTCTGGAGGGACAGAAATATTACGAAAACAACCAAAATTAAACTTGTATACTCAGTCTTCGGATATGCTTCTGAGACATGGGCAATTCGCCAAGGTGAATTCAGGCATTAGAGATGTTATTCTGGCGTAGAATGCTTTGGGTACAATGGACGGCTAAAAAAAAAAACCAATACGTTTTTTCTGTAAGAAATTCAGCCAACCCAGACACTATCCGGTATGACGTGACGTATCAAGGAATATTAAAATTCTTTGGTCACAAAGAAAGACTTGTAGTTTAAGGAAAGACGGAAGGACGGAAGGTAAAAAAAAACAGGAGAGATCACCTACCATTTCTTGTATAGATTTTTTGTCAACAACAACCTTACATCTTAAATGTGCTTTAGTGGCTGTAGTTTATCTTATTTTTGCTACCGAAATTATTATTAATTTTTTTTTTGCTGTTTTCTTAAAGTCATAACGTAACCTTTAACGATCGTCCTCAGTCTCTGCTATTGGTGTCAGCGTTTTACTACATTTTCTAATCGTATTTAGTTTAATGCTTTTTAGCGAAACAAAAGACATAAGCGTATCGTGACACGTTGAAAAGTTTTTGGTCTGACACATAGATGTCTCACTTTTCAAAAAATCCACATGATTTTTAGGATATACCAATCTTCAAACGATACGTATCAAAATTTTATGACATTTCGACAATTGGTTTATAAGTTACAATGGTTTTTTAGTGACGCTACTTTTGATATTTTCAAAATAATGAAAAAATCGAATTTCCTGTGTTGATTAAACACTGTTTTTGACAGGAAAAAATACCGTTCAAGCTAAGCAATGGCTTGATAAGTGTCACGGAGACTTTGCCCCTAAAAAATCACTCATCATTTACTGGTATGCTGAATTTAAACGCGCTTGCACAGATACAAATGATGCTGAACGCTCTGGACGCCTAAATGTGGTGGTTACACCGGAAACGCCCAAAAAAATCCATAAAATTGTTCTGGATAACCGTAATGTGAAATTGTATGAGATAGCTGAGACTCTAAAGATATCAAAAGAACGGCCATATTATGCATGAACATTTGGGCATGAGAAGGCTCTGTTCGAAATGGGTATCGCCTTTGCTCACAATGGACCAAAAACAACAACGTGTTGATAATTCTGAGCGCTGTTTGGACCTGTTTAAGCGCAATAAAAAGGATTTTTTCATGCGATATGTGACAATGGATGTAATATGGATTCACCACTACACACCGGAATCAAATCGGGAGTCACCTGAGTGGACAGCAGCCGGTGAAAGCCGTCCGAAACGACCAAAAACACAATAGTCGGCTGGGAAGGTTTTGGCCTCTGCATTTTGGGATGCGCATGGAATAATTTTCATCGACTATGCTGAGAAGGGAAAAACCATCAATAGCGAATATTATATAAGGTTATTGGAGCGTTTGATGTTCCACTAAAACATATATATATATATATATATATATATATATATATATATATATATATATATATATATATAATATATATATATATATATATATTGGTATGCAATAATAAGATTTACACTGGACCTAGGTTGAACATTAGTGTCCAATATGCTTTGGTCAGTCTATCCGAATTTAGTTCGAGAAAGACTGTACAGCATATATGTAAATAGCTATAGTGCGAATCTAACTTAAGACGACCGAGATGAACTAAATTTAATCTGTTATAGTTTTTTGAGAGATTGGCCAGGAAAATTATTACTTTCTGGGTAATTTATGTTCAGGAAATAGCATTTTTTCCAACTAGTGCAGAAAATAAAATTTTCCGTGCGATTTCGCCGAGCAGTAGCATGCAATGAGATGTGTTCGTCAGTATTTCGTATCTGTCAGGCCAGTTATGACAGTAGTGTGATTAAAAATAAGTAATCAGAAAACAACAAGGTTCATCTGCTGTCTGTATAGAGCAACAGGTGATACTAACAGATTAATCAAAGTGCAGAAATTGCCATTCTAATCGACACCATTCATTTTAGAATAAAAGAAATCTAATTTTAGCTCAAAAAATGAAAAAATACAGAAGAGTTACTTAGTTAAATAAGATTAAATATATTACAACCTGTGCGTCCTGAAAGAAAGAGCGGGTAGTTCAGTAAAAGGCTGCATTAACACAGGGAAAAGTATATTGACAAAATTAAAATGCAGATATTACACTCTTAAAAATACATTAACTAAATAAAAACCCCTTAGGGAATGAGAGTGAACACATTTAAACTAGAGTTCTATGAATTACTGATTATAAGTGTAAAAGTGCTCTTTCATGAAGACAATGCACCGTGTCACAAGTCAATCGTTACGATGGCAAAGTTGCATGAATTAAAGTTCGAATTAATTCCTCATCCACCGTATTTTCCAGATTTGGCCCACCAGCGACTATTATCTATTCATAGAACTCAAAAAAATGCTCGCAGGAAAGAAATTTGGCCCCAATGAAGAAGTTATCGCCGAAACTAAGGCCTATTTTGAAGGCGAAGGTAAATCCTTCTACAAGAGAGGTATAGACTGATTGTATCGCTCTTGAAGGAGATTATACGGATGAATAAAGTCCAATTTTGCAAAAAAAATGTGTTTTAAGTAGCTAGATCAAAACTTTTTAGCCTGCGTGTTATTCTATGGATTTATAACTAGTTTGCTAATGATAAAATCTTCATTTCTGCAAAATTTCCCGGATCTAAATTCAAATTTATGAATTAGGTAAATTTTTTTGGATTGTATGAATTAAATAACTAAGAATGTGAACGTAGCTTACTCTAACGTAAACAGTCTGATATTTGTAAGTCTAGTTTCCTCTTTGTTTTGAAGCGGTGCCCTAAGGTCTCCTTTGTTTTTGAACTGTTATGTAATTTAGCTATGTTGGGTATCCAGTTTGGCGCGCGTTGACGGCTGATTTATTTTATTGCTAACCAGTTTTAATTGGAAGTAGTTGTAGTTGGAAAACACGCCTCCTCGTGTGATAGAATTAAAGCCATGTTTTTTTGGAGAGATTTAGAAGTTTTCAGAAACAAGTTTTTCTATTTTAGTACACTTTAGGTAACTAAATTTTGTAAATTCATGTGGTTTATTAGATCTTACAAATTAGGAAAAGTTTAACGCCTGTCCGGTAAGTTCCTTCTAGTTATCGTCTAAGGTACTGAGGTGCAAGTTCAGCCTGAGTAAACCAGTATTTATTTTTCATCTAATTTTCAGGAAATATTGCGAGAATAAGGAAATATTATGTGATTAACAGAGTTCCCTACGGTCCTGCAAAATTTACGTAGTTGATTTAAAGGTAGAGACTTGCACATTAATAATTATTCCGGTTAAACTTAACCTTTAACTTTTAAAATAATGGACGCTTTACCACGTAGATAATAGTTTTTAGGTTGACGAATTTAAAGAGTATCTTCACGAAACAATAACTTAATAAATTAAACTTCTTAATTATATAACAGTTAGTCTGTAGAGTATAGACGAGGGTGGATTGATAATTCTGACAAATTTCTACTAAATAGCGGAACATTTTGTTAGGTGGCCTGTCTATTGGTAAGCGTGATTCTTGTAACGGTTGTATTTAACGTTTCCAACAGATGCAACGCGTAGTTTTTTGTTAGCAGCTATCGTAAGTGGTCGATGTTAAACGCTTCGTAAAAATGGATGAAATAGAGTATCGGGCAGTAAAAAAAATATTTTTATTTAAAAATGTGGACTGCCGGCCAGATAGAAACTGAACTGAAGGAAGTTCATGGAGACTCTGTACTAGCACTCAAGACCATTTATTACTGGCTAAATGAATTTAATTGTGGGCGTTCAAGAGGTTTGTTCTGTCATCGCATTAAGCCTTCATGAAATTGCTGAAATGGTAGACATCTTATATGAACGGCTTCATAATATCCTGTAACCAATGTAAAATCGAAAAAGCTGAGTACGCGATTTATGCTGCCTTTATTAACTCCAAACCAAGCCGAGCCGAGCTCAAAATCGTTTCCTACCCACCTTATTTCCTAGATTTGACCCCAAATAATTTTTTTTGTTCGTGTGTTTACTTCAAGAATGGATGGAAATTTTCGCCGAATAAAGAGATGCTGTAACGGATAATTAAACTTAAATTATTTGTCCAAAATTGCATACTGAAGTTTGAAACACCTTAAATTTTTTATTTAAAAGAAAAAAAAAAAACCATCGTCAATTTTTAACTACTACATTATTTTACAAAATTAATTTTTATTTTTACAGATTGTGAAGCTATCCTGCAGGCGCCATAGTTTTTCATCATTGGCCTATTTAACCCGATTAAACATAATGTTAACATTTAAAAAAAAAAAAAAATCTTTCGATTTGGATTTCTGTGATGAAAATATGACCGTTTAACTCAACTTTTCTTAGTACAAAAATTCGTAATTTTTGAGATACAGGATGTCAAAGTTATACTTTTATTTTAGTTTTTCTTAAGTAGCTTTCTTAATAATTATACTATTTGCATAAGATTCGGTGCTTACGAGTTTTCTGAGATGAGAAATCGAAATCAGCTCACAGTTTTATTGTAAATTCTAAGGGGCGCCACTTATTGCACTGTGTATACATTTAAATTGTCATAATTTTTCTACCACTCTCTATGATATTTTTAATTGAATATTCCTGACCAAACTATTGGAACGCATGGTAAAAGCCCGTCTTTGTTGGCACTTAGAGTCAAACAATCTCACATCTCCCCACCCATATGGCTTTCGCAAAAGTTCCTCTGCCCTAGATCACCTCGCCTCGTTCGATACTGACATTAGATCAGCCTTTCAGTCAAGGAAACACCTTCTGGATGTTTCTCTGGATCTGCAGAACGCTTTTGACCTGACAAACAGTAAACTCATAGCTGACGAGTTGATGAGGATGGGTTTCAGGGCCCTAAATTCGTCATCAACTTTATCCAACCTCGATCTTTTAGAGTCAGAGCGAACAGCCTTCTCTCGGATATACATGCATTAGAATCGGGAATACCTCAGGGATCCATACTGAGTCCTACATTATTTCAAATAGCCATCCAGACACTGGAAAAACACTTACCAGATCACACAAAAATAAAGCTATTTGCTGATGACATTTTAATTTACAAATCTTCCAGTGACAGTAATACACTCACAAACCTCATTCAATCTTCCCTGAACAATATCCAAAAATGGGCCACAATTTGGGGATATTCCTTTTCCCCAAACAAATCATCATACATACATTTCTGCAGGAAAAGAAACTGCTCTAAATTAAATCCACTAAAACGTCTCAATGATCCTATATCACCTCAGATCAACTTCAAAATATTGGGCATGATCTTTGATCCAACCTTGAATTGGAAGGAAACACATCAATCATCTCAGAATGACTACTTCAAAGGACATCAATTTGATGAGATTACTAGCAAATTCTCAATGGGGAGGAAGTTTCACAACCTTAATCAGGATTTATAAATCTCTCATACTATCCAAATTAAATTATGGTGACTTTATATACGATGCATCAAGACCCTCATATAAAAAAAAATTAGATACAATCCAGAATCAAACTCTCAGATTGGCTACAGGGGCCTTTCGTACGTCGCCTATCCCAAGTTTACAGTGCGTTTCTGCTACTCCATCTCTCAACCTTTCAAGACAAAGATCCCTCATGTTATACTTTTCAACTGTCTCATTTAAACCCATCATGAAAAGAGCATTACATTTAAAACCCGCCACCCAACACAATCATTCCACCAGACTCCATAGCTTCTAGAATTAAAAACATCCTAAATCGTCACAACCTCTCCATTCAAACTAACGACTCTCCTAAAGTTTCTATATACCCGCCTTGGACAGCAATAAGACCCTTCATTGACTATACGCTCAGAAAATATAACAAGAAATTAAATCCAAGCCACATAATCAGATCAGCCTTTCTATTACTTATCAACGAGAAATACAAAGACTCTTCCCATATTTATACAAACGGCTCTAAGATTGCCCGGGGAACGGGGGCCGCTTTCGTATACAATAACACCACCATTAAATTCAAGTTAAATAATTACACCTCTATCTTTTCAGCGGAATTATTTGTCATCAAAGAAGCGTTAAGATGGTTAATATCCACCAAACTAGATACTAAAGTTTTAATCATTACAGACTCCTTGAGTTCATTACAATCAATTAGCTCTCCCATGCATTTTCACCCTATCTCAACAGCCATATCTGATCTTATACAAATGGCATCCAATAGGGGTATCACTATATCTTTCTTATGAGTGCCCAGCCACATTAACATAAAAGGTAATGAAAGAGCCGATGTACAAGCTAGGATTGCCATATCCTCGGGTACTCCAATTAACTCAATCCTCACTCCAAAAGATCTAAAAAACTTATTCAAACAGACTTTTGATAATCTATTTCAGCTGGAGTGGGACCTGCGAGAGGAATCGAGCAAACTGTGGGGGGTTAAACCTCTAGTTTTTCCGCCCCTCCAGCTGGATGCTCTGTCACGTAGAGATAATACAGTATGGAGAAGGGTCGCCATCGGGCACACCTACCTCACTCATTCTTATTTATTAAAAGGTGATCCACCACCCATATGTCCAAATTGTGACAATATACTTACAATTAACCACATTTTAACTTCAAACGAATATTTAGACATCAAGACAAGATTAGATCTATTAAAACCACTTGATTAATTATCAAATCCAAATGTCACAAATATCTCCAATTTAATTAAATTCTTCAAAGAAACACAACTATATTCTAAGATCCTACTTATGGCGCCAAATGATCCTCGATATCGACGCGCCAAACTAAAATAATCAATCAATCAATTAATTGAATATTCGTATTCTCTACGCTCTCCTGTCTAAAAAAGCTCCCTTGATAAATGTTGCTCCCATCAACAGATTCTCAGATAATGGGATGTTTCCATTTTTTAATTCCATTGTCAAATTCGCAAGTGTGTTCCTTAATACCTCAACCAGGCTTAGGATAGGTCTAAAAGTATAGTCTTTGAAATTTGGAGCATGCTTAAAGGCAAACAGGCTAACAACAATAATAAATTTAAAGTTCAACGTCCCAATAACAGTAAGAATGTAAAAACCAACTGGTTAAGGGCACAAAAGACTAGCCACAAATTGACAAATACGAAAAAAATTTAATTGCTCAACTGAGAAAGTATTGGTTTGACAATAAATATTCAATACGGCCGCTACCTTTGTTAATGCTTAATTTTGATCCTGTTCCACAATCGCTCAATGTTGTCGATTTGAACTTGATAAACTTTCGATTTCAACCCACCCCAAAGGAAAAAATCGCATGGATTTAAGTCTTGGGAACAATAGTGAATAGGAGCATTTTCACCGCTTCCGATCCATCTATCTGGGTAACTTTGGTTCAAAAAAATTCCCACATTACGAGCAAAATGGAGTGGTGCACCATCGTGCATGAAAAACATGTTGCAACGTAATTAATGGATAAGTTTCCACGGATGAAATTCAAGTAAATGTCACCAGACATTAACACTGAATTCGCGTTAAAACTGTCTTTGTTGCACAGCATGTTGGTTTTCTTTAGCGTAAACATGATTCTTATGCATATTTGTTATATCACGTCGAGTAAAACCTGCCTCGTCTGTAAACAGGATTTTAGTGTGAAAAGCCGGAACAGTCGCTATGCGTGCTCGAATAATTTGTGAAAAATACAAATGGGATCCAGTATCTGGATGTAAGAGTTCCTGGATGGAATGTATATGAAAGGGTTGAATAATTTGTTGTCTAATCATCCGGTTAGTTCAGGTTAGTTCAGGTTTGACGTTCAATTAAACGAGTGCTGATTCCAGGATTATCGTGTACAATTTCAAGGATTTCGTCTTCAACATCGGGTGCCCTAGCTTGTGAATGCCGCTCAGCATTATTCCTGATCGACTTAAATTTTCCCATTTCTCGAAGTCGCCTCTCAATATTTGCAAAAATTTGATGGTTAGGAGTCCGATGATGCGGAAAGCTCGCGTGATATACGCGAGCACTCTTGCGACCGTTACCGTTACAAACACTAAAAATCATATTAGTTTGCTCACCAAAAGTGTACTCCAAAATAATCTAGATTTGACACACTGTTGAGCTTGAGAAGGAATTAATTCTCATTAATACTCGTAAAACTTGTTTAATATCTGTCAAAAATTATTTTCTGTCAGTATTACTACAAGCCAGTTAAGTCATAGAACATATATCTTACATCATCGCCAGAGTGATTTTTGAGCGTTGCCAAGTAACTATGCAATGTGAAGAAACGTGTGAAGGAACGAATTTGTGAATTTGACAATGGAATTAAAAAATGGAAACAAACATTCCACTATCTTAAAAACTGTTGCTCGGAGCAACATTTACCAAGAGAGCTTTTTTAGACAGCAGAAGGCGGAGAAATACGAATATTTAATTAAAAATATCATACAGAGTGGTAGTGGTATAAAAAAGTTATGACAATTTAAAAGTATACACAGCGCAACAAGTGAGCTGATTTCGATGTCTCATCTCAGAAAACCCCTTAGCACCGAATCTTGAACAACTAGTACAATTAGTAAAAATGCTACTTAAGAAAAACTAAAATAAAAGTATAACTTTGACACCCTGTATCTCAAAATTTACGAATTTTTGGACTAAGGTAAGTTGGGTTGAATGATTATATTTTCATCCCAGAAATCCACAGTAACTCTATGTACATGGAATACAGGGACACCCTGTATAATCGCCATACTTTTGTATTATTCACTTAATAACCTTTAAATTATTTTTTTTTTAAAATTCGCATACTTTTTGTAGCGAATAGATGTATGTATCCCTTTAATAATTACGTGTGAAACGAGCGAAATATTTGTCATTCCCCCCTCCCAAATACACCCCTGTTAAAATATACATACAGGAGTATATTTAGAAAAGTAAGGATGCAATAATTACTGTTATATTACGTCTCCAAATCATTTCATTACATGTTAGTAAATTGAAACAGGTTGTGATTAACTTTAATGAGCAAAATGGTGCAGTTTTTATTAATTATAAATATTGCCTTTCTGTTATGTATTGTTAGAAATAATGAAATTTTTGCTGCGAAATTACGTAAGTACCTACATTGCTTAATTTTATCTAAATCTAATCTAAAATTGGTAAAGCGATTTACCCATTACTTTCCTTTCAAACCTGCAACCCTAAAATAAGTACTGAATTTGATTTTCTCAAGTAAAGAGAAAGTAAATTTTTATAATATGAATAAAATCATATAATATATCGACACCCATCGCTTACACCTTCTTTCTTTAAAACTACATCGCCCAAAAACTATAAGTTTCATCCCTATTTCAAATAATACCATTTCGTTTAAGTATTAAAATGCCAATAGCCTGGCAGCCTGTGTCTGTGTTGGTATCTTCAGGGCTCATAATTTAGTTTTATTTTTAAATTCATTTTAAGATCTACCCTTGCACCCCGTAGCTCATTGGTGTTATTAGCTATCACGACTATGTCATCTGCAAACTTAAGGAGACTCAGTCGAGTGACATCGAGGTTGATGCCCTTCTCATCCCAATTTAACTCTTTAAAGATGTCTTCAAGGGCCAGCGTAAATAATTTAGGTGAGATAGTGTATCCTTGTCGCACTCCTCTTTTTAATGGTATGTTTTTAGTGACAGTTGTTTCGTCCATTTTAATATGTGTAGATACTACTTTATAGATGTTCTCTATTAATAGTGTTCCGTACGGAACACTTATAAGATGACTTCAGTGTCTGTCCGTCTGTATGTCTGTCCGTCCGTCTGTCTGTCTGTCACACCCGATTTTCTCCGAAACTATGTGTCATAGAAAGTTGAAATTTGGTAATAATATAGGAATTGATGGCCTCATCAGAGCCGTGTAGTTTTGAAAGTTAAATTTTGACTTAAGGGGTTAGTTTTGGGGGGTGAAATCGGAAGTGAAAAAAAAAAAAATTTACTAGATCATCGAGTGTGGTGTCAAATGAAAGAAAGCTTGTGAAAACACGATTAAAATATATATATATATATATATATATATATATATATATATATATATATATATATATAATCTAATACTTGCGCACACTTTTCTTTGTATTATTTTAAAAAAATAGCGAAAAAATCGCTGTCCCCCCAGCTTATCTCGAAAAGTACTGATCAAAAAATTTTGAAAAAATTCTGGAATATTTTCCACGGGGTGTAGATTGAACGAAAATTATCACGAGTGCATTACCTTTAATAATTTATCTGGTATATAAAAAAAAAAAAAATTTCAAGGTCACCAGTTTTCAGTAAAGGTAAGCAACCAACATACGGAACACTAATTGTGCAAGTTCAACTTGCAGTTGACCGGTTATTTTTATATTACTTGTAATTTATTCTTACATTTGTCAATGACTTTGGAACGGACCAGATTTCAACAGTATCAAATGCTTTATGAAAATCAATGAAGGTTAATTGTATTGGTACCTTACATTCTGTGCATTTCTCTAGTATAGTACGTACAGTATAGAGGTGGTCGATCGTGCTAAATTTCTTTCTGAAGCCCGCCTGTTCTACAGGTTGATAGAAACCCAGTTTTGCTGTTAACTGATTTGATAAGATTTTAATGAAGAACTTATATAAGAGCTATGGAAGAGATACTTGCGTATATATCGTAATACAAGTATATTTCAGGGTTCTTGGAATCAAGGCATCTGAAAAGACAATGTTTTCTTGGTTTCTAAGTCTAATTTTTATTAACTGAAAGCTCACCATGAAGAATCCATTTTCTAAAATACTGAATTGTACTTGTATTGATAGTCAAATTCGTGTTTTTAAAGGGAACTGATTTTATTAGCATATGCTATAATTGTCTATGGAGTTACAAAAACACATTCTAACATATAGTAGTAAATGAATAAAATATATGTATTTTTTTTTTCATTTCTTTTAGCACCTGGTATCGAGGTTTGCCACAGATTAGACCCTAATTTTAGCACATGTATGGCAACACAAATAACTAAAGCTTTAAGGTTGTTTAAAGATGGTAAGGAAAGTAAAACATGATTTTTGCTACTATTTTTCTAGCGGAAAATTATTAATATGTTATAAATATACTAGCCTAATTAACCTCTTTTTTTAAGTTACTAGGAAATGCCTATTTAATAACAAGTAAATATGTAAATTTAGACATTGAACGATAATTATTGATACTGAGAAATATTTTTTTTTATGGGTCTAGCACACGTGCTGCAGGGAAGAAGTCCCTAAAGCGCTACAGGAGCGACACGTGTGCGGAAAAAGCGTTTCACGTTGTTCTTGAATCGCTATAAATTGTACTCGGTGGGAAACACAGTCCTGGGCAAATTATTCCAAAGGGATGATATTCTCCATATAAAAGACTGCTTGAAAAGCGTTGTACGAGGAGTAACAAGCTCAACCTCATACGGATGTGAAGTATTAGCGCGACGTGTACTTCTAACATGCACCGCTCTGGGGGGAATTAAGCGGGCCACATCCTTCGAACACTTTCCATGAAAATACTTGTAGAATAGGCTCGAGTCGCCAACCGCTCTTCGATGTTCCAGCGAATCAATGCCGCCGGTCAGTTCCGGGTCTCCAATCAGACGAACAGCTCTTCCCTGAATAGAATCCAACAAATGCAGTGTATGTTTGGGACCGGAGCCCCAAACTTGAGAGCAGTATTCCATAGTTGGTCGAATTTGAGCTTTGTAAAGAATTAGCAGTTGTTGTGGAGTGTAAAGCTTTCTGGTTCGAAATAATATTCCCAACTTTTGAGAAGCTCTCCTTGCTATGCCTGCAACATGTTCATGCCAGGACATATTTGCTCCCAAATTAACGCCCAACAAATTGAGTGACGATGTTAGAGGAATGGAGTGCCCCGACATAACTATGTCGGGTTCAGCAACGTTAACTTTTTTAGAAAAAACTGCCGACTGGGTTTTTGTAGCGTTAAATTCCACTTAGTTACTGTCACCCCAAGATAAAGTTTCTTCCAGGTCTTTGTTAAGTTGAATGACTTCCTGCTGTCTGCGGATATTCGTCTGAGTAGCCGATGTCCGAGCGTTCAAAGTGAATGAAGAGATAAACGTACTGTCATCTGCAAAGCTGTAGATTGGATTCTCGGTCTTTTCCAGCAGATGGTTAATGTAAATGAGGAAAAGAGTAGGAGACAGTATGGAGCCTTGAGGTACACCGGCATTGATAGTGAAGGTATTAGAAAGAAATCCGTCGACTGCCACTCGTAAAGAACGCTCTCTGAGGAAACATGAGAGCCACAAACAGAACTTTTCAGTCATACCATAAGAGAGTAGCTTAGCCAACAGCTCATCGTGCCAAACACGGTCGAATGCCTTGGATATGTCAAGAGCAACCGCTCGAGATTCTCCAAAGTGTTCAATTGCGTTGTTCCAAACGTGTGTTACATAAGTCAGAAGATCTCCTGTTGATCTATTTTTACGAAAGCCATATTGATGATCGCTAATAATGTTGAATCCTTCAAAATATTTTAGAAGATGCTGATTGATGACTTTCGATATTACTGAAAGCAGTGCGATTGGTCGGTAGTTATTTGGCAAGGTCTTCTTGCCTTTTTTAGGTATCGGCTGAACTGTGGCACATTTCCAGCAGGAAGGAAATATTCCCTTTCTGTAGGATAGGTTGAAAAGTCTACAGAAAACTGGTGTTAGTTCCCTCGCACAGTTTTTGAGAACTATGGCAGGTATTCCGTCAGCACCAGAAGCTTTTTTGGTGTCTATTTTCATTAAAATACGTTTTATGATACGCTGTCTGAAGCCCATATCGGGCATCCTTGACTGCACTATGGGAATAGTAGGTGGTGTTTTCCCTTGGAAATCGACAGTAGAATGTGAAGCAAAGGGTGCAGCCAACAAGTTCGCTTTCTCAACAGGTGTTGTTGCAATAGAATTATCTGGCCGTATGAGTGGTTCGTATGGTCGATTTGATGAAATTTTGACTGACTGCCTTAGCTACTGACCAAAAAGACCTGGAATTATTGGGACAAGCGAGAAGTTTGTTTCTAATTCGTTGATTGTGTGCCTCCTTGGTTTCGTCGATAATTTCTTTGCATCTGTTCCTGGCATGGACAAAGGTGTTACGGTTTATGCTTTTAGGATTTTCACGCCATTGTCGGTAGGCAAGATGTTTAGAAGCAACAGCTTCTTTGCATTTTCGGTCAAACCAAGGCTTGTCGTTGGAAGGGCATTTCTTCGAAAAAGGGATGTAAGCCTCCATACCGGCCAAAATAACATCGGAAACCTCCCTGGCGCAGTCAGATGGGTCGTCGGATCGAAAGCAAACGTCTAACTAAGGGGAGTTCGAAACTAGCCCCTATTTTGGTAGATCTATTTTTAGTAATTTTCCGCTATAATAATAAAATTTATAGGAGCAGTGCAGAATCTGGACCAGCGATGTGCTATGAAATATCTGGTCAGCTTCAACAGCATGTATAAAAAATCTCATAGAAAAGCAAACTCTTTCTAACATTTTAGGATTTTTCGATATTACTCTGGCTTCTTCATGCGATAAGCTGACCGGATATCTTTACATCTAATATAAATATTTATTATTAGTATTTTATCACTATCACTATAAGCCTAATTCTATCCAATGCTGGATTTCCATCTCAATCTATTTGCAGCTGTTGTCATCCATCCAATACCCGCAACCCTCTGTATATCATCCCGTCATCTTGTATTGGGACGGTCGACGTTGCTTTTCTGTTCTCGTGGTCTCCATTCTAATGTTCCGTTGGTCCATCTATCATCGGTCGTGCGCGCTACATGTCCAGCCCATTGCCACATTCTTTCTGCTACGTACTCTAAAATATCCTTTAATTTCGTTTGTTCACGTATCCACTTACCATATTTCTTTATCTATCTTTGAGTTTTATACCGATCATTCGTGTGCTCTCTGAGTCCGAATTAGCTTTTGTATATCAATGTCCAAATTTCAACGCCATATGTAATTACGGGTAAGATGCACTGATCGTAAACTTTGGCCTTTAACTTATTAGGGTGACTTTATTTTGAATATATAACGTCATTTCCTGCGCACCATCCAACCTGATTCTTCTTGAAATTTCATCCGAGACGCTGTCTCTCGTGGTAGTAAAACCAGTTCGCGACACGTTGGAAGCACTCAGCTGGGAAGTTCTACCCCATTCGGCTTACTCACCAGACTTGGCTCCTTCCGATTATCACTTGTTTGCATCGATGGGTCACGCACTTGCTGAGCAGCGCTTTGGTTCGTACGAAGATGTGAAAAAAATGGCTCGATGAATGGTTCCCAGCAAAAGGGGAAGATTTTTACTGGCGTGGTATTCACAAATTGCCCGAAAGATGGGAAAAATGTATAACAACCGATGGAGCATACTTTGAATAAAGCACTTTTTATCATTCTTCCGAATTTAACATGTTTTCTTAGAAAAAAAATCCGCATTTCATACTTGTACATCTGGTATTTGCTTTTTAAATGCATTGCCTCAAATTCTTGAAAAACATCTCTTTCGAAAGGTACTTTGAGGTTATGTGAATAGCAGCAACCCATAAAATGGAAATTTTGTTTCTTTATAATTAGTACTTCCACACACAAGAATGACAGAAAATAGTTTGAATTCGACGCTGAATTTTGAGATATTTAGGTACCAAAATAATTTGTACACCAAACAAAATTAATTAAAAACTATGTTTGCTGCTTCACTTTTTAGAGTTCTGTACGGAACACTTATAAGATCACTTCGGTGTCTGTCTGTCCGCCTATTACACCCGATTTTTTCCGAAATTATTAGACGTAGAAAGATGAAACTCGACAATAATATAAGAATTGATAGCCCCATTAGAACCGGGTAGTTTTGAAAGTTAAATTTTGACTTACGGGGTTAGTTTTGAGGGGGTGAAATCGTAAGTAAAAAAAATATTTACCAGGTCATCGAGCAGGATGTCAAATGGAAGCTTGTAAAAACACGAGTTTAAAAATATATATAATATAATACTTGCGCACACTTTTCTTTGTATTAATTTTAAAAAATTGAGAAAAATCGCTGTTCCGCCCTTATCTAAAAAAGTACTGATCAAAAAATTTTGAAAAAAATTCTGGAATATTTTCCACAGGGTATAGATTGAACGAAACACTAACATATTTGCAAGTCCGACTTGCATTTGGCCGGTAAGAAAGTTAGTTTCTACTTACTTCCTCAGTAGAAAACTAATCTTAGGAGATATTTACCATATAATAAGTAGGAAACTAATCTTATTTAACGAACTGTTTACATTTTGAAATCGTTTCAGAAGGGCATTATTAGTATTTGATAAGATTTTGACCATATAAATAAATAACACAAGTCTGCAAAAAAAAAAAAATTGAGAGCTGTTTTGGTTTTTTTGCGTAATTCTTATGTTTTTGGGTGTACTGAATCCGAAAATGACTTTCATTTTGTCATAGAACGTCACGTTTTCTGACAATGTAGGTATCTATGTTAAACAAGTTATCATCTTAAAATAAAAGATAAAAGACTAAAAAATTTTTTTTTAATTTATAATTGCGTAACAAAATTTATTTTTAGTGTTCCGTATGGAACACTTATAAGATCACTTCGGTGTCTGTCTGTCTGTCTGTCTGTCTGTCTGTCACACCCCGATTTTCTCGGAAACTATTTGACATAGAAAGGTGAAATTTGGTAATAATATAGGAATTGATGGCCTCATCAGAGCCATGTAGTTTTGAGAACTAAATTTTGACTTAAGGGGTTAGTTTTGGGGGGTGAAGTCGGAAGTGAAAAAAAACATTTTTTTACTAGGTCATCGAGTGTGGTGTCAAATGAAAGCTTGTGAAAACACGAGTAAAAAATATATATAATATTATACTTGCGCGCACTTTTCTTTGTATTATTTTTAAAAATTCGCGAAAAATCGCTGTCCCGGGCCTTATCTCGAAAAGTACTTATCAAAAAATTTCGAAAAAATTCTGGAATATTCTCCACGGGGTGTAGATTGAATGAAAATTATCACGAGTGCATTACCTTTAATAATTTATATGGTATACAAAAAAACAAAAATTTCAAGGTCATCAGATTTCAGTAAAGATTGGAAACAAACTTTGTTGAAAACTCATTTGGGGTGTGTTTTATGAAGTCACTGATCATTTTATACCACCGTAACATAAATTTTGACTTAAGAGGTTCGTTTTGAGGGGTGAAATCGGAAGTGAAAAAAAATTTTTTTTTTACTAGGTCATCGAGTGTGGTGTCAAATGAAAGCTTGTGAAAACACGAGTAAATATATATATATATATATATATATATATATATATATATATATATATATATATATATATATATATATATATATATATATATATATATATATATATATATATATATATATATATATATATATATAATATATATATATATATATATATATATATATATATATATATATATATATATATAATGTAATACTTGTAATAATTTATTTGGTATATAAAAAAAAACAAAATTTCAAGGTCACCAGTTTTCAGTAAAGATTGGAAACAAACTTTGTTGAAAATTCATTTGGGGTGTGTTTTTGTGAAGTCACTGATCATTTTATGCCACCCTAACAAAAATTTTTATTTTAAAAACAATCAACGTACGGAACACTAATTGTGCAAGTTCAACTTGCACTTGACCGGTTTTTTTATCTAAAATACATTCATTAGTAAGCACTAAACACATTTCTTTTTCCCAGTGAGACTCCTTTTGGTACATTTTCGCTTGTAGAAAGCATCTAGAAGGTCTCTCTGAAGCGTCCAACAGTAGTCTGCCATCATTGAGACGCTCCATCTTCCCTGGTATTTTTTTTCCATCTCCTTAATATCTTGGTGAAATCGTTCACCTTGCTCTTCACTCAGATCTCCTAGATTTTCTGGAAAGTAGTCGAGGTGGGAATGAAGAAAATGTACTTTTAAAACTCATTAGGCAACCTAAACCTTGAAATAATTTTAACATTCTTTTGACGATTTGTTTGTAGTTGGGGGGTCTTTGTTATTGCCTAAAAATTTCTCTATGACCTCTTTAAAGGCAATCCACCCTTCTCTTTGAGGATCCGTCATGGTTGTGATAAATTGTGAATCAGCCATAAGCCGTCTAATATCTGATCCAACGAAAACACCTTCCTTCAACTTTGCCTCCGAGAGGCCTGGAAACTTTGATATTAAGTATTTGAAGCAATTTCCATCTCTTGGAAGTGACTTTACAAATTGCTTCATCAATCTCAGCTTTATGTGAAGCGGTGGTAGAAAAACTTTATGAGGAGGCACCAAAGTTTCATGCAGGACGTTCTTTTCGTCAACTTTAAGCTCCCTCGGAGGCCAACACTTTTTGGTCCAGTGATTTGCTCGGTCTCTACTATCCCATAGACATAAAAAGCAAGGGAATTTGGTAAACCCAGATTGTTGTCCGAGCAACATGCCCAAGATTTTTAAATCACCGCACACTTGCCAACCGTGGTCTTTATATTTTAATTTGCAAAGAACCAATTCCAAGGTCTTGTAGGTTTCCTTGAGGTGTACGGAATGACCGACAGGAATGGAAGCATAGAAACCGCCATTGTGAAGCAGAACTGCTTTAAGGCTTCTTTTTGAAGAATCTATGAAAATACGCCACTGTGCTGGGTCGTATGAGATCTTAAATTTATCCATCAAACCTTCAATATTGGTACAATAAACTAACTCGTCCTCTTGGGCAAAGTAGGAAGTGAACTGCTTCTCACGATATCTAAACCAGGAGGAGGACACTCCTGGCAAAAGTAAGTTCCTGCTTTTGAGCCTTGATCCAAGCAACTCAGCAGCGTTTTTGGGAAGATTCAAGTCTCTTACCAAATCATTTAGCTCGCCCTGGGAAAACAATTTCGGACTGCTGTCATCTTCAAATTGAAAACTTGACTTGTCATCGGGTTCAGGTACAGCACCATCTTCGTCAGAACTTGGAATCTCTTCCAAGGTAGCAGGGGCCTTGGGCATTGGTATTTCGGTCCCATGAGGGATGGGACGAATAGCTGATTGCAGATTGGGGTATGAAATGGACTGCTTCCATTTTGAATTATACCCTTTCACATTACACGAACAAAAGTAAAAATCATCACTATGGTTCTTTTGCTCGCGCCATACCATAGGAATCGCATATCGGAAAGCTTTTTTCTTGCCCTTAAACCAATTTCGAAGGTCTTCAACACATCGTTTGAAGACTTTATGAGGTGCCCAAACTTTATCCTTCATATCCAAGTTTTAAGCCAAAATACGTGAAGTATACTTTTTTACAAAGTCCGTAATATTAAGTTGTTGCTTTAATACCATATATTCCCCACAAATATAACAGAAACTGTCAGACGAATTCACACACTACCGCAGAGATGACATTACACTATATTGAACCAAGATCTATAAAACAATGACGAGTTAACACGTAATTGTACCGCGCCACTTTCTACACTATCGGAGCGCGCATGTTCTGGTTACAACGTTTATGTTTGTTAATTTAGCTCACACAGGGCGTTCTTTATTTAGAAAGTAATGATAGTTATGGCCTACATACATTTAAAAAACAGTAATCAAAATAAAATTGTACCTATTTATTTATGATTTCAAGTTAACCCAAAAAAACCCTTTTATATAATAAAATTATTTGCAAAATAACCTGACGTTCTGGAATTTTTTGAGTATTTTTTTAGTTTTCAGAACACCTAAATACATAGAAATCAGTTGAAAACTTCCAGACAGCATTTTTGTTGCAGACCTGTGTAATGTAATGAAAAATGTTTTAGGTGCTCCTAAGTTGGGAATGCCAAGGATAGAACCATTTGAAATTCCAAAATTGGAAATTATTGAAGACCCAAACCGTGCTTACAGCTTAAGTCAAAAATATACCAACATGTTAACATATGGACTATATATGAATCAAATTTATGATCCTAGGTTAGAGTATTTTAATAACATAGTAATCCATTGCAATCTGACAAAGGTCATTGTTCCGTCTGCTTTGATAATAAACTAAATTGCCTAGAAGTATGACTCCACGATAACACCAAAATACGAGAATGTTTTTTTTTTGAAGAGTTCTACCTAACCATAAAAACGACGCTATAAAAAAGCTGCAATTATTTTCACGAATTTTCTTCCGAAAAATGATTAAGAATAACTTGGAGTCTTACTCAATGATAACAATTTTCGCTAAAGGGGCAACTACACCACAATTTATTTATGATATGATAACTTACAAATGTGACTTTTCTAATACTTTCACAATTTGCGAATGATGTAATTTTAGTTCTCTCATGAATTAAAGTGGATTATATAAACAGTCACTGTATAAAAAATATTTCACCGTTATATTCATTGTATAGATATACGTATGGGTTTACAACGTTCTCCGACGTTTTCTGATCCCACCAGTCTCCACCATATAAGGTGTTTGATCAGAATGTCGTGTGTAATACTGTGTTTGATTCCCATGATTTTTTTAATATGTTCGTTGATGACTCTTTCTCTAGAAAAGAAAGAGAAAAATATTCATTGTCATCGACGTAAATTCAGGCGCTGACGGAAGACCTCCAATAGTACTCAAGAAATGCGCCAGCGAACTAATACCAGTTTTCTATAGACTTTTAAACCTGTCCTACAGAAATTGAAAATTTCCTTCCTGCTGGAAATGCGCTTCAGTTCAGCCGATCCCCAAAAAAGGCAAGAAGACCTTGCCAAACAACTACCGACTAATCACATTGCTTTCAATAATATAGAAAGTTGTGGAAAAGGCTAGCAATCAGCATCTTCTAAGATATCTAGAGAGATATTATTAGCGACCAACAGCCTTCGCAAGCAAGGATAAACAGGGGGTCTTCTAATTTATGTAACATATATTTAGAATAATGCAATTGACACTTTGGAGAATCTCAAGCGGTTATACTTGATATATCCAATCCGTTCGACCCTGTTTGGTATGACTGATTGTTGGCTAAGCTACGCACTTTTAGTATATCGGAAAAGTCTTGTTTAGGGCTGTCGTGTTTCTTCAAAGAGCATTCTTTACTAGAAAGGACCACACTGCTTTGCAGATGGCAGTACGCTTATGTCTACATTCATTTTAAACGCTCGAATATCGGTTACTCATACAAATATCCGCGGATAGCAGGAAGTCGTTCAACTTAACAAAACCTGGAAGAAATTTCATCTTGGGGTAAGAGTAACCAGGTCAAATTTAACGCTAAAAAAACCCAGGCTGGAGTTTTTTCTAAAAAAAGTTAAGGTTGCTGAATCGGACATAGTTATGTGCGGACACTTCATTTCTCTAGCTCTGTTACTCAATTTGTTGGGCTTAAATTTAGAAGCAAATACGAGGTGCGACAATGAAGTAATGAGACTGACTGACTAAAAAAATGTTTTTAATCAGCTGTAGTGTGATCTTCAAAGTACGTTTCCTTCTGCTTGTACACACTTATCTTAACGCGCCTATCACTGCTGGTAACTTTTCTGGAACTCTTATTCTGGAATGTTGTCTAAGACTCTTGCCACAGCATTTTTGACATCTTTTGTTGTTTGAAAATGGTTGACTGCCAGTTTGACTTTTGGGAATAAAAAAAAGTCACATGAAACGAGATTCGGTGAATAAGGTAGATGTGGTTGTACCGAAATGCATTTTCATGTTAAAAACTACAGTACAAAAAATGCAGTGATGAAGAATTCACGTATCAGCAATGTTTGAACGGACACGAAGGACTCGTTTGCGAAGTCTTTGTAGAATTTCTTTGTAGGACTGTTTGTCCAGGAGGCACCCACTCTTTATGAACAATGCCTTTGAAATCTAAAAATCACACAAGCATGCATTTCACTTTTGACTTCGACATGCGAGCTTTTCTTGGTCTGGGTAATCCCTTCGAACACCAAACTTTGGCATTTTGGCTCTGGATCATGCTGGAAGAACCAACCCTCATAAACAACACGATTCAATAACTCTCGGTTGATTTCTATTTATTCCAGCAGATCAGCTGCCACATTTTTCGAGACCATTTTCGCACAAATTTTTCGCATGCCCAAATTTTCTGTTATTATTAGGCGAACAGTTTCCCAATTGATGTTCACTTCTTCTGCAATCATTATCACAGATAATCGGATTGCACAATTTCATGCACCCTGGCCGTGTTGCCATCTGTTCGTGAGGTTGATGGTCGTCCACTGCGGCCTTCGTCTTCAACATTCGTTCTACCTTCACAAAACATTTTATGCCAACGAAAAACTTGAGCCCTTGACATAACCTCATTTCCAAAAGCCTTCTGAAGCTTATCGTAAGTTTGCGTCGTATTCTCACCGAGTTTAACTCAAAAATAAATGGCGCAATTATCCGCTATTCCATTTCCATGACAAGGGACAAAAACACATGTTCACTTTTATTACACCACTACTCAAAACTGAGAGGTTGCAAGGCTGTGCCGCTTGGACTATTAGTGGCGTGAGGATCAAGGTCAAAGATGAAGTGTCTATGAAGGCTGCAGGGTTGCCACGTTTCATTAAGTCTCATTATTTTATTGTCGCACCTCGTATGTCTTGGCATGAACATGTTTCATGCATAGCAAAGGGAGCTTCTTAAAAGGGATAATATTTCGAACTAGAAAGTGTTACCCTCCACAACAACTGTTAGTTCTGTACAAAGCTGAAATTCGACCAACGATGGAATACTGGTCTCATTTTTGGGACTCTGCTCCCAAACATACACTGCATTTGTTGAATTCTATTGAGAAGGGAGCTACTCGCCTGATTAAAGACCCGGAACTGGCTAGCAACTTTGATTGGTTGGAACATCGAAGAACGGTTGGCGGCTTGAGTCTATTCTACAAGTATTTTCATGGAGAGTGTTCGATGGATGTAGCTTGCTTAATTGCTGTCAGAGCGGTGAGCACTAGAACTACACATCACACTAATACTTCACATCCGTAAGAGGTTCAGCTTGTCGTACAACCCTTTTCAAGCAGTCTTTTATATGGAGAACCCCATCCCTTTGGAATGATTTTCCCAAGACTGTGTTACCCACGGAGTACAATTTATAGACCAACGTGAATCGTTTTTTTTTTGCACACGCGCTTTAGGGTTTATTGTAGATAATTCTTAGAAAATTTATAATTTTCTTCTAGATTTAAGGTAAGTGAAGATGAATGTTACTGGAATTTTATGGGTTTGGCTCCTGAGGTTCGTGTGGAAGCCGATTATGAATTAAATGGTCACATCTTTATGGTTCCGATTAATGGGCAGGGAAGGTGTAATATTACAATAAGTGAGTTCTTTTTTTTTTAATTTAAAGTAATTAAAAAAAATTTTTTAAAATATTAAATATTGTCTTATATAGTCTGTTTTAAAATTACTGATAGCAACGAAAACCAAAGTCTACCTGCAGGCTACCATACACCATAGACGTACGTCTAAGGCCAAATTTCGATAAAGCGGGAGATAAATATTCTACCTATTGTAATTATTCAGGTATCGAGATAAAAGTGAAAATGTTTTCTAGATGGTAATGAATTTTTTAGGTTAGTTTACTAATGCATCCTTTTATCGTAGAAGACGGCGTCAGACAGAGCTGTATTCTGTCACCTTTACTTTTTAATATATATAGTGAACATACATGATAAACATATAATGAGTTCTGCTTTGGCTGGCTGGAGTGGGGGTGTGATAATCGGTGGAAAAAGCTAAGTAATCTTAGATATGCGGAAGATACTGTTATACTTGCTACTTCAATACAAGACCTAGTATCAATTATGGAGCGCCTGGAAATCACTAGGAAAAACTATGGATTGACAATTAATTGAGCGAAAACCAAAGTAACGATTGTTAGTCGTAATGAAGAACCGTTACACATAAATAAAATTGCTGGTTTCACTGTTGTAGACCATTTCAACTATTTGGGATCCCTCATAACTAACAAAAGTGGTTGTGAGGCGGAAGTAAGAAGACGTTTGGCAACGGCTAGAAACTTGACCATCAAACTTACTAAGGTCTGAAAAGATCCAGCTGTCACAAAAAAATACAAAGTTAAGATTGCTATTCAGCCTTATATTCCCCATTGCAACTTACGCATCGGAAACATGGACCATTAAACATTGCTGACAAAAGACGAATTGATGCGTTTGAGAGGCGGGCATATCGAAGAATCCCCAGAGTGTCATATACCAGACTCCGTACTAACGTATCTATTCTTGAGGAGCTTGTTGTAAATGACCGACTTTCAAATAGGATTAATAGACAGTACCTGAAATATTTTAGTCACATTATGAGGAAAGTGGATGCCGTGGAAAAGCTTGTAGTAACGGGGAAGGTAGAAGGTAAAAGATCAAGAGGACGATCTCCGACAAGATGGTCCTTGGGATGCGTATGCACGAGTAAAGTCAAGTCGCGCAGGATCGAAATGCCTGGAGATTGACTGTTGAGGCAACAACTGTATAGTGTCACCGATACTTCTGTTAGGGTGAAAGGATTGAGAGAGAGAGACTAATGCATACCAATTGTGATGAATCAGATATGTAGAAATTTTAATTTTCTTTTCTCAATTGCTTGTAACTTTCGGTGCTAGAAGTATCCAAGATGTCTTTGGTTAACCTAAAACGTTACAAAGGTGTTCTCGATTTGAAGGACACGAAATTAGTCTTAAATATGCATGATTCACTTTTTTTTTCAAGACCATTGATGACTGCGCAAAGTGTAGTTTCAAAATGTCCTAATATGACGGGAGATTGCAATCGTTACAACCGTTTCCCCTTGCTAAGGGAAATATTTTCTTTATAAAAAAATCATATTCTTAGATTTTTTGCATTTCTTTAAGGTTCTTAGGTCACAAAAAATAAACTTGTTAATTTAATTAGTTTCTGTCTGCCTGTCTATTGATATGATAACTATCGAACGTGGCGCCCCTAGCTCCGCAGTTATCGTGCCGGTATACGGTATCAAGGGTCCCGGGTTCCTAATCCGGCCTGTCGGAGTACTGTGGCCAAGCTAAGTAGACTAACTATTTAGCTTGGCCACATACATGGGTAGTACTGGTTGTAAAGATAACTTACGTGGCAGCATTAGCAGGTTGTCTAGAAATACAAATGTATTTTTTGGAACATGGAAAACGTTGACGGATATTACTACACCTCGCCGATAACATTCAAAAATAATAATCTCTTTTCTGGCAGGTGACCGATAATAAAAGAGTTAGTGATTATACAATTTACATACTTCTAAAAGGAAGGAAAAGTTAAAATGTAAACAGTCCTAAACCCTCTTCAGGAAAAAAATCATTAGATATCGTTTATGGGATTTTGGCGGCCTACATTTTCTTTATGATATATTTTTTTCAAGTAAAAATTACTTTCTCACACTCTCGTGGTTGTCAACATTCAAACTACCTTCAGAAAATTTTAATATTTAGTTCCTTTCTTTTGTTCAATTCACTTCAAAAAATGGCCTAAAAACGGTTAGATTTTCTCCTCGGCGTTGCCCTCTTAAACCCTTTTGAACCACTTTTGCATGCTGAGGACAAATTTTCGCATGTCGGAGAAATTTTTGCATGTCAGGAACATTTTGGCATATCGTTTAATTACTATATCTTTACATGATAGTTCGGGAGCTTCAGAGGCTAACGAACAATACATTTTAAATTATATTAACCTATATTAAACGTAAATAAGGATCATATCTAATCTCTTACAGGTCAAAGCTCATGATGGAACTAAATCTTAATCGGTTGTTTTTTCTTACACTTTCCCAAACGCGCATTGTTTGTAATCAGAACAAACTTACGTGGCAATAATTTACTAAATCATATGATGGCTCATGTTTCTTTCTTTATTTGAGTTCTTTTTTTTTATCATTTCCTCCCCGCCTGAGTAGGGATTTTACCTTTTTTTATGTAACACAATCTAACGTTAGGTTACTTACACCAAATTCTAACCTTCTCCCCTACTTCCATATAATTGGTCTGCACCACAGTAAATAAATAACCAATCAAGTACAACTTGAACTTGCGCAATTAGTGTTCCGTACGTTGATTGCTTTTAAAATAAAAAATGTTGTAACGGAAGTATAAAATGATCAGTGACTTCACAAAACACACTCCAAATGAGTTTTCAACAAAGTTTATTTCCAATCTTTACCGAAAATTGATGACCTTGAAATTTCTGTTTTTTTTATATACCAGATAAATTATTACAGGTAATGCACTCGTGAAAATTTTCGTTCAATCTACACCCCGTGGAGATATGGCGGGTGGACAGCGATTTTTTAAAAATAATACAAAGAAAAGTGCGCGCAAGTATTACATTATATATATATATATATATATATATATATATATATATATATATATATATATATATATTACTCGTGTTTTCACACGCTTTCATTTGACACCACACTCGATTACCTAGTAAAAAAATTTTTTTTCATTTCCGATTTCACCCCTCAAAACTAACCCCTTAAGTCAAAATTTAACTTTTAAAACTACATGGCTCTGATGAGGCCATCAATTCCTATATTATTACCAAATTTCAACTTTCTATGACAAATAGTTTCGGAGAAAATCGGGTGTGACAGACGGACAGACAGACACCGAAGTGATCTTATAAGTGTTCCGTACGGAACACTAAAAATGGTGTGTTTTGTTGTTCTTTTTATTACTTTTAAGTTACCTATTATGTGTATGGAACCTTTACTACTTAAGTATGATTTATATTAGACTAACTTAAATTTATTTTCTTGTATTTTAGAAAATTTAAGAGGCCATCACGACGCCCAGTGCGAATTTTACAAGAAAAAAGGAAAAACTTACGTAAGACTCACAAAATATACAGAAGTTATAAGTGGTGAACAAGTTAACTTTAATTTTGAGAACATAATGCCTGAAAATAAACAAATTGCAGACAATATTCTAAGAACCATAAATGAAAATTCTCAAGATATATTTCAGCAGCTTAAAACTGGTTTTGAACAAGTTTGGGGTCCAGTACATATACCAGTTGCTAACAATCTGATGGAAAAATTTACTTTAGATGAAATATTTCCAGAATAAGTTTTTTTTGTATAGTATTAGCACAATAAACATAAAACACAGTAGCGACGCTCAAGAAAGTTTTTAGGTCATGTTTTCTTATCACACATGCGTCTTTTATCGTACCAACAACATGGCTGCCAGCGCAGTCATAGGTTGTGTTTACATCTGTATTTCAAGGGGAATCTTTTGATAAGGTACTCCGAAATTCATTATTAATAATTTTCTAATAAGTAAATGACTCATTTTACGCTATAAATAAAAATAATTATAAAAAAGATGTCAAGAGGAAGCTTTTGTTGTGCGGTTAGTGCTTGTAAAAATATAAGTGGTATCTTCAAAGTAGTTAGTTTTTTTTACATTTCCCAAGATCCTAAAAGGTAATTTATTCATAATTCTTTATTTCTATTATGCAATGTACATATTATATAAAGATCATGATAATTTTTCATTTGATGTTTTATCATTGTTAAGGAAACCCAAATATGCAAGTGAAAAACTTTAAAATATGCGCATAAATATGCAAATTTTCTCAAAATATGCACATACATGTTGTAAATATGCAGTAAAAAAATCGAAATAGACTTGAAAAATGTAAATTTATTGTTTCACATTACATGATACGAGTACTATACAAATGTAGCAATAAAAAACCCATTTTAAATTTTCAACATACAGGGCGAATGAACAAAATCTAAATATAATAATATACAAAGTAAAAAATAAATATAAATAATAATGTATTTTATTACTTTACTCAAAGATGAACATATAATAATAATAATAATGTAGGTACATATTATAAAAATTTATATACATAGTAACCAGCATCATAAAACATACATTTTAAATTTGATACATACAGGGCGATGCGACTAAGTAAGCGGAAATATGCAAATATTGCAATATATGCAATATACCGTCCTCTTGAATCGGTGGTTTCATCAATACATATGTAAAAATGTTCGTTGCGAATTTTACCTTTAATTTCCTCAATTACCTGTGAATACAAGGAGCTTACGTCGTTTCTCCGTATTGTTGTTTCACCTGGGATATTAAATTTGCAATACTTCTGGAGGAAGGAAATAACGTTTTGATTACGTAGCTTCGATAACGGAATGTTTGATGTCATCATTGCACGGCGTAGATCTCGGTTAAAGATGTCTTGTTCATTTAGCTCTTTATTTTTGTACGTTGGTTGGAAACATTGCATTAATGTGTGTTGTGGCCTATCTCCAGGTTTCATCTTACTCAATTTGGCAATATGGCAAGCAGTTTTCACGTATTACTCTATTTGAAATTTTTTATCGCATCTATCTGCAATAAAAAAAAGAAAGTTTAATTAAAATCCCAAGGAAAAAATTCGTCAAATAGAAATTTCGTTAAATAGAAAACTAGGTGCTTAGGGCAGGCAAAAATTAAAATTCTGCTTTGTACCTTTTTTATTAGATTACCTAGAAATACATACGTTTACGTATGTATTTCTATTTCGTGGTTTCGTTAAATAGAAATTTTGTTCGTTAAATGAAACAAAATAACTTAAATAACATTGAAAATAGCATCAACGGCAAAATCCTGACAAAAATTTCGTTATGTTTAAATATTAAACGAAAATGAAATACCCTGTATATTCAATAGGTATTCAAAAATTATACTTACAATTTTAACACATGCAGAACAGTAGATTTTCCCATATCTATTCTTAGTTCTTTGTATGGTTTAATCCACACTGACACACTACTGGCTTTGGGCATTTCACTGTAGTAAAATACGACTCACAAGATAAAAAGCACAAATCGACGTAACCACTTTAAAAGCACAACCAAAAATGAAATCTATTAAATTAATAATACAAGTATGCTCTGATGGCCATCTGGGGTTTACTGACTGGTTTTTACTGACCATAAAATAATAAAAGTTATTATGGGGAAAACCACCGGCACGGCGGCGGCGGCGGCCTAAACATTGACCCTTATTCTGAAAAATGAATGAAAACGCCTGCCAAAGACCTACATTATTATAAATTCCTTCAAATATGCACATATATGCTATTTTTAAAGCATTTATGCAAATATTTAGAAAAATGGATATAATATGCAAAATATGCAATATATGCGCTTTGCATATTTGAGTGTCCTTAATTATTGTTAAATATTGATATAAATGATAGTTTTAATTATTTTCAATCTCTCCAGATTACTGGGATTCGCTGAAATGTAAGGAGCATGATTGTTGACATTATATGCGCAAAGCTGAAGGTGTGCAGAGATATATTCTGAAAAGGAACATTTTCCCCCCGGACAATATCTCTAATAGTTGAGAAATATAAATTGAACAACGAGATATTCAAAGGAATAACGCTCAAAAGCGTTAAAGACAAATGTATTTTTGCCTTTTTCCCTATTTTTTGTATATCTGTTTTAATAAAAACTTGTTACAAAAGCTTTTCTCGTTTTTTTTTGTTCCTTTCAATCAGCAAAATTCATTTTTATTCTAAGAATAGGATTTCTCCTGAAAGAAAGAATTTGGATATTTCAAAAACTCGCGGGCACCATACCAGCAATATGACGATAGGTCATGTGATTATCATAAACTCGAACCCCTTAAGAGCAAAGATGCCGGGTCGGGCTGTCCCTACTGTGTTTTATGTTTACTGGGTATTAGTTTAATTGTACGAGGGACGTTCAAATATTAACGCAACAAATAACTGTATTCAGTCACAATGAAATCTACACTATTTCCATCAACATTTGGCCACTTTTCCAACCTCACACCTCCCACCCAAAGTTTTCGATCATCTCTTGACTTGTCCAAGCGGTATGAGGGCGGGCATTATCATGCAGCAGAATCACAACTTTTACTAGAGAACCCTGGCGCTTTTATCTTATCGCAGGTTATACTTTCTGTTGAATAGTACACACTGTTCACAGTACGTTGATCTACTAAATAATCGCAATAAATTGGACCTTCAGAGTCCCAGAACACCGTTAACATCACTTTACCGGCAGATGCGGGTTTTGAAGTTTTTCTTTACGAGAAAATTCGAATGTTTCCACTCAAGACTTTGGAGCCGTTTGGATTTAGATTCTAAAAGGATTACTTCATGTTTTATCATATGTTATTATACGATCTAGAATGTTGGCTTCCAATCGGTGGATAGCGACCCACAAGGGGATCGCCTTGGCTTTGAGAGGTCGCCGATTATCAATTTTAAAAATCAAAATTAAATTTTAAAATTTAAAAGTAGCTGCTAAAATGTGTGGACTGCTGGCGCACGCACCTTTCCTTGGCTTGGCGAAATCCGACTGAGAAGCTAGTGGAGTAGTCCGTAGGGATCGCAACATTCTGTTGCCTCTTGAAGTAATGTGTAAAATAGAGAAGTTTCAAGACAGACAGCTTGACGTTCCGCCGAGCTGAGAACAATCAGGAAAGTACTCCAAACTGCTACATATACATATATATATATATATATATATATATATATATATATATATATATATATATATATATATATATATATATTTAAGCAACGAGCAGAGCGGTAGGGAACAATCTTCAGTTATTGATCCAATATGGCAATTGAAAAAGGGGTGTCGTGAACATTTTTGAAAAAGCAAAAGATGGTCGCGATTAAAAAAGGTTGGGAACCATTGATCTAGAACCTTTCGTTAAAAACCTAGTTCAAAATAAATGCGAAATCGGTTTTCTTTATTATAAACATGGACGGTCAGCTGTTTTGGAACTCATCTTGAATACGCGATAATTCAGCTTATCAAAAATGATAAAGTGCACGATTCTAGTACTAGCATTTCAACAATTGTCGCAATTTTTATACAACTATCATCCCTGGTGATCACATAAATAACCTTATGTGATTTTGCAGCGTGTCGGTCGAAACTTCAACTGGTCTTGCCGGGCGATGTAGATCGGTGAAATTTGTTCTGCCTGAATTAATCTGTTCAATCTACTTATACACATTTCCGCGGCTTAAACACTTTTCAGCATACTGTTTTAACATTCCCGAGTAAATTACGACCTATTTCCCTCCATCGGATAACAAAAATCTTATCATTGAACGTTGCTCTTCCGACGTACACGTGTCGAGCGGAGTTGACATTTTGAAATTAACAAATTAGGTTATGTTTACCATTTTCTTTCAAACAGCTGATTCAATCTGTCACCAAGGCTGCCCACTTGACTCTCAAGAAGTTTCATTAATAAATATTTAGTGGTTTTCCCACTATTGCTGTTTTTCTCGTTAATTATTGAACGTTCCTGATATAATGATAATTTTAAAAGTCTATACTGTTTCTTTTTATAAATTTTCTAATTGTGTTGCCTTGAGTTTTATTTAATTTAAGATCAATCTATACAACAAGAAATTAAAATTTTAAAATTTTTTGGTTTCTTCAAGTCACGTTTTGCCTCTTTTAAAAAGCTTTTTTTCATTTTAACTAATGCTAGCATGTACCCTCAACACCTTCCATGTAGACTTCATAGTTTACACCGTTGTAGTTGAACCTAACCTTAAAGGGCTCCCTGACTACATACGTTGTCGCATATGTAGTTCTTTACCTTCGCATCAAAATCGATAAAAAAAGGGTCATATATGTGACTGTAACTCTGTTAAATTTAAAAAAAAACCTACTTATTCAGTGTCAGTGTTTCTAAAACAAATAAGAAAAGCAAAAATATGTAAATATTTTTACAATTATCATTTTGGCATGTATACGTAACCAAAACCAATAAATTGAAATTTTTAATGTACAGTGAAACTTGCTCTTAACGAGCACTGATTATAACAAGCACGGTTACACTGAGCCCTCGCTTATAACGATCAATTTTCAGAGACAATTACTGTCTCTTACTCGCATTCAGCGAGCATACCCTTACAACATTACCGAGATAACCGCTGTCACCCAAAAAAAACTTCTTTTTTGCAATTTTCAGAATATCTACAAACGACAAAGAATGTCGATAACTTTTTATTAGTTCACGGTGGCCAGGCGCAAAGAAAAATGTGTGTTGAACTATATATTTTTAGTTCGATTCATGTTCAATTATTTCGGAACAATGTTAGGTGTATAACGGAGCTCGCTTTCCTTTATGGAAAAATAGCTTTGCAAAAATATGCGACTATCTAATTCGACACTGTCAACCATGTGGACATAAAGAGAATTAATTTCGCAAGTTGCACCGACTAAAAGAAACTTAGAACGACTAAGATATCCGCCGACGCAGACAAGACTTAATAAAAAATGGTGTAAATGGACCAATAAAACTTTCACCTATTCTTTCCTAAAAATTCAAAACGTCAACAGTTGTGTTCACTGCCCGCACCTCAGATGTGCATCTTAAAAATGTCATATTCTTCTTTAAATTGGTGTCTCCCTAAAAATGTGTTCAAGGTAAGAAAAAATATTTACAATTTGTTACTAATTATGAATTTATTTGACCTTAGATATACATCTTTCTTCTGATGAAGGCAACATATTGCCGAAACTTAAATAAGCTAGACACCAAAAAGGCTTCTGGTGCTGACGGAATACCTGCCATAGGGGGAAGGAACTAACACCGGTTTTCTGTAGACTTTTCAACCTATCCTATAGAAAGAGAATATTTCCTTCCTGCTGGAAATGTACCACAGTTTAGCCGATACCTAAAAAAGGCAAGAAGACCTTGCCAAATAACTACCGACCAATCGCATTACTTTCAATAATATTGAAAGTCATGGAAAAGGCTATCAATCAGCATCTTCTAAAATATCTTCAAGGATTCAACATTATTAGCGATCACCAATATGGCTTTCCTAAAAATAGATCAACAGGAGATCTTCTGACTTATGTAACACATGTTTGGAACAACGCAATTGAACACTTTGGAGAATTTCGAGTGGTTGCTCTTGACTTATCCAAGGCATTCGACCATGTTTGGCACGATGGGCTGTTAGCTAAGCTACGTTCTTATGGTATGTCCGAAAAATTCTGTTTGTGACTCTTATGTTTCCTCAGAGAGCGTTCTGTACGAGTGGCAGTAGACGGATTTCTTTCTAATACCTTCACTATCAACGCCGGTGTACCCCAAGGCTCCATACTGTCTCCTACTCTCTTCCTCATTTATACTAACGATCTGTTGGAAAAGACCGAGAATCCAATTTACAGCTTTGCAGATGACAGTACACTTATCTCTTCATTCACTTAGAACGCTCGGACAACGGCTACTCAGGCGAATATCCGCAGACAGAAGGAAGTCATTCAACTTAACAAAGACCTGGAAGAAATTCTATCTTGGGGTGACAGTAACCAAGTGGAATTTAACGCTATAAAAACCCAGGCGGCAGTTTTTTCTAAAAAAGTTAACGTTGCTGAACCCGACATAGTTATGTCGAAGCACTTCATTCCTCTAATATCGTCACTCAATCTGGTGGGCGTTAATTTGGGAGCAAATATCTCCTGGTATGAACATGTTGCAGGTATAGCAAGGAGAGCTTCTCAAAAGCTGGGAATATTATTTCGAACCAGAAAGCTTTACACTCCACAACAACTGTTAATTCTTTACAAAGCTCAAATTCGACCAACCCATGTTTGGAGCTCCGCTCCCAAACATACACTGCATTTGTTGGATTCTATTCAGAGAAGAGCTGTTCGTCTGATTGGAGACTCGGAACTGACCGGCGGCCTTGATTCGCTGGAACATCGAAGAACGGTTGGCGACTTGAGCCTATTCTACAAGTATTTTCATGGAAAGCGTTTGAAGGATGTGGTCCGCTTAATTCCTCCCAGAGCGGTACATGTTAGAAGTACACGTCGCGCTAATACTTTACATCCATATGAGGTTTAGCTTGTTACTCCTCGGATAACGCTTTTCAAGCAGTCTTTTATATGGAGAACATCATTCCTTTGGAATAATTTGCCCATGACTGTGTTTCCCACCGAGTACAATTTACAGCGATTTAAGAACAACGTGAATCGCTTTCTCCGCAGGCGTGTCGCTCATGTAGCGCTTTAGAGACTTCACTGTAGCACGTGTGCTAGGTCCATAAAAAAACTATGTCCAAGTATTTGTATTTTGGTCTCTTCTGACAGCAAATGTAAGAATAAATCACTGAAAACATATAACCAAGAGAGGCCAGGAAAAAAAAATCAGATATATATATATATATATATATATATATATATATATATATATATATATATATATATATATGTACATATCTTCTTTAGCAACTTTTTCTAGTTTACTTTTGGACATAGGTCTTCCCTTTTCCTTCCATTGCTGTCTGTCCTCCGCCAACCAGCACCAGAATTTATATATATATATATATATATATATATATATATATATATATATATATATATATATATATATATATATGTACATATCTTCTTTAGCAACTTTTTCTAGTTTACTCTTGGACATAGGTCTTCCCTTTTTCCTTCCATTGCTGTCTGTCCTCCGCCAACCAGCACCAGAATTTTCTTGCGGTTTTTTTTACATCGTCTATCCATCTTGGTGGATCTGCTTTCCTGTGCTTCTTTTCTATGTTCTGGGCCTCCATTTCACTACCCGTTTCGTCCATCTTTTTGCCTTGCGATATGTCCAATCTAGGCCCATTTCTCAATAAGGTCATCTACTTTAGTTCTTCAGCTCAAATTCGACCAACCAATGTTTGGAGCTCCGCTCCCAAACATACACTGCATTTGTTGGATTCTATTCAGAGAAGAGCTGTTCGTCTGATTGGAGACCCGGAACTGACCGGCGGCCTTGATTCGCTGGAACATCGAAGAACGGTTGGCGACTTGAGCCTATTCTACAAGTATTTTCATGGAAAGTATTTGAAGGATGTGGTCCGCTTAATTCCTCCCAGAGCGGTGCATGTTAGAAGTACACGTCGCGCTAATACTTTACATCCATATGAGGTTTAGCTTGTTACTCCTCGGACAACGCTTTTCAAGCAGTCTTTTATATGGAGAACATCATCCCTTTGGAATAATTTGCCCATGTCTATGTTTCCGACCGAGTACAATTTACAGCGATTCAAGAACAACGCGAATCGCTTTCTCCGCAGGCGTGTCGCTCATGTAGCGCTTTAGAGACTTCACTGTAGCACGTGTGCTAGGTCCATAAAAAAAAACTATGTCCAAGTATTTGTATTTTGTTCTCTACTGACAGCAAATGTAAGAATAAATCACCGAAAACATATATAACCAAGAGAGGCCAGGAAAGAAAATCAGATATATATATATATATATATATATATATATATATATATATATATAATATATATATATATATATATATATATATATATATATATATATATATATATATATATATATTATATACATATATATGTATATACCTTCTTTAGCAACTTTTTCTAGTTTACTCTTGGACATAGGTCTTCCCTTTTTCCTTCCATTGCTGTCTGTCCTCCGCCAACCAGCACCAGAATTTTCTTGCGGTTTTTTTCACATCGTCTATCCATCTTGGTGGATCTGCTTTCCTGTGCTTCTTTTGTATGTTCTGGGCCTCCATTTCACTACCCGTTTCGTCCATCTTTTTGCCTTGCGATATGTCCAATCTAGGCCCATTTCTCAATAAGGTCATCTACTTTAGTTCTATGTCGTATTATGTCATTTCGAATTTGTTCTCATATACTTATGCCCATCATAACTCCTTCGATTGTGCGTTATGTTGTGTGCAGTTTAGTAATCGATTTGTTTGCTAATATTATCGTTTCAATCTCATACGTCAATACTGGAAGAATGCAGCCATTAAAAACCTTTCTTTTTAGGTTAATAGAAATATGGGGTCTTTAATTTTCCATATATATATAATATATATAAAATGCAACGTCTCTCTGTCTGTCTGTCTGTCCGTCCGTTAGTGCGTTTATCACTGGAGAACCACTTATCCGATTTACGTACTTTTTTTTTAAAAACATACATATGTTCTCTGGCCAGGTTATAGGCTATATTTTATTACGATAGGTAGCATAGGGAATGAGCAGTGACGATAATATTGAATGAAGTCGGAAAACAGTTTGCCGTTAGCGCGTGCCTTTGCAATACACAGCCTAAACCATTAAATTTGGAACAATATTATGTAGCAGAGGATATCTATAATCTATAATATATATAAAAAGCAATGTCTCTCTGTCTTTCTGTCTGTCCATTAGTGCGTTTATCAGGCGAGAATCACTTATCCGATTTACGTGTCTTTTTTTAAATTCATACATATATTCTTTGGCCAGGTTATATAGTAATAATAATAATCTATATCTATAATATATGTAAAATGCAACGTCTCTCTGTCTGTCCGTTAGTGCGCTTATCCCTCGAAAACTACTTACGTGATTTTTTAAATTCATACGTATGTTCTCTGAAGAGGTTATATAATAATAATAATAATAAAAAAATGGAGTCACATCTAGCTCGATGGTCAGGCACCGACCCCACAACAAGAAATCCCATCCCTCGTTTAATCTTCAGACAGAGCACGCAGCCAATCCTCAACACATTAAACAAGCACATAATGCCTCAGTATATAACAGACTCAAGCACAATCGAAGATATTCACACGATAATATACGCAGCAGCAATCACCGCTCTAACACAAAATAATCAAAAACTCCCTCAACGACAGGGAAACCCCAACAGGACAAAACCAAAATTCAAATGGCAAATAAGAATAGAAAACAAAATCAACAACATCAGGAGAGATCTAGGACATCTTACCCAGTTTATAAGCGGGAACGCGTCCAAACGTGTCACACAGGGGGCAAACAAGATCAAATCTAAGTCTCCCAACAGAACACTGCCAGAAATCCTCGATACCTTGAAACAAAAACTATCTGTATATGCCGCAAGACTCCGTAGATACAAAGAATCAAATGAGAGGAAAGACACCAACAACCTCGTCCGAAGAAGCGAAAAACAGTTCTACCGGAAAACTATGTACAACAAACAGATAGCAGTGACTGAACCACCAAACAAACAAGAACTCACAGATTATTGGAAAAGTATCTGGTCAGAACCCAAACAACACAATAATAACACCCCCTGGATCAAAGCCGAAGAAGACAAACATAAACATGTGACGGAACAAGAAAATACCACATTTAATACACAAGAAATTACAGAAACTATCAAACACACACACAACTGGAAATGTCCTGGAATAGACAATATACAAAACTTCTGGTACAAACAGTTTACCACCACACACGAAGCACTCACACACCAAATCAACAAAGCCATTCTACAACCACACACATTTCCCACTTTCCTCACACAAGGAATAACATACGTTAAACCCAAAAGCTCAGACACCACAAACCCGTCAAACTACCGACCTATCACCTGTCTTCCAACCCTATACAAGATCATCACAGCCACAATATCGAAGAAAATAGAACAACACCTAACAGACAACAATATCCTCACAGAAGAGCAGAAGGGATGCAGGAAAAATGGTCGAGGATGCAAAGAGCAGCTGATTATAGATAGCGTGATTATGGGACAAACCAGAAAAGAACACAGAAACCTTCACATCGGTTACATAGACTATAAAAAAGCCTTCGACTCCATACCCCACAGCTGGTTAATCAGGGCCCTAGAAATCTATAAAATCAACCAACACCTCAGGCGGTTTCTCGCGCGAATTATGAAAACATGGAAAACCAAAATACGCCTAGAAACACAAACCGAACGGATCCAAACAGAAGAGCTGTACACCAGACGGGGTATATTTCAGGGAGACTCGCTCAGTGCTCTATGGTTTTGCCTCTGTCTCAATCCACTCTCAAATATACTAAACAGAACAGAGCATGGCTTCAATATCAGACACCAAAAAGAGAATCAACATAAAATAAACCACCTCCTATATATGGACGACATAAAACTCTACGCTGCCACACAAACACAGCTGAAAGAACTCCTCAAAATCACAGAAATATTCACCTTAGATGTCAATATGGAATTTGGTATAAGTAAATGCAAAGTGCTCCACATCAACAAAGGCCAATGGAAGCACCACCATGAGACAGAAACCATCAACAATGAAACGCTCGATAACATGTTCGATAAAGAAACATACAAATATCTAGGCTTCCAACAAAGCACCAAACTCAACCACACTCACATCAAAACAGAGCTCAGAACCGAATTCAAAAACAGACTGACGAAACTTTTGCAAACAAAACTCAACTCTAAGAATCTCACTAAAGCCATCAACACGTTCGCTATACCTATACTCACATATTCATTTGGTATCATCAAATGGTCACAAACAGACATAGAAAATATTCACATCCTTATACGATCTCAATTCACCAAATACAGGAAATTACACCCCAACGCATGCAAAGAAAGACTTACCATCGAGAGGAGGGCAGGAGGAAGAGGAATTATAGACATCAGATCATTACACACAAAACAAATACAAACACTTAGGAAATTCTTTCACAGCAAGCAAACCAGCCTCCACACAGCGACAGTGAAAGCAGACAAAAACTACACACCTCTCGACTTAGCCCGGGCAGACCACTCAGCAGACACACACAGTCACACCCAATTACAACAGGAAAAGATGAAAACGTGGTCAGAGAAAACACTCCACGGAAAACACAGATACCACATAGAACAAGACCACGTAAATAAAAAAACAATCATACACCTGGTTACGGGATGGGCAGCTATTCCCTGAGACTGAAGGCTTCTTACTTGCCATCCAGGATAAAGTCATATTAACCAGAAACTACCAAAAGCATATCATCAAAGACCCGACTATTGCAGAGGACAGATGTAGGAAATGCCACCAGCAGAAAGAAACGATCGAACACATAACGAGCGGATGTAAAATATTGGCCGGAACGGAGTACACAGCCAGGCATGATTCAGCTGCCAAAGTGGTTCACCAAGCACTAGCCACAACATACAGACTCATAGAAAACACAGATCCCTACTACAAATACACGCCAACATCCATACTTGAAAATGAAGATTACAAGCTCTACTGGGATATCGGTATCCATACAGATAAAACAGTCTCCGCCAATAGACCCGATATTACTTTTTCAGTGCAAAAAAGGAAAAGTCACCTATCTGATTGACATAGCTGTCCCCAACGACACAAACATCCAAGCGAAATACACAGAAAAAATTTCCAAATACACAGACCTTGCAACGGAAATAAAAAGGCTATGGAGACAGGAAAAAGTCATCATTGTCCCCCTCATTATATCAGCCACAGGCCTTACACCAATAACATTCACACCACATTTAGTGCAATTGGGACTTAACACGGACATACACAGAAACATTCAGAAGTCAGTGATTTGAAAACATGTAACATTGTCAGGTCATTCCTTAATACGGAATGGTAATAGCGTTTGTGCTGACTTGGTTTTGGCCCGTCAGCCAAACATGGAACCACATTGATCAAATGTGAGAAAGAAGAACTTTTTGTAATAAATAATAATAATAATATCTATATAATATATATAAAACGCAACGTCTCTCTGTCTGTTTGTCCGTTAGTGTGCTTATCATTCGAGAACCACTCATCGGATTTACGTGATTTTTTTTTTAATTCTTAATTTAATATATGTCAAAAAAATCTATAATATATATAAAACGTAACATCTCTTTGCCTGTCTGTCTATCCATTACTGCGCTTAGCACTCAAGAACCACTTATCCGATTTACGTATTTTTTTATTATAAAATACAAAGGGAATAAACAGAGACAAAATGGTAATATATAGGAAAAAAGTTGGAAGTTTAGCAGTAAGCTTCGCAGAAAAGACTGAATAGATGGGCGGAATACTTTAAAGAAACATTAAATGGAGATGAAAATGAGGAGTTGAATGAGAAATAGGAAGCAAAATTAACTGAAGGGCAGGAGGCGACAAATAAACCCTGCAAAGAAGAACTAAGAGAAATACTTAGAACCCAAAAAAAATAAGGCCCCGGGTGGAAATTGTAGAACTGATAAAAGCTGGAGGAGTAGATCTGGAAAATGAAATATGCCGGTTGGTGCAAGAAATATGGGAAACAGAAAAGATGCCAGTGAGCTGGAGAGAGTCGCTCATTTGTCCAATATACAAAAAAGGAGAAAAAATTATATGTGCTAATTATAGACCAATAGCCTTACTGGATGTCGTGTAAAAGATAGTAGTGTTGGCTATCAAAAACAGACTAGCAGAGAAAGCCGAGTCTATTCTGGGAGAGTACCAGTGTGTATTCAGGAAAAATAGATCGGTTACAGACCAGATATTTTCGATTAAGCAAATCCAAGATAATAGCTTAGAACAAAATTTGGCACTACACTTGGTCTTTGTGAATTTCAGAGAAGCATATGACTCTGTAAATAGAGAAGGACTCTACAAGATAATGGAAGAACTAAAAATTCCAAGTAAATTGATTCGCATGGTGAGAATGACCCCGAATGACATAGAAAATAGAGTGTTTGTTGAGGGCAAAGTATCAGACAAGTTTAAGGTGAAGAGAGGATTAAGACAGGGGGAACCAGTGTCGACATGTCTATTTAATTTGGTACTAGAGAAGATAATCCGGGAGTCAGAAATAAAAACAAATGGAACGATATACCAACAAACCTGCCAATGCTTGGCCTATACGGATGATGTAGCAGTGATTACAAGAACAAAAGAGAACCTCAAAAAAGCCATAAGTAGGATAGAAGAAAAGGGAAGGATGAGAGGACTAAAGATAAATGAGGAAAAAACAAAATACATGGAAATTACAAAGAAGAAGGATATTAAAAACAACAAAAGTTTAGATATAATAAACAACTTAGGAAAAAGATGTATGTTTGAAAAAGTAGACAAATTTTAATTATCTGGGAGTAACAATAACATAGAGTGGACAAGAAAGGACGGAGATACAAGAAAGAATAGCGAAAGGACAGAGATGTTTGGGGGAATGAATCCAATATTGAAATTAAAGAATGTATCAAGAAAAGCAAAAGAAAGAATATATACGACAGTTGTCAGGCCCACGGTGACATATAGATGCGAAACGTGGAAACTGAATGCAAGAGAAAAGGAGACGTTGGAGGTGTGGGAAAGGAAAGCTTTGAGAAAAATCTACGGAGGAAGGAAAGAAGACGGACTGTGGAGAAGAAGAACAAACTACGAATTAAAATGCCTATATACGAAAGCCCTTAAAAGCCAAATCATAATAAGGATAGTTGGGACACGTGGCAAGGATGAAGGAGGAAAGACAGGCAAAGCAAGCCCTAATAAGAGGAGTGGTTGGAAGAAGAGGCAAGGGTAGACCTCGATGTACATGGATTCAGGCAGTAAAGCAAGATCCGGAGTTGATGGGAATCCTGCATTGGGAAAAGCTAACAGGAGACAAAAAGAAGTGGAGACAAGTACGCAACCAAGCCATGGGCCTCTAAGGCGCCTTGAGCTATATAATAATATAAACATAACGAATAAGCAGTGACGATAAGGGTGAATCAAGTTCACGCGAGCGGAGCCGCGGGTACGGCTAGTATATATATATATATATATATATATATATATATATATATATATATATATATATATACAGTAATACCCCGCTTTACGCGAGGGATACGTTCCGAAAAAAATCGCGTTAACTGAAATTCGCGTATATCGAGGTTTATGATTAAACATAGTCAAAATTTAATACAAAAAAATACAAATCATTTTAATCAATCACTTTAATTCTAAGAACACTTTATGCAATACATACTCTTATTTTTTACGGAAAAATACATCTATTGTCTTTTGGGTAACGTTTTGTTTACGTTCTTGTAAAATACGTTCATAACACCCAACACTGTTTTTAATTGTTTGACACACGGTCAAGACACGGTCATCATTATTGTCTATACTCTGCAATATGTCCAAACCTGAATAAATTTTTGAAAGTGCATTTTGTATTTCCCCTGAAGATAAAACTTTCTCTTCTACTTGTTCTTCCTCATCGTAGATAGGATTATTCTGTAACTCGATCAGATCTTCATTGCTAATAGGATCGTCGTGCGTTGCTACAAGTTCTACGAGATCTTCTACCGTGACATCTTCAAGTTCAGACCCCTCAATCATTGCAGCAATGTCTTCAAGCACTTGTCTCTGCATCTGGACAATTCTTCTAGGTGCTTCCACTACATCTGGCCAAAGATTACGCCACACCCCATTCATACAACTCATTTTAACTTCCTTCCAAGCCTCTTCTATGTTGTGAATAGACTTCATAATGTTGTATGACTTCCACCACTCTCGCATAGACTGTCTTCCTTCCCCGTCAGTTTCATGAATGAGTTGGCTAAAAGTGCGGCGATGGTAATAAGCTTTGAAGTTTGCTATTGCTCCCTGGTCCATAGGTTGTAATATTGACGTAGTGTTTGGTGGAAGGAACTTTACGTACACTTTTAAGTCTCTGGGCGTATCAAGTGAGGTTGGATGTCCTGGGGCATTGTCTAAGAGTAATATAACTTTAGGTTCAAGCCCATTTCTGTCACAGTATGATTTGACTGATGGGCAAAAACTATTAGAATACCATTCTTGAAAAATTTCCCGTGTAACCCACGCCTTTCTGTTTGATCGCCACACAACTGGTAGACTTGTCTTGTCTGTGCCTCGCATTGCACGGGGTGTTTCTGAATGGTACACTAGTAAAGGTTTCAGTTTGAAATCACCAGTGGCATTACCACCCAGCAGAAGTGTTAGTCGATCTTTCGCAGCTTTGAAACCACTGGCTTGACGTTCTTCCTTAGAAATGAATGTTCGAGATGGCATTTTTTTCCAGTAAAGTGCGGTCTCATCAACATTGAAGATGAGACAAGCAGGAATTTTCTCTCGTCTAACGAAGTCTTGAAACTTGTCTGGAAACTCAGCTGCAGCTTGAATGTCCGCGCTAGCCGCCTCGCCTGTTATGTGGATATTGTGAAGATTAGAACGCTGCTTGAACCGATGGAACCAGCCTCTGCTGGCAGCAAAAGTCGGAGTGGCACTCCCTTCTCCTTCTTTTGTTTTCAGCATCTCATACAAAGATTTTGCTTTTGTGCATATGAGATCTTGACTTAGTGGTGTGTTCTTCTTATTCAAATCTTCGATCCAGACTGACAGTAATTTCTCCATTCTTTCTAAGATAGATGATCTCGAACGAGAAAGTTTTGTTGCACTTATAGGTGTTGAACCTTCGCTGGAGATTTTAATTTTTTCCCGATTTTTATAAATCGTTCTCACAGTCGATTCTGAGAGTCCAAAATCTCTCCCAACAATTGTTGCTTTGCCTCCATTTTCCATTCTTCTTAACACTTTCATCTTCAATTCCAAAGTGACGCTTTTACGCTCTTTTTTCTTTACAGGCGGCATTTTTAACGTAGGGTTAAATTATGTATGTATGTATCTCCAATAAATATTAAAACAAAACTGCCAGCCGACCGAACTAACATTACGGAACAAATGAACACACGAAACGAACGAGGAAATCCCCATAGAACAAAGTCGAAGGACAGGGAATTCCCAATTCTTCAAAGAGAATATTCAGAGAAAGCGGGGATCCCCCCGCGACCATAGAGAAGTTAATGACTACATGAGCGCGAAATTTGAAATTCGCGTTATAGTGAAACCGCGCATAACGGGGTCGCGCTAAGCGGGGTATTACTGTATATATATATATATATATATATATATATATATATATATATATATATATATATATATATATATATACATATATATAGACAATGTATTGTATTTAAACCATACAATAAACCGAAACGTAAACCGAAATTAAACTTGTCTTATTAAATTGACCGCAAGACCAAGAACAAAAAATTGTCTTAAATTTATTTATTAACGGTCAGGAAAAAAGAATATATATATATATATATATATATATATATATATATATATATATATATATATATATATTATTTATTTATTTATTTACGGGACAGGCCCATTAACTCATAAAGACAAAATAAAAAAAGTTTACATCTATAAATGACAAACTACTTAAAACTAAAGGCTAAAACTAAGAAATTCAGAAAAGAACCCCGATCTGCCTCTTAAAAAGGGACAAGGAGCTAGAGAACAAGTCCAGTGATGGGCAGTTATCTACAATGCCCATAGATCTTGTCATGAAGGTATTAGCTCCGTAGGTTGTCTTATGATAAGGTTTGAAGAAGGACAACGTAGATCTAGTATGTCTAGAGGGTGCATACAAATTAATCTGAGATAAAAGTTCTGGACAATTTACAATGGAATTTAAAATTTTAAAGAACATTACAAGATCGCGCTGAACTCTCCGGTTAGACAGGGTATTCAAGTTTAATATAGATGTCAGTTTTGAATAACTAAAAGAATCATTGTTAAGGAATTTAAAATTAATATGACGTAGAAATTTACTCTGAACAAGCTCCAAGCTCCTGGCATGGCATGCAAAAAGTACAGCATTTTTATAGAGGTAATGGAGGAAAATTCTGATGAGCAATGCCTAATGAACCCAAGCATCCTCAGAGACCTAGACGTTACCTCGGTTATATGAGGAATAAAACTCAGTGCCGAATCAAGCTTAAGCCCCAGATCCCTAACATTAACCACGGACACGAGGGAAGTCCCATTTATGCTGTAATCAAAAACCAATGGATTGCGCGATCTCGAGAAAGACATAGAGAAGCATTTAGAAGTATTTAAAACCATACCGTCTAGCTGACACCAGTCACTAAGTCTATCGAAATCACCCTGCAATCCCACACAATCCTCAATCGATCCAACCGCCGCACAGTGGGTAAAAACGAAAAATCGTGTTTCAAAATTGTCTAGAGCCTTCAATTTTGGTTCGATTTGGACGTTTTTTTTTTAAATTGAAGCTTATTAAATTTCGCACAAAGTTGTCGGAGCCGATTTTTCAATTAAACTTTTGTTTCAAAATGGCGGACGTTGGTTTCTGATTATATAGCGACTGAGACACAGAAAACGCTTACAGTTTCAAACCAAGTTGTGCCACTGTTTAGCAAAAGCAGCCACTTTTTTGCCACAACAGCAAACAATGTGGCTCGTGCAGCAAAATATTTAGCTGTCCCTATTTTAACAAAACGTTTTAGCTGTTGTAGCCATTTTCTAGTTGTGTGAGCTGTCCTTTTCTGCGTGTATCGCTGTTTTTTGTATCTGCTAGAAAATTGTCTACGATACTTAAAATTTACAGCAACAATATTCTAGCAATAACTGCATGAAAATTTAAATCCCGCAACTAAACTTGAATAACTTGAATTATCTGACTGCCACAGTCTAAATGCCACAGAGAAACTTTCTTGCTCGATTCAATTTTGGCATCCGCCATACTTGATTTGTCATTTTAAGTCAATTGTTGAAACACATTTTTAATTAACAACCTTAAAGAAATTATTTATGCAAATGTTATGGATATAAAATAATAATGGTACGTTTATTCATATTTATAATACTTTTATTGTTCATGGCAGCCATTTTGGGTTCATTATTATTAATCTTGTAACTGTGATATTAGATATATTATCTGCAACATAAAAAAACATACATACACGCATTTTAGCACCACTTGGTTTGAAACTGTAAGCGTTTTCTGTGTCTCAGTCGCTATATAATCAGAAACCGCCATTTTGAAGACGTCCGCCATTTTGAAACAAAAGTTTAATTGAAAAATCGGCTCAGACAACTTTGTTCGGAATTTAATAAGCTTCAATTAAAAAAAAAATCGTCCAAATCGAACCAAAATTGAAGGCTCTAGACAATTTTGAAACACGATTTTTCGTTTTTCCCCACTGTGCGCCGTATACAACTTCAAATCATCAGCAAAGAGCAAGAACCTGGAAGACCGAAATATACATATATATATATATATATATATATATATATATATATATATATATATATATATATATATATATATATTTTTATATATATATATATATATATATATATATATATATATATATATATATATATATATATATATATATATATATATATATATATATATATATATATATATATATATATATATATATATATATATATATATATATATATATGTTAATTTATAATAAAAATGTTCGGTATATGATGCAGATTTTTCTGCAAGTATTATAGATATCGTATCGTATTATAAAATCACAATCGAATTTAATCATTTAAGGTAATTGGTGATGATAACAGAAAGTCAAACACCTTACGAAATAAACTGGTTAACCCTGCGTCCAAACCAGACATAATTATTATTGTTTTTTCCATTTAAACAGGTTCTCGGAGAATTATGATAATTAAAAAGAACAGAAGCTGACTTAGAAAATACACCGATTATCGTTGAGGTTTAATTCAACCATATTAGTTAGAGAATAGCACAAGTAATCCTATTTTGTTTAATGATGGCTGGCAAGTTGGTGGGAGATAATATAAAATAATTATTTACAAAAATTTTTAACATTGTTTGTACAAATTAGATAGAGGGAGGTTCTAGGTGAAAAACAGTCCGTAAAGTTTTGGAAAACTCTATATGAAAATACAACGTTTTAGAAACTTATAACATATCTAACTTATAAAACATCAGAATTCAACACATTCTTTAAATTTCTCGAACCTTCTTTAAAGAAACCAGACGCAATACAGAAATTTATAAACTCTTTAAGGTTCTACTTGCAAATTACAAGGAACCAATACAATTCTGACAATTTCTGGATCAATGTATTTACAATGTATTTACAAGGTATACGAGTTTAATATATTTATTAAAAATGTCTAGTATGTTTTATGTAAAATCCGGCAAAATAGATAATTCTTACAAGTGTCTGAAGCATTGTATTTATAATTCAGAAAAACACTTTGGATCTATTCGGGATTATTACTATCAGGATTAAGCCAATTTTTTGTAAAAGTCTAGAATATTCTATGCGGAAATTATTCAAAATACAAGCAGTAGCGTGGCCACCTTCAAAGGACTGGGGGAGACTTATGGATACAAGGGGCATTTCTTTAAAAAAAAAAAAGAGAACACTAGAGGCTTGCCTCGTCTGTAAATAAACAGGGGAGCGTCAAATGATAATCTGGAAGCGAAACCCCCATGCTGAAAAATAAAGACCCTCTTTCACTGGAACTATGAAAGCTTATACTCTTCTCAACACAGTAAATGAAAACTGGATGGACGTGAGGAGGATTTCTTACAAGAAGAACTTTATTTTAAAAACTAATGTCCCTGGGGTGAACATTTTTCGCAAAAAAGAAACCGCAATAACAAAAGAGTTCAGTTTCTAAGGAGAGTATTTTCTACAACCATATGTATGTAATTTAGCTCTTTCGAGTATAGTACCGTGTATGTAGTACTATCCAGGATTACTAGGATCCACAGGATGATGTAGTTTTATCTTACATATACAATGCACCAGATTGAACATATGGGCAATCTTCATCAATTGTAAGGAAATTCAAGAATGCTTGAGATCACCAAAAGTCAATTCATTTACAAACAGAAGATGACCATAAAATTCCCTGTTCATGCTATACGACGTATACAGGAGAAACCTGAAGATCAATAGCAATTAGAATTAGGGAACATCAACATTATATTAAAAAGAAACAAACTGTATAATCAGCTGTAACTACGCATCAAGATTATGCAAATCGATGTCAAAGAACCAAAGTTCTTGTTTCTGTTTTCAATTTCTATGAACGAAAGTTTGGGGAATCAATCGAAACTGAGAAACACCTTAACAAAAACTCCGGTTTCGGTCTGCACCACACAAAGATGTAACGATTATCGATTTGGATCATGGTTCAGTAAATCCTGGTGAGGCATAAAATATACATACTTAGGTTTCTACGAGATTATTCAGTATTCTAATCTACAGAAAGTAAAAATCCCTGAAGATGTCTCGCAGAATCGTGTCTAATCTCAAGAACTACGATTTTTCATTCTTAAATTTTGTTTGACCTGTTCACCTACCATTACTTCGTGTTCCCTCAGGGCATTTTTGTCAATACGGGAACGCATCGTTGTAATAACTTTTATTAAAAACACACAGTCCGTCTCTGGTATATGTCCAAAATTGGTAGGATCTAACTGTAATAATAAATAAAATAAGAAATTATTCTTCGCAGTTTTGTCCTCTACCAGTATATGATATATATACCGATATATTTTTAATTTACCCAGTGTTCTTTACTTTTCTATATTTATTGTATTTAATAAAACAATTAATGTTAATATCACAATTATTATAATATAGTACGAAATTTATTTATGCTGCAATCCTTAGTTAGAAAAAAGTGCTTGTATTTATTTCTGATATGATGTCTTTTCTTTTCCAAGTTTCGCACTAATTTACAAAAAAATAAAGTTGATTGCTTGAATCAAGAATCAAGGCAGCTTTGTTGATTATTATTATTTTTTATTTTATGCGACACTTTGGACCCATTTGATTAAAAGGAAATAAATCATGTCAGGGACACAAATAAACACTTTACAAACTAATTTTGTTTTTAATAAAATATAGTTGGAGTTGGGTTTTATGAAATTTTAAACGGTGTGGTCGCAGCTATAATAAATTCACATAAAAATTGGACATACTAAAATGTCTTGGACATTTTTTTGTGTTATTTTGATAAGTTGGCGTACTTTTAATGCTGCTCGTTTACGTAAGTAGATTTTTTATATTACTTATAGAGAATGATAGAAGATTACTGAAAAACACATTTCATGACACAGGTTAATAAATAATCTTATTTCATTAAGGGGTTACATATACCAGGGCGCTGCAAAAAGTATGTGTATTTGAAAAAAATATTTTAAATGTTATTAAATGAATAATGCAAAAGAATGGCGATTATACATTTTTATTGCACTTTAGTTATAAGAAAAAAAATCTTAAAATGTGTTTTAAATGTTAGCATTATTTTTTATCGGACTAAATGGATCACTAACGTCTGCAAGATAACTTCACAAAAAATAATCCAATCTGTAATATTAACCGGTCAAGTGCAAGGTGCGCTTGCGCCATTAGTGTCCCGTACGTTGATTGCTTTTAAAATAAAATTTTTGTTACTGAAGTATAAAATGAACAGTGATTTCCCAAAACACATCTCAAATGAGTTTTCAACAAAATTTTTTTCCGATCTGACTGATGACCTTGAAATTTTTATTTTTTTTTCTATACCAGATGAATTATTAAAGGTGATGCACTCGTGATAATTTTCGTTCAATCTACACCCTGTAGAAAATTTCAGAATTCTATCGACGTTTTTTGATCAGTATTTTTCGGGATAAGGAGGGGACAGCGATTTTTAGCACTTTTTTAAAAATGGTACAAGGAGAATTGTGCGCAGGTATTACATTTTATATATTTTTGAATTCGTCTTCTTACAAGCTTTCATTTGAGATTGTGACAGACGTACGGACACCGAAGTGATCTTATAAGTGTTCCGTACAGAACACTAAAAATTAGTCTTGTAAAATAATGTAGTAGTTAAGGATTTTTTTTTTCAAAAATAAAAATTTTACGATGTTTCAAATTTTAGTATGTAATTTTCTACCTAAAAATTTATGTTATTTATAAATAACCGGTCAAGTGCAAGTTGAACTTGCGCAATTACTGTCCCGTACGTTGATTGCTTTTAAAATAAAAAATGTTGTGGAGGTATAAAATGATCAGTGACCTCACAAAACACACCCCAAATGAGTTTTCAACAAAGTTTGTTTCCAATCTTTAGTGAAAACTGATGACCTGATTTCTGTTTTTTTTATATACCAGATAAATTATTTAAGATAATGCACTCGTGATAATTTTCGTTCAACCTATAACCCGTGGAGAATATTCCAAAATTTTTTGATAAGTACTTTTCGAGATAAGGAGGATAGCGATTTTTCGCGGTTTTTTAAAAATAACACAAAGAAAAGTGCGCGCAAGTATTTTTTTCACAAGCTTTCATTTGACACCACACTCGATGACCTAGTAAAAAATTTTTTTTTTCACTTCCGATTTCACCCCCCAAAACTAACCACTTAAGTCAAAATTTAAGTTTCAAAACTACATGGCTCTGATGAAGCCATCAATTCCTATATTATTATCAAATTTCAACTTTCTACGACAAATAATTCCGGAGAAAATCGGGTGTGACAGATAGACAAACACCGTCTATTAGAAAAATTAAAAAAGACCTCTCGACAGTTTGCAGAAAAAGTAATTATTAAAATTAAAAAAAAAAAGTTAAAAAATATTAAAAATTGACTGAGTAATAATGCAGGCAATGTTTGAAGACAGGGAGCGGTCCCAATCCGATGCCAGGTCACATTTAATGCTATAACTTTGTAATGGAATGAAACTTTCTTAAAAATTTCTTAGAAATATTGAGCAGAGGCTCCTAAACTTTTAAGGCCACGGAACACTCAATACATCCCCTTTATTTTATGGAACCCCACTTCAAATGATAATAAATAAAAGACACTGCAATTTAAAATAAGAGTAAAAACCTTTATTAGAAATATTTGAAACAATGATTAATGTGAAGAATGAAACTGTTTCACTGTTTTATTAATAATTGTTTTAGTTCGCTTTTACGTCCGGCAGTTGTATGCGTGTATCTGGGGCCGCATCCAATCTAGACCTAAATTTGTTAAGTTGTGTAAGCTGAAAAGCCTGTTTCACAATGATACGTTGTAACAAAAGAAAACAAAATTACGATAGTCTTTTAGCCATTTCAGGGTAGACATTCCTAACACCAACCCAAATTTACCAAAAGTCTGTGGTATAATGCAAAGACGGCTCATTTTATTTTCAAACAAAATTCAGGTTCGAGAGAACGAAAACCCAATTCAGTATGACCCCAGATGAGAAATAAAGATTTGTTGCCGTCAGATTTACAAATGAAGATCTCAGTGTTTGCTAAAGAAACTGAAGCATCCGACACTACAGTCTTCAATATTATGCACAATGATAAAGGGCGAGAAAATAAATTTCTTTAGAATATTTGGCCCCTTGAGAGAACAATAAGTTATTTTTTTGGAATAGTCACATTAACGACGTTACTTGGGTACTTTATTGGAATCCTCCCACTAAGCAAGAGTCATAAGGTTCATAATTTTCGTAGGTTCATCAAGTTTATAAGGTTCCGCATCTCCAAAGAAGACGAAAACTCAGTCATCTTGTTTTAGCAATTTTAGCGACTGAACAAAAAATCGGTAGAGGAAACCTTTGTCTACATCGTATTTTAGTTAAAGTATCTGTCGATTCCGAACTTTTGTCGAAATCATGTGAAATTCAAAATAAGACACTTGTTTGCGCACCAGTTCGCGGCCGCCAAATATATTAAAAAGTCGGTGTCGTTTGTGAAGAAGTGGGTAAATCGTTATATATATATATATATATATATATATATATATATATATATATATATATATACTAGCCGTGCCCGCGGCTCCGCTCGCGTGGACTTGATTCACTACTATCGACACTGCTTATTCCGTATGTTACCTAACGTAATACAATATCTGCCATTATTTTTCCTTATCTCCCATTATCTCTACATAATTTCCATTATCTAAGCTTATCTCTGCTCATCTCCCATTATCTCACCTTATCTCCCATTATCTAGGCTTATCTCGACTTATCTCGCAATATTTCTCCTTATCTACCATTTTTTCTCCTTATCTCCCATTATCTCACCATAACTCCCATTACCTAGACTTATCTCTGCTTATCTCCCATTATTTCTCCATACCTCCCTTTATCTCTACATAATTTCCATTATCTAGGCTTATCTCTGCTCATCTCCCATTATTTCTCCTTATCTCCCATTATTTCTCCTTATCTCTTATTATATCACCTTATCTCCCATTACCTAGGCTTATTTTGACTTATCTCGCAATATTTCTCCTTATCTCCCATTATTTCTCCTTATCTCCCATTATCTCACCATAACTCCCATTACCTAGACTTATCTCTGCTTATCTCCCATTATCTCACCTTATCTGCCATTATCTAGGCTTATCTAGACTTATCTAGCAATAGTTTTCCTTATCTCCCATTATTTCTCCTTATCTCCCATTATCTCACCATAACTCCCATTACTTAGGCTTATTTCTGCTTATCTACCATTATTTCTCCTTATCTGCCATGATCTCACCTTATCTCCCATTATCTAGGCTTATATCGAATTATATAGAAAATATCATATGTATAAATTTATAAAAACACGTAAATCGGATAAGTGGTTCTCAAGTGATAAGCGCACTAACAGACAGACAGAGAGACGTTGCATTCTATATATATTATATTCTTTGCAACATGATATTGTTCCATATTTAATGGCTTAACTGCTTATTCCTTACGTTACCTAACGCAATAAAATATATCCTATAACCTGGCCAGAGAACATATGTATGTTTAAAAAAAAAGTACGTAACGCACTAACAGACAGACAGACCGACAGACCGACAGACAGAGAGACGTTGCATTTTATATATATTATAGATAGATAACCTGGCCAGAGAACATATGTATGTTTTAAAAAAAAGCACGTAAATCGGATAAGTGGTTCTCCAGTGATAAGCGCACGAACGGACAGACAGACAGACAGAGAGACGCTGCATTTTATATATATTATAGATATAGATTATTATTATTATATAACCTGGCCAAAAAATATATGTATGAATTTAAAAAAAGACACGTAAATTGGATAAGGGGTTCTCGCATAATAAACGCACTAATGGACAGACAGACAGACAGAGAGACATTGCGTTTTATATATATTATAGATTATAGATATTCTCTGCTACATAATATTGTTCCATATTTAATGGTTTAGGCTGTGTATTGCAAGGGAACACGCTAGCGGCAAACTTTTTTCCGACTTCATTCACTATTATCGTCACTGCTCATTCCTTATACTACCTATCGTAATAAAATATAGCCTATAACCTGGCCAGAGAACATATGTTTGTTTTAAAAAAAAAAGTACGTAAATCGGATAAGTGGTTCTCCAGTGATAAGCGCACTAACGGACAGACAGACAGACAGAGAGACGTTGCATTTTATATATATATATATATATATATATATATATATATATATATATATATATATATATATATATATATATATATATGACATTCCTAACACCAACCCAAAATTCGTTCAGTGACACAGACTTAAATACGGATGAACTCTGAAGATCTATGAGTGATTCGTATTCCAGGACGGTTACCAATCCATGTCAATATCAGTATCCGGGAAGTAATCTGACAAAAATTTTAGTAGGTTTACGAAATCTCCAGTGATGATAATTTATCTCTCGCGGTAAATAGGGTTGTTTCTCTTTGTAAAAATGTAATAACTTCGTTGACTTTTCTAAAAATTTTGACAAGATTAGCTAATTTTATAAGCCATTGCTCATCATGCAATACATCGAGAAGGGTCACAGACGCAGACATGTTTTGCCCCATTTGGAAAATGCTACCAACAATAATTGGTTATTCTTATTACATGTTACTTACTGCTGCGCTATTCCAAAATAATATGATTTGTAACTGTGTGAATAGTTTAATAGCCAAAATATTCCAGTGATTTGCGGAACCCTTGGGTTCCGCGAAACCGACTTTAAAAATCGCTGGTAGAGAGAATAAAAATGTAATTTTTGAAAATTCAAGGTGTATATAACACTTTAACATGACAATGACATATTGTTATTTAATTTTAGAAATTCTAGTGTAGGATTTTATACCTTTAAAGTTGGTTTAATCTGATCAAATAATCGCTAAAAATGGTTCAGAAACTAAATTGTTGGATGTGAATATAGACTCAGTACTATCCTAGCCAGATCATTTCGATTATTTAACAAGAGAAACAGCTACATTTCGGTTTACTTTCCTTGGTCAAGGGATGTATTGTAATCGGGAAAAATTTCATTCACGTTTTAGTGTCTCTAGATCATGATAAACGTAGTCCCTTATTTCTGTATCTCTGTCGGTATGTCGATCGATCTAATAACATGTTTTAAAGAAATTTAATGTAAAATAGTATTTTCTACATTATTATGAGAATCTTCCATGTTTGTGTGAATCAAGGAATCTGAAAATTAAAATATTTTTACATCACTTTCTAATTTAGTGGGGCAAGGATGTGTAGAGGTGGAGTAAGCAAATATCGTATAGTTTTAATAACATTATGGAAATTTGTCCAGGTTTTTGGCTGCGATAATGAACAAAGTTTAAGCATAATTATTTACTTTAATGAATTATGCAACATATAACTGGTGGGGTAGGGACTTACAAGGGTGATTTTATATATATTATATTATACAGGGTCTGTCCCCAAAATAAGTATAATAAATCCGGAAAAAAATTATTGCAGATCAAAGTACAAGTTACTAAATTTCTTCAAAATAGCACACTTATGCATCTATTCACCGTTGCCAGCACTTTTTTGAGTTAAGGAGTCGAAAGATTACATTATGTTTTCGTTATTTTCAATAATAACAGGGAAAGAGGGTGAACAGAGTGGGAATCATTAAATATTGTATAGTTTGAGTATTATCATGAAATTTTTTTCTAGTTTATGATTGAGGGGGTTAGAAGGGTGGGGCGTATATATCATAATATACTTTAGATTGACCTAAAAAAATTTTAAGGGCATGCATGCTTTTAATTATTGGGGTTTCACCACCTCCAGACATAATATATTGTATCGAACTAATATTCAAAAATATTTTTTTTTGTATTGTAGCTCCAGAAATTAACAAATGCAGAAGATCTGATCCCGGATATGACAGTTGTATGATAAAAAGTATAAATGAAGCTGTAGGTATTTTCAAAAACGGTAACTAATATTTCATGCAGGATATCCATACTTACCCAAGTAGAAACTGTACCATAGATTGGAAGTATGATAAAATATACATATCGCTATCAAATTCGGTACATAGATAATAATTTAAGTATGAAACGAATCTATAGTTTTTAAATGATATCGCTTCAGAGGTAGTGTAGCTAGAGGTGGGCGTCTATACATTTTGTATAGTTTAAACCGTATTACGAAAATCGGTTCTAGGTTTCGGTTAGGATACTGAATAGTTTAATATGTAATATAATAAAATGATGACTGGGAGAACACTATAAGGTTTGTTTTCAATAGATGCTGTTATATGTCCCTTTCTGGAATAATATTTAAAAATAAAATTTATAAAAAGACTGGAACATACAATTGGACATTCTAGAGTCCGTTTTCAGTGGTGGCGCCGGATATGGTTAAAGTTTTCCAGCATGTCTGAGAGTTGACTAAGCCGGGCACATATGGTATATATGTAATATTTTATTTATACATTTTGAGTTTCTTTATAGATCGTTCTTTGCGATAGCAGTTAACGAATTTCTTTCGGACACCTTCACTATTAATGTAAGGATAGCACTTTGCGTGTTATCTGAAGTATTGTTTGGAATCACTAAAGACCCCTAGATACTCTAGTGTGTTTTTAGTATGCATCCGAGATCCGTTTATTGTTATAAATAAGTTAGTTTTGATAATTGTGAACGTTCTCGTTATTTCTTTCCTTTGCATTTCTGTTCGTTAATGTTGATTTTTTATGATTTAAGTACATGCGGTAATCTGTAGTCCGAAACAGCCAAAAATATTTTTTTTCTTAAATAAAAGCAATGTTATGCAACCGGGACATGAGCCTTATTGGATAATGGGCCAGTAGCGACGGCCCAAAATATCTGAAAGGTGAACAGCTTCTGTGCCAGACGAACCTGTCAAAGAGGCAAGTTGCTACTGCCCACGCCACTTCTTTTCCCGTAGCTCTTGGTCTAGAAGATTGTTAGCATTCCTACTGAATTGTAGCGTCGAGGCACTAATTTTCAAATTACCTTATATTATATTTAGGTAATGCCTTTAAGTCCAAATATTATTTTTTACTATTGTTGTTTAATCTTAAAACTGCTACATTATATTATTAATATTTCAGCATTAAAATACTAATAATTAATACGTTTTTGTTATCTAAATCATAATTGTATTTTACAATAGGTAGTAGTTGTTTTAAAATCACTTTTTCATGTTATATTTAAGATAAAATATTGAACAGAAGTAAAGAGAATGTACCAGCCATTTTGTAGAACAAAAAAATTGAATTTTCCGTAACGAAAAAATTTTTTTTTGTATATTCTTTATTTTTCCTTCTGATCTTCTTAAAGAGCATAAAATTTCGCATTTTTTTTTTTTTAAAAGCTTCCTACAACCTTTTGCCCACAAGAAAAATCCATAAGATTTGGACTAAAATGCTAAGTTTAACCAATATTTTTTCACAAAATTTGGCACACCTTTTTGTTAATATAAAAGTCGCAATATCGAATTGAACATTACCCGTAAAAAACATTTTTCAATTTGCTGCAGTAAATACTTTTTTTTAGGTTATGTACTTAATATTTTTAATGCAATCTATACAGCTTTTCAGGCAATTTTATGACGAGTAAAATGAATTTTTCATTTCCCTCCACTATTAATGGAATATTTCCGTTAGCACTTAAAACTGTAAACATCATCTCAGTACGCCAAAAAAAAAAAAGAATGATATTGAAAACTATGCCAAGTTTATATTTTTACGTGGGTTGCTATTTATATTTCTGGACTTGGCAACAGTAAATGTTGCCAGGTGCCATCTGACGTTCCCATTAAAAACTTGACATTGTTGAACATAACATTTGAACAAAAATTTTGTCATTTGAGCGCAATTTGTGTTGTTTACAGTAACTTGAAAAATTCATCTCAGGCAAAAAAATGGAATTAACTCGTGAAAATTTTCGTGCGATTATTTTTCATAACTTTCGACGTGGATTATCAAGACAAGAGTGCATCGATGAACTTAATCTTTATACGGCGATGAAGCACCATCCTACAGCACTGTAAAAAACTGGTATAACGAATTCAATCGTGGCCAACGTTCGCTCCAGGGCGAATTCTGTGAAGGTCGTCCATAATCGGTTGTTGTGCCAGAAAACATCGATGCTGTCCGTGAACTGATAAAGCAAGATCGTCATGTGACACACCGCGAGATTGAGGCATCTTTGGGCATTAGTATGACAAGCATCAATAAGATATTGCATGATCATTTGGCCGTAAAAAAGATTTGGAAATTTTTGCAGTTTACCGGAATTTTTCATTTTTTGATTAAAACAAGTTTTTCTACCATTTTCAAGGTCGGTAATTACAAAAAAATAAGTTAAATTTTTCGGAAAGTAATCCATCACAAAATTGTTCAACAAACATACATGGAAAAATAGGCCTTACACATTGAGAAAAATCGCTAATTTTCAACAAAACCTTTATTCACGTCACGTGTCACGACCTCTAAAAACATAAAACTAATACTTTACGTAAGCCTGAACTAACCTGAACTAACCTATTTTATTTCCAAGTGGGATCTTGCGAAGAATGTGCCAAACCGATACGACACCCTATAACCACACGTTTTCCGTTTTTGCTTTTGAACTGACACGATATTATTACAATACCAACTTCTTTCATCAATCGTTTCCGAATTTTTGCACAATTTTAGGAAAACACCACACTTCTTACATTTATAGCTCTCAACGGCAGGAACCAAACCCCAAACAACTAATTGCTCGTGAAGTTTGTCCTTATTTCCACACAATTTGGCTATATCGTCAAAATTAAGTTCCATACCTAAAAACATATGAAAAAACCAATTTCCGCGCAAAAGCAATTATTTTTTTTGTAATCATCGACCTTGAAAATGTTAGAAAAATTTCTTTTCATCACAAAATAAAAAATTCCAGTAAACTGCAAAATACCCAAGATTTGTTCGCGTTGGATCCCACATAATCTGACAAACGCTCAAAAGAAGGCTCGTGTCGATTGGTGCAAGGAAATATTGCAAAAATACAATCAAGGTGCATCAAAGGCTGTGTATAACATCTACACAGGTGACGAATCATGGATCTATGCATATGAGCCCGAAACAAACAGCAGTCGACTGTATGGGTTCGCGGAAGAAGCACATTGAAGCAAATGGTTGCCTGTTTCTTCGTCATTACCGGTCAGGTGACGACAGTGGGGTTAGAGCAACGTTGGACGGTCAATTCTGAATGGTACACGACCATTTGTTTGCCAGAAATCTTCGGAGAAATTCGCAAAAAGTCGAAGAATAGGCGAATCATTCTTCATTATGACGATGCGAGCTCTCACACATCGGCTCAAACAAAGGAATTTTTGACCGGCCAAAACATTGAATTGATGGGTCATCCTCCGTACAGCCCTGATTTGGCACCCAATGACTTTTTTATTCCCGCACACGAAAAACAAATTAAGTGGTCAACGATTCTCGACACCCGAAGAAGCAGTTGATGCATTCAAAACGCATGTTTTGGAGTTACCTCAATTGGAGTGGAAAAAGTACTTCGAAAATTGGTTCAAACACATGCAAAAGTGTATTGATCTTCATGGAGAAAATTTTGAAAAACAATAAAATAAATTTCGATCATAAATATTTGTTTTTTCATTATTAGGTCAGAAATATAAACAGCAACTCACGTAGTATGTTTCCAAAAATTATTGAAAGAATAGAGTATAATAAAATTATGAAATTTGTCAGTAAGTTGGTTTCCTTAACATCGACATGGTTTTATGTCAAATAAATCAGTAGAAACGGTAAAATATCGTATTTATTGTATTTATTCTAAATTCGATCGGAAAAATATAATGTTGCTTTATTCTCTGGCTTTTGATACTGTCAAAAAAGGCATTCTAATGTCAAAGCATAACAGTGTGGGTATTCGTGGTTCATCGTACACGTTAATTGACTCCTACCAATTTTACAGTAAGGTGGTAGTAAAGTTGGATGGTGTTTCCTCTGCCACTAAAGCAGTGAATATGGAGGTTTTATATGAGTTAGTTACTACTCTGCTAATATTGTAATATGTTATATTGTAGGCAACAGGGAATTGGGTTTGCCAGCATTAGAACCTTTCGAAATACAAGAATTAAAGATTGAATCCGACCCAGGAAATTCCGTCGGTCTTAATCAGTATTATAATAATGTTAAACTGCATGGAGTAACCGAATCAAGAGTGGTGAAATTTAGGTAAGTATTTATAATTATTACTTACATTTTCTTCACTTTTTACATTATTACATTATAGTTGCTTTGTGGTGGCCTGTAGCTTCGTGGTGTAATAGTTGCTTACACTGCCGAAGGTCTCGGGTCCTAACCCTGCAGGTCGGTATACTTATTTATTAATTTATTTAAGTATATTTGGCTTGGCCACATACGTAGGTAGTAGTTGTTTGCAAAAAAGCAATAACGTCCATGGCAGCACTATCACGTTGTCTAAAAACGGTGTCGTAAAATTCAAAAATGTATGTTTCGACACTTGGACAACGCTGTTGGGTATTACGACATCTTCACCGATATTCTTAGGATATAAAAAAAGGGTAAAAATCCCTATCCAGGTGGGAAGGTGAACGATAAAAAAAAGACTCTTAAAGGATCGGCAACATCTTGAGACTGAATATCGACTCGTGGTTTATTTGGAGTGAATTGATATGGTCTCATGCAAACTGTGCGTTATTAATTCCCTGAAGGGTCTTTATATGTTATAAAATTTACGAGGCTGGTTTGAAAAGTCCGTGCAAACTCCGAGAGATGGCACCACCGGCGCGTATCGAGGTCATGTTTAGTTAGTAGCATCTCTTGAATGAACGCACACCAAGTTTCAGCCATATTGGTCTATTTCTTTGTGTTTGGCATTCGTGTGAATCAAGGAAGTCGAGTGATTTTCAAGAAATGGACGAAAAAGAATTTCGTGTGGTGATTAAACATTACTTTATGAAAGGCAAAACGCCTCAGGAGACTAAAGAGAAGCTTGATAAACATTATGGTGACTCTGCACCTTCGATTAGAACAGTTTATAAGTGGTTTCAAAATTTTCGGACTGGCCATATGGGCACAAGTGACGCTGAACGTTCTGGACGGCCTGTGGAGGTTACGACTCCAGAAATCATTGATCAAATCCATGATATGGTGATGGATGACAGAAGAGTTAAGGTGCGTGAGATTGCTAGTGCTGTGGGCATCTCGACTGAACGGGCACATAATATTTTGCATAAACATTTGGACATGAGAAAGCTATCCGCAAGATGGGTGCCGCGATTGCTCACGCTTGACCAAAAACGGAATCGTGTGAAGTGTTGCAAGGATGGTTTGCAGCTGTTCCAGAAGAATCCGGAGGACTTTAAGTGTCGTTTCGTCACTGTGGATGAAACATGGATACATTACTATACTCCTGAGACCAAACAACAATCTAAACAATGGGTTACCAAGGGAGAATCTGCACCAAAAAAGGCGAAGACCGTTCCTTCGGCCGGAAAGGTTATGGCGACTGTCTTTTGGGATTTGCAAGGGATAATCCTCATCGACTATCTGGAAAAGGGTAAAAACTATTACAGGTGAATATTATTCATCGTTATTGGACCGTTTGAAAACCGAGCTGCAAGAAAAACGCCCGCGATTGGCCCACAAGAAAGTCCTTTTCCATCACGACAACGCACCAGCACACACCTCAGCAGTTGTGGTCGCAAAATTAATGGAAATAGGATTCCAACTCGTTTCACATCCCCCCTATTCTCCAGACTTGGCTCCCTCGGACTACTATTTGTTCCCCAATTTGAAGAAATGGCTGGCGGGACAAAGATTTTATTCAAACGAGGAGGTGATTGCAGACACTAATGGATATTTTGCAGACTTGGACAAATCCTATTATTCGGAAGGGATCAACAAACTAGAACATCGTTGGACGAAGTGTATAAGCCTAAAAGGAGACTATGTCGAAAAATAAAAAAGATTTACCCCAAACACATAAGTAGTTTTTATTTTTGCACGGACTTTTCAAACCAGCCTCGTATATATATATATATATAGATATATATATATATATATATATATATATATATATATATATATATACATACATATATATATACATATAAATATATATATATATATATATATATATATATATATATATATATATATATATATATATATCTTTTCGACCAAAGTGTGCGGGCGATTTTTTCTTTCGAAACTAGCTTCGAAAAGAAGGTGATCCTCTAAATTTGAGCTCGATACGATGAAATCCGGCAGCTGTAGAACTTTTTAAAATTTTAAGAAAGCCGATTTTTTAGTCATTTTGTATCCTAGCTTCCATGAAATCTAGAGATTCGAAAAACTCGGCATTCTTCTCTGTTAAACTTATATTTTCAAGGGAAAAATAGATTTTTGTTTTAAACTTAAATGCGGCTTGGCTGGTAGGTTTTAACTGAACCACTGTTTTAACGAAATTTTGCTTGTTTTTGAAATGCTCTCAGATCTACAGTTTTTGAAGTAGAGGGCTGGCTGGCAGCTCATATTTTTCGCCTAGGTATATTCTGTTGATATCTACCCTAATTTTCATGGATTGCCTCTATTCTTTTAATATATGACCAAACAAAACCGATTGATTTTTGAAAAATCGCTATTTTCAGATAGCCATAACTTTTTTCTATCAACTCGAAATGGCTTGAAATTTTCAGGGATTATACTTCATTCTATCCTCAAACAACCTTGAAAATTTTATATAGGATTTCACTATAATCCACAGTTAACAAATAATATATGTCTCGTTGAAACCACTGCTGAATACCCTATGACTGCCCATTGTTTATTCTCAAATGATTATACTATAAGATAATGCTAAATAGATAAATGCATAATTAATATTAAATAGAATTTATATCAGATAAAGAGTTTTTTAGGGAATTAGTAACGATACCGTATCAATAATTTCACTCCAATTAAGATACGAAAAGATATTTAGGTATAAGAAACTGACGATCTTGTGAGGGTAAAGCAAATGTCTCCCAAATCGGAACAAAAGAATGTTAGATTGATTAATCAACAAGTTTATCAGCTTTACACGTAGTTAACAACTTTGGAAATATGATAAATGCATCACCAAATATTTTTATTACACCGATAGCTTATAACTATCAATGTATCATCGGCATATTTCCTTTCAGATAATAAACTACATTTAGTTAAAAAAGAAACATTAAAGCTACCATATTCATGTACATATAGTATGTACTGAATTGGGAAGTTTCGTTTTACTGACTACTACCCTACTAATAAATATAGTACATTATTAAGTACATGCTGACCGTACTCGATATTTTTGTATTTTTAGCCATAGCAAGAATATTAAAGATTGCCCTTGGGAAATGGAATTGCATTTACCAGTGTCAACAATGGAAGCCGATTATCAACTAAAAGGACAAGTACTGGTTTTTTTTTTTTTTCCGTTAATGGTCATGGAAAGTGTAATGTCACTTTATGTAAGTAATGCAACTAATATATATATATATATATATATATATATATATATATATATATATATATATATATATATATATATATATATATATACAATAACGCAACAGCAAGTGTAAGACTCCATGTTTCCATAAGTAAATACCGAGTGGAACGTGGAATCAGACGAGGTGATCGATCCCTTCTAAATTTTTTACGGCGGTGTTAGAATATCCTTTTAAGGAACTTAATTGGGTTGAAAATGGCATAAACATCCAAACCAATACCTAAATCACCTGCGCTTTGCTGATGACATTTTCATAATAGCCGACAATCTAGGTGATGCCCAACAAATGCTTACCGAATTGTAATTAACATCAGCCAATATTGGTCTAAATATTAACTTTCAGAAAACCAAGTTTATGACTAATCTAGTTACAAACAGTACTTTGAAATTTAATGAAAGCGAGGTGGAGCACGTCCAAAATTACAAGTATTTGGGTCATGAATGACAAATTGGCAAAGATAACTAAACCCCTGACATACACCGTCATATAGGTTTGGGATGGACGGCTTTTGGGAAGCTGAGAGATACGCTGCAAGATAATTTGCCAATGTGCTTAAAAAAGAAAATTTATGGACAATGTGTTCTGCCGGTAATCACATATAAAGCCAAGACACTCATATTAACAAAACAATCAACAAGCAAACTGAGAGTATCGCAACGGGCGATGGAGAGAGCTATGCTGAGATCACAAGGAAGGATATAATAACAAACATAACTATCAGACAACGAACAAAAGTAATAGATATTATCCAAAAAATTACGCAATCTAAATGGAGGTGGGTGGGCTACATAGCCCGAAGGGATGTAGAAGACCAATAGAATGGAGACCGAGACAGGACAAAACGAATAGAGGTAGACCACCAACAAGATGGAGCAATGACATCAAAAGAGTGGCAGGCTTAGCAATTATGTGACATTTAACTAAAGATTAATTAAAACTACTTATTTCTTAATACAACTTAGAAAAGAGAAAAAAATAACTGATATACTATGATTGCAGCAGAAACACCACTCTTAATTTCGCGCACCCACAATAAACAATTTTAGTGTCCTCTTAAATTCAGAAATGATCGTCCCGGACATCCTTTGAAAGAGGATTATAAATTTTAACTTTGTTCTATCTGAAGGATCTCTGGAATGTAGCAGTTCTATATTTCAGGATACTAAACTTACAACTCTGACGAGTTATCCTATTATAAATATCACTGCCTCGGATTGTGTGTGTATCAAACAATTAATAGAGTGCCTGTAACAAAATAACCCTATGAACAAGAGTAACCAGATGAACAGTACGAGGGTGGATTGATAAATCGCGTCTCACGATGGATTTGACGAATAAGAGAATAATGAGTAAACTGCTAAAATATGGACTTCGTCCGTTTTCAGTTATTTTACCTTTAAATGGGGGGAAGTTTTGTTAAGCGGGATGACTGTTAGTATGCCTGATTCTTACGCGAAAATCACAAGGAAGGATTGATACATATATCTTGGACAAAAAATATTAGCATCTAAAGAAAACTCGAGAGCGGACCTATCAAGGAAAACAGCATTGGCTTGCTCAGCGTTTGGCAAACTGCGGAACATCTTCCTTTCCGAAAGCAGCGAGCACATTTGGTGGATGCGTATTACCAATATTGACATACAGAACAAAAACGTGGGCCCTGAATCGGAAATTTTAAATCGCCTGTAAGTAGCTCAAGGGGTATGTAATATGTATCAATGAGGAGTAGGCTGACTAACGAAAAAATTCCAAGAACAAGTCCAAGATAACCAACGTAGTTAAGAGGTTGAGCAGATTGAAGTGAAGCTGAGCAGGCCACATTGCTAGACTCTCTGATAACTTATGTACCCGGGATTCAACTGGATAAACAAGGCCCAAGATCGAAGGGGATGGACGTACCTAGGGGAGACTTATGTCCGACAATGGACTACATGGCTGAAATGTTGATGAATATATATATATATATATATATATATATATATATATATATATATATATATATATATATATATGTATATATATATATATATATATATATATATATATATATATATATATATATATATATATATATATATACATATAAATAAACTCCTGGACAAAATTAACGCAACAATCTGAAAATTAATTTATCTTTTTCTTATGTCAGTTTTAAAGTTTATCGAGTATTTGAATACTAGGCTATGCATATTTTGTTTCGTTTAGATTTACAGTTTTAAAGAATTTTTTAGAAGATAAACAATTTTCTGTAGTAATGCGATAGATTTTCTTTAAAAGGAAGCTTATAAATTATTCCCTTTTTCAAAGTAATACGTTTTTGTGGTAGACTGTTTTATTTTTGACCCCGAAGAATTAGAAAAATGAATCGAACAAGGAATTTAACTGAACATGAGGTAGTGCGAGCCTCAGTTTTATTGGACGAGGGATATTGTCAGAGTTATGTTGCCAATTTGTTAGGCAAACATCGTTCCACAATATGTATGGTAAGACGCTTGAATGAAGTAGGAACTTATTCTAGAAGGCTAGGTCAAGGATGAAAACGATGCACTAGCGACCTAGATGAACGTTTTATAAGACAATATGCTTTAAGAAACAGGACTGTCACTAATTCTATAATAAGAAACGAACTCGAAGCTGTTCGCAATGTCACAATTTCTTCTAAAACAGTTAGAAGACGGTTAAATGAAGCTGGATTAAACAATAGGAGACCAGCCACTGCGCCCTTGCTTATTAGAGAGAACAGAGTTGCCAGGTTACATTTTGCTCGAAATCACGAAAACTGGTCTGTGGATGATTGGAAAGAAGTTTTCTTCACAGATGAAACTAGGGTTAGTCTAAAACATCCAGATGGTCGTGAGCGAGTATGGCGAAGACCAGGAGAGAGGTTTGCTCCTTGCAATATCTCTGCAAGGATTCCATTCGGCGGTGGCTTTGTCATGTTCTGGGGTGTCATTTGCTTTGATGCTCGCACAGAGTTAGTTCCTGTCCGTACGAGATCCATGAATGCTAACTACTATCTTGAGAATATTGTAATAGAACATGTGATGCCTTTCATTTGTGGGGCCCAATTTCCTGTTTATGGAAGACAACGCTCGACCTCACGTGGCTAGGGAGATACTCGATTATCTTAATCAAGTTAATATACCGATTATGCAATGGCCACCAAAAAGCCCGGATCTGAATCCGATAGAACATGTATGGGATCACCTTAAGAAAAATGTGAAACGGGGGAACTTGAAAATGCAGTTATCACAGAATGGGAGCAAATTCCTCAAGATTTTATCCAAAATTTAATTAGAAGCATGCCTAGGCGCATAAACGCTGTCATCCGAAGTAGAGGAGGCAACACACGCTACTAGTGTCCCAGTTACACCATTAATTTTGCTACTAGTGTCCAAGTTTATTTTTTTCATTATTACATAATTTCAACGATTTTGTTATTAGGTCTTAAGAATAATTTTAATTAGAATCTTATAGAGAAATTTGGGAGCTAATTCACTTTTAAAGTATCCGAATAAGTTTTTTCTAACTTTTAGTTTAACTAATGTTCATAAAAAATTATTAAAATTAATTCATTATAGAGATTTGTATGATTTGATATATTGTTGCGTTAATTTTGTCCAGGAGTGTATCTATATATATATATATATATATATATATATATATATATATATATATATATATATATATATATATATATATATATATATATATATATATATATATATATATATATATATATATATATATATATGTATATATATATATATATATATATATATATATATATATATATATATATATATATATATATATATATATATATATATATAGCCCAAAACTATTTATTGGAAGAAGTTTTCAAGGAACTCGAATAGGAAAGAAAGGGGATCAGTATAAATGAACAAAAGGTAAATCATCTGCGTTATGCTGATGATGTAGTGCTAATATCAGATAATTTTGATAATATACAGGAAACAATTACTGAACTGTAAAACAAATCAGAGAGGGTAGGATTATTGCTGAATAGAGATAAGACAAAGGCTATGACAAACGAAGACAGTCCACGAGGCTTGAGAATAGAGGGCAGAACATTTGAATGCGTAGAGGAATACATCTATCCAGGGCAAATGATAAAGTGTGGAAAAGCAAATCAAACGCCAGAAGTACAAAGAAGAATTAGAGAGGGCATGGGCAGCATTTAGCAAACAAAGGAAAGTACTAACCATCAAAAGAATTCCTCTGAAACTAAGAAAGATGGCATTCGATCAATGTATTCTACTGGTTCTCACCTACCCGGTCCAGACATGGAGATTGACTAAGAAGATGATGGATCAACTAAGTAAAACACAGAGAGCAATAGAACGCTAGATGCTGAATATAAAATTACAAGACAGAATCAGAAACGAAAGTATAAGACAAAAGACCAAAGTGATAGAAGGAAGAGAACAGGTAGCAGGTTTGAAATGAAGATGGGCAGGTCACATAATAAGATGAGATAAGGATACAAGAATGGAGTGGTTGAGACAAAGATCCAGAAGAAGGCCCCAAACAAGATGGAAAGATCACTTGAAAAGAACGGCTGGTTTAGCATGGATTAGAATAGCAGCATAGGTAATTGGAAGATTTTGAATAAAAAGAAGTCCATACAATCCACTGATACATTTAAATCTCTTTCCTCCAATTAGTAAATCAGGTCCATCGAAATTAATCGTTTTATTACCGATGGAAAACCGTTCAATATCTTTATCAAATTTTACTCTAAATTTTCCCTCTGAACATTTTTTTCGGGACGTTTCCTTTGTTGTTGTGGAAAATTGTAATTTTCTTTTCATCCTAAGGGACGGAAAAGGGAAGAGGAGGCCTATGTCCGACACTGAATCGGTTCAAGTTTTTTGATATCAGTTGCAAATTGGTGTTATTATTTATTGCATGATCTCTCGACTAATATGTATCTTTTATAATTTAACTTTTTAGATAACATCGTCACTAAGCACAAGATCGACTGTGAACAGTACATGAAAAAAGGAAAATTACATCAACGATTTACAACGTACAACTTGAATATGACCGTAGATAAATGTGAATTCCATTATGAAAACCTTTTCTCTGGAAATGAACGTATATCTAAGGAATTAGAAAAAACACTTAATGAAAATTCCTTGGAAATTTTTGACGAACTTAAAGGTGGTTTTGAACAGATATTTTCGAAACTGTATAAGGATGGAGCTAATAACGTTTTCTCAAGAATTCCATTAGATCAGCTATTTTTGCCATAATATAGATATTTTATAAATAAAAATAATTTAATACTAGGAGTTTCATTTCATCAAAAAGGGAACAGACTCAATCGTTATTTACTTGTTATTCTATAGAGTAAGTTAAAATTCCTCTATACGAGTCCTAAACGTTTACTAGTCCTGCTACCATACAACATTTTTCCAGACCTAGCGTAAATAAATTAACATTTTGAACAATTGATTTTGTTGCAACGTTGTACCAGTTTAAATTCGCTGAGTGAGTCTCATCACAAATTGAATATAATAAAGATGTATTTTTTTAGTGTTGCGTACGGAAAACTTCACTGTCTATCTATCTGTCTGTCACACTCGATTTTTTCTCCAACTATTTGACATAGGAAGTTGAAATTTGACACAATTGTAGGAATTAATGGGTCGCATTTGAATTTGTTTGTTATTTGTGATTATTTGTCAATAGAGATATTACAAATAAAAATTCGAAATGCCACGAGAAGTATTGAATGGACAAAGTCGGAAGTTAGTACTAAATGTTCTTGATTATTTCCAAAATAAAAAAGAAAACTCACTGACAAGTTTGTCTGTGATTAAATGTGCATCCGAGGCACTAACAGTACGAGCATACGAGGGTAAGAAGAGCTTCAAAGATCAGAGACTTGAGAGAGTTCGAGAGAAGTGAGATCCGAAAAGTTATTCATGATCTAATTGTAGAAGGAAAACATGTTACTTTGGACATGATATATAAACAGCTAGAATCAAAACAAATGTTAAGCTGCAGCAGATCGACACTTGGTTTAATTATGAAACAATTAGGATTCAAATACAAAATTGAGAATGGAAGAAGATACATCATGGAGAATCCAGAAATATCATAAAACGAGTTAAATTTTTGAGAGAGTATGTTGCCAATATGACTTCTGACGCTCTCCTAGACGTTGTGATTTTAGACGAAACATGGATTCACCAACATGTAAGCAGCATACGGACTTGGCACGATGAAAATCCTCGATCTGTATGGAACAAAAAAGCAGCCACTGGAAAAAGATATATCATCGTTCACGCTGGCAATAGCAACGGATTTATAGATGGGACTGAGCTTGTCTTTTCCACAAAAGACAAGAGTTATGACTACCACGATAATATGAATGCAGAACTCTTTGAAAAATGGCTGAGAGAAAAACTGCTGCCGAAGCTCGAAAGACCGTCTTTATTCATTATGGATGGATTTAGTGAAAGTGTACCAAATAAATCGGCAAGAAAAGGAGAAATCATCGATTGGCTGCGAATTCCTTGGAAATTTTTGAAGAACTTAAAGGTGGTTTTAGACAAGTGTTTTCGAAACTGTATAAGGATGGAGCTAATAGCGTTTTCTCAAGAATTCCATAGATCAGCTGTTTTTGCCATAATATAGATATTTATAAATAAAAATAATTTAATAGTAGGAGTTTCATTTCATCAAAAAGGGAACAGACTCAATCGCTATTTACTTGTTATTCTGTAGAGCGAGTTAAAATTTCTCTATACGAGTCCTAAACGTTTACTAGTCCTGCTACGATACAACATTTTTCCAGACCTAGCGTAAATAAATTAACATTTTGAACAATTGATTTTGTTGCAACGTTGTACCAGTTTAAATTCGCTGAGTGAGTCTCATCACAGACTGAATATAATAAAGATGTATTTTTTTAGTGTTGCGTACGGAAAACTTCACTATCTTTCTATCTGTCCGCCACACTCGATTTTTTTTCCGCAACTATTTGACAGAGAAAATTGAAATTTGACACAATTGTAGGAATTAATGACCCAATTAGAGCCATATAGTTTTTAAAGTTAAATTTAAACGTAAGGATTTAGTTTTCGTGGGTAAAATCGGAAGTGGAAAAAAAAATTTTTGCAAGAGCATCGACCGGGATGTCAAATAAAAACTTGTAAAAACACAAGTTCAAAAATATATATGATGTAATACTCTCGCAAATTTTTGTTTATAATATTTTAAAAAAATGGCAAAAAGCGTATTAATAAAAATAATTGCGAAAAAATTGTACAGTGTGACAATTTAAGTCCGCATCATATGAGAGTTCCTTTAAATAATCACTTTAGTCCAGATCTCGTTATTGCATCCATTTGTGCTTCAAATAATATCAGAAATAAAGTATAGTAAGTCATTTTTACTAATGACGTCACCTATCAAAAATCACATTTTCGTAAAAATTTTCGTAAAAAAAATTTGGCCAAATTTTAAAAAAACTTATGAGACAAAATGGTTTATTGTGAGATTTTAGATCTGTTTGTCAAATTTCAACGGCCTACTACGATTTTGAATTTTTTGCAGTTTTTTGACATTTCGGCAATTGTTTTTCATTTTGATTTACTGCAACCTTATTTAAATCATTTAATTTGTCAAAAACTAGGCACCTATAATCTATTTAAGAACAAAATGAAGTCGTGTCCATAATTTTTTTATAGAATATTAAAATACATAGATTATCATGAATCATATTTGATGCAAAGTTCGATTAACTTTTGTTTTTAAATAGAAAAATGCTTCTCGCTTACGTATTTTGATAGTGAACACACTTAAACGTTTGTAAATTAACATAAATCTTACATTTTGATCTTTTTAGTAATGCATTTAAATTTTTAACAATGTAATGTTTCTTACTATAAACACCAAATTAACAACTTGCTGCTTTATCCTATTTGTTTTTTTTTATACTTCAGCTAAAACCACTTTTTACATCAATATTTTTTATTTTAGATTCTAATTAGCAACCGTAATAAAAATATTACACATATTCTAGTTATTAATTTGGCAGTTACGCGTTAATAATACCACCGAAAAATTACATTAAAATGCTTTCGGTGTCATTGTTGACGTAACTGCTAATTTAAAATAAATTCAGCCGATTTCCTCCTGAAAACTTACCTTCTACAGGAAAAAGAGCTAAACAGAGAAATTAACACGCTAAGCAAAACTCGATATTTCTATGCGTTTATTAATAGTAAGGCTCTGGAAACAATTGAGAACTAGAGATCGCAATATGGTGTCGTAAGCTGTCAAATATTTAGTTAGCAATTCAAACTAGAATGGAAAGAAACAGATGGTGTCACAACATGCTTTCTCTTCAAGAAAAAATTGAAATTGTTTTATTGTGTGGGGAAAATACACCGAAATGTAGAATATTGCAATATGCGTGTATTTGATACAAAGTATTTATTAAATAGGTTAAAATAGCCAATTGTTAATTTAGCGTTTATAGAAAGAAACATTACATTGTTGGAATTTTAAATACATTACTAAAAAGATCAAAATGTAAGATTTGTGTTAATTTACAAACGTGTGTTCACTATCAAACTACGTAAGCAAGAAATATTTTTCTATTTAAAAACAAAAGTTAATCGAACTTTGCATCAAATATGATTCATCATAACGTGTGAATTTTAATATTCTATAAAAAAATTATGGACACGACTTCATTTTGTTCTTAAATAGATTATAGGTGCCTAGTTTTTGACAAATTAAATGATTTAAATAAGGTTGCAATAAATCAAGATGAAAAACAATTGCCGAAATAAATTGGGAATGAGGAATCTTTGGCACAATGATACTACTCAGTATATTACCACTTCATCAGGAGCGATGATTGAAGCTAACATGGTTAGCGAAACGCGCGTCGTGTGCAAAAATAAAGTGTTTGTTGTAGTGGTGATATATACTGAGTAATTGCCGAAATGTCAAAAAACTGCCAAAAATTCAAAATTGTAGTAGGCCGTTGAAATTTGACAAACAGATCTAGAATCACAAAATAAACCATTTTGTCTAATAATTTTTTTTAAAATTTGGCCAAATTATACGTTTTCCTCAAAAATTTTTACGAAAATGTCATTTTTGACAGGTGACGTCATGCGTAAAAATGACTTGCTATACTTTATTTTTGATATTATTTGAAGCACAAATGGATGCCATAAGCAGATCTGGGCTAAAGTGATTATTTAAAAAAAATCCCATATGATGCGGACTTAAATTGTCACACTTTATAATATTCTCCATAAGGTGTAGATTGAGCAAAAGGTATCATCATAGGTAGCCAAAGAAGATATACAAAAGAAAACAGCTGAACGGGCTGCAGCTACTCAGCAAGAACTACCAGACCCAAAAATACTGCAAATGGTTTTGCTCGGATGTATTCGTACTACCGTCAACCAAGGACCATTAGAAATGGCTTTGACATTTCTGCTCAGTGATGGTAAAACGTTTGCTACGCACCAAAACAAACTAGGTTGTGCTTTAAGGGCTTTTCGAAAAAGTAAATACATATTTTGTAAGATTTTGAATTGTTTTTCAATTAAAGTTGTACCGGTCATTGCATAAATAACTACACGTTATTTCAGATAAGAACTTTTTTCTACAAACAAAAGAGACGCAGATAAACGCAAACTATTAATTTTATTCCGAAATATTTCAAGTTTCTAAAACAATTTTTCATTCAAAGTTACGGACGATATTCTATCGGCGGCGGACCGTGGTGAGCTCACTGCCTTGGTGCTCTTGGATTACTCGAAAGCTTTTGATCGAATAAATCATACTCTACTTTTGGCCATTCTTGGTTTTCTTGATTTTGGAGGAGATGCTTGTGGGCTTATTAAGAGCTATCTCGAGAACAGAACACAGTGTGTAAAACTTAATCGTAAACAATCCAGTCAAATAGTCGCTAAGTGTGGTGTGCCTCAGGGGTCAATCCTTGGGCCTCTACTTTTCACAATGTACACTTCTCATCTTACTATCAACCTGAAGAACGTCTCAACGCACCTATATACAGATGACATGCAGATATACATGTCATTTCGTCCCGAACAAAATCTGGAGGCGAATGATAAACTTTCGAATGAGCTTGAGCATCTTCGGAAAGTTTCGCTAAACCATTGTCTTGAACTGAATCCTAAAAAGAGACAGTTACTTTTATTTGGGCGAGAGCAATGTAGAGATCAATATCAGGATCCGATACATGTCAGTATAAATAATGACACAGTACAGGTTTCCAATGTTGCCAGGAACTTGGGATTATTGCTGGACGTTAAATTGAGATTCTCAGAACATATTAGCGGCTGTATCAGGAAAGCATTTGCAAATTTAAAACTTATTTTTAGCCAACGACATCTTTTGAATGCCGCTCTGAAAAAATCCTTGTGCGAATCATTGGTGCTGTCGCACTTTGCTTTCTGCGACACTGTGTATGGACTCTGTCTTGTAGAGCGGTATGTCAGACGTATACAGCGTATGCAGAATTGTTGTGTGCGTCTAATTGGTGGCATAAGAAAGTATGAGAGGGGACTGAGTGCTGCAATGAAAGAGATTGGGTGGCTAATTATGAGCGAAAGAAGGCATTTGCATAGTTTGGTTCTATTTAATAAGATAATTTTCAAAAAAATTCCCAATTAATTGTATCAGAAAATTAAATTTAGATATGATGCTCATGCTTTAGATTTGAGGCATAAATTTACCATCACTCCTTATCATAGAACAGCTTTATTTGAACGATCATTTAGCTATCAGATATCAGTGTCTTACAATAAGTTGCCTGCAGACTTAAGACAATTAAAACCCACCGCGTTTAAACATAGGGCACGCAACATGTTGATAACATTGCCGTCCCGTGCATGATTTGCCTTCTGTTTTGATCCGGTCACCGTTGCGTCGAAATGTAGTATTATTGTGTTTTTACCATGTCTCAAACAACATTTGTGTCACAGTTATATTTATGTATTAGTTTTTAGTTCATATATATAAATTTAGTTATTATTATTGAATCAACTGTATAGGTTAAATGAGGAAGCCTGGCTTCAATTTCGCCTTTGGTAATATTATCCTGTAAATTACAATAAAGACATTATTATTATTATTATTATATTATATATTTTTTACTAATTGTTCATTTCTCTAATCTATGGGACATTTATTAACAATTTGTAAAACATTAATAGAATAATTGCACGTAATAATTGAAGGTGCAAGTAGATTAAGTGTTCTGTATCAAAAACACCGTCCTTAATAATGTGCATTATGTTTGAGAATGTATCTGGTATAAAAAAAAATATTTAACTTGACATTACGGTGGAGGTTTTTTTTTTGTGGAAAATTGTGAATTTTACCGAGACTAAAAGCAACGAAATGTTAATACATATTGAGGACAATCAGCAATATACTCATATATTTTTCAGTACATTAAACAGCTTTAAACATTTGGCCAATCACAAATAAAATAAATTTCCATAATGACTGGTGACCAACAGATACGTACCGAGACAAAATAATTTTATTTCATTTGTTTATAATTTAACAAATACTTAGGTAGTAAATATTTGTTTTAAACTTTTGCTACAAAGATGTCTCGCTTTTTATATATTCTTGGTAATTCTTATATTGAAGATTAATATGTGACTGAATTTCATAAAATACTTCAGCATTCACGGTACGGAACACTAGTTGCGCAAGTCCGACTTGCACTTGACCGGTTTTTAGAAAAAGGGAACGATGTACTTGCAGAAAATAAAACTTTTTTTTGCAATTCCTTTTTTAAAAATATAATTTCTCTTTATTCGCAATATCACCCTCTCCAATGACAATTAAAATAAAATATGCAGAGCTCCTTCTGCTATATTAATTTTATCTTTACAGAACTAGCATAGGTGTCCCTACACCAAAATATTAAATTTAAGAATTTTTTAAACCTTTTGACCACAATTTCGATTGTATTTTAGTGTTCTAACGCCTTTTGTTATTTTTATTTACAAATGTCAATAGTGTAAATAATGAAGACCATATCTAATATAAAAAAGGCATACTGGAGTTGTAATCAATTACTTTAAAAAGTAATTCAAAATCTATTACTTTCAAAGGTATTTGAAAACATAAATTAAGAATTACTGGTAATTAAAGAAAAAGTAGGTCAATTGCCCATTAAAGATACAAATAATATAATTCCATAATGAAATATTATAACTGAATTATGTTTTTATGCAATTCAAGTACTTTATAGTAAATCAGTGTTCATTTAATGACCTTATACTTAATTATTTTATGGTAGTTGAATTACTCAGAGGTAATAAAATGTAAATTAAAGGAGTGAAATGAATGGTATTACAGATGTTTCTTCAGATGACAAATTATTAAAAAACGTCTTTATAAATATTATCATAAATTTGCAAAAAAGTAACATTTTTAGAGGACTTAATGAATGTTACTTTTAATTTTTTTATATTCTTATTATTATTATTATAATCTTCAACATTTAGTTGATTTTTGGAATAGTAAAAAGTTTATTTCTAACAAATTTCGAGACATAGAATTGGAAATGTATTAAAACTGCAAATAAATTCGATATTCGAAATTATATTTATTTCAGTTGAACTAGTAGTTGAATTTCAGTGATTTAAATATTGCAACAGTAATTCAGTTACGCAGAAAGAATTAATAAACACCAATTAAAATTACTCTTAAATGAACACCATTGAATTAAAGTAATTAAAAAGTAACAGAAATCAAGAGTAACTATTACATACCCACATCATCAACAATCTTAACATTTTAAATAAAATTTTTATATTATAGAAAATTGAAAATATAAAAAAAATTTTGTGAATGAAAAATAAACAATACAAAATATTTTAAAACAAATAATTTGATTAAATACTATTTATTAGCAGTTTTAACCATATTATATATGGACAGTTTACAGCCTGTAAAATGGCTAGTATCATCTAGTTATACTTTAATCCAAGAAAATGTCACTAATAGCTACTTTTGGCAAGATTCGGTTTGCTAAACCGAGGAAAATTAGACCAAAATTCCTTTCATACCCTTCTCTGACGTCTTCGAATACTTCGGCTTGATTGTCGTTAAGAACCTGGACATTAAAAACAAAAAATTGTTAGAATTGGATCGGCTCAGAAATATAAAAGATAATATAGAGAAGTGAAAAATAACATATTCATTGTTTTATTTAAGACGGTTGGAAACTCTAGTACTGGCCTAATGTTTCACGATTTTTAAAAATGTAATAGTTAGTTTTAATATAAGGAATGTGAAATAATTTTGAGGGATTTCTAAGAGAGGGCGTAAGTTGTATTATATCCCATCGAGGCATACTATTGCTATATTCATGGCGAAGCACCATCATTAGACTTTAATTTTTAGTATATCTTATTTTGACGAAGTGTAAATAACCTATTTTTTGAACATTGATTATGTCGAATTACATGCCAACAAAACACCATTTGAGGGAAGCATTACTTTTCTTCTTTAATTCGAAAAAAAGTTGAAAGACATGGTTTGCTGTCGGAAACCTATGGTGATTATATTTCATGTATAAAAATATGTGGTTTCGACGCTTTAAAAGTGGTAATTTCGACACGGAAGACAAAGAACGTTTAGGCCAGCCAAAAAAGTTTAAAGATCAAGAATTGAAGACATTACTCAATGAAGATCCGTGCAAAATGGAAAAAGAACTTCGAAAATTATTAGCACTTGGTCGTACAACCATTTCCACTGGGAATTATTCAAAAGCAGGAGAACTGGGTGCCGTACGAATTGAAACCGAGAGACGTTGGAAAGCGCCGGTGAACTACTGCTTCAATGGCACAACTGGAAAGATTTCTTACATCGTATCGTAAATGGTGATGAAAGATGGATACGCAACGATAATCCAAAGCACAAAATCATACGTCAAGACCGATGAACCATCAACATTCTCGATAAAGTCGAATATTCAAGCCTGAAAGCTTATGCTGTATATCTGGTGGGATCAGCTGGGTGTAGTGTATTATAAGCTGCTCCAACACAACGACACTATTACAACAATTGAGCAATTGAGCAATTGAGCCGAGTGTTGTAGGAAAAATGACCGTAATATGCCAAAAGACGCGATAAAGTGATTTATCAACATGACAATGCTCAGTCACATGTTGCAAAAGGAGATGCTAGAAGCGCTTGGATGGGACGTCCCACCTCACCCGCCGTACTCACCAGACATTGCTCCTTCTGATTATTACTTGTTCCGATCGATGACGCACAGCCTCTCTGAACAGCGCGTTTTTTTTTATGAGGATACTAAAAAATGGGTCGATTTGTGAATAGCCTCAAAAGATGAGTCGATATGCTGCCACAAAAATGGGAGAAAGTAGTGGCTAGGGATGGACAATATTTTGAATAATTAATGTGGAACCATTTTTTACAATAAAGCGATATTTTTATCGAAAAATCCCTCAAAACTATTTCACACACCTAATATATACAGATCGCCAGCTAAAACTTCCCTTCCATAATTATTTCAATATTAATTACTTGAAAGACATTGAACTTTGTATTTTTTTTACTTTCCACTAAAACTTAAGTAACAGAAGATTTTACACCTATTTATTTATTTTTTTTTTTAGTTTTGATCTTATATAGATATAACTAAATGCATAAGTAGACAATTCGATGCTCGGTTTCTAAAAACCAACGATATATTTATTTAATTTATGTCTATAGACACTAGACATCGTTCGATATTAAAACTACATACTTGGCCTCGAAGGAGCTGGCTGTTTTAAATTTGTCTCTACAGAGAGCACTTCAGTGGTTAAAATCCTTTTTATTAATTTTATTTTTAGTTTTACTTACAACTTACAACGTAACGGTTCTATTTTAGTTACGTGGTGTCCGTGGGAAAATTGCAATAGTGGTTATCGTAAGAGAAAACATTTATTACTTGACGCTAAACAAATAATGAAAAATGTTTACGACAGTTTGGTAAAAATTTAAATAAATAAAGTGTTTTGCAAGAGACCAGTGAACTAACAAAAACCCCAATTTCTACGATTAAGGGTATTGTAGGAAAACCATCACTCAGGAACAGGAAAAAAAAAAAACGGAAGGATTTTCAAATGCATCATGTAGACGATTGTGAAAAAGACTTCATCAGGAGAAAAAATATATTCTATGTATGAAGAGTAGTTGGTGCCGACACTAGACAAAATAAAATTAAGACTGGTGCAGGACGGGACCAACATACATTGTGACCGATCAACCCTTCACAGAATTCTCTTAAGAATGGGAGTCACGTTCCGAAAAATCAACAAAAGGCAAGTAGTGATGATACCCATGATACTGTGCAAAAAGGGTGGGTTCACAGCAGTACAAAATGTCAGACTAACGCACCTTAAAATAAAGGTAAACGAATAACCATTTTGCATGCTGGATTTGCAAAGGGCTGGGTTTCAAATTGTCTACTATTATCTGCAAAAAACATAAACGATTCTAGTTTGGACTATCACGAAGACACGACCACAGAACTTTTTGAAAGTTTGTTTCAAAATTCCCTTTTGCCAAATGTTCCCGAACAGAGTGTTATAGTTATGGACAAGGCGAGTTACCATAGTCGCCTACTAAATAAGTTTCCTAATGCAGCCAACACCAAATCGGAAATACAGGAATAAATGTTAGAAAATGACATTTATTTTGACTTTAGTTATAAAAAAGGGGATCTTTTGGAAGTTTTGAAAGACTATAAATTGAAAAAGAAATATATTTGTGATAGTATGGCTGAGAAAATGGGACACACTGTTTGGCCACTTCCTCCGTATTATTGTGTGTTTAATCCATTTGAACATATTTGGCATCAAGTTAAATCAAAAATAAGGGCACAAAATGTTTCTTCTACTTTAAGCGTGTCAGTGATTGAATTAGTAAAAAAAGTTATAAATGATATACCTTGTGAAAGCTGGAAGAATTCCATTCAGCACGTTGTTAAAGTTGAAGATTCATATATTTATGTAAATAATATAAAACCACTGATAATTACCTCAACTGATGACAGTGACAGTGAAACCGAATTCGACTTAAGTTAAAATATATTTTATTTATACAATATGTTCCCTCTTGTAAACCCCATTCAAACTGTATATTTGTACTTCTTATTCATTTGTTTTTACATGCATCTATAAATTAGTATCTCCAAAAACACTTAAAATTTTATTTATTTGCATTAATGAATAAAATTCTTAAGTCTCTGCAACTTATCATAAACAAATGGTCAGTATTTTTATATTGCACACTTAAAACGGCAAAAATTAGGATCAGGCTATACCTTACCTAAAATATCAGAAAATTGAGGTACTTAAGAACTCACTTAAACAATTTAGGGTCTAGAAATTGGCCATTTTAGTCTCAAATTTAATTTTTTTTAATGCGAATTTACGATTTCTTTTTAAAAAATTATTTTTCTCGAGTTTTATATTTTCAGTAACTAAAGTTATTTTTAATTATTGTACACAGGTTACTGTTGAGTGGCCGAGTAAAATTGTTAAATTGGTGATCCAAATCCTCATTTCTCCCCTTGTTAGTATAAGTAGTATTATTTATTACCGATCTGTGAGCATAGACTCATTTTTAACTAATATTGAATTATTTCTTGTATAATTTGTAAATATTTTTATTAACGTATTTATTTAATTTGTATTATTTAATAATTACTACACTTAAAAACACAAGTACTGCTACTGCAGTATCCGACGATTCTGTTTTTGGTCGTATTCTGACTGGACTATTTGCATTATTTGTAGCGGAACCTTCATACTCCAAATTACAGTTTTTAATACATGGGTAATGGGTCTGCTGATTAACAACTTACGTAGAGATCAATAAGTACTCTGTCTTTTATTACCTTGTTAACGATGACATCCAAGTCTTTCTGTCCTTTAAATACATCATCAAATTTGTAAATTAATTTTTCTGGGTCAAAGGTAACTTTATAATCAACAACTATAAAGTAGGTTTTTCCATTTCTTTCTTTTTCTTCTAATAACAAAGTGTGGTTTATTTTCACGTTAACTAAAATAAAATATTTTTGAAAAACTTTTAGTGGAGAGCGCTAAAAATCGGAGGACAGCTTAACTTTCAATTATGATGTTTGGAAATAAGTAATATTTTTTTTCAAATTCACTTACCAATGGTGATATTGCATAGACCTTCACCAACAACGGGTAGTAAAAGAACTCTCCCATTCATCATATAGTTTCCTTCCAGTCTTAACTCTGGACTTAAAGAAATCGCTCCCATATATTTATTTATAGGATCAAATCTATAATAATGATACTTTTTGTATAATCGAAAACAATTATATATATATATATATATATATATATATATATATATATATATATATATATATATATATATATATATATATACAGTAGAACCCCGATTAACCGAGTCGCGATTATCCGAGCTCCGGATTAACCTAATCTAAGAACCTGTTATCCGAGGTACGCGCGTCTATGCTATGTATTAACCGAGCTTCTAAAATATGTATGTACATATTTCCATTTAAAATCGTCGAGGCCTTTGGGGAATCCCCCTGGCCCGTGTGAGGGGTTCCCCTATTTATATTTTTGGACTCTTTCAGCATGTAAATTTGCGTGAATGCAGTGCGTTATAACGTTTACTACGGAGAAGTACGAATATACTCACATAATTTATTTGGTTGGAGTTTGGTAGTTTAGTGTAATTAATACGAACTGCTTTGTTTGAATTTTTGTTTGTCGTATTATAATGGAGCAAAACAAGAATCGTCGTTCCTACTGAAGAAAAATTAAAAGCCATCAGAAGAATTGAAGCAGGAGAGACAATTAAAGTTGTTGCACGAGATTATGGAGTAGGTGAGGTAACAGTTGGAGATTGGAAAAGAAACCGCACAAAAATAGAAGAGTGGTGTATAAATCAAGTCTCCTCGTCCTCAGGAAGAAAATCAATGAAAACCGGCGACTATGAAAAGGTTAACGAAGCTTTATTCATGTAGTTTAACCAACAGAGATCAAAAGGTGTGCCTTTGTCAGGTCCAATTTTACAACAGAAAGCAATAATGATTAGTAGCCAATTCCCAGAGATAGATCAGTTTGCCGCCAGTTCTGGATGGCTTGACCGCTGGAAAAAATGGTACGGTGTACGACAACTGACTATATGTGGTGAAAAACTTTCTGCTCATGTGTCATCAACTGAGAAGTTTAAGCAGAACTTTAAAAAGCAAATCGAAGATTGTGGATACACATGTGATCAAATTTACAACTGTGACGAAACTGGTCTGAATTATAAAATGCTTTCATCAAAAACATGGGCATCTCGACGGGAAAAATAAGCTCCTGGCAATGCATTTGGCAAGCACAAAATCCCACCGATGGTGATTGGCAAGTCTGCACGTCCAAGAGCTTTAAAAGAAATCTCACCCAAAGCCCTTCCAGTCTATTACAAAGGTCAGAAGAGCGCATGGATGGATGAGACCTTATTTACTAACTGGTTTGTATAAGAGTTCGTACCATCTGTGACTAAATTTTTGAACAGAAACCGTCTTCCTATTAAAGCAATTTTGTTAATGGATAATGCCCTCTCTCACCCTGGAGAAGGACTTCATGTAGGTGAAATTGTTGTACATTTTTTTCCTTCAAATGTAACCAGCATAATACAACCAATGGATCAAGGCAAAAAATTATAGGCGTTTATATCTTGAACATCTGTTAGAATACACAGAAAAGGTGGATATTATCAATAGGATGATAAAGGTTACACTGAAAAATGTTATTTACTGGGTAAGTCAAGCTTCGGATTCTGTGCGTACTACCACTATTCAAAAATCTTGGTCAAAAGTTATTGATTTTGAGGACTATAATGACAGTGAAGATAATACTCCATTAAATGAATTAGCTTTGAAATTGAGAAGCCATGGAGAAATGTCCTGTTCAAATTTTGACAGTGAGATAGAAGAAAAAGAAAAAAGTTTATTTGAATTAATGCAAAAATTAAAAGGTTACGAAAATGTGACAAGAGAAGATGTTGTTGAATGGATTACAGCAGATGATTTAGAAGAAGAAATGAGTATTGAAGAAATAACAATTGCCTTTCAGGAAACCGAAAAATCAGATGACGATGACGATGACGAAGCGGCGGTGAATGAACAGTCTCCCACTAAGATCTCTCCATCAAGAAGGTTTTGCTTCTTTGGAAAAAGCTTTGAGGTATATCGAACAACAACCAGAGGCAATCCCAGTGGATTTGCTTCTTCTTAATAGTTGGAGAGGCGAGGAGCAGCGAGAAAAAGAAGATGCAATATGAAACAGAAGCGCATAGAAACCTATTTCACTGTTTTATAATGTATGTACGTATTTATATGTTAAAAACGTTAATACATCGTTTTAAAGTATTGGTGTTTATTTTTTGAATGAATAAAAAACAAATCCGGATTATCCGAGGAGGGTGACCCCCACATTACCTCGGATAACCGGGGTCTACTGTATATGTATATATATATATATATATATATATATATATATATATATATATATATATATATATATATATATATATATATATATATATATATATATATATATATATATATATATATATATATATATATATATATATATATATATATATATATATATGCTCTCCAAAATTGGTTTGATTCAAAATAATCAACCGGGGGAGCAAATGAAGGCATGAAGCCTCTACTTCTGATTGCCGTGTGGTACTCGAATTCGCAATAACGGGCTCAATATGGCAGCTTAAACTGACAAAGTGTCAGAAAAATGATCGTTCCAAGGTGGTTTTCTCTCTCCAAGTCACTCCAAATCCGTTGTAGTATTTGGGAATTAAAGGACTCAAGGGTACTCGATGATCGATTTTATTTCAGAATGCCAAAATCAAAAATAGCGGATACAATATGGCGGCCGAATACCCTAAACACGTACTGCAATCTACTGAAACCTCATCGGCATAACTTGGATATAGTGATTTGGAGACTTTATTGACTAATCGTGTAGGAATTAATTCCACAATATCCAAACTCTCAAACTCAAGGTGGCGAATCGAATATATAATAATAAAGTGCAAGTTGAAATTGTTCCGTAGGTTGATGGCTATTAAAATAAAAAATTTTGTTACGGAGGTATAAAATGATAGACTTTACAAAACACACTCCAAATGTGTTTTCAACAATGTTTTTTTCCGATCTTTACTGAAAAAAGATGTCCTTAAAATTTTTGTTTTTTTTTTTTTTATATACAAGATTAAAGGTAATGCACTCGAGATAATTTTTGTTTAATCTACACTCTGTGGAGAATATTCCAGAATTTTTTCAAAATTTTTCGGTCAGTATATTTCGAGAGAGGGAGCAGCGATTTTTCGCACTTTTTTAAAAATAAAACAAAGAAAAGTGTGCGCAAGTATTAGATTATATATATTTTTGAACTCGTATTTTTACAAGCTTTCATTTGACACCCCACTCGATGAGCAGGTAATTTTTTTTTCACTTCCGATTTCAACCTCCAAGACTAACCCCTTAAGTGAAAACTTAACTTTCAAAACTACACGGTTCTGATGAGGCCAACAATTCCTATATTAGTGCCAAATTTTAACTTTCTTTGTCAAATAGTTTCGGAGAAAAATCGGGTGTGACAGATGACGGAGACAGACGGATCAGACACACAAACAAAGTGATCTTATAAATGTTCCGTATGGAACACTAAAAAATTATCAGCATATAGACAGCACCTCGAGTTACGAAACTATTATGTGTATATAGAAATTTGAAGAGACTAACGGGCAGTGAAGATTGAAACCCCACGACGACAACATTTGGTAAATTTTACCCATTACGTCCGATATCCTGTTTGTTCACACTGAAAGTGAACAATAGAAAATCAGATACAGATCAACCATAATTGTTTATTTCAATAAATTTACTCGCCAGCTTTGATATTAGAATAGACAATTAATTCGCTAAATGAGTTTTTTATTTAGATTTTCGGGATGCTGTTGAGGGACGTGCTCAGTGCCACTTGAAAACTTCCAATAGTATCGTATTGCTCTTTTTATCGCCAAATAAATGATGGAAAATGAACTGAGACGAAAGCTAGGAGCATTAAGTGCTCTAAGTAATTAGCTCCCTCATTATCATCATCATATATCAGCCCTTAGGGTCCACTGCTGGACATAAGCCTCTAGTCTTTTCCAGTTAAACCGGTCTTGGGCTTTTTGGATCCAGTTTCCCGCTACTTTTCTCAGATCATCTGTTCATCTGGTGGGAGGTCTTTCTCTATTCCTACGCGCTTCTTGTCAAGGTCACCATTCCAACACCTTTCTAGTCCATCTGTTATCTTGCGTTTTGGCTAAATGACTGGCCCATTTCCATTTCCAAGATAGAACTTTCTTAACTGCATCTATCACTCTCATTTGGTTCCTAATTTCTTTATTTGAGACTTTATCTCGAAGAGACAAACCCAACATTAACCGCTCCATTACCGCTTGAGTTACCCTTATCTTATTTATTGCTTTCTTTGTTAAAATTTCTGCTCCATAAGTAAGCACAGGTAACACACATTGGTTAAAGATCTTTCGTTTAAGGCCAAGCTAGAGTGACCCTCCGTTGTAGTTTATGAGTTTAATTATCTCTGCCCACCTTTATTTCATGTCCCAAATATTTATATGTCATGACTTGCTCGATATTTACCCCGTTTACTGATAGGGACTTGGTAAAAACTAGATTTGTCATAAACTGGGTCTTCAAAAAAATTATCTTTAGGCCAATTTTATGAGACTGTTCTTTTAGGGTGTTAAGCATGACATTCTCATGATCTGCGCAATCTGTTAACAGGATTATGTCTTCGGCGAGTCTCAAGTTATTCAGCATTTCTCCATTTATATTTATGCCCATGTTGCTCCAATTCAGATTCTTAAACATGTGTTCCAGAAGGGTGATAAACAACTTTGGGGAAATAGTGTCACCCTGACGCATACCTCTTTCGACTTGGGATTTGTTTGTTGCCTGACAGTAGATATGTCTTAGGATCTCGATGTACCTTGAATCTATACGGCGTTCAGCAAGAGCCTCAAAAAGAATATCCCTGTTCGCTGAATCGAAGACCTTCTCATAATCCACGAAGATTAATATTAAAGGCCTGTTATATTCCACACACATTTCCACAATTAACTTAACACTCAAAATTTAGTGATTGACATCATAGCCGGCTCGGAATCAAGATTGGTCGGGTGTTGGTAGAAGTCTGGGTGTTGGTAGAAGTCTAGCTTTGAGGTCAAACGTTTTGTCAATATTTTTCTGAACATCTTATAAACATGATAGAGAATGCTTCTAGGACGGCAGTTTGATAGATCTGTTGAGTCGCCTTTTTTATAGAGGAGAATAATAATAGCGTTGTTCCACTGTTGGTGTTATAGTCTTATAAGACATTGATTAAACAGAATTGTGAGGATCCTAATGACAGTAAGGCCAGCCAACTTTATACAATACTACCCTCACCTGAAGATTTGTTATTTTTCATCTTATTCAAGACTTGATATGATCTCATCTTCTGTTATTTCGGGAATATCTTGTGAACCTTGATTTTAAATATGTGGAATCTCATACGGTGTGTCGTTATCAGTGTTTTTATAAAGCTGTTTACAAAAACCTTCAACAATATTCATAATCTCTTCCCTGTCCGTTATCACTCTTCCATCTTCGTTCTTTAGTTTTTGTATAATTTTTGTTCCCATAGATAATTTGGATCTCAAAACTTTTACACCTTTATTTTCCTCGATTACTCTTGTTACTTATTCGGTGTTAAACTTTCTAATATCTCTTCTTATTGATGTTGATACTGCTTTGTTGAGAGCTCTGTGATCTTGTGTATTGCCGCTTGCCATTGTGCCACGGGCGGAGCTACAAACTTAGAACACCACATTTCATCCCCGGTAATGACCGTTTCAAAAAAGATGATCGGATTTCTTAAGCAATCGAAATCTTGTGTATAGTTGATTTTGGAATCTTTGATTTATCTTCAAACAATCATATGGGCGACTAATGTTATGACGTCACTACAGTTTTCGAATTGAAGCATTTGAAGCATTTCAGTTAAACTTTTTCGAAGTTTCATACAAGAGTCAGTTGTAACTCTTCATTAAAAACTAATTTTTCTTCCGTTCGTTAGAAAATACTTTCACTCTTACCACTATAAGTACGCTTTTTATAGAACACATTTCATGAAACAGATGGCATAACATTAAAGGTTACGGCTTCCAAAAAAAAGATGTTAGTGCGGGCGCTAATATTTTCTTCTGTATTCGGAAAATTCGATTTCTTTTTAAACAGACGTTGTAATACCGGTAGCCACACACTTCAAAAGTTTTCAGGCCATATATATTTTTTTCGTCTAAGATAAATCTATCGAAATTTCATACCCTCTTATCAAAGTCAAAATTCGTGTTGACCTGTATAATGTTTGGTTTCCCGTTTGGTCATCAATTTCATTTTTAATTCCTTCGATTATTTGAACATTTGTCAATAATGCTTTGAGGTTATATCGGAAGTATCGTTTGTTTTTCGTGACGTTTCTTTACTCGCATCCAAAAGGACCAAAAATGTCCTATAGAGCTGCTGCTTGTTATATGTAAAAATTGGAGGAATTCGTTAGAAAGACGAGCAGACAACAAGCGTCGGTAACTTGCCAGAACATCATTCCGCGTTTAACGACAGAATCACACTAAAAAGCATTATGCACATTGGGCAAACATCGCTGAAAAAAATACTTACACTGTGTTTAATATTTTAACGTTAGTAAGTCCATGCAACTTCACGTTTTTATAGTTTTGTGCCACATTGACAGGACCTTTTCCTTCTCCAATGTGTAGTTCAGGGATGTCTAAGGGTTCGAGAGACGGCAGTCTCAGTTCAGGAGTGGCTAAAAAAAAGTAAAAAGTTTTAGTACTAAATTATGATAATAAATTTTTAAAAATGAAGGCAAATCGTTTTGTAGCGTACGCGAATCTAGATAATTTAAACTTATACCAGGTGAGTTCAGGTCAAAGTAAAGTCAAAATTTCAAAACTGTAACGAGACTGTCCAAGTTACTTCAAATTATTCATGCGGACCTAAAATTTCGCCTTATTAGAATCGGAAAGTCAATGAGTATAGTTTGAAATTGCTTCTGAATACCAACAAAACAGAACTATGTAACTAGGAATAAAAATTTAAACAAATGTTTAAGATCACCACTTATGTTGATTATTGCTGACAATAAATCGGGGGTTTACAAATTATGCTGTAGCACTTGCAATAAAACATATATAGGACAAACAGGCAGACCCTTTTATAAAAGAAACACGAACATAAACATAGCTTCAGAATGAAAAAAAAAAACAAATCTCATTACGACAAACATTTAACAGAAGAAAATCATACATTCTTTTTTTTTATGGGTTTAGCACACGTGCTACAAGGAAGTCCCTAAAGCGCTACAGGAGCGACACGTGTGCGGAGAAAGCGATTCACGTTGTTTTTAAATCGGCGTAACTTGTACTCGGTGGGAAGCACAGTCCTGGGCAAATTATTCCAAAGGGATGATGTTCTCCATATAAATGACTGCTTGAAAAGCGTTGTACGAGGAGTAACAAGCTGAACCTCATATGGATGTGAAGTATTAGCGTGACATGTACTTCTAACATGCGCCGCTCTGGGAGGAATTAAGCGGGCCACATCCTTAGAACACTTTCCATAAAAATACTTGTAGAATAGGCTCAAGTCGCCAACCGTTCTTCGATGTTCCAGCGAATCAAGGCCACCTGTCAGTTCCGGGTCTCCAATCAGACGAACAGCTCTTCTCTGAATAGAAGCGGAGCCCCAAACATGGGAGCAGTATTCCATAGTTGGTCGAATTTGAGCTTTGTAAAGAATTAACAGTTATTGTGAAGTGTAAAGCTTTCTGGTTTGAAATAATATTCCCAACTTCTGAGAAGCTCTCCTTGCTATGCCTGCAACATGTTCATGCCAGGACATATTTGCTCCCAAATTTACGCCCAACAATTTAAGTGACGATGTTAGGGAAATGGAGTGCCCCGACATAACTATGTCGGGTTCAGCAACGTTAACCTTTTTAGAAAAAACTGCCGCCTGGGTTTTTGTAGCGTTAAATTCCACTTGGTTGCTGTCACGCCAAGATAGAATTTCTTCCAGGTCTTTGTTGGGTTGAATGACTTCCTGCTGTCTGCGGATATTCGTCTGAGTAGCCGATGTCCGAGCGTTCAAAGTGAATGAAGAGATAAGTGTACTGTCATCTGCAATGCTGTAGATTAGATTCTCGGTCTTTTCCAGCAGATCGTTAATATAAATGAGAAAGAGAGTAGGAGACAGTATGGAGCCTTGGGGTACACCGGCGTTGATAGTGAAGGTGTTAGAAAGAAATCCGTCGACTGCCACTCGCAAAGAACGCTCTCTGAGGAAACATGAGAGCCACAAAGAGAACTTTTCAGACATATCATAAGAACGTAGCTTAGCCAACAGCCCATCGTGCCAAACACGGTCGAATGCTTTGGATATGTCAAGAGCAACCGCTCGAGATTCTCCAAAGTGTTCAATCGAAGTTGTTCCAAACATGTGTTACATAAGTCAGGAGATCTCCTGTTGATCTATTTTTACGAAAGCCATATTGGTGATTTAGAAGATGCTGATTAATAGCCTTTTCCATGACTTTCGATGTTATTGAAAGCAGTGCGATTGGTCGATAGTTATTTGGCAAGGTCTTCTTGCCTTTTTTAGGTATTGGCTGAACTGTGGCACATTTCCAGCAGGAAGTAAATATTCCCTTTCTGTAAGATAGGTTGAAGAGTCTACAGAAAACTGGTGTTAGTTTCCTTGCACAGTTTTTGAGAACTATGGCAGGTATTCCGTCAGCGCCAGAAGCCTTTTTGGTGTCTAGCTTCATCAAAATACGTTTTATGATACGCTGCCTGAAGACAATATCGGGCATCCTTTACTGCACTATGGGAATATTAGGTGGTGTTTTTCCTTAGAAATCGACAGTAGAATATGAAGCAAAGAGTTCAGCCAATAAGTTCGCTTTCTCAACAGGTGTCGTTGCAATAGAATTATCTGGCCGTGTGAGTGGTGGTATGGTGGATTTGGTGAAATTTTGACTAACTGCCTTAGCGACCGACCAAAAAGACCTGGAATTGTCAGGACAAGCGAGAAGTTTGTTTCTAATCCGCTTATTGTGTGCCTCCTTGGTTTCGTCGATAATTTCTTTGCATCTGTTCCTGGCACGAACAAAGTTGTTACGATTTATGGTGTTAGGATTTTCATGCCAATGTCGGTATGCAAGATGTTTAGAAGCAACAGCTTCTTTACATTTTCGGTCAAACCAAGGCTTGCCGTTGGAAGGGCATTTCAAAAAGGGATGTAAGCCTCCATACCGGCCAAGATAACATCGGAAACCTCCTTGGCGCAGTCAGATGGGTCATCGGATCGAAAACAAACATCTAACCAAGGGAAAATTTAAAAATATTCCATGAGATCTTCCCATTTAGCAGATTTGTAGTGCCAAATCTTGCGCGGTTTAGGCGCGTCTCTGTCACTGATTGGTAGGATACTCGATGTCGATAATAGTTTATGGTCGGAAGAACCTAATGGTGGATTTACGCTGACCGTGTAAATCTCCGGATTGGTGGTTAAAAACAGATCAAGAAGACTGGCGAACTCCCCGTCTCGATCAGGGATCCGTGTTGGTTCGTCAATAAGCTGAGTTAAGCCACAACTGATTGAAAATGATTCGGCTTCACGACCTTGTTCGTCGGTAGTATTTGAATATTTAAGCCAGTTGAGTTGTGGATATTAAACTCGCCCAGGATGGCAATTTCGGCATTTGGATAGTTAATTTGTAAATGATCGATGGTGTCTGCAAGAGAAGAGAAAAGTGCTCTAAAGTTAGTAGCGCTTGGTGGTCGATACAGGATACAGATGAACCTTGTGGTTGGTTGAGTCGTTATTTTTAACCACATCGCATCAAAGTTTGGGGGCTCCAGAGCCTCTTCTCGTTGGCAAGAGAGGTCGCTTCTGACAAAAAGACAGATTCCAAAGTTACGCCTAAATCGGGAATAGAAGTCGTACCCAGGATAAAGATAGTTAACTGTGCTGGGCCATGAACTGACCTTGGTTTCACAAAGAGCGAGTACATGAGGTTTATTTGATTGCAGGTGTTGGTGCACTGAATTTATGTTCGAGTTTAAACCTCGTATGTTGCAAAAATCCATTTTAAAATTCTGATTCCATTTTAAAATTCTGATCTCTGCATGTCGGCGCAGTCGACTATTGTAAGAACTTAGGTTAAGATAGAATAAGTTTACATTTAGTATTAGAAATTATATATTTATACTTCCAAAATAGTAAGAAAGAGGCTTTGCCTAGCTTAGTAATCAATAAAGACAGTGACCGACCCTTTATACCTTAGAATAGTACACCTTTAAAAATTGTTACCGCTGAAAAATCAGTGAAATCTACTTACGCTTCCTCATCGAATTAACGGCCAATTCTATATTTTTACTTAAACATTTCGTCAGGTTTTCGATATCGGATCGTTTACATCTTCCCCACGAACTAGCTGAAAACAAAATAATAAGCCATAAGATTTTTCAAAATAAAAACCGGTCAAGTGCAAGAACACAATTAGTGTTCCGTACGTTGATTGTTTTTAAAATAAAATTTTTTGTTAGGGTGGTATAAAATGATCAGTGACTTCACAAAACACACCCCAAATGAGTTTTCAACAAAGTTTGTTTCCAATCTTTACTGAAAACTGGTGACCTTGAAATTTTTTTTTTTTTTTATATACCAGATAAATTATTAAAGGTAATGTACTCTGTATCTATACACCGTGGAGAATATTCCAGAATTTTTTCAAAAATTTTTTGATCAGTACTTTTCGAGATAAGGTAGGGGACAGCGATTTTTTTAAAAGTAATACGAAGAAAAGTGTGCGCAAGTATTACATTATATATATATATATATATATATATATATATATATATATATATATATATATATATATATATATATATATTTTACTCGTGTTTTCACAAGCTTTCATTTGACACCACACTCGATGACCTAGTAAAAAAAAATGTTTTCACTTCCGATTTCACCCCTCAAAACGAACCCCTTAAGTCAAAATTTATGTTACGGTGGTATAAAATGATCAGTGACTTCACAAAACACACCTCAAATGTGTTTCCAACAAAGTTTGTTTCCAATCTTTACTGAAATCTGATGACCTTGAAATTTTTGTTTTTTTTTATATACCATATAAATTATTAAAGATAATGCACTCGTGATAATTTTCGTTCAATCTGCACCCCGTGGAGAATATTCCAGAAGTTTTTCGAAATTTTTTGATAAGTACTTTTCGAGATAAGGCCCGGGACAGCGATTTTTCGCGAATTTTTAAAAATAATACAAAGAAAAGTGCGCGCAAGTATAATATTATATATATATATTTTTTACTCGTGTTTTCACAAGCTTTCATTTGACACCACACTCGATGACCTAGTAAAAAAATTTTTTTTTTCACTTCCGACTTCACCCCCCAAAACTAACCCCTTAAGTCAAAATTTAATTCTCAAAACTACATGGCTCTGATAAGGCCATCAATTCCTATATTATTACCAAATTTCACCTTTCTATGTTAAATAGTTTCGGAGAAAATCGGGTGTGACAGACAGACAGACAGACAGACAGACAGACAGACACCGAAGTGATCTTATAAGTGTTCCGTACGGAACACTAAAAAAGAGCTATACGGTAGTCAAAAGAGTGAGTTGGCGAAGGTGAAAGAGAACGGAAAAAAGCGAAAACAGTTTTATTAGCGGGAAAAGTGATGTATCATCATGATTAACTATCTGAAAAAGGGTGAAACAGTGACTGGCTCTTATGCAACGTTTTTGGACCGTTTAAATAACGAGTTGAAACAAAAGCGACCAAAACCACCAAGCCAAAAAGTGCTCTTCCAGAGAAATACGCCTACTTACACGTCGGACGTTGTGGCATTAAAAAAGTGTGCGAGTAAAGCTTCAAAATAAGTCCCTACCCATCCTATTCCCCAGATTTGGTAACAAGTGACTATTTTTTATTTCCTACTTAAGGGAAGAAATTTTCGCCGAATAAAGAGGTTATTTGTGCTAAACCGAGTGCGAAACATTTTTTTTAGTGTTCTCCAAGGAACACTTATGTGTTCACTTCGATGTCTGTCTGTCCGTCGGTCACCCTGATTTTTTCCGAAACTATTTGACATGGAAAGTTGAAATTTGACACAAATATAGAAATTAACGGCCCAATCAGAGCTGTGCTGTTTTGAAAGTTAAATTTTGACTTAACGGTTTGGGTTTGGGAGTTAAAATTGGAAGTGAAAGAAAAAACATTACTTACCAGATTATCCAGTAGGATGTCAAATGAAAACTTGTGAAAACACGAGTTCAAAAATACATATCATGTAATACTTTTCATTGCATTAAAAGGGCCAAAAATCTCTGACCATCCACCCTGTCTCGAAAAGTACTGATCAAAAAATTTTGAAAAATCCTGAAATAGTCTGAATAAAGTGAGGATTGAGCAAAAATTATCACGAATGCATTACATTTAATAATTTTTCTGGTATAAAAAGAAACGATGTGGCATGACAGAATGGTGAAGGTTTGGAAAATTGGGAATTCAACCGAGACTAAGAGCTACGAAATATCAATGCGTATTCTGTGCAATCAATAATATCATGATGAGTGGTGACCAACGGATAGGTACCGAGACAAAATAAATTTAGTTTATTTCTTTATAATTAAACAAATATTTAGATAGTAAATATTTGTTTTAAACTTTTATTACTAGATTCTAAAAATAAAATTACCTAATTACTTTGTTAATTGACACCAAATATATTTTTTGTAAAGGTTTACAAATGCGTTATCGCGATTTCGTAGTACAACTACATTTTCAAACACTTAACTAAGGCTAAAACAGATTTTTGGTATTTATGTTGATATAATGAAAAAATGTGGGTATATTAGGTGCTATAAAAGTTGGTAAAGGACGGAATTTCTGACGTCTACTTGACTATTTAGTAAATTTGTATTATGGTTCTTTGAATGTCTATAAATTTCTATAGATTCTAAGTTAAATTTTGACCCTTTAGGTGCCGTATGGAGTATTGATAAACAATTAATATTGGGAAATGGATGTCCTGTTTCTAAAAATGCTTAGCAAAGTGTGATTTTTCATTTTTTAATCTATAGATGCGTTATGTTCCGCGAATCTTATTTTGAAATTCCGTCCCGTTTGGCCTACGTAACAGCTATTGCACTCTTAACAATTAAGTTTATAAACTCCTGATTTATTATGTTTATCAGTTTTATCAAGGCGTATCCATACTAATACACAGAAAACTGAGGAAATTCATAACCACCTGGGAACCGATTAGTGAAAGAATCATAAAGATGAATCTCAAAATACTAGGTAATAACACAACCTTACTGGGGGTATACGCTGTCAAGGACGACGATCAGGCTAATAACAAGGATTCATTTTTTGAACAACTAAATGAGGAAATACGCAAAATTGGAACATCAAGAGAGATATTACTTTTAGGTGATCTAAATGGAAGAATAGGAAAGAAAAAACACGATAAAGTGGTAGAAAAATATGGCGAAGAAGTTACTAACGACAACCGAAGAAGAATTATAGAGATATGTGAACAAAATAACCTTACAATATTAAACGGACACTACCAGCATAGGGATATTCATAAATATACGTGGAGACAAACAACAAGAGATTTAAAAAGTATTATCGACTATATGATAATACGTCAGAGATCTAGATTAAGCTTCCTAGATGTAAGAGTCTAAAGAGGGGCTTCATGTGGCAGCGACCACAACCTCGTGAAAGGAAAGATAACCTCACGAACAACACGGGAAAGCAAACTGGAAGATACAAGTACACAGCACACAACAAGTGAAACAACAATAAGATATAATACAGACAGCTTACAAAATGAAAGTATCAGAAATCTATACAAGAGTAGACTGGACCAAAAGATACAACGGACGGGATTTGTTAATATAGAAGAAGAATATAACTATATAAAGGAATGCCTACACGCAGCCCCACTGGAAGCATTAGGGTCAAGAGAAAAGGGAAAAAACAGCAAAAACCATATTGGTGGGATAAAGAAATTAAATACGAAATTGAAGAAAAACGGAAAAGCTATCACAAATACTTAAGTTCAAAGAGCACAAACGACAAAGTAAAATACAAAGAATCCCAAGCTAGAGTACGCAAAATGATTAGTGACAAAAAGAACAACCAATGGGAAAAGACATGCTCAAGACTCAACACTTACATAGGAGGAAGAAAAAGCACAGAAAGCTGGAGACTTCTTAAAAATATGAGAACAGAACGGAAAAGAGAAATCTTCTCCCCAATAACACCAGAAAAATGGAACCAATATTTTACAAATATGCTAACAGAAGATGGACCAGAGTTCAAAAGTACCCAACATGGAAACCCAAATATAGTTCTACGAGGATCCCCAATAAGGATAACAACATCAGAAGTTAAAGAAGTATGTAAAACGCTAAAAAATGGTAGAGCTCCAGGACCAGGAAACATCCCAGGAGAGATAGTAAAATACGGAACTGAAAAGCTATTTAGCGCTTTGAGGAACTTATTCCAAAGATGCATTAACACATCAGAAGTACCTGAGGAATGGAAAATATCATACATATCAACAATTCATAAGAAAGAGGACAAAAATAATTGCGATAACTATAGGGGAATAACGGTTACAGGATTCAGGTTTCAAAGCTATTCTTGTTTTTTCGGCTGTGAGATATTTTATCCAAGATGGGACCAAAATATGTCAGAGGTATGAATATTTTTCTTTCTTGGTATTCTTTACGGGGTAAATTAAGCTAAAAGTGATTTGCTTTTGTTTATAGCTTATTAGGGTATTAATTATTTTAGGTTGGAAGCCGTTATTGAGTGCTATATTTTTGATTGTGTCCAGTTCCTTTTTAAATTATTTTTACTAAGAGGGATATTAAAGGCTCTATGGACCATAGATCTATAAGCTGCCAGTTTATGGGAAATATCGAATTCTAATCTATTTCCCTTTTTTGAAATTGTAACATCTAAGCAATTTATTTTATTATCTGTTTCCGTTTCCAATGTGAATTTTATGTTGGAGTGTATATTATTTAGATAATTTAAAGTAGAATTTAGTTCAATATCATTGTCATGGGTACAGCCGAAAAAATAAGAATAGCTTTAAAATCCGCTCAAAAATTATCCAATATATTTTTCAATGTCAAAAATAAAACTAATAAAGAGAATAAATCAGGAGTTTATAAACTTACTTGTCAAGAGTACAATAGCTGTTACGTAGGCAAAACTGGACGGAATTTCAGAATAAAATTTTGCAGAACATAATGCATCTTATAGGTTAAAAAATGAAAAATCACACTTTGCTAAGCATTTTTTAGAAACAGGCCATTTCCCAATATTAATTGTTTATGAATACTCCATACGGCACCTAAAGGGTCAAAACTTAATTTCTTAGAATCTTTAGAAATTTACAGACATTCAAAGAACCATAATATAAATTTACTAAATAGTCAAGTAGACGTCTGAAATTCCGCCCTTTACGAGCTTTTATAGCACCTAATATGTATGTATGTATGTAACATTATATAAACATAAATACCAAAAATCTGTTTTAGTCACAAGCGTTTGAAAATGTAGTTGTACTACGACATCGCGATAATGCATTTGTAAATCTTTACAAAAAATATATTTAGCGTCAGTTAACAAAGTAATTAAGTAATGATAATGTTAAAATGTACTGTCACAAAGTAACAGACCAATCAATCAACTCTTTACTAGATTCTAGATTGAACTAGATTCATTTATTGGCTATTAGGTACCTAATTTTTATTTTAAAGGTAATCACGGTACGGCACACTAACTGCGCAATTCTAAATTGCACTTGACCGGTTTTTTCTGAGGGATTAAAAAAATGGAAACTTGCTGGACTAAGTACATTGAGCTCAATGGAGATTATGTTGAGAAATATTTTTTTTTTTTGTAAAAAAACTGTTATTTACCTTGTTTTTACCAAGATTTTTTAATCCAGTTTCGTGATGAGTTATAGAGCAAGAACTACGTACATTTAAATAAGGCTTATCAGTACCTTCGTAATAGAAAATAATAAAGGTATGAGAAAAATATACGCTGACGATTGAAAACTACTTCAGAAAACAATATTAGTGGAGGTCGTTATGCTGACATAGAAAACCAGGCTAACACTTATTATTGTGGTGTACTAGGGTACACTGTTTATACTGTCAGCTGCGAGCTATTATTAAATAATTAATTCTTAGATAAAATTTCAATAAAATTACTTGCTCAAATATATAATTAAATAATCGTTCTCAATAAAGGCAAGTTAATTAATTACGAGTAACAAGTATCATAATGATTCCTACTGTAATTTGTAACAAAATATACCAATTTGTGATAAACAAATACTAATTTGGTTGGCTTATCATATGAACATAATGGGAAGGAGAGGTACTGGGGGAGTCCTTTAAACTTTAATTGCTATGAGGCGTTTCAAATGAACCGGTTATTTGAGAAACCCCATTAGTCAACTGACCTTAATTTTTGGCAAATTAGAGAAAAACTTTTTTAATGCTATCCAAATCTTTATTTTCCCTATTTATTGAATGGAATATGTCCCCCTGGACTGCCATGACTTATGGGGTTTCTCAAATACAGTGGTTAATTTGTATCTGACACTAAGGTTTATCAATCAATAAGCGTAAAAAAAAAAATCCTTATATAAATAATGTACTTATTTTACACTAAAATATTAGATATTATTAAAATGAAACTTCAAAACATTGTTAAAAGGTTAAAAACAGCATAATCATTCATCTTCATCACTCACTTTAGTGGTGTTTGTAGGCCAGTTGAATATTTTATTGTAAAAAGACTTTTTTTTTTCATCTGGTAACTAATTTTCGTACGTCAGCAATTTTTTTGTAATTGATGGGTATTTTTCCACTATGGTAGGCCAATAGTTCAGGCAGTTTTAGTGGAGTTTTGTTGTTGTTGTTCAGCCTGAATGTATTTGAGGCACATCCTTTATTAAAAGTGCTTGCTTTAGCCAAGTTTGTATGCTTATAAGAGTGGGAAAAGTGCATGAATTGGCTAATTTTCAGTTGAAACTTCTGAGCCCTTGGCGTCTTTCTACCACGGGAGTCTACAGACAGCATTGTTTTTTTTTATAGTACTGAGGCCACCAACTTTTATAGTCAACCACGTCTTCAGCATTTACCATCACCAAAGTAAAACGGTTATTTTTACAAGATAATTTGATCGAAAGCTCATACTCTTCCATCGTATATATCTGGTCGGTTCTTTTTATTTTTCATTTAAGTACACGAAAATTCCTGCCGCAAAGTAGGAACGAATGTTCTCTGATGGGGATAGGTTTTTGTTGTGGGCACCACACCCATCAGAGAAAACATGAAGGTATTTTACAAACTGCATGTTTTCCATCAAATACTTCATAAGAAACGAGCATCCTCGTTCGGTCCCTTAGTACCTTTACCCTCATGATACAAGAAAAATATTACCTTTCCAGTTTTGAGATCGTGAATACAAAAAATGGTCACTGTTTCCTGGCGAAGGTAAAACACCTCTTGCACCGGAATCTGAGGCAGTTGAAGATTTTGCATGTAGTCAATCGTGATACTGCCAACTTCTTCATTAGACCTTGCCATTTCAGTAACAATTTTCATCTTTGCATGCTTCGCACGTCGTAAATGGACCATTTTTTATGCGGCTGCAACTTTCTTTGCTGTTTCGTTTAATATTTTGCTTCATATTTTCCATTGAAAACTCTTCACAGGTATAACAAGGATCTACTTGTGGTCTATCAAAGATCAGATCAAAGTCTTCTTTAAAAACCTTCCTATAGTATTAATATTTAAAGGTCCCACATATATACGAATATTTTTGTGTAAACATATTATGCATAGTGGTTATATCCAGTTTCTCATTTAAGTAAACCTTCTTTTTGATAGTGTAATGAGCCAACTTAATAGGATAAGACTTGATATATTCGCTTGTCGATAGGCGACCTTCCAGCACTAAGAAGAAAGCAAAGCATTCCCTCTCAACTGTTATTCTATATAGGCTATTTTAAAAACAAAAACTTTTATATTAGGGGTGGAAATTGAATAAATATAGGTGTGCTTCTATTTGGCTTTGAAGACTCATCATCTGTCTTTCTTCCGTTTACTTTACTCACAAAAATGAGGTTCCTTTTTAGTGTTCCGTACGGAACACTTATAAGATCACTTCGGTGTCTGTCCGTCTGTCTGTCCGTCTGTCATACCCGATTTTCTCCGAAACTATTTGTCATAGAAAGTTGAAATTTGGTAATAATATAGGAATTGATGGCCTCATCAGAGCCATGTAGTTTTGAAAGTTAAATTTTGACTTAAGGGGTTAGTTTTGGGGGTGAAATCGGAAGTGAAAAAAAATTTTTTTACTAGGTAATCGAGTATGGTGTCAAATGAAAGCTTGTAAAAACACGAGTAAAAAATATATATAATGTAATACTTGCGCGCACTTTTCTTTGTATTAGTTTTAAAAAATCGCGAAAAATCGCTGTCCACCCGCCTTATCTCGAAAAGTACTTATCAAAAAAATTTGAAAAAATTCTGGAATATTCTCCACGGGGTGTAGATTGAACGAAAATTATGTGCATTACCTGTAGTAATTTATCTGGTATATAAAAAAAACAGAAATTTCAAAGTCATCAATTTTCAGTAAAGATTGGAAATAAACTTTGTTGAAAACTCATTTGGGGTGTGTTTTGTGAAGTCACTGATCATTTTATACTTCCGTTACAAAATTTTTTATTTTCAAAGCAATCAACGTACGGAACACTAATTGCGCAAGTTCAACTTGCACTTGACCGGTTTTTTTTGTACTGAGTTCTCTAAATCGCTGAAAAATCTGCTCTTTCTCGTCGTTTGTAAAAATTGATGAGCATTTGTTCGTGCAGCTAAAAGTCAAGCAGAATAACTTTAGACCAGCGTTTCTCAACCTTTTAGTTTTTGCGACCCAATTTTCAAACACAATTTTCATCGCGCCTCACCCCCCCTCCCCTCTTATACAATAACAATGCATGCAATAATATTTGTATTTTCAGTCTTTTGAGGCTAAAGCTACACTATAACCTTAATTACAAACCTTACTAACTACCAAGAATGAGTAAATTTATTCATATTTGGCAACATATATCTGCTGCGTTGACAAAACTAGAATCGATGCCTCTCTATTAGTCTCTGTCACGTCCACCATATCGGTAGCGGTTTCGCGGGAAATTCCGAGTTGTCTCGAACATTCGAAAAGTCTGCCCAAAAGTGTATAAATGGTGCACCTCGTTCAATTACAGCCCGACTCAATTGATCCTTCTACTACTATCGGATTTATCGTGAATGTGTATGTTGTAATTTACGTGTTAATTGAAATTCAAGGTATTAAGTATTCACGGCAGTAAATTTATACAGAATCATGGATAAATTTTTAAGTGAGTGTAAGCGAGCATTAGACGATAGTGAAGCATCAACAAGTGCACAGACGAGCGTGGTTCCGAAAATAAAATCAAGAAAATATTCTCAAGAATACTTAAATTTAGGGTTTACCAGTACTGAAGTAAATGAAGAAGAAGTGTGTTATTTGCTCAAAAATCTTGGCAGCAGACAGCATGAAACCAAATAAACTTAAACTATATTTGGAAACGCTTCATAGTGACTACCGTAACAAACCCCGAGAATTCTTCGAATTAAAATTAAAATTATATGTAAAGCAGAAATCATTTTTTAAAAAAACTTTGACTGCGAATGAAAAAGCTTTATTTGCCTCTTACAAAGTTTCATATAAAATAGCCAGATGTAAAAAGCCTCACACCATTGGTGAACAGCTTGTTTTGCCAGCAGCAATTGACATTGTAGAAACTATGTTTGGAGATAATTTTGTCAAACAATTACTATCCATACCTATATCAAATGATACTGTTGGCCGTCGAATTGGTGATATAGCTGAAGATGTACATCATCAGCTTTTCGGAAAGTTGCGTGACAAATTGTTTTCAATTCAGCTTGATGAGGCAGCAGATAGCAATAAAGATGCTCATTTCATTGCCTATGTTCTATTTTGTGATGGTATGTCAGCAGTAGAAGAAGGATTTTTCTGCAAATCAATAAAACTCAAAGCAACATCACTCGATTATTTGCTATCTAAAATGATTTTAAAAAACGAGGCAAATATGGAATGGAAAAATTGCGTCGGAATATGTATCGATGGTGCTCATTCACTGTCTGGAAGATTTTAAAGTGTACAAGCAGTTGTGAAACAAAAATCTCCACTGTGTGTGTGTGTGGACACATTGTATGATCCACAGAGAATCTCTGGCTTCCAAAGAAATGAGTCCTGCTCTGAATATTGTGCTCACTACAATTGTAACCGTAGTAAATTATATTGAAATGAGACCCCTAAAATCTAGAATTTTTTCTTTGTAAAAACATGGGTGCCGAACATTCAGCGTTACTATTTTATTGTGAGGCAAGATGGTTATCACGTGGGAAGTGTTTGCAACGTGTTTATGAATTAAGAAATGAAATCGCCATTTTTCTAAAAAAGGAAAACCGACCAGAAGCCGAGAAGTTTCGAGATAATTTATTTGTGATGAAATTGAGCTACTTGGTCGATATATTTGAGAAACTAAATACCTTAAATCTTCAACTCCAAGGAACAAATACACATCCCGATTTAGGCGTAACTTTGGAATCTGTCTTTATGTCAGAAGCGACCTCTCTTGCCAACGAGAAGAGGCTCTGGAGCCCCCAAACTTTGATGTTATGTGGTTAAAAATAGCGACCCAACCAACCACAAGGTTCGTCTGTATCCTCTATCGACCACCAAGTGATACAAACTTTAGAACACTTTTCGCTTCTCTTGCAGACACCATAGATCATTTACAAATTAACTATCCAAATGCCGAAATTGCCATCCTGGGCGACTTTAATGTCCACAACATCAACTGGCTTAAATATTCAAATACTACCGACGAACAAGGTCGTGAAGCCGAATCATTTTCAATCAGTTGTGGCTTGACTCAGCTTATTGATGAACCAACACGGATCCCTGATCGAGACGGAGAGTTCGCCAGTCTTCTTGATCTGTTTTTAACCACCAATCCGGAGATTTACACGGTCAGCGTAAATCCACCGTTAGGTTCTTCCGACCATAAACTACTTTCGACATCGAGTATTCTACCAATCAGTGACAGAGAGGCGCCTAAACCGCGCAAGATTTGGCACTACAAATCTGCTAAATGGGAAGATCTCATGGAATATTTTCAAACTTTCCCTTGGTTGGACGTTTGTTTTCGATCCGACGACCCATCTGACTGCGCCAGGGAGGTTTCCGAGGTTATTTTGGCCGGTATGGATGCTTACCCTTCCCTTTTTCGAAGAAATGCCCTTCCAACGGCAAGCCTTGGTTTGACCTAAAATGCAAAGAAGCTGTTGCTTCTAAACATCTTGCATACCGACAGTGGCGTGAAGATCCTAACACCATAAATCGTAACATCTTTGTTCGTACCAGGAACAGATGCAAAGAAATTATCGACGAAACCAAGGAGGTACACAATCAACGGATTAGAAACAAACTTCTCGCTTGTCCCGGCGATTCCAGGTCTTTTTGGTCGGTCGCTAAGGCAGTTAGTCAAAATTTCACCAAATCCACCATACCGCCACTCACACGGCCAGATAATTCTATTGCAACGACACCTGTTGAGAAAGCGAACTTGTTGGCTGAACTCTTTGCTTCACATTCTACTGTCGATTTCCAAGGAAAAACACCACCTACTATTCCCATAGTGCAGTCAAGGATGCCCGATATTGCCTTCAGACAGCGTATCATAAAACGTATTTTGATGAAGCTAGACACCAAAAAGGCTTCAGGCGCTGACGGAATACCTGCCATAGTTCTCAAGAACTGTGCGAGGGAACTAACACCAGTTTTCTGTAGACTTTTCAACCTATCCTACAGAAAGGGAATATTTCCTTCCTGCTGGAAATGTGCCACAGTTCAGCCGATACCTAAAAAAGGCAAGAAGACCTTGCCAAATAACTACCGACCAATCGCACTACTCTCAATAATATCGAAAGTCATGGAAAAGGCTATCAATCAGCATCTTCTAAAATATCTTGAAGGATTCAACATTATTAGTGATCACCAATATGGCTTTCGTAAAAATAGATCAACAGGAGATCTTCTGACTTATGTAACACATGTTTGGAACAACGCAATTGAACACTTTGGAGAATCTCGAGCGGTTGCTCTTGACATATCCAAGGCATTTGACCGTGTTTGGCACGATGGGCTGTTGGCTAAGCTACGTTCTTATGGTATGTCTGAAAAGTTCTGTTTGTGGCTCTCATGTTTCCTCAGAGAGCGTTCTTTACGAGTGGCGGTTGACGGATTTCTTTCTAACACCTTCACTATCAACGCCGGTGTGCCCCAAGGTTCCATACTGTCTCCTACTCTCTTCCTCATTTATATTAACGATCTGCTGGAAAAGACCGAGAATCCAATCTACAGCTTTGCAGATGACAGTACACTTATCTCGTCATTCACTTTGAACGCTCGGACATCGACTACTCAGAGGAATATCCGCAGACAGCGGGAAGTCATTCAACTTAACAAAGACCTAGAAGAAATTCTATCTTGGGGTGACAGTAACCAAGTGGTATTTAACGCTACAAAAACCCAGGCGGCAGTTTTTTCTAAAAAAGTTAACGTTGCAGAACCCGACATAGTTATGTCGGGGCACTCCATCCCTCTAACATCGTCACTCAATCTGTTAGGCGTTAATTTGGGAGCAAATATGTCCTGGCATGAACATGTTGCAGGCATAGCAAGAAGAGCTTCTCAAAAGTTGGGAATATTGTTTCGAACCAGAAAGCTCTACACTCCACAACAACTGTTAATTCTTTACAAAGCTCAAATTCGACCAACTATGGAATACTGCTCCCATGTTTGGAGCTCCGCTCCCAAACATACACTGCATTTGTTGGATTCTATCCAGAGAAGAGCTGTTCGTCTGATTGGACACCCGGAACTGACCGACGGCCTTGATTCGCTGGAACATCGAAGAACGGTTGGCGACTTGAGCCTATTCTACAAGTACTTTCATGGAAAGTGTTCGAAAGATGTGGCCCGTTTAATTCCTCCCAGAGCGGTGCATATTAGAAGTACACGTCGCGCTAATGCTTCACATCCGTATGAGGTTCAGCTTGTTACTCCTCGTACAACGCTTTTCAAGCAGTCTTTTATATGGAGAACATCATGCCTTTGGAATGGTTTACCCAGGACTGTGTTTCCCATCGAGTACAATCTACAGCGATTCAAGAACAACGTGAATCGCTTTCTCCGCACACGTGTCGCTCCTGTAGCGCTTTAGGGACTTCCCTGTAGCACGTGTGCTAGACCCATAAAAAAAAAAAAAAAAAAAACATATATTCGATACAAGTGATAAAATTAATGCTTATTGTAGAAAATTGGAATTGTGGAGCAGAAATGTAAAGCAAAAAAACTTAGAAATGATTGCAAATGTGGGTGAATTTGTTAAAACATACAAGGCTGAAGAACAACATGTGAAAGTTGTTTTAGTAACCATTGAAAATCATCTAGCCATGTTGACAAAGAATTTTAAAAAGTATTTTCTCGCTGACGACAACTTGGCAGCAAATTACGAGTGGGTTAGGAATCCATTTCAAAATCCTCCCGAAGGGCTCTCAATTTCCGAAGAAGAAATCTTCATAGACTTCACGGCAAGTGGCGAAATCAAAAGAAAATTTAATAATAAATCACTCTTTAAATTTTGGGCAGGGGTGAATGATGAGTTTTCTGCACTGAAAACAAGAGCATTTCGTATACCATTGCCATTTTCAACATCCTACCTTTGCGAAACCGGATTTTCTGCGGTGGCTGCTTTGAAAACAAAATATAGAGCTCAACTAAATATAGGAAAAGAACTCAGAGTGTCTATTTCTAATATTAAACCATCCTTCGAAAATCTGCAAAACAGGCCTAAGGGTCTTTTTGACGATAAATTTAAAATTCTACACCTACAAAACAAAGGCGTAAAATTAAACCTATTAGAAAATTTAGAAATAAATATAATTAAAAATTCAGACATAATCTTAAACGAACAAAAAGATACCTGTCTGGCCCATGGTAACTCACCTTTACTCAATTTATACAATTAATATTCAGAATGGATTTCCCAGCAATATTCATTAGCATATAGTATTATTTTTATTACCTATCTACCTTAGGGTATTTGTATAAATGTAACAACACTAATATTCAAATATCATTTTGTATCAGAAGAAGCTATAGTATAGCGAAACGCGTCATACAGTTTCAGTGAAACTAAATAAAGTGGAAATTTGACAAAATCAGACTTTCATTACATTCGTTATGAATTTCCATCAAGTAACAGCCACAACAATTTAAAATTTAACAAAGAAATAACTTTTCTTTATGAGATTTTTCAAAATTAAGACTTTTCAAAGTTTTAAGAAGTAAGCCGATTTTGTCGTTTTTTTTTCACAAATTTTGACAGGTCACCCCCGTCACGTTTATACCACCGATTAAATATTTTCATTTTTATTTAAAGTAAAGAGAATGCTGAAGTTTCATTTCCATAAAAATTCCTTAAAAAATTCCCCATGATGACAATTTTTTGGAAGAAACTAAGTTGTGCTTTTTTATTATTGGCGAGATATGTCTATCTCTTAAATGGCCCTTTTGTCTTTATTTCTACTTACGTAATTTAGCAGATTCACCAAACAAGCACACACATAAAAATATATCGGTAAAAATGACGAAACGCATGTTTCAATCAGATATAGGACTATATACAAAATCTCTTAAAAATATATGCAATTTGGAATCGTAAATTTAAGTGCTCTCATTTAAATACATACATATATTTGAATCCTAGAATTTGGCTCCCTTCCCAACACGCGTTGTTTGTTATGGTTACCCAGTGGTCAAGTTTAAGGTTAAGGATGGTATCTACCGTCTAAAATTTTATATATATATATATATATATATATATATATATATATATATATATATATATATACTCGTATATATATATATATATATATATATATATACTCGTATATATATATATATATATATATATATATATATATATATATATATATATATATATATATATATATATATATATATATATATATATATATATATATATATATATATATACTCGTATATATATATATATATATATATATATATATATATATATATATATATATATATATATATATATATATATATATATATATATACTCGTATATATATATATATATATATATATATATATATATATATATATATATATGTTTTGACGAATGTTCTCACGGGTGTGAAATGTAGTAGTGGTTTTTCGGGTATCCCGTGTTAGCTTGAAGTCCCTTGATGGACGGTTTCGCTGACGTTTCGATGGAATCTCATCCATCTTTTTCAAAGCGTTGATCACTGGTCGGTGTCTTGGCGTTGAATGTCGAGACTGGCTCCGAGTGCGCCGGTTTTATGTGCTCGAGGGTGATTCTATTGGTCGGACGGATCTGGCCAATAGAGGCTCGGCTTTGGTTGCGCGTTGTCGGTCCTGTGGTTCTTTGTAATGTTTGTGTTGGTCAAGTAACATATGGTTGAATTATCGTTTCTCTTGGTTGGACTTGGTAATGGGATAGAATATGTTTCCAAGAGTTCGGTAAACGTTGGCTATCATCCCGATTATTTAAGTTGTTGGGCCTCTTTTCTATTTCTATGGCTTCTTTGATTACCCTAGTGGATAGGTTATTACTTTTTTGTGGGGTTCGGGTTTTGTCAAAATCGATTTTGTGGCCGGTATTGTGTGCATGTTGTGCTAGAGAAGAGGTAGTGGATTTTTGTTTTACGGCGTTTTTGTGCTCGTCTCTTCTGGCTCTAATTTTTCTGTTTGTTTGGCCTATGTATGAAAGACCGCAGTCCTGACACGGAATTTCATATACACCTTGGTCTTCTAAGGCTATAATGTCTTTTGGCGTAGGTAGAATATCTTTAATTTTTTGATTCGTTGTGTAAATGGTCTCAATTTGGTGTTTTCCTAGAAGTCTTCCTATTTTGTCTGTGATGCCTTTTATATATGGGAGAAATGGTTTTGTAGTATATGTCTTTCTTTCCTGTTTATGATGTTTATTTAGGGCCCGCCGGATCGTGTTTTGACTGTATCCATTTGAAAGTAAAACGTTTCGAAGGAGCTTGGTTTCTTGTTGCAAATGTTCCTTGTTTGTTAGGGTTTCTGATCGGTGAGCTAAGATTTGGCAACGGAGAAGAGTTGGGCTGGGTGATGATGTGAGCTGGCATTTAAGTATCTGTTTGTATGTGTCGGTTTTCTATATACTGAGTGGGACAAAGAACCATCTAATTTTCTTTGAAGCAAGACATCTAGGAATGGTAGTTGTTCTGCTACTTCTCTTTCCATTGTAAATTTAATGAATTGGATGTATATTGTTAAGGTGTTCCAGGAACTTGTTTAAGTTGTCTTCACCGTGTTGCCATACCACAAAAGTGTCATCTACGTATCGTAGCCATGTTTTCGGTTTATGCGGAGCAGTTTCTAGAGCTAGTGTTTCGTAATGCTCCATGTATAGATTAGCTAGTGCTCGTGACAATGGAGAGCCCATCGGTGCACCTTCTATTTGTTTGTATTTTTGGCCTGAATAGACGAAGTATGTATTAGCGAGGCAGTGTTTTGTTAGACTGATGACGTATTCGGGCAGTTTGTATTTTGTCTCTATGATAGACAGTGCTTCGGTGACTGGTACTTGCGTGAAAAGGGATACGACATCAAATCTGACAAGTAAATCATTTTTCTCTAGCTGCATGTTTTTTATGATTTGAATAAAATGTTGTGAATTTTTCACGTAAGATGCGGCTTTTTCCACATGAGGTTGCAGAGTCATGGCTAGGTGCCTGGCTAAAGCTTGTGTCGGGGAACCAAACGAGCTGACTATTGGTCTTAAGGGTGCTCCTTGTCTGTGGACTTTCGGTAATCCATACATTTTTGGGCATCTTGATGATTTCTCTCTAGGGATAAGTTTCTTTTTGGTTTCTTCACTAAGAGAGGAGGCCTTGATTGCGGATTTAGTGGTTTTCTCTAGGTATGTTGTCGGATCACTTGTGATGGCTTTATCCGAAGGATCATTTAAAAGGTTGAGCATCTTTTGGTGGTAATCGTCAGAGTTGAGAACCACGGTGGCATTGCCCTTGTCGGCTGGTAAGACAATAATTGATCGGTCTTTGCGTAGATCGCGCAGGGCTCGGGATATATATATATATATATATATATATATATATATATATATATATATATATATATATATATATATATATATATATATAATAAAAGGTCTTTATTTTTAACTCGACGAAGTCCAGTTAAGAACTGCTCATCTCAACCGAGCCAGTAGCTAAGCATACAAGATACAAAAAAATAAAGAAAACATATATAAAAACACAAATTCAATAATGCAACATTCAAGTAATGCTTAAATACTAAATAAAAAAACATACAGTAACATTACATCATATATAGAGAAAAGAAAAAATAATAATAATATAGAATAAAAATACAAGATAACCTAGTACTGGAAGAAAAAAAAGAAGAAAACATACAACATACAATAATTAATCAGCAAAACAGCAAACATAACGTAATGTACAGAAGTGAAGGAGAAGACAACGGCAATCCATCGCCAAAAGATAGGACTAATAGAAATAAGAATAAAAATAAAATTCAAGCTGCATCCTCGAGGATAAATTTCTTTTAAATTAGTTTGAAATCATTAACTGACCTGCTTTGATTAGGTTATATATATATATATATATATATATATATATATATATATATATATATATATATATATATATATATATATATATATATATATATATATATATATATATATATATATATATATATATATATATATATATATATATATATATATATATATAATATATATATATATATATATATATATATATAAATATATTATATATATATATATATATAATATATATATATATATATATATATATATATATATATATTTTCAAGCTTAATTTTATCGACCGTTCGGTTTTACAAATCAGAAAAGGAATTATCGGGTGTCGGTCGCTATGAGGATATGAAACTTAATAATTTCTTACAACTCAATATTTCGTCAATTTATTTTCGACATCATCAGGAGTTAACTACAAAACAAAGTCTTTACTAGTTGCGTGTACACACGTGTAAAAAAAAAATGTGTACACGCGACTAGTAAAGATTTTGTTTTGTAGTTAACTCCTGATGATGTCGAAAATAAATTGACGAAACATTGAGTTGTAAGAAATAATTGAGCTTCATATCTTCATACGGACCGACATCCGATAATTCCTCTTCTAATTTATATATATATATATATATATATATATATATATATATATATATATATATATATATAACACGTAGGCTGAAAAATTTTTGGTCTGACACATAGATATCGCCCTTTTTAAAAAATCCATAAGATTTTTAGGAAGTATCAACCTTCAAACGACAAGTGTCAAGATTCCATGACATTTCGACGATTAGTTTACAAGTTACAGTGATTTTAGTTACGCTACTTTTGCTATTTTCAAAACAATGGAAAAAATCGAATTTCATGTGTTGATTAAACACTCTTTTTTTGATGGGAAAAAATAACGTTTAAGCAAAGCAATGATTTGATAAGTGTTACGGCTACTCTGCCCCTGAAAAATCAGTCATCCTTTACTCGTTTGCTGAATTTAAACGCGGTCGTACGGACACAAATGATGCTGAACGCTCTGGACGCTCAAATCAGGTGGTTACACCGAAAGACATCAAAAAAATCCACAAAGTTGATTTGGATGACCATAAAGTAAAACTGCGTGAGATAGCTGCTAAAGATATCAAAAGAATGTGTTGGTCATATTTTCCATGAATATTTAGGCAAGAGAAAGCTATGTGTTGATGATTCTGAGCGCTGTTTGGACCTATTTAAGCGCCATAAAAAGGATTTTTTTTATGCGACATGTAACAGTGGATGAAACATGGATTCACCACTACACACCGGAATCAAATTGGCAGTCAGCTGAGTGGATAGCGGCCGATGAAAGCCGCCAGAAGCGATCAAAGACTCAACAGTCGGCTGGGAATGTTTTGGCCTCTGTATTTTAGGATACGCATGGAATAATTTTCATCAACTGTACTGAGAAGGGAAAAACCATCAATAGCGAATATCATAAAAAGTTATTAGTGCGTTTAAACGTAGAAATCCCAAAGAAGCCGCCCTAAACGAACAAGAAAAAAGTGCTCTTTCACCCAGGCTATGCACCGTGTCACAAGTCAATGGTTACGGTGAAGAAATTGCATGAATTTAAGTTCGAATTGCTTCCTCATCCACCGTATTCTCCGGATTTGGCCCCCGGCGACTATTATCTATTCACAGACCTCAAAAAAATGCTCGAGGGAAAAAAGTTTGGCTCCAGTGAAGAAGTTATCGCCGAAATTGAGGCCTATTTTGAAGGCAAAGACAAATTCTTCTACAAGAAAGGTATAGAAATGTTAGAAAAGCGTTGGACTGATTGTATCGCCCTTGAAGGAGACTATATTGATGAATAAAGTCGAATTTTGCAAAAAAATTGTGTTTTAAGTAGCTACACCAAAAAACTTTTCAGCCTACATATTATATATATATATATATATATATATATATATATATATATATATATATATATATATATATATATATATATATATATATATATATATATATATATATATATATATATATATATATATATATATATATATAATATATATATATATATATATATATATATATATATATATATATATATATATATATATATATATATATATATATATATATATATATATATATGTATATATATATATAACATTTGTTAGGACTAAGTACGCTTTGGACTAACGAAAGTAAATCCCAAAGTTTTTATATGAATTTGATACAGTTATTGTATTAACAATAAACTTACGAAGAGATTATTAAGGATAGATTGTAATTCAGTATAGTATAGTCAGTAATATAAGTATTTATTTGTGGCGGTCCTTGGCTCCGTAGCATAGTACTTGCCTTCCAGGTCGGTATACTTATTTATTAATTTATTTAAGTATATTTGGCCTGGCCACGTACCTAGGTAGTAGTTGTCTGCAGAAATGTAATAACATCCATGGCAGCACTGACGAGTTGTCTAAAGGGTGCTGTGAAGTGTAAAAATCTTTTTTTCGGTACTTGAACAACGTTGACACGTATAACGACATCCTGGCCGATATACTTAGGATATAAAAATCGTTAAAATCTCTACGTAAAAAAAAAAATTCTAAAAAATGTAGTTTTAACTGTAGTGTTCTATAGAAGCTGACTTTGTATTTATTCGAAATAAAATAATAGGTAGACTATGTCACTACAACGTGATATGTCTAAAAACAACATGAATTATGTCATATAATGCATGTAACAGGTTTAAATGCAATAATGAATTAATAATTATCCTAACTATTAGATACAATGAGAACATGTACCTGTATAGTATTTTTTTATGTAAACGGAAAACAGAATAAGCTCTTAATCATAATTATAGTACATAAGGGGTTATATACAGTCAGGAGGACTAAAAAAAGGGATTTTTCAAGAATTTTCCCTGAGAAAACTTTTAAATTTATTAATGTAAGAATTTTTTCACATATTCTGGTAACTTTTAAGTGTATTTCAACATTTTTTAATTGTAAAAATAATAATTTTGAGGGCTGCTATAGCTGATCTCCAGGACCTCCTCTCGCGTCTTGCGGTGACCACGATATCTCTGGACTGGATCATCTAAAATTAAAAAACCAAACGGATATCGTTAAAGTAATGTATAATCTAGTTATTAATCGAAGGAATAAGCAAAATAAATTTTTTTGCGAAAATAGCGTCTTGTCAAGAAAAAAAAAATGATTTTTGGCCAAAAATTTTTGGCCTTAAATTGTTTATAAAAAAATATATATTTATCGGTGAGAAAAAACCTTCGATTAAGTACTAAAAAATATACTTAAGAAGCTTGTGTTAAAATTTGAGACTGATCGGTTCAGCAGTTTCCAAGAAATCTTGCTCACCGACTATAAAAACATGGTTTTGAGAAAAATGCGTTTAAAGTTTGAAAAGCACTTTACATAGAGTAAAAAAATTTTTTTTTTTCAACTTACATCGAGTCGTCTATTCCAGGGCCATATAATAAACCCTCCGCTCCTTCGGCAGCTTCTAGTAATTCCAGTTGGTGTTGTCTGCGGGCCATTCTTCCCTCTCGTGTGATCTCATGCCCTCTTTGTTCGGAGATCGTCACGCGCTGTGCATCTTCTTTTTCTGCATAAGAATGCGCATTGGGCCCAAGTGAAATCCCCATTGCATTCATGTAATATAACAGGGATGTTATACCTTCATTGAACACGCCAGTAGCAATGTATGCAGCCATTCCCACAGTTTTAGAACCAGACGGAACTATTTTTGGAGATATGTTCCATATAAGTTGGTTATAGCTCTCATTGTTGTTTTGGGTGAAACCACCCACACATCTGTCTTATAATTTTTCATTACTGGGATCTGTATAAATTGGATACACAGCCTCAGCAACATCCTGTGGTAATGGCTGATAATCATGCTTAAAAGCTGATAACTCATTCGCAGCTACTGCTCGCTGTTAACAGCACCATGACTCCGGCCCGGTCGGGCATTTCTCGTATTGAGGTTTATCGTCTGTTGAGCAGTAATGAAAAATGTGGCCCAGATTGCATTGTACATATATACGACAGAATCACAATTCTTCTAATTGCTAAGCCATAGTACACTGTCAATTTATCGATTAGTTTGCCTGTAAGTTTGCCTTTTCCACCAAGAGTTTTTTTTTGTCTTATTTTTCCATCTGCTTTTTCAACTGTTTCCACATTTTTTTTTACACAATCTCGAAATCGTGTGCCCATTCTCTTCTGTACGTGTCCAATACATTCTTTCTTCACAGCTTCTTGATCACCGTAAGGTGCAGCTTTTAAAACCCCCGCGTACGTTTTGGAGTCACCGTCTCAGATGTAATTTCTGTTCACTCCAAATTTTTCAACTGAATGCTCGAACATTTCGATTTCTGCAGAGTTTCTTGCTCCAAGTTTCACATTGTTCACAGTAGGAACTTTTCACAAAAATATCAATGATTTTGCCAGAATAGTATCCGATCAATGATGTCACTCCGTACAAGGAAGTATGCCCTCGCTTTTTCCATGTTCCATCGCCACATACAGTTAATTCTGTAGAATTTCCCTGACCTTGGTTTTCGGAAGTCAAATTTTTTTCTTGAGTACAAGCTTGTTGAAAAAGTTTTTCGGTGGCTGTTTTTACACAGGAATGTATATTTTTGATTATTAAATCGTAAGTAGGCTGTGATATAAAAGCTGGCATATCCATTAATCCACAAAACTTTGCTGCACCTTTTAACCCTAATCCGAGAACTCTCATGACAAATAAAAATCGTCTATTTATCTCATAAGAGTGCCCGACAAAAGGACTAGAACTTATGGTACGGACTGAACATTTATCACACAGCAAAACAAGTTTAAAACCAAGTCCTCGTTCAGAAGCAGTTTGAAACTGAATATTTCCGGCACAGATTTTACACTTTACGTATTCAGAAATTGCTGCAAACACTGTTACAAAGTTTAAAATTCGATACTCAAGAGACAAATCACGCAGAACTAAGATTTCTTCTTGCGTTTTGAATTTTTTCGCAGAGGCACTAAAACTACTTTCATCAGCTTCAGCTGTTTTTGGATTAAAAACATTTTTTAGCTTTTTTGTTTTTGATTTACGTATTCTAGAAGATTTTCTCAGTTCTCTGGAACCCTTCATTTTCACGAAAAGAACACAAGAAAATATAAACGAGCTCACAAGTTTACTGTTTGGCTTCGCTGTTTAGACTGACTACTACACTCTTATATTTGCCATTTTGGGGAGGGAAAAATTTAAATTTACCTCGCAGGTATAAAAAGAACCCACTTTCACTTTATGTACCTGAATACAACAGAAGGGACATTTACAATAGGCAGGTAAATTAAGGAGAGAGCCGCTCCGGTCTCCTCTTTTCAAGCGCTCTGATGTCTTTACAAATATTCGTGTAACTTCCAGAATAATCGTCGGATTGACTTAACATTTTCTGTGCGTGTACTTAAATATATATACATTACGAAAATGAAATAAAAAAAATCGATTTTTTGCAAACTCTAACTGTATTTAACCCCATAAGGTATTTCATGTGTCTAAACATAATTCTATTTGCGGTTATGTTATACTTAAAATTAAAAAACCTGTATGTTTACGAAAGCTGTCAATTACTCTCTTTTAATAGATTACACAGGGCAACAAAAAAATATTTTTGTTTTGGTGTCTGGGATTTTAGAGCTGATTTTAACTATATTTGGGACGCTAAATCTATACATGCAATCCGTTTTTTTCTCTATCAGCTCTACTTTTTTAGATACATCAACTTATCTACCAATGTGGTTTTTATTCAGTATATTCATTTAGGAGAGTTCTAAAATTATTATATATTCATTAATGTAGGTACAATGGTTTTATTGTCAGTCTGTAATTGAGTAAATTCCAGGTAAATCTATAAACAGTGGAACCATTGCCTATCAGGTACCTGAACTGTCCCTTTTAATCACCTAACTCGGGTAAGTCTCGTCAGTTTGTGCGTTCTTACTAATGAGAGTAGATCGAATTCGGCGTGTTATTTTATATTAAGAAAAGAGTGTTTTCGTGTTATTGAACAGAATTAAAATGAGTTCAGGTTCCAGTTCAAGAAGAAGTTGTGTAAATCAACCTGATATGTTTTGCTATATATGCGGAGAATACATGTTTCAACAAAACAGACAAACTATTACTGACTTTGTAAAGCGAGCGTATCTTGGATACTTTGGAGTTAAGCTTGGTGATCAGGACAAAACGTGGGCCCCGCATCTCGTATGTAAAACTTGTACAGAGCATTTACGGCAGTGGACTACCAGGAAAAGAAAATGTCTAAAATTCGGCGTACCAATGGTTTGGAGAGAACCAAAAAACCACTTCAATGATTGTTATTTCTGTTTAGTAAATACTAATGAAATCAATCGAAATAACCGCAGTAAGTGGACTTATCCCAATTTAGAATCGGCAATACGCCCTATCCCGCACTCAGATGAAATACCGATTCCAACATTTCATCAGCTACCACATATCTCTGATGACGAATATTTTCCCTCTGATCGCTTTTCTGATGCTAATAAAAGTTCTGATGCTAATGAAACTAACAGTGACTATGAGGAGACGTCATCAGTTCCTCAACACTTCAATCAAAATGAATTAAATGATCTCACCAGGGATCTCAATTTATCGAAAAAAACCTTCTGAAGTACTGGCTTCTAGGTTGAACGACAAAAATTTACTGAAGAAAGGAACCAAAATTACCTTTTACCGTACAAGAGAAAAAGATCTGCTACCATTCTTTTCTCAAGAAGACAATCTTTTGTCACGAAATTAGGGGACTCATGAAAGAAATGGGACTTTCTGAATATATTCCAGATGATTGGCGCCTATTTATTGACAGTTCAAAGCGAAGTTTAAAATGTGTCCTTCTACATAATGGGAATAAATATGGTTCAATACCACTAGCTCACTCAACGAAACTGAAAGAAGAATATAATACCATAGCTTTGGTCTTGCAGAAGATAAAGTATTACGAACATCAATGGATGATTTGTGTAGACTTAAAAATGGTAAACTTTCTTCTTGGGCAGCAAAGTGGTTACACGAAATATCCGTGTTTCTTGTGCCTCTGGGATATTGTTGCCCTGTGTTATTGATACAAGAGGTAAATATAAACAGCAGGCAATGGTGTACTGCCGGCTTACTTTGTGTAAAGTTGCAGATTCGATCTCCGGCAGGTCAGTACACTTTCATTTAAAATTGTATTTGGCTAGACCTTATTCCACATCATGCTGCTTGCCAGCAGACATTGGCAATCCCTTAAAAAGCCAGGATGCTGTGAAAAAGGCAGTTGACTGTTAGTGGGAGGACTATGAGAGTCTGACGATGAAGACATTGCACTTCGTACGTGCGAGGCGGGTACCTGAAACTGGTCTTAAAGAAATGAGAGCCTAGTTCTATCCATTTATTTCTTCAAATATTGCTTGACGGCTATCCTTCGCAACCAACCACCTGTATAGACAAATATCAAGAACTGTATGAAAAATAAATAAAATCACCTTGTTTTCTTAGTATTAACCGTAAAATTTCTTAAATAGATCTTAAAAATTATGTTTTTTCTTTTGCTAATGAATATATTCTACGAAATATATATATTAATAAAAAAATGTTATATTAATAAATTATAAAAGCGGATACTAGATTCTGAGTGGTGTCTCGCTAAATTATAAACAGGCATAGTCTAATAGAAAGTGGACAAAAATACCATATAAACTTTGAAATGGGCTTAAAGGTAATATTAATCCTTAACATTATGAGTCGATACTTTTTAAACTCATAAGTAATTAATTATAACAGTTATGCAACAACAAACTCTATATTATTTTTACTGAGCTAATTAATGTTTTTTTTACAATTAAATTTAATTTTTTGGGTGACAGATTGTATCCAACTAGCAGCTGGCTCGAGTCGCGCGATATCGTGAAAAATGTACTGACTGTAGACACTTTAAAAATCGCTCACTCCATGCATGACACATGTCGCTTCTACATAGGATACCTCCACATAAATATATTGTTGTCCACGTGGCTCACATAGAGAACAGCATGAAGCCAGCTTCTCTCGAAGAACAGTGAGCTGATTATTTTACATGCCGATTTATGGTTAATTTTATTTATTAGGTTAAAATAAAGCTTAAGATAAAAATATGCCTGAATAAGATGTTGATGAATGTACAAGAATGTTCAAATAAATTTAAACCATTGATGATGATGAAGAAAGTGTTTAACCAGCTAGTACATGCAGTTTTTGTTATTGCGTCTATGAATGATATTCAAAAAATGCGCGATTGAACTAACACTATTTTTCTGTAGACTTTTCAACCTGTCTGAAGGTTATGGAAAAGGCTTATCAGCATCTTCTAAGATATCTAGAAGGATTTACTATTCTTAGCCACCAACAACATAGCTTTGTAAGCAAAAGTCAACACGAGATCTTCTAACTTATGTAACAGATATTTGGAACAAGGTAATTAAACACTTTAGAGAATCTCGAGTGGTTACTCTTGATATATCCAAATCATTCGACCGTGTTTGACATGACAGATTGTGTGCTAAACTTTATGGTGTGTCTGGAAAGTTTAGTTTATGGTTCTTGTGTTTCCTCGGAGAGTGTTCTTTACGAGTGGCAGTAGACAACTTTCTTTCTAATGTCGTCCCTATAAACGCCGGTGTGTCCCAGGGGTCCATACTGTCTCCTATGACCTTTCCTATTTAGATTAAAGATCTGCTGGACAAGATGAGGAATCCAATCTACTGCTTTGCAGATGACAGTACGTTTATCTCTTCGTTTACTTTAAATGTTTCAACATAGTCTACTCATGCAAATTTCCGTAGACAGCAGGGAATCGTTGAACTTAACAATGACCTGTAATTCTACCTTGGGATGACAGTATCCAAGTAGTATTTAAGGCTTTAAAAATCCATTTGGCAATTTTTTCTAAAAAAGTTAACGTTGCTGAACCTGACATAGTTATGAGGGAACACTCCATTCCTTTAGCATCGTCACTCAATTTACAGCACGGCATGCGCTATGCCTATCAAAAAAAAGTCGAGCGGCTACTGATGTTCTCCATAGTCTTGCCGTGCACAGCGTTATTCATAATTAAATATTTTTTTCTCAAATTCATTTTTGGCCTCTTGCCTTAGCTTTATGTTTAGTCGATGTACATTTTTAGCGAAGGTTTCTGTTTAACGCATGGACTAAGATGTATTTTAGTTAATCTCATCCTCAAATTTAACACTGATTTTAGGTTCCTGTAATGTATTACATATTTTTCGTTATTAAAAAGCGTTGCCAATAATTCCATATTTTCAGAATCCAACGCTTTACGATGCTCCGGGTAAGGTGATCAATCAGTAAACTTATGATGTAACTGTAGTTTTTCTAAATTTACCTCTATTATGTAGCATCCTCAGGTTTTAAACAAACAGTAGAACTTTTAATATCATAATTATCTATCTAGTTGAAGGATTTATATGGGAGATATTGTAACATAGCCCATCCATATTAATTGTTAATATTAAAATAAACGAGATAAGAAGATTTTTTTCCCCGATCACTTTTATAGAACACGCATTGCCATGTATATCCGGATAGTGTATATGCCATGCAGGTTCAAGGCTGCATATTTTATGTGATGAAGATCTAAATTATGCAAAAGCATCTGTTAGTAATATTCTTCATGTACAGTTCAGAAAAATCATTTAAGGATGTGCAGTTGAAAGTTTTTCATACATTTTTTGCATGTGCCTATGCTTTATCGCTTATATAACTCAAGAGTATTGTAAAATGCAAGCTTTGGTGGAAGTTGAGAAATTCTTAATCTTTCCCAGCCATTCACTTAATCATAAGGAAACACACCCTTTTTGGTTAATAAGTTAATTTGTGTTAGTAGTGTACTAAATTAAGATTTTAAAACTAAATAATCTCTTAAATATGATGCCAGTTTATCTAGTTCTGTATCCATAAATCTGAAGCTATCAATCAAACGAAAATATATGAAGCTTTGAGGGTTATGTTTGGTGAATGAGATATGTTTTTCTTTGTTAACAGGTAATATATCTATGTTTTCATCTGTTTCAGCTAATACTTTAATTATCAGGCGCCTATCCTATGAACGTCGATTATGAAATATAACTGATAACATACGAATATCTTGAAAGTTAATGTTACAAACTTCATGAGCAGGTCTCCTATATTTACCAGTAAGATGGTCACGGTCCTTAACTTATTATCTTTTGTAGCAAATAGTGTCGCGCAGATGTGACATTGTGGTACATGGTGAAATTTCTTCCATTTATCAGGTGTAAGATGCTCGATTGGTAAAGACAAAGAAAAATCGTTTCTAAATTGTTCGCAAACTCATACAGTTTTCTCACAAACTACTACATACTGTCTGGTCCTGTGCACGATCGATTAAATAATTAAGTACCATCATAACTACATTTAACGTAATTCTAATACTAAATGACACATGTCCTTGAGATTTTTAGGTATTTTTGATTTGATCATTATCTATAGGAACAAACAAACATCCGGTGTCAGCATAAATTATGAATAGAACTGTAGCTTTCTGGCTATAACCTTTAAATTCAATAAATGTTTTTTCAGTTATAGGCACTTGTGGAACAACTCCTTTATTTAATTGTATACAATCTTCAGAATTTTTTGGAATTTTTCTTCAATGTGATAATAGTCAAGACATCGATCATAAATGAACTTTTTCTTTTTACTTACACAACTGTGGAGATATTAAACGTGAAAAATTTCTAATCCGAACGTAATGGAATTTAACTGAAATTAGAATATCAACGTTAGCATTAGACATAAGTATCTTGAAGCATAAGTAAATTTACATATGTATCCTGTTTATTTAGATAATATACAGTTTTCTATGACGACCAAGCAAATTCCACGGTTTGAGAAACAAAGCAATGTATCTATAAATGTTTATAAACTAAATAGGATATCTGATGAAAACTACTAGAATATACCTTATTATATTACTGAAAATAAACTGGATACACATGTAAATTTACTTTTATTTAAGATATTTATATATCTGATACTATCGTTGAGAATAATAAGATTAATTTATTTTTTAAAATTTTATTTACACATGCACAATTTAAATATTGTTAAAACATACATGGCAAGGTTTACATTATCTGTTTATTCGCTGCGTATTTATTCTGAGTATACTCATGAAGTTTAGATTCTGGATATTTACAGACACGGCTAAAAAAAATATTATTTTCAGATAAAACTAATTAATAGTACAAAAAATATTTTATATATTTAATATATTATATAATTTTGTGAGAGTATACATAAAACAAGCACATATATAAATGTTCCAATGTTGTAACGTAAAAAGTGTTTGAACATGTGATTTTCACATATTGCCTTTATGACCGGGTATACACAATAGTTTTAAGGTGTGTTCTGAGACTAATCTATTATGATATGATGTTATAGGACTGAACAAATAACTGCCTGCTGTGCATCAAGCCTATCTTCTACAATATTTAAAGATTGTGGAAATATCACAATAACCAATGACAAACAAGCCACAATTGAATAAAAAGCCGATTTTCTTCCATCCAACTATCAGTGACTTAGCTACTCTGACTCTACTTATATTAAATCAATGTATTGCCAATCTGATTAAGACATAAATTTGAAAATAACTGTACATACGATGTTTTTTTATCTGACTAGTTTATGCAGTACATTTTTAGATTTCCACTATAGGTAGGATTTCCTTTTCCGGAAAAATTTCCCCTCCCCGCCATCGAATTGAAAGGCAATGTAAATTTTTAGAAATTCATTGCAGAAGATTTTTTCCCCTACTCGATTATCAATTCTTAGTTTGCTGTGTTGGAAGGGATTTAAACTTTTAGAGCTCTAGTGCAAAATAATTTTCTTTTTAATCAAGGGTTTTAGCCTTCTCTCCATGGTTGTCGTTTTGGTACATCCACCCGTTTGTCGATTATTGCGCCTTGTCTATAAGTAGTTATGTATTTACTAAGATATGTTTTCCTTTAAAGGAATGTTCTTTGTATCTATCTGCCCCTCACGTCGTCCCTGAACCTCGCCACACCTTTGCTTGTGAAAGTTTAAGTTGCTGTAAACGTATTCATGATTATTTTCTGCAATTAATTTTGTGATAATAGTTTGAATACACCAAGCGATTTTTATAAGACACTGTCTAAAATGAACGATGTATTTGAAAAAAGTAAAACTCGTTTTTTCCAATTATTTTATTAAAAAACAATTCTTTATTCTCAATAACCCTAACCTGTTACATTAAAACCAAAAAAAAACACAAACCTCGTTTTGATGCATTAATTGTCCTTACAGAACAAGCATAAGCGTACATATACGAACATAATAAAAATATGATACTGTAAAACTAATATTATAAAAGATTCTCAATCTTTTATAGTTTTTGACAACAATTTCAATTTTAATAGATGTTCTAACGTTGTTATTATTTTTATGTAGAATTATTAATACTATAAATAATGATGATCATATCTAATATTGAAAAAGAGTCCCAGAGTTGTCGTCAGCTACTTTAAAAAGTAGTTGAATTGTAATATTCTATTACTTTCAAAAGTAAAAGAAAATACGAATTAATTAGTCATTATTGACAAATTAATTGTACAATGAATGTAATAGATTTTTTTCTTGATGAAAGTCATGTAATTTATAGCAAATCGATTATTTTATAGTAATTCAATTACTTCATATTCATACAATTACTTTATATTCAATATTTTATGTTAGTTCAATTACTGAGAGATAATACAACATAAATAAAAGAAATGGAACGGAGGGTATTATAGATGTTTATTCACGTGAAACATTATAAAAAAATCGTATCTTAAATTTGTGAAATAGTTACATTTTTAGTAGACTTAATGGAATTTTACTTTAAAATTTGTATACATTCTGATCATTATTATTATAATATTATTCTACATTTAGTTTATTTTTGGAATGGTAAAAAGGTTGTTTAAAACTGTTTCAGACAGGCAATTTCAAATGTAGTAAAACAACAATTTTCCAATAATCTAGATAATATTTATGATAAATTTACCAGCAAGAACAATTCAATTACATTAAAGTAGTAGTATCTTAGTGGTTCATACTCTGCAAAAGTAATTCAGTTACGCAGAAAGAATTAGCTACCACCAGTTACTTTCTTTTTAGTTCTTGAAAATAAGTTACAGTTACGTAATTAATTCAAAGTAATTAAAAAGTAACAAACCTACCAGTGGTTAGGAATAACACCTCTCTTAGATACTTATAATATTAACAATATTACAATTTTAAATAAAATTTTTATAATATTACCAGAAATCAAAAATAAAAAACAAATCCCTCAAATGAACAATAAACAATACGAAATATTAAAAACACATGTTTCGATTGACTAATAATTATTAGTAGTTTTAGGAATATTATATATGGCCATTCTGCAGCCTATAACATTGTTAATATATATACCTTAATCCAAGAAAATTTCATTAATAGGAATTTTCGGAAAGATTCGTTTTGCTAAATCGAGGCAAACTAGTGCAAAGCTTTTTTCATACCCTTCTCTGACGTCTGCGAAGACTGCGGCTTGGTTGTCATTAAGAACCTGCACATAAATAAAAAATTGTCAGAATAGGGCTAATTAAAAAATTTAAAAAGTAAAATCATGGAATAATGAAAAATAATTTACATGACAACGGGTTTTACTTTATTTTGTGTTTGTTTTATATAATTTTGTTATAGTTCTATATTTTATACATCATTTATTAAACAAAAAAAAAAAGATTCGTTGTGCCAGGGAGCAATATTTGTGAAGAATTTATAATCAAATAATTCATGTATTCATTGATTTTATTTAGAGTGGCTGGAAACCCTAGTTATCACCTTTACAAAAAGAACTTAGTTCAGTGCAATCTAAATATAATATGAATGGTTAGTTTCTCAAGCGATGTCAGTCAGCCATACATAACTTAGGTATTGTGCTGAACAGTAGATTATCTTCCTGAGACTATGTTGCAAAGGTTACGGCGCGAGGCAGATAGTTTTAAACACTTGAGTTCTATCACACTTAATGCTGCAGACTTTGTAGAATATGACACGCTAAAATTTTTTTTAATAGTTTTGTGAGATTGAGGATGGAATACCCAGTGGTTGTTTGGTGTCCTTTTTAACACATTTATTCGAAGTATTTAGAAAATTCAAAAACGTTTTTTAAAATATGAAAGTTTTAAACTTGATAGAGTATATCCTGAAATAGGTTATCCTCACGAAAGTCTCTTCATTAGATTTGGATGTCTAGTGGAAAGTCTAGAGGCAATTACAAATTATAGTTTGACATAAAATAATATTTAACAAAATTGATGCAGACAAAATTCTGAAGTCGCTGTCCTTTCAGGTGACTAGATCTACGGCACGCAATTTACTAACTTTTAATATGCCAATGTCAAAAAATTTTCAAATTTGCGAGAAATATAACCGAATGTAGAATTAACTCGATATTTTTGAACTGGCGGGTGGCTACAATAAAACGAATGCAGTTAAAATCAAATTAGCTCTTAGGCTACAGAACATTGATCGACAAAAGTCAAAAGTCCTGACAAATTTCGTCAAAAGACAATAGACTTGCTTTGATCATTGTAGAATGCGGAGAATGCCAGAACGGGCACAACCTTTGTTCCTTTGGCAAATTTGAGCAAACTTTGCTCTCCTCTTTGCAAACTACTTCTTGAACCAACAAGATTTGAAATTAAAATCAAATTAGCTCTTAGGCTACTTCGCCTAACTGATCAGACCCAAGACGTCGAAAGCTGCAAACTCCCACCTTTTAACATAACGCTTAAGGTGAAACCTTGCGAAGGGTAATCTCCAAGGAAAGCAAAGCACTAATAACCAAAATTCGCAAAGCTGAGAATTCGCAAAATTTCTGCGTTTCAGCCGCGTTTCCGGAACTTGCGCGCTTATCAAGGGAAGCCAGATTCTCTAAAAATCTGTTATTTTTGTTAGCTTGTTTCGACTTCGGTTCGTCTCTTCAGTCAGGGATGTAAAACCCTGAGACAAGTTGGAATTTTCATTTTCTGAGAAGTTGATCTACAGAACATTGATCGACAAAAGTCAAAAGTCCTGACAAATTTCGTCAGAAGACAAAAGACCTGCTTTGATCATTGTAGAATGCGGAGAATGCCAGAACGGGTACAACCTTTGTTCCTTTGGCAAATTTGAGCAAACTTTGCTCTCCTCATTGCAAACTACTTCTTGAACCAACAAGATTTAAAATTGAAATCAAATTAGGTCTTAGGCTACTTCGCCTAACTGATGAGACCCAAGAGGTCGAAAGTTGCAAACTCCCACCTTTTAACATAACGGTTAAGGTGAAACCTTGAGAAGGGTAATCTCCAAGGAAAGCAAAGCACTAATAACTAAAATTCGCAAAGCTGAGAATTCGCAAAATTTCTGCTTTTCAGCCGCGTTTCGGGAACTTGGGCGCTAACCAAGGGAAGCCAGATTCTCTAAAAATCTGCTATTTTTGTTAGCTTGTTTCGACTTCGGTTCGTCTCTTCAGTCAGAGATGTAAAACCCTGAGACAAGTTGGAATTTTCATTTTCTGAGAAGTTGATCTACAGAACATTGATCGACAAAAGTCAAAAGTCCTGACAAATTTCGTCAAAAGACAAAAGACCTGCTTTGATCATTGTAGAATGCGGAGAATGCCAGAACGGGTACAACCTTTGTTCCTTTGGCAAATTTGAGCAAACTTTGCTCTGCTCTTTGCAAACTACTTCTTGAACCAACAAGATTTAAAATTAAATCAAATTAGGTCTTAGGCTACTTCGCCTAACTGATCAGACCCAAGAAGTCGAAAGTTGCAAACTCCCACCTTTTAACATAACGCTTAAGGTGAAACCTTGCGAAGGGTAATCTCCAAGGAAAGCAAAGCACTAATAACCAAAATTGGCAAAGCTGAGAATTCGCAAAATTTCTGCTTTCAGCCGCGTTTCGGGAACTTGGGCGCTAACCAAGGGAAGCCAGATTCTCTAAAAATCTGCTATTTTTGTTAGCTTGTTTCGACTTCGGTTCGTCTCTTTAGTCAGGGATGTAAAACCCTGAGACAAGTTGGAATTTTCATTTTCTGAGAAGTTGATCTACAGAACATTGATCGACAAAAGTCAAAAGTCCTGACAAATTTCGTCAAAAGACAAAAGACCTGCTTTGATCATTGTAGAATGCGGAGAATGCCAGAACGGGTACAACCTTTGTTCCTTTGGCAAATTTGAGCAAACTTTGCTCTCCTCTTGCAAACTACTTCTTGAACCAACAAGATTTAAAATTGAAATCAAATTAGGTCTTAGGCTACTTCGCCTAACTGATGAGACCCAAGAGGTCGAAAGTTGCAAACTCCCACCTTTTAACATAACGGTTAAGGTGAAACCTTGAGAAGGGTAATCTCCAAGGAAAGCAAAGCACTAATAACTAAAATTCGCAAAGCTGAGAATTCGCAAAATTTCTGCTTTTCAGCCGCGTTTCGGGAACTTGGGCGCTAACCAAGGGAAGCCAGATTCTCTAAAAATCTGCTATTTTTGTTAGCTTGTTTCGACTTCGGTTCGTCTCTTCAGTCAGGGATGTAAAACCCTGAGACAAGTTGGAATTTTCATTTTCTGAGAAGTTGATCTACAGAACATTGATCGACAAAAGTCAAAAGTCCTGACAAATTTCGTCAAAAGACAAAAGACCTGCTTTGATCATTGTAGAATGCGGAGAATGCCAAAACGGGTACAACCTTTGTTCCTTTGGCAAATTTGAGCAAACTTTGCTCTGCTCTTTGCAAACTACTTCTTGAACCAACAAGATTTAAAATTAAAATCAAATTAGCTCTTAGGCTACTTCGCCTAACTGATCAGACCCAAGAAGTCGAAAGTTGCAAACTCCCACCTTTTAACATAACGCTTAAGGTGAAACCTTGCAAAGGGTAATCTCCAAGGAAAGCAAAGCACTAATAACCAAAATTGGCAAAGCTGAGAATTCGCAAAATTTCTGCGTTTCAGCCGCGTTTCGGGAACTTGTGCGCTTACCAAGGGAAGCCAGATTCTCTAAAAATCTGTTATTTTTGTTAGCTTGTTTCGACTTCGGTTCGTCTCTTCAGTCAGGGATGTAAAACCCTGAGACAAGTTGGAATTTTCATTTTCTGAAAAGTTGATCTACAGAACATTGATCGACAAAAGTCAAAAGTCCTGACAAATTTCGTCAAAAGACAAAAGACCTGCTTTGATCATTGTAGAATGCGGAGAATGCCAGAACGGGTACAACCTTTGTTCCTTTGGCAAATTTGAGCAAACTTTGCTCTCCTCATTGCAAACTACTTCTTGAACCAACAAGATTTAAAATTGAAATCAAATTAGGTCTTAGGCTACTTCGCCTAACTGATGAGACCCAAGAGGTCGAAAGTTGCAAACTCCCACCTTTTAACATAACGGTTAAGGTGAAACCTTGAGAAGGGTAATCTCCAAGGAAAGCAAAGCACTAATAACCAAAATTCGCAAAGCTGAGAATTCGCAAAATTTCTGCGTTTCAGCCGCGTTTCGGGAACTTGTGAGCTTACCAAGGAAAGCCAGATTCTCTAAAAATCTGTTGTTTGTTTCGACTTCAGTTCGTCTCTTCAGTCAGGGATGTAAAACCCTGAGACAAGTTGGAATTTTCATTTTCTGAGAAGTTGATCTATAGAACATTGATCGGCAAAAGTCAAAAGTCCTGACAAATTTCGTCAAAAGAATGCAGTTGTAAAATAAGCTATTATTTTGATTTTAATTATGTTTATTACATTATGTGATTTCGTATTCTGCAATTGGACTACTGTAGAATGCGATAAATCAGTAAATGAATTCGTAACACAGTAACCAAATTTCTTGTCGAAAAACAGCGCGTCGCGTCATCCAGGTTGTCAGAATATAGAAGAAAGAATACAGATGAAAAATCAGATTTCTCTAAACTGAGTAGTTATTCAAATGTAAGGCTGAATTACAAGTAAAACCTACTCAAATTATTTGTCTTTCTTTTACTTTTCGAGAAGTGTATCGCTTTGTTTCCTTAAAATTTAATATAAATCATTATTTGTGAGCATAATCAATAAAAATTTAAGGAGATAACACTCGATTAAATTAATTAAATAATCATCTTAAATTAAATAATGCGCTACCACAAATATACGAAGTTAGTATAATACACAAATGATTACGCTACAACATTCTGATACAACTTAACAGATCAATATACTTTTGTTCAGCAGTTGTATTATTTTTAGAGGAACCAAGAAACATAGAGATTACTAAATCTTGGTGGCGGCCCGTAGCTCCGTGGCGTAGTATTTGCTAGCGGTGCAGAAGGAGTCTCAGGTTCCAATCCCGGCAGGTCGGTATACTTATTTAAAGTCGGTGCGATTTGTAATGGCATAGTCGGCAATAAAATGCTAGACAGAATAAAAGATATTGTACATCTTGCTTCCACTTATACTTCAACAGATGTTTTTCCGCCTTAAATATCGATCTGATCAATGTAAAACAGCCGTCATTAACGATCTCAACATTTTAGACCATTTTCTGGGAAATTAATCTGCTTACTTCGCAGCCAATTGATGATTTCTCCTTTTCTTGTCGATTCATTTGGTACACTTTCACTAAGTCTAGAATGATATCGTGCATTATCCATAATGATTAAAGACAGCCTTTCGAGCTTCGGCAGCAGTTTTTCTCTCAGCCATTTTTCAAAGAGTTCTGCGTTCATATTATCGTGATAGTCATAACTCTTGTTTTTTGTGGAGAAGATAAGCTCACTCCCATCTATAAATCCATTGCTATTGCCAGCGTGAACGATGATGCATCTTTTTCCAGAGGCTGCTTTTTTGTTCCATACAGATCGAGGATTTTCATCGTGCCAAGTCCGTATGCTGCTTCCATGTTGGTGAATCCATGTTTCGTCTAAAAACACAACGTCTAGGGGAGCGTCAGAAGTCATATTGGCAACATACTCTCTCAAAAACTGAACTCGTTTTGATGATATTTCTGGTTTCTCCATGATGTATCTTCTTCCATTGTCAATTTTGTATTTGAACCCTCATTGTTTCATAATTAAACCAAGTGTCGATCTGCTGCAGCTTAAAATTTGTTTTGATTCTAGCTGTTTACGTATCATATCTAAAGTAACATGTTTTCCTTCTACAATTAGGTCATAAATAACTTTTCGGATCTCACTTTTCTCGGACTCTCTCAAGTCTCTGGTCTTTGGAGCTCTTCTTATCCTCGTATGCTCTTTTTTAGCACCATCAATGCCTTACTTAGTTTTAGTGCCTCGGATGTACACTTAATCACAGACAAACTTGTCAATGAGTTTTCTTATTTATTTTGGAAATAATCAAGAACATTTAGTACTAACTTCCGACTTTGACCATTCAATACTTCTGAAGGTATTTCGAATTTTTATTTGTAATATCTCTATCGACAAATAATCACAAATAACAAACAAATTCAAATGCAACCCTGTTTTATAGTGGAAACTCCTGTCATTAGCGGCTAATTGGTGCTATCTCTGTCGAGTGTACGATTCCGGGGCGTAATAGACAAAGGTAGAACACTGGCAGATAATTGGATGGGATTTGCCATTCTTAGCATACGAGTAAAAACAAGTACAATAGTTAGGCACCTTCTCTCTCAGTTTTATGACCGACTATGCCATTACAAATCGTACCGACTTTATTAAGGGGTAAAATCACTTTGACCTTTTCAAAATTTCAATTTTTTTTTGGTCAAAGTACTCTTTATATATATATATATATATATATATATATATATATATATATATATATATATATATATATATATATATGTAAATGATATTCTATTGGTTATAAAACGATATCGAAAGTGAAAGGGCAATTTTCGCGCTATACCATAGAAGTAGAGCGTACATCAGCGCGCCAATATTCTGCCTAAGGTAACTTACCTTATGAGTCTTGACCTTTTCTACCTGTCAGCAGATGGCGTGTATGCTGTTTACAGTTAAAATAATTTGAAGGAAGAGTCAACGGCTATCACCGTTACTTGAGTATCAACGCTGTAGCTGCGTGTTCGAACGTTCTGTTAACTGTTTTTTAGTTTTTACTGTATTTAGATTAAATTATAATAAACTGTGAGTGATAAAATATCTGTGTACAGGGTGGTCCAGCAATATTATGATTTTATCCTCTCTGGGGTATCACCAGGAGTATTGTCCTGAGTTTGGACCTCGAAAAACTTGTGCTCTTTTGTCTATAAACAATTGAAGTTTTCAAAACACGTTTTTTGAGCTTAAAATGTGAATAACTCCAGTTGTATCAGTCGGATCGAGACAAACAAAAGACTAAATTCTACGTAATGAACCTTTGAACAAATCCTCGTTAGTTTTAAATCGCTCAAATGTGTACATAACCTGCAAAATTGAAAAACAGGCAAAAATCTGTTTTTTTTTCATTTTTTTGTACAGCTCGACTAAGTGAACCGATTAGCTTGAAACTTTCAGAAAATATTCCTTTTATTATACTAAAAATACCCTGAAATTTTGTACAAAAATATTGAACCCAGTGAACACAATTGAATTTGTTATTTAAAATGTGAATTGCCCGCCATTTTATGCTATTTAGTCCAAAACGGATCTTTTTTTTTCAAAATTTAGGTCTCGACGTCAGCTTTCCGATGCCATTAAAACAATTTTTTTTAGAGTCATTTTAACCGTTTTCTTATATCTGTTTATTAATCAATTTTTTCAAAATGACCGAAAAAATGCATTTGTTTTTATTTGATTAATAAACAAATGTAAAAAAAAACAGTTAAAATGACTCCATATTTTTTTATTTTTTTAATGACATCAGAAAGCTGGCGTCAAGACTTAAATTTAAAAAAAATATCCATTTTGGACCAATTGTGCCCACTGGATTCAACATATTTGAACAAAAATTTCAGGGTATTTTTGTTACAACAAAAGGCATATTTTCTGAAAGTTTCAAGCCGATCGGTTCACTTAATCGGCCTGTACATTAAAATTTATCAGTTAGTTTAGTTGAAACTCAACTATCTTTATCCTGGGTACGACTTCTATTCCCGATTTAGGCGTAACTTTGGAGTCTGTCTTTTTGTCAGAAGCAACCTCTCTTGCCAACGAGAAGACGCTCTGGAGCTCCCAAACTTTGATGTTATGTGGTTAAAAATAACGGCTCAACAAACCACAAGGTTCATCTGTATCCTCTATCGACCTCCAAGTGATACTAATTTTAGAACACTTTTCGCTTCTCTTGCAGACACCATCGATCCTTTACAAATTAACTATTCAAATTCCTAAATGGCCATCCTGGGCGATTTTAATGTCCATAACATCAACTGGCTTAAATATTCAAATACTACCGACGAAAAACGTCGTGAAGCTGAATTATTCTCAATTAGTTGTGGCTTAACTCAGCTTACTGATGAACCAACACGGATCCCTGATCGAGAAGGGGAGTTCGCCAGTCTTCTTGATCTGTTTTTTAACCAACAATCCGGAGATTTACACGGTCATCGTAAATCCGCCGTTAGGTTCTTCCGACCATAAACTGCTTTCGACATCGAGTATCCTACCAATCAGAGACAGAGAGGCGCCTAAACCGCGCAAGATTTGGCACTACAGATCTGCTAAATGGAAAGATCTTTTCGAACTTTCCCTTGGTTAGATGTTTATTTTCGATCTAACGACCCATCTTACTGCACCAGGGAGGTTTCCCATGTTATTTTGGCTGGTATGGAAGCTTACATTCCACATATTAGGTAGGTAGGCAAATTTCTAACTTTTCTTTTCTCGATTATCTGCTGAAGTATAAATATATTTATCTACACACGATCTTCAGGCTCGAAAGCCACTCCGCTCTTCCATGTCTTGGCATTCCAACTCTACTCTATTTTTTAATACTCGGCCGTACAACCTTCACATTGCACTGGTTACACTGATACCTCTATAGTTCTTGCACGATCTTTTATCTTATTTTTTGTAGATTGAACTGATATATGCACAATTTCAGTCCTCTGCTATCATCACCCCTTCCACTAAGCATTTGTTAAAAAGTTCTGTTGTTCTTTCGTGTAATATATCTGGTTCATATTTAATCAGTTCAATAGGAATGTTCCCGGGCCGTGCACATTATCCATTTTTTGACTTTCTTAGGGCTCCTTTTACCTCTTCTACCGATATTTTTTCCATTCAGGTTAGTTCAGGTTAGGCTGCTTAAGACTTTATTTTCCTTTCTAATACTTTTAATAGTTTTCCATGCCTCTGCTATTTTGTCCAGCCTATATACCTATCTACCTCTTCACATTTCGTTTATCATCTCTCTGTTTCTCTGCTTTATATCGCATATATTTTATGGTCCTCTGCATTTTTGTGTCTGTAGCCATCTTCTGTATGCTGTCTTTTTGTTTTCTACTAACTCTTTTATTCTCTCCGACCACCATTCTGGTTGTTGCTGATACCCTAGAGCTTCCTCTGCTTTTATGATTCATTATCCAAATATTAGTCGGTTTTTTTCAATTTTGTAGGTTATGTACACATTTGAGAGACTTAAAACTAAGAGGATTTGTTGGAAATTTCATTACGAAGAGTTTAATTTTTTCGCCTCGATCCGGAGTTATTCTCATTTTAAGCTCAAGAAACGCCTTTTGAAAACTTCAGTTATTTATAAACAAAAGAGTACAAGGTTTTCGACGTCCAGAACTCAGGATAATATTCCTGATGATACCACAGAGAGAATAAAATCATAATATTGCTGTATCTAAACTGTGCAATTTTAAATGCTTTTTTTACTGCACTATAAGGATATAAAAAAAGGGTAAAATCCCTACTCAGGAAGGGAGATGAACAGTAAAAAAAATACCTTATTAATATTGTCCCCAAGGTCTTTCTGTCCATTAAATAGATTGTCAAACTTGAAAATGACCTTTTCTGGGTTCAAGCTAGACGTGTAATTGATAGGTATCCAGTAAATTTTACCATTTCTTTCTGTTTCTTTCAGTGTTAAGACGTGGTCTACTTTCATGTTAACTAAAATAAAATATTTTTGAAATTTTTTTAGTGTAGGGCTCCAAAAATTAATGATGTTCGGAAATAAATAGCATTTTTTTTTTCAATTTCACTTACCCATGGTGATATTGGCTTTTCCTTCTCCAACAATAGGTAATAAAAGAACTTGTCCTTTCATTGAGTAGTCGCCTTCAAGTCTTAATTCTGGATTTATAGAAGATGACTTTACCTGTTTGTTTTCATAATCAAGCCTATAATAATAAAATTTTTTGTTAACCCGAAAGCAATTATTTAGTAGAATCGAACTTATTTTTATAATTTGAATAATTTTCCAGAAAGTAGAAATTACTTAAGATTTTTTATAGTTAACCTATTTTTTTAACAGTTAGTTATAAAAATATTGCAATTAACAATATTATACTAATAAAATAGATAGAATTTTAATTAAATTATATAGCTTAGTGAGTTATTTAATTAATGATAAATGAGAAACAGATAGTTTAATGCGAAGTAGCAATAGGGACAAACTAATACAATAAGTATGTTCCACGCAGGAAAGACAGCTAATATAATACAAGAGATGAAGAGTCTGCAAATCGATTTGCTTGCCTGTAGTGAAGTCCGATGGTCTGGAAACGGACAGTGCCATGTAGATGAACATTGGATATACTACGCAGGAAATAATTCTCCACAACATCCAAACGGAGTAGCATTTATCGTCGGCAAACGCTTGCAAACTGCAATTATCGAGTTTCTGCCAATATCAGAGAGAATCGCAATAATGAAAATAAATAGCAAGTCATGTACAACGAATGCAATAGTATGTCACGCTCCAACAACAGAAAGCAACGAAGAAGATATTGAACTCTTTTATGAAGATCAAAGGAAAGCGCTAACCAATACTAAGAGGAACGAAATCACATTAATTCTAGGAGATTTTAATGCCAAAGTTGGAAGGGGGCGGATAAGAATAGAGTGGGAGAATTTGAATAAGGCGAGAGACTTATTCAATTTTGCAAAGACATACAGTTTCCAATTATGAACACTCAATTTCAGTTGCCACCGTGGAGATTATATACGTGGAAAGCACCAGAATATAGTAAAGACAAAACAATCAGGAACCAAATAGACTATATTTTGGTTAATATCAGATTTAGAAACATGTGCAAAAGCGAATCCTGGTGAGACTTTTTTTTTTATGGATCTAGCACACGCGCTGCAGGGAAGTCCCTAAAGCGCTCCAGGAGCGGCACGAGTGCGGAAAAAGCGATTCACGTTGTTCTTGAATCGCTGTAAATTGTACTCGGTGGGAAACACAGCGCTGGGCAAATTATTCCAAAGGGATGACGTTCTCCATATAAAAGATTGCTTGAAAAGCGTTGTACGCGGAGTAACAAGCTGAACCTCATACGGATGCGAAGCACCAGCGCGACGTGTATTTCTAACATGCACCGCTTTGGGAGGCTCAAACAACCGCAACAAAACAGAGCAAAACAGAAAAACCGGTCAAGTGCATGTTGAACTTGCGTAATTAGTGTTCCGTACGTTGATTGCTTTTAAAATAAAAAATTTTGTAACGGAAGTATAAAATGATCAGTGACTTCACAAAACACACCCCAAATGAGTTTTCAACAAAGTTTATTTCCAATCTTCACTGAAAATTGATGACCTTGAAGTTTCTGTTTTTTTTTATATACCAGATAAATTATTACAGGTAATGCACTCGTGATAATTTTCGTTCAATCTACACCCCGTGGAGAATATTCCAGATATTTTTCAAAATTTTTTGATAAGTATTTTTCGAGATAAGGCAGGTGGACAGCGATTTTGAACTAAACTGAACTAACCTGAACTAACCTGAACTAACCCCTTAAGTCAAAATTTAACTTTCAAAACTACATGGCTCTGATGAGGCCGTCAATTCCTATATTATTACCAAATTTCAACTTTCTATGACAAATAGTTTCGGAGAAAATCGGGTGTGACAGACGGACAGACGGACAGACGGACAGACGGGCAGACGGACAGACGGACAGACGGACAGACGGACAGACGGACAGACGGATAGATGGACAGACAGACGGACAGACACCGAAGTGATCTTATAAGTGTTCGTACGGAACACTAAAAATGATGTTACAAAATTAAGAAATGATGACGTTAGGCAGGTAGTTTAAAATGACATTAATGAAAAATGTGCAACAACTGCTAACCTGAACTAACCTGAACAACAATGGAATAATTTAAAAGAGGCCATAACATCCACAGACAGATATCAAAAAACGAATATATGGATGACAAACGAAATACTTCAGTTAATAGAAGAGAGAAGAATACACAAAAATAGAGATGAAGATTTATATTGGGAGCTTAACATGAAAATCAAAGAAGCTAAAGAAGAATGGCTAGCACGGAAGTGTTCAGAGATAGAGAAACTTGAAAAAAACACGATACAATGAATTTACATAAAAAAGTTAAAAAAGCGACTGGAATTATAAAGACAACACAGAAGGGAAAGTTAACAGACGACTCCGGAAAGGTTGTATAGAAGGTGGAAGACAAGAATAAAGAATGGGAAAGGTATATTAAAAATTTGTTTGCGGATGAACAAAGGATAGAACCTACAATGAAGATACATTTTTACCCATAACTAAAGACGAAACTAAAAAGGCGATACAACGCCTCAAAGACGGTAAATCCACTAGACCGGATGGCATTCACGGAGAAATTTTGAAACTTATTTAAGATGAATATTTGGATCCCCTAGTCAATGTTTTCAACTTTATATGCAACACTGGACAAATTCCAAAAGACTGGTTGGTCTCAACATTTGTTCCTATACCTAAAAAGTGCAACGCAAAAAGCTGCTCTGAACATAGGACCGTCAGCCTGTTGTATCATGTCTTGAAAGTATTTTTAAGGGTTATTCACGAAAGGATACACAGCAAGGTTGAAGAACATATAGGCAATACTCAATTTGGATTTAGGAGTGGTCTCGGAACAAGGGATGCGCTCTTTGGTATTCAGGTGTTGATTCAGCGAGCGCGAGACGTGAATTGCGCTGTCTACGCCTGCTCCATAGATTTCGAAAAAGCTTTCGACAGAGTAAAACATAACAAACTTATGTCCATCTTAGAGAATATCGGAATAGACCCTACAGAATGACAAATAATCAGAAATCTATACTGGCATCAGAAGGCATTCATAAAAGTCGAGAATCAAGTGTCAGAGGAGATCGAAATACAACAAGGTGTGAGGCAGGGATGTGTATTGTCTCCAATTTTATTCAATGTATACTCGGAAAAAATGTTTGATGATGCTTTTGAAGAAATAAATGCAGGTTTAATGGTCAACGGCGTTTGAGTTAACAATTTGCGTTACGCGGTTCGATACTCTGTTACTCTCAGAGAATGCGGAAGGACTGCAAGAACTTATTGATGGTGTAATCAAGACTGGCAGAGAATATGATCTTATTGTGAATGCCATAAAGACCAAAACGATGATAATAAGCAAGAACAGGAACGTGGATACATAATTCTGTGTGGAAGACATCCTACTTCAACTGAATGAGGAATGGTACCACTCAAGAGAAGTTAAGATACGGATTGAGAAAGCACGAAGTTTTTTTTACCGAATGAAAAAAGTATTATGTAATATCTTCCTCAACTTACAACTTCGATTACGCGTTTTGCGATGCTATGTCCTTTCTGCGCTTTATTATGGTGCAGAAGCGTGGACATTGACGGACAATACCACTAAGCGCCTGGAGTCTTTCCAGCTTTAGTGTTACTGACGGTTCTAAGGAAAGCGCTATGATGACGTATGGATTAGAAACCGCAACATTAACGGTGAAAACAGCTAATAAGCTTCAAACTACCCAGAGTGTGCTATAGAATGAATTATACGGGAAACAACGCTTAGAGATCACTTGCGTAACGAGGAAATACGTCTACAAACCAAGGTCGAAGATGTCATAAAGAGTGTAGTAATTCTAAAATAGACTTGGGTAGAATACGTCGCTAGAGAACAGGCGAATAAGAAGTGGACGAAACACTTAATACAGTGGAGACCTAGAAGACACAGAAGAAGTGTAGGAAGATCACCAAAAAGATGGATCGATCACATGAAACAACAGTCGGTAGGAACTGGCACCATATAGCCAAGAATAGAGTGGAGTGGAAAAGGCAGGAGGAGGCTTACATCAAGAAGTGGATGGCAAAGGGCTGCTGAAAGAAGAAGAAGAAGCGATAGGGACAATTGCAGTAAATGGTGAGGTATATAAAACATTTATCGATCTAATGAAAGCTTATGATAATGTATCAAAAAATGAACTTTCGGAGGCACGCACCTATCATGTATATTTTTAACGACGATCTACGACCAATCAACGTGTCCTTTTTAGAGAAATAGAACTGTAGCTTTGGTGAAGTAAGTATTTTAATTACGATACAACGCGTATTTAATTTTGTTGACGATCAGGTAGTAGCTGACGGAATTTATGTTAATAAGATTGTATAAGGAATACAATAAAAGTTGTTAACTAGATTGAAAGATAGATAGATAGATGCATATACTGTAAGCAGATTGATTCAATGTGTATAGCACTTAGGTCTCTTAAAAGCCTCTTTTACCACTGCTTTACGTTAGGGTAGTATGAGGATAATATATCTGGGTATGAATATCTTGTATCCATAGCGAGCAAAGCTTCCCGAAAACTGAAAATACTATTTCGAACTAGAAAGCTTTACACTCCACCATAACTGTTAATTCTCCCATGCTTAAGGCGCTGCTCACTAAAATACATTGCATTTATTGAATTCTATTCTATTGAAGACCCCGAACTCTCCAGCAACCTGAATTCATTGCAACATCGAAGAACGGTTGGCGATTTAAGTCAATTCTACAAATATTTTCATCGGAAGCGTCCGATGGATGTAACCCGCTTAATTCCTCCCAGAGCGGTGCATGCTAGGAATACATGTCACCCTAACACTTCGCATCCGTATGAGATTTAGTTTTTCACTCCTCGTTCAACTCTTTTCAATCAGTCTTTTATATGGAGAACCTCATCCCTTGGGAATGATTTGCCCAGGACTGTGTGTCCCACCGGATACAATTTACAGCGATTCAAGATCAACGTGAATATAGCTTTTTCCGCACGAATGCTATGCTAATAAAAAAATTATTGGGGATGCCAGGCCAGTGCATTTTACTTGTGCAATTGCAGGGCGAGATACAATTAGATGAAGAGCTACCTTCTCCTCCATAAAGCACAATCTGCGATCTGGATCGTTTCTGAAAGCGATGCAAGTTAAGTGCGTCAGTATCTTGTAAGAAGCCTTGTCACCATATTCATGATTCTAGTCTTTAATTTTAGCAAAGATCGGGTATATTCAGAATTAGATTTTCTCATAAGGCTCGTAGACTCTCTCATGTCAGATATTTCGGTTCAGTATTTGACGTACTGATCGTTTAGGTCGCTAGACTAGTTAGACATTGTATAGGACATCTCACTTTGACGGGAAAAAATGAAACACTTATTATGTATTATTACCACTATATTGCACAATTTTGCGACTGCAGTTTCGACCTATGCGGTCATTATCAAGCTTATATACTAAACTGGGTTACACAGACAAGTCATACTAAAATTAAACTTACTTTAACCACCAGTTAAACCACCTAAGTTTAATTTTAGTATGACTTGTATTTGTAACTCAGTTTAGTACATAAGCTGCATAATGACCGCATAGGTCGAAACTGCAGTCGCAAAATTGTGCAATATAGTGGTAATAATACATAATAAGTGTTTCATTTCTTTTCGTCAAAATGATAAATTACCACATAGTAACGGCCACGACAATTAATTATTTGACATCTCACTTCCCTGAACAGCAGTGTACGAAAGTATCTAGACGAGAAACAGGTTGTTTCTATCCGGTATATTAGGAAGCAAGCCTTTACATGCGTTTGCCAGTTGGAAGATCACCCTAGCCTGAAGAAATCTATACCATCCGCCACGTTAGGTTCGTTTTCATCATCTTCCAGCCATACATTTGAAGTTACATTGGATTAAAACTTTAACCTAAAAGAATCCGATAACTTAAAGTATTTGGTACGCATTGATGACAGAAATGATTCATGAAAACAAGAAATAAGACAAATAATTTAATATACCAGAGGAGTTGATCAGGCAATAAACCCAATTTTGTGAGATAAAACATATTACTGGTAAACAGGATAACTTTTGGAAAAGCTGATCTGAAAACGATACTGGAAGTGATTTATGGGCAACAAAGAAGGATGAAAATGTCAAACTAATGAAAGAAGTACAGGTATATCAAGAACAGAAATAGTACAAAGTAAATAGATTAAAAACAGAATGAAAAAGACAGAAATAGTCATGGACAGAGGAGAATTAAAAGAACTTAAGTAGTTTAGTCACCTGTTAAGATGATGGATTTAAGATGACCAAAAAAGATAGATATTTAAATGAACGCCACTAGTTAGACGAAAAAGAGGACGTTAACGTAAAATCTGGAATAATAACATTCCTACAGCAATGACGAGAGGAAACTTGAACCAAGAAACTGTTTATAATAGAGAGGTTTGGAGAAGCAGGTGAGTGGAGAGCATATATTTTTTTCAAATCTATTGATTAAGGATAATTGGCTATTTTTGTGACATATTCTGTATAATTTCTCTCTCTGGTGGATTTACTTAATTTTTTGGAAATTTTTAAGTCCTGTGCCATTTTAATGTGATGAAGGAACACACAAGCGGGCTGGCCGAGAAGAAAGTTTGCAAATGGTTAGTTTGAACTCCATATGCATTGAATAATACATGCCAATCATTTATTAAAAATAAGCTTTCATTGGACACCCCACTCGATAATCTTGTAAAAAATATTTTATTTCACTTTCGATTTCATCCCCCAAAACTAATCCGTTAAGTCATAATTTAACTTTTAAAACGACAAAGTTCTGATGGGACCATCAATTCTTATATTAGTGTCAACATTCTATCTCAAATAGTTTCAGAGAAAATCGGGTGTGACAGACAGACAGACGGACAAACACCGAAATGATCTTATAAGTGTTTCGTACAGAACAGTAAAAATGAGCAATGTATAGACAGCTCCAGTTCCGACACTATGACGTGCATAGAAAATTAAAGAGATCAATACGTAGTAAAGACTGTAACCCCACGTCGATAACATTTTGTAAATTTTACTCTTTATGTCCCATAATCCTACTGTTGGTCCGCACAGAAACTCAACAATAGAAAATAAAATACAGACCAACTATAATTGCTTAAATCATGTACTTCAATCAATTTACTCTCACATCACTTTGATAAAGCGTTTGGATTGACAATTTACTCGGTAAATGAGTTTTTATTTAGGTTTATGGATTATTGTTTAAGGACGTGGCCATTGCCACTTGAAGACTTTCAGTGATGTCGCTTTCTTTTCATCGACACGTAAAGTCAAAGGAAAAAAAAAAGAGGTTACAGGGTGTGTAATGAAATGAATGTTAAGTGACTAGCTACGTGCATCAACATATTTAATCAATATGCGATATAATTTCGTTATCAATCAACTCATTGTCTTTGGTACCATAAAAACTGATCAACATTGTATTTACTTCTGACCTCTCATTATCCATTCAACATTCTAGCATCTACGAGCATACGTCATTTACCTATTCTCTTCTGGTCATAGGAGGAAGTAGTCATGAGCAATAACACCAAAGTAGAAATCTAATGCTGAATATTGCCTTGTGTTTGGTTTTGCTTCGTATATAAATAGAGGACTCCCATATCTTCTTTCCCAATTCACTATGAAGGTTTAACGAAAACCTTAATAGAGTTAGCTCAATTAGTAGATGCACCTTCACATTTCTGGGACTCCATGAATGATTAAGCTGTTTCAAGATAGCTAATCTCTGCTTTCTTGGAAAAAACAAGCTGATCTAAACCTGGTTTCTATTTTGAAAAAGGTTAAGATCGTTTCAATATACAAGAAAAGACAATTCTAGTATAAATGGATACCCAAATGTCAGCATAAAAATTTCTTTCTGATCTGGTTGTTCATGACGCTTTCAAGATCGTCCGCAAAATTCGAGATCGAATATGACAGACTTCCAACGAGCCCTGTACAATTTTTTAAAGTAGACACTGACCCGAAAAATTGATTTTACTGTTACTATCAGAGGTTCTTGAGAAATTTCGTGTTGTCTGATGGGTAAAAAATAAGGCAGTAGCCATCAGAGCTTTGAAAATTCTTTCTAATATTAGGAAGTACGTAAGCAATACTGAGAGAGTGAAAATAGAACTAGCATAGCTTGTTATTCCCCAATGTGGGAGCTATGATAACTCATCAAATATTGAACAACACAATTTATCACCGGGAACAACCGTTTTAAAGAAGGCCGAGTTCTTTCAAAAATTTAAAATGTTGGGCATAGTTGATTTTGAAATATCTAATTCATCTTCAAGCAATTAAGATTAGCGCTATGATATCAATCCAGTTGTTGGGATGGATATACCATTTGATGCGTTTCAGTTAAACTTTTACGAAGTTTTATACAAGAGTCAATAGCAACTCTACATTTGCTAAAACATACTTTCACTCGTACCACTATAAATAGGCTTTTAATGAAATTAATGTAATGAAATAGATGACGTAATACTACAGAAAGTTACCGCTCCGAAAAATAAATAGGGTGGTGATAGTGGTAACCTTTTCTTCTATATTTGAAAATTAGATTTAGTTTTAGATGTTGGAGAACTGGTAATCAGGAATAACGTACCAAACTAGAGCTACCATGAAAATTGGTGGACAATTTGCTTACTTACTCTCCTTTTAACATTTTGACGTTACTAATCCCATATAGCTTCACGTTTTTAAAGTGTTGTGCCACATTGACTGGACCTTTTCCTTCTCCAATGTACATTTCGGAAATGTCCAATGGGTCGAAAGTCGCTAGTCCCAGTTCTGGGACGGCTGAAAGAGGCAAAAAGTTGATGATAGATTTTTTAAAATATGTCAGGAAATCGTCGTAGCTGACGCGAATCTAGATAATTCAAACTTATACTAGGTTAGTTCAGGTCAAAGTAAAGATTTTTCACAAGAAATTTCACAAGTCTAATGAGGTAGTTTCAAGTTATTTCGAATTGTTCATGCGCACCTAAAATTTCGCCTGATTAAAATCCGAATGTCATTGACCAGTATGGTTTAAAATTAGTAGGACGATCAATAGAAAAAAGTTAATAGTTAAAAAATAAAATATCTCTCCAAAAAGGATAGCAATAATGCATTGAAGCATCATTTTTATACCTTTGTACTTCTAGCATGCCTTGGTTTTTGTCTCCAGTGATTTCCTCTCAAATTAGATCATAAAGGTCAAATAACTTTTTGGCAGAGACCTGTCCCGCAGCTGTTCGGACCATCTAGATGCCATTCAACAGATCGGAGACAAAAAATATCAGCTCTATACAAACTACTACAAGGCAATAACATCTATTATAATAAATTCCAAAGACAAAATCTACTTGGAAAACCAGGTTGTTAGACAAATTAACTGAACAATATCGGCCAGAGAGGACGAGAATAAATCGGCTATCAAAAATGAACAAACCACGTCTCCTGTTTTCAACATCAACCTCAAAAAAGTCAGAAAAAAGATATTAATAGCTGCACATAGATAATTAACAGAGAAAATTACAAAATAAACTTGAACCCACTAAATTTACCTAACATGTGGGAAACGACAATTAAAAAACAAATACATCCATCCACGGAGAGAACACAAATGGTAAGAACTCAAAATACTGAAGCGACGATTAAGATAAAGGAGCCAATAAAGACCGATCGGAATCATTATATCCTCTGACAGAAATGTAAAACACACCTGGTAGAAAAATAGTATGGTTTAAAATTGGTAGGACTATCAATAGAAAAAAGTTAAATAGTTAAAAAATAAAGTCTCCCTCCAAAAAGGATAGCAATAATGCATTGAAGCATCATTTTTTTACCTTTGTATTTCTAACATGCCTTGGTTATTGTCTCCAATGCTTTCCTCTCAAATTAGGTCATAAAGATCGAATAACTTTTCGGTAGAGACCTGTCCCGCAGCTGTTTAGACCATCTAGATGCCAATCAACAGATCGGAGACAAAAAATATCAGCTCTATACAAACTACTACAAGGCAATAACATATATTATAATAAATTCCAAAGACAAAATCTACTTGGAAAACCAGGTTGTTAGACAAATTAACTGAACAATATCGGCTAGAGAGGACGAGAATAAATCGGCTATCAAAAATGAACAAACCACGTCTCCTGTTTTCAACACCAACCTCAAACAAGTCACAAAAAAGATATTAATAGCTGCAAATAGATAATTAACAGAGAAAATTACAAAATAAACTTGAGCCTACTAAATTTACTTAAAATGTAGGAAACGACAATTAAAAAACAAATACATCTGTCCACGGAGAGACCACAAATGGTAAGAACTCAAAATACTGAAGCGACGATTAAGATAAAGGAGCCAATAAAGACCGATCGGGATCATCATATCCTCTGACAGAAATGTAAAACACACCTGGTAGAAAAATAGTCTCTCTATAAGTTACTTAACTCCGACTATTTGCCGTTGCAAAGTTCTAGGCTCCTTTAAAACTTGATAGAAAAAAACTCTATTTTGGTGAAACTAAAAACATCTAAAACTGATATGCAGATTTAAAGGCCATAAAAACGCAAATGGGAAAGTTTAGTAACATTTAAACTTTTAATTGTTGTGACTGTTACTTGATGGAAATTCATAACGAATGTAATAAAATACTGATTTTGTCAAATTTCCACTTTATTTAGTTTCACTGAAACTGTATGACGCGTTTCGCTATACTATAGCTTCGTCTGATACAAAATCATATTTGAATATTAGTGTTGTTACATTTATACAAATACCCTAAGGTTGATAGATAATAAAATTAATACTATATGCTAATGAATATTGCTGGGAAATCCATTCTGAATATTAATTGTATAATTGTGGAGTTAACATGGGCCAGACAGGTATCTTTTTGTTCGTTTAAGATTATGTTTGAATTTTTGATTCTATTTATTTCTAAATTTTCTAATAGGTTTAATTTTACGCTTTTGTTTTGTATTTGTAGAATTTTAAATTTATCGTCGAAAAGATGATTTGATTCTGTTAAATGATTACTGTACGCTGAGTCAGTTTTGTTTTTTAAATAGCTTCTTTTATGTTCTGAAATCCGAGTTTCGAATGAGCGACCTGTCTGACCTATGTAACTTTTATGACAAGAACCACAATTCAACTGATACACTCCAGATTTTTTTGATCTATTTTGTTTTCCCTTTGCGTTTTTTTAATGAATTTTCGTAACGAGTTGTTTGTTCTAAAAGCTATGTTGATATTATATTTGTTTAAGTGGTTTTTAATTTTCTCTGACGTGTTACCAAAATAGGTTAAAACATTATATTTTTTCCCTGTGTTTTCTTTCTTGTGGTATAGTAAAGAAATAGCTTTATTTTTTAATTTTTTGTTTAGAATTGAGTCTATGGGGTCAGGAGAATATCCGTTGTTAACAGCAATTTGTTTTATTAGATTTATTTCTTTATTAAAATCATCTACAGATAAGGGGACCCTTACAAGTCTATGCAACATACTATGGTAAGCTGCCAATTTGTGTTGTAGGGGGTGAGCTGATTTTATATTTATTGTAGTATCCGTATGTGAGGGTTTGTGAAAAATACAGAATTTGTGTTTGTTTTAATATCTGGTTATCGTTAAGTCAAAACAATTAATTTTATTGTCGACTTCTAGTTCCATAGTGAATTTAATATTTTTATGTATTGAGTTTATATAGTTAAAAATATTGTCAAGTTGACGCTCTGTATCATTAAAACAAGCAAAGATGTCGTCTACATATCGGTACCAATACAAAAATGATTTGCTAAATTCTTGTCGATGTATTTGTTTTTCTAGGTTATCCATGAATATTTCTGCTAAAAGCGGGCTAAGTAGACTACCCATTATGAGACCCTCAGAACTATTATAAAACGTATTATTAAAGTAAAAATAATTTTGATTGAGGCTCGTGTTTAATAAATTTCGTATGTCTTGTTGTATAACGATATTAACTTTATTTTTCATTAGGAATGCTTTTATGATTTTTACTGTTTCATCCGGGGGTATGCTAGGGAAAAGGTTTTGGGCGTCAAATGATACTAGTTTTGAATTATCTGGTAGAAAGACGTTGGGCGAAGATAATGTTCGTTTTAATGATATCTATGAGAAATTTTGAGAGTTTGTAAGCTGGGGCCGAAATGTAGGAGGCTACAGGTCTAATAGGATGATTTTATTTATGTAATTTGACTAATGAATAAAGTAGAGGGGTCTGATGATTCATGACTGTTATTTTTGAGATTTGGTTGCCTGATATGATGCTAGAAGCTTTACCTAACGCTGTTCTAATATCTTTCTTAAATTTTTCTGTCGGATCTTTTAGTAATATTTAGAAATTTCCTTTCTTAATAAATTCTAATGTTTTGTCTATATATTTTTGTTGATCTATAGCGACTACTGTGTTACCCTTATCTGCTTTTGTGAAAATAATATTATTATTTTTAGCCTTGTTTTGTATTGATCTAGCTACATTTGTTTCATTATCTAAATTTGGTTGGTGCGCAGATATTATAAAAAAGGGATTTTTTAGCAGAATCAAATCATCTTTTTGACTATAAATTTAAAATTCTACACATACAAAACAAAGGCGTAAAATTAAACCTATTAGAAAATTTAGAAATAAATAGAATCAAAAATTCAGACATAATCTTAAACGAACAAAAAGATACCTCTCTTGCCCATGGTAACTCCCCTTTACTCAATTTATACAATTAATATTCAGAATGGATTTCCCAGCAATATTCATTAGCATATAGTATTAATTTTATTACCTATCTACCTTAGGGTATTTGTATAAATGTAACAACACTAATATTCAAATATCATTTTGTATCAGACGAAGCTATAATATAGCGAAGCGCGTCATACAGTTTCAGTGAAACTAAATAAAGTGGAAATTTGACAAAATGAGTCTTTTATTACATTCGTAACATTTAAACTGTAGCAATGAAAATTGCAGTCTTCGAAAAAATATTATAAAATTTTCGTATTTGTATATATTTTTTTCAAAACGTTTTTAGGGCTTTTTCTTTATGCATTTCTGGTGTTACTGACAGTTGAGGGGGACTGAAGAGGTGGTCCCTTTGTCCTGGGATGATTGCAAAATGGTTTCAACCGTTTAATAGCCTAATTGTTACATTTTTATTTACTCCCTCTGTTCAAAAAGAGACCGAACCGAAACAATATTCTACTCATGCATATATCCGCAGACAGTAGGAAGTTGTTCAACTTAACAAAGACCTAGAAGTAATTATATCTTCGGGTCATAGTAACCAAGTAGAATTTAACGTTACAAAAACTCAGGTGGCAGTTTTTTCTAAAAAAGTTAAAGTTGCTGAACCCGACATAATTATATCAGAGCACTCGGGCATAAACATGTTGCAAACAGAACAAAGAGAACTTCTCAAAAGTTGGGAATATTATTTCGAACTAGAAAGCTTTTCTGTACAAAGCTCAAATTCGACCAACGATGGAATATTGCCCCCATGTTTGGAGCCCTGCTCCCAATGATACACCACTTTTGTTGGATTCTATTCAGAACAGAGCCATTCGCCTTATTGGAGATCCAAAGCTGACCAGCAACCTTGATTCCATGATACATCGAAGATCGGTTAGCGTCTTGAGTGTATTTTTATGGAAAATGTTTGATGGTTGTAGTCCGCTTAATTTCTCTCAGAGTCGTACATGATAGAGATACATGTCGCGCTAATACTTCACATCCATATAATAATAATAATAATAAAATGTCTTTATTGTATTTAAATGGTAAGATTACAATTGGCGGAGTTGAAGTTACACTTCCTATCTCAACCATGAAATGCGAATACATATTGTATACAGCAACATTTAGTAACTAGTATTGCCTATAAAATACAAAATATAATAATCAATACACAATATACTATAATGATAGAAGTTAATATTAATACTGTGGGTGGCTAAGGGTATGGCTACTGCTATATATGTAACATTAGAGAGGTTGGTTGCATATAAAATACAAAATATAGTAATCAATTCACAATGTTCCACTATGATAGAAGTTAATATTAATATTGTGGGTGGCTAAAGGTATGGCTACTCTTATATATGTAACATTAGAGAGGTCGGTTGAGGTGACCATTGTACGAGCTGCTGGAGGAAGGAGTCAGCACAAGCTATGAACAATGGTTTTCACTGCTCTTTTAAACCTGTGACCTGACGCATCCCTCAGATCAACAGGCACTTTATTGTACAATTTAGCTATTTGGTAACTGAAAGAACGCTCATACATTGAAGTCAAGTGCATGGGCGAAATCAAGGTGAATTTATGCCTCAGATCCAGGTTATGTGCATCGTATCTAAATTTAATTTTGCTATATAAGTAGCCAGGACACTTATTACAAATAATCCTATTGTATAGTACCAAACTGTGTAGCACCCGTCTTTCATTCATTCTGAACCACTTTATGTTACGCAATTTTGCACTAACACCCCTCTCACGGCCTCGAATACCGCCAATAAAACGCATGCACGAATTCTGCATAAGTTGGATCCTCTTAGCGTCACAGTCTAAAAGGCAGGGCCCGTACACCACATCACAGTAGTTAAAGTGCGACAGAACAATGGAGTCACACAACATCTTTCTAAGATTCTCGGTAAGAAGAGCGCGCTGATAGAAAATTAATTTAAGGTTAGTGAATGCTCTTTTAATAGATAAATTTATATGTTCCATGAATCTCAGATCGGAGTCCATTACTAGGCCCAAGTTTTTGGCATCAGTACATGCACTTAGCACTACATTATTCAAGCTAATTTGTAGTAGATTCTGGTGCCGATGCGATGTGAAATATTAGCGAAAGCAATTGGGCGAGCTGATTGTTTAAATTATTTTTTGGTGTTGATATTGGCAATTTTCATTAATCCTGAGTCAGTAATTGTATAACAAACTTTTTTAAATATTTCTGATTCTATGGCAGGTCAAAATCTTTTCTATTTAACTGCGGGCAACAAAATTTTAAGTTAATATTCAGGATGAGTATTCAGAAATCGAATGAGTTTTAAATAAATTAAAATGCGTTTTTCCTCCTCATTTGCGTTGTAATTAGTTGTAGTACAGTCATTAAATAGTTGAATTATTAATTTTTTTGTTACGTGTTCAAATATTGTAATAGTGGGTAATTAAATACTAAAGATCAAGGTTAGTTTAATTCGCTATTACATTGTAGCTAAGAGTGCCTGGAGATTTATATTATTTGGAAACAATTTTAACATGTTCATTACAAAATTATTTTCAAGTTTATAATTTTGAAACTGGCTTCAACCACTTGTGTCCTTGCTACAAACAATATTTTTGCTCCATTTAAAGAAGAATTTAAGCTGATTTAATTAAAATAAAGGATGTGCACAATGCTAATTATGATGCCGAATGGAATGAAACTATGTCAATAGGACCCCAGAATAAAATAGCTATTTGGAAGAAAAAACAACAGAGAGACGAAGACCTAATAATGTATGATATCTACTCGTAATACTTAATGGAAGAAAGGGGAATGTTGCACTCTAGCAAAAATATAAGTAAATATTAGGTAAATAAATTAATTCTCGGCCCTAGAATCTATTTAAATTGGAATTTTTATGTATCATCTTTCAGTGTTAAAACAAGGTAAAATGGAAAAACAACATTTGAGGCCCTGCTTCCTTCTAACATTTCAACTTGACAGTAAGCCGACTGAGGGATGCCAGTGGTTTGACAAGGGAAATTTTAGTCTTCGAGAAGCCCTGGCGAACCAAAAGCCTTGCTAAACTCAACTGGAACTTTTGAATATATTTAGAGTGACCCGGCAAGTTACTTCTCGTCGTCTACAGAAGCAACGCATTAGGTAGATTCCTTATGAGCTACACTAAAAAAAACTTTGATTTGGAGTGGAAAATTCTCTCCCCTGCGACGTATTTTTCAGGCATGACCCTGCCAGATTTCCACATATTCCAATCCCTCCAAGACAACCATGCTGACTTCTAGTTGAAGTCAGCTGGATAGGTCGAATGAATCCACCGTCTCGGAAAAACTGTCATTTTTCCAATCTGAAATTCGACAGTTTTCTGAGAGATTGCAAAACAGTATCGAAAACAAAAGAAATTACGTCAGAGATTGAGTTTGTATTACAGATGGTCAAGTAACAACGTGTCAACTATAACTTATAGTCGGGAAAAGAAATTCCTGTTATGTATATATATATATATATATATATATATATATATATATATATATATATATATATATATATATATATATACATATATATATATATATATATATATATATATATATATATATATATATATATATATATATATATATATATATATATATATATATATATATATATATATATATATATATATATATATATATATATATATATATATATATATATACAGTCGACACTCTATATAGTGAAAGACCAAAATGTTAACCGAAATTTCACTATAGAGAGTTTTTCACTATATAGAGTTTCACTATAAACAGTGTCGACTGTATATATATATATATATATATATATATATATATATATATATATATATATATATATATATAGATAGATATATATATATATATATATATATATATATATATATATATATATATATATATATATATATATATATATATATATATATGTATATATATATATATATATATATATATATATATATATATATATATATATATTTATATATATATAACATATATATATATATATATATATATATATATATATATATATATATATATATATATATATAATATATATATATATATATATATATATATATATATATATATATATATATATATATATATTTTATATATATAATATATATATATATATATATATATATATATATATATATATATATATATATATATATATATATATATATATATATATATATATATATATATATATATATATATATATATATATATATATATATATATAGAGAGAGAGAGAGAGAGAGAGAGAGAGAGACATGGGGCGATCCAAAAGTTTCCGGAGTTTCCTATATAATAGGAACGTAAAATAGTATCGGCCCGTGCGGATAGATGGCAGAAATTACATTCCTAACAAAGCTGTGTGTGATGTTTGAATTTGTTAGCTCATTCAGATTGGTGTGTACGCAGATTTGCGTAAAAAAGCAGCGCATGAGTCTGTGTAATTTTGTGTGATATTCGGGAAAACTACCACTGAAACGTATAAAATGATTTGTCAATAATTCGGGGACGAAGCTCTGAATTGTATGCAAATTTTCGAGTTCTTTTCCAAATTTAAAGCCGGTTTAACTTCGGTGGAAGACGACAAGCGTTTCGGAAGATCTTTGACTACAACTACATTTGAAATCATCGCCAAAGTTCAACAAATCGTTCGTGAATATCATCATTGGGTAATTCTGAGAATCTCTAATGAACTTTCTGTTAGTAAGAAGATAGTAAAAGTTTTTGAGCGAGTAGAGTTTCCTCCCATCACGTCAATGCAGAATTCTTTGGGTACGTAACAGTTCTTGACGAAGAATTCAATGACTGTCATCCGCAACCCCATTATTTGTCGGATTTGGCACCCTGCGACTTCAGGCTATTTCCCCATATGAAGACGAAGTTAAAGGATCCCTGTTTCGAGACGGTAGAGGAGACAGAACACGAATCGCAGACGCTGAGGTCAGCCACAGCACCGTCATTTCAAGAAATATTTGACCAGTGGTACTAGTACATTCGAATGCAAGGAAACTACTTTGAAGGTGACGAGAATCATAAAGTCTAAAAACAACTGCTTTGGATTTTATAGTGTTCGTCGTAGAAGGTTAATATGGTGTTGTGTTTTATGTTCTATTAAAACTATAGGTTCTTTTTGAAGAGAAAATAGCTTGGTACTAAGATGATTATTTAATACTACCAATATATTAAAAATGAATAAAAAATATAGTGTTTATCTAATTATAGTGTTTATCTTATTTTCATAGAAAGTTGAACTTAATACAACTATTTTTCCCACATTAGAATGTTTCCAGCTTTTTCAAAGGTGAGCAATCCGCTTTGCATAATCCTATTCTTTTTACACTTAATAATTGAAAAAAAAAATGTGGGTTAATTCATCCGACTTCAATAGACAAGTTAGCATCATCAATGATTTAGTTTGAACCCTACCCTTCATATGTATATTGGAATACTACATGTTTGGAAATTCTGTTCGCTGAAAAATGAGTAAAATCTACTTACGTTTGTTCATAGAACGTATAACGAACTCCATGTTTTTCCTTAAACATTCACTCAGGTTTTTGGTGTCAGATCGTTTACATGTTCCCCAGGTGCTAGCTAGAAAAAAATAGAAATTAAGATATATATATATATATATATATATATATATATATATATATATATATATATATATATATATATATATAAGAACAAAAAAAACAATTTTTTTATCAATAATATTATATACAATATCTAAAACACAATATGTAACTAAAATAATAATAAATGATGAATTTTCTTGATTTTCAATATCATAGGAATTTTTCTTGATTGTAATTATTTTTAGTCAAAGGTAATAGGAGTTGAAGAAGGGAAGTAGAGTGTCAGAGAAATTGTTTCGTATATATGGTGGTATATGTCCTTTTCGAGATTGTTGAAACAGCGGGATTTGAAAAAATTGTTGTTCCTTTACTATTTTTAATTATTTATTGTTAGACATATAAGAAATTAAGGAGGTGCGGCAGGAGGTTAGAAGGGTTACTTCATATATATTATATTTTTTTCGTTTCTTAACTGTCTTGACAGGTTCAATATGATTAGAAATCATCAATAGGGCTTTCGTAAACATAGATAAATAGGAGATCTTCTAACATATGTAACAAATATTTGGAACAACGCAATTAAACACTGTGTAGAATCTCGAGCGGTTGCTCTTGATATATCCAAGGCATTCGATCGTGTTTGGCACGATGGATTGTTGACTAAGCTACGCTCTTCTGGTATATCTGAAAAGTTCTGTTTATGGCTCTCAAGTCTCCTCAAAGAGAGTTTCTTTTTAACAACTTCACTATCAACACCGGTGTTCCGCAGGGTTTCATACTGTCTCTTATTCTCTTTCTCATTTACATTAACGATCTGCTGGAAAAGGCCGGAAATCCAATCTAAAGCTTAGCAGATGACAGTAGGCTTATCTTATCATTCACTTTGAAAGCTCGAAGATCGGCTACTCATGCAAATATCTGCAGACAGCAGGAGGTCGTTCAACTTAACGAAGACCTGAAGGAAATTCTATCTTGGAGTGGGAGTAATCAAGTAGAATTGAACGCTACAAAAAGCTAAGCGGCATTTTTTTCTAAAAATTTAACGTTGCTAAACCCGACATAGTTATGTCGGGGTACTCCATTCCTCTAACATCGTCACTCAATTTGCTGGGCGTTAATTTGAGAGCAAATATCTCTTAGCAGGAACATGTTGCAAGCATAGCAAGGAGAGCTTCTCAATGGCTGGAAGTATTATTTCGAACTATAAAGCTACGCAGTCCTCATCTTCGAATTTTCGAGAATACGATCGGTCAGGTTCTTACTTGACCGACTGTACATATGGAACCGAGACACTAACACTAACTAAAAAATCGTTAAATTAAATAAAGGTAGCTCTTCATATTACTCAGAGATAAAATTCCCAATGCTGTTATAATCATTCGAACAAAAGTAACCGATGCAGTGAACCGAATAAGGAGACTAAAGTAGAACTGGACAGGTCACGTAGCGAGGACTCGGGAGAATAGATAGACGAAAAGCGTGCTGGAATGGAAACCCCGACAAGAAATCTATAGACATAGAGGAATACACTCACAAGACGGTCTGAGGATTTGTAACAAGCTGCCGGAAACTGAATTCAATCAGCTCCAGACCCAAACAGCTGGATTAGAATGAGGGAGGCCTATGTCCATCAGTGGACGTTGCAGGCTACGTGTGGAAGAGGACAAAGAGTTTTTAAACCTTTTGCTATAGAAACTTTTACCAATAAATTAATTATTATAATATTTTTTACTTTAAGGGGTTTACTTACACCTGCAAAAAGTATGTATATTTAAAAAATTTTTTTTAAAGATTATTAAGTGAATAATGCAAAAGAGTGGCGATTATATATTTTTATTGTACTTTAAATTATAAGAAAAATTTTTTTTTTAATATATTTTAAATGTCAACATTACTTTTATCAGGTTAAATGGACCACTGATGAAAACTATAGCGCCTCCTTGTCTGCAGGATAACTTCACAAAAAATAATCCAGTCTGTAAAAATAAAAACCGGTCAAGTGCAAGTTGAACTTGCACAATTAGTGTTCCGTACGTAGATTGTTTTTAAAATAAAAATTTTTGTTAGGGTGGTATAAAATGATCAGTGACTTCACAAAACACACCCCAAATGAGTTTTCAACAAAGTTTGTTTCCAATCTTTACTGAAAACTGGCGACTTTGAAATTTTGTTTTTTTTATATACCAAATAAATTAGTAAAGGTAATGCACTCGTGATAATTTTCGTTCAATCTATACCCCGTGGAGAATATTCCAGAATTTTTTCAAAATTTTTTGATCAGTACTTTTCGAGATAAGGTAGGGGACAACGATTTTTTTAAAGTAATACGAAGAAAAGTGTGCGCAAGTATTACATTTTATATATATATATATATATATATATATATATATACATATATATATATATGTATATATATATATATATATATATATATATATATATATATATATATATATATGTATATATATATATATATATATATATATATATATATATATATATATATATATATATATATATATATATATATATACATATATATATATATATATATATATATATATATATATATATATATATATATATATATATATATTTTCCTCGTGTTTTCACAAGCTTTCATTTGACACCACACTCGATGACCTAGTAAAAAAAAAAATTTTTCATTTCCGATTTCACCCCTCAAAACGAACCCCTTAAGTCAAAATTTATGTTACGGTGGTATAAAATGATCAGTTACTTCACAAAAAACACCCCAAATGAGTTTTCAACAAAGTTTGTTTCCAACCTTTACTGAAATCTGATGACCTTGAAATTTTTGTTTTTTTTATGTACCATATAAATTATTAAAGGTAATGCACTCGTGATTAATTTTCGTTCAATCTACACCCCGTGGAGAATATTCCAGAATTTTTTCGAAATTTTTTGGTAAGTACTTTTCGAGATAAGGCCCGGGACAGCGATTTTTCGCGAATTTTTAAAAATAATACAAAGAAAAGTGCGCGCAAGTATAATATTATATAAATATTTTTTACTCGTGTTTTCACAAGCTTTCATTTGACACCACACTCGATGACCTAGTAAAAAAAAATTTTTTTTCACTTCCGACTTCACCCCCCAAAACTAACCCCTTAAGTCAAAATTTAATTCTCAAAACTACATGGCTTTGATGAGGCCATGAATTCCTATATTATTACCAAATTTCACCTTTCTATGTCAAGTAGTTTCGGAGAAAAAATCGGGTGTGACAGACAGACAGACAGACAGACAGACAGACACCGAAGTGATCTTATAAGTGTTCCGTACGGAACACTAAAAATTAAACTTGGAAAAATAATGTCGTAGTTAAAAATTGTCAAAAAAAAAATTACAGTGTGTCAAACTATAGTATGCAATTTTCGTGTTGTTTAATTATTTATAAAAAAATTAAAAAACTTCTGGCAATTTTGTAGAAAAAGTGATTATTAAGATCTAAAAAAAAAATTAAAAAAATATTAAATATTGACTTAGTAACATTGCAGATATTATCTGAAAACAGGTAGTGGTCCTAACCTGACGCCAGGTCACATTTAATGATAGTGGAATGAAATTTTCTTTTTTTTTTTATTTTGGAATAATTCTTAGATGTATGGAGAATAAAAATCCATAAAAAAATCAATTTTTTGGAAAATTCGAGGTGTATGTAATTATTATGAACTAAGGCAGAAAAGAGACAGTATTGTTACAGAACTGGAGGATTTTCTCGTCATGCAAGATACCATTTTTTGGCCTATCATGCAAACATCTATTATTAATAAATATTGCAGACATTAACAGACAGTATAAGCTGAAACTTCGCGAAATAACTGATATATAAAGTCCTATTAAAAAACGAAAAGTAATTAGTTTTAAAATAATTCTCGAAAGTTCTAATAATGAAAAAGAATTATACAGGGAAAATTAAAATCATAGGTGGTGACGTTTTTCGCTTTTGCAAATTCTTCCTACAGTTTATTTAAATATGACGAACTATGGCTCGTCAGCTGCTTCGTAATACATTGTTGATTCTATCTGCCTAGCTACGAAGAAAACCTTGCAGAGCTTAAGAAAAAATTTATATATATATATATATATATATATATATATATATATATATATATATATATATATATATAAATATATATATATATATATATATATATATATATATATATATATATATATATATACATGTAGTAGTGGTTTTTCGGGTATCCCGTGTTAGCTTAAAGTCCCTTGATGGACGGTTTTGCTGACGTTTCGATGGAATCTCATCCATCTTTTTCAAAGCGTTGATCACTGGTCGGTGTCTTGGCGTTGAATGTCGAGACTGGCTCCGAGGGTGTGTTCGGGGAGTGGCTCTATTGGTTGGACGGATAGGGCCAATAGAGGCTTTGGCTGCGCGTTGTCGGTCCTGTGGTTCTTTGTAATGTTTGTGCTGGTGAAGTAACATATGGTTGAATTATTGTTTCTCTTGGTTGGACTTGGTACTGGGATAGAATATGTTTCCAAGAGTTCGGTAAACGTTGGCTTTCATCCCGATTATTTAAGTTGTATATATATATATACAACTTACATATATACTATATATATATATATATATATATATATATATATATATATATATATATATATATATATATATATATCTATATATATATATATATATATATATATATATATATATATACATATAGTAGTGGTTTTTCGGGTATCCCGTGTTAGCTTAAAGTCCCTTGATGGACTGTTTCGCTGACGTTTCGATGGAATCTCATCCATCTTTTTCAAAGCGTTGATCACTGGTCGGTGTCTTGGCGTTGAATGTCGAGACTGGCTCCGAGGGTGCCGGTTTTATGTGCTCGGGGCGTGGCTCTATTGGTTGGACGGATCTGGCCAATAGAGGCTCGGCTTTGGCTGCGCGTTCTCGGTCCTGTGGTTCTTTGTAATGTTTGTGTTGGTGAAGTAACATATGGTTGAATTATTGTTTCTCTTGGTTGGACTTGGTACTGGGATAGAATATGTTTCCAAGAGTGCGGTAAACGTTGGCTATCATCCCGATTATTTAAGTTGTAGGGTCTCTTTTCTATTTCTATGCTTCTTTTATTACCCTAGTGGACAGGTTATCGCTTTTTTGTAGGGTTCTGGTTTTGTCAAAATCGATTTTGTGGCCGTTATTGTGTGCATGTTGTGCTAGAGAAGAGGTGGTGGATTTTTGTTTTACGGCGTTTTTGTGCTCGTCTCTTCTGGCGCTAATTTTCCTGTTTGTTTGGCCTATGTATGAAAGACCGCAGTCCTGACACGGAATTTCATATACACCTTGATCTTTTGGTGTAGGTAAAATATATTTAATTTTTTGATTCGTTGTGTAAATGGTCTCAGTTTGCTGTTTTCCTAGAAGTCTTCCTATTTTGTCTGTGATGCATTTTATATATGGGAGAAATGCTTTTGTAGTATATGTCTTTCTTTCCGGTTTGTGTTGTTTATTTAGGGCCCGCCGGATCGTGTTTTGACTGTATCCATTTGAAAGTAAAACGTTTCGATGGAGCTTGGTTTCTTGTTGCAAATGTTCCTTGTCTGTTAGGGTTTTTGATCGGTGAGCTAAGGATTTGGCAACGGAGAAGAGTTGGGCCGGGTGATGATGTAAGCTGGCATTTAAGTATTTGTTTGTATGTGTCGGTTTTCTATATACTGAGTGAGACAAAGAACCATCTGATTTTCTTTGAAGCAAGACATCTAGGAATGGTGGTTATTCTGCTACTTCTCTTTCCATTGTAAATTTAATGTTTGGATATACAGTAATACCCCGCTTTACGCGAGGGATACGTTCCGAAAAAAATCGCGTTAACTGAAATTCGCGTATATCGAGGTTTATGATTAAACATAGTCAAAATTTAATACAAAAAAAATACAAATCATTTTAATCAATCACTTTAATTCTAAGAACACTTTATGCAATACATACTCTTATTTTTTACGGAAAAATACATCTATTGTCTTTTGGGTAACGTTTTGTTTACGTTCTTGTAAAATACGTTCATAACACCCAACACTGTTTTTAATTGTTTGACACACGGTCAAGACACGGTCATCATTATTGTCTATACTCTGCAATATGTCCAAACCTGAATAAATTTTTGAAAGTGCATTTTGTATTTCCCCTGAAGATAAAACTTTCTCTTCTACTTGTTCTTCCTCATCGTAGATAGGATTATTCTGTAACTCGATCAGATCTTCATTGCTAATAGGATCGTCGTGCGTTGCTACAAGTTCTACGAGATCTTCTACCGTGACATCTTCAAGTTCAGACCCCTCAATCATTGCAGCAATGTCTTCAAGCACTTGTCTCTGCATCTGGACAATTCTTCTAGGTGCTTCCACTACATCTGGCCAAAGATTACGCCACACCCCATTCATACAACTCATTTTAACTTCCTTCCAAGCCTCTTCTATGTTGTGAATAGACTTCATAATGTTGTATGACTTCCACCACTCTCGCATAGACTGTCTTCCTTCCCCGTCAGTTTCATGAATTAGTTGGCTAAAAGTGCGGCGATGGTAATAAGCTTTGAAGTTTGCTATTGCTCCCTGGTCCATAGGTTGTAATATTGACGTAGTGTTTGGTGGAAGGAACTTTACGTACACTTTTAAGTCTCTGGGCGTATCAAGTGAGGTTGGATGTCCTGGGGCATTGTCTAAGAGTAATATAACTTTAGGTTCAAGCCCATTTCTGTCACAGTATGATTTGACTGATGGGCAAAAACTATTAGAATACCATTCTTGAAAAATTTCCCGTGTAACCCACGCCTTTCTGTTTGATCGCCACACAACTGGTAGACTTGTCTTGTCTGTGCCTCGCATTGCACGGGGTGTTTCTGAATGGTACACTAGTAAAGGTTTCAGTTTGAAATCACCAGTGGCATTACCACCCAGCAGAAGTGTTAGTCGATCTTTCGCAGCTTTGAAACCACTGGCTTGACGTTCTTCCTTAGAAATGAATGTTCGAGATGGCATTTTTTTCCAGTAAAGTGCGGTCTCATCAACATTGAAGATGAGACAAGCAGGAATTTTCTCTCGTCTAACGAAGTCTTGAAACTTGTCTGGAAACTCAGCTGCAGCTTG
>CM032448.1:105906218-106028017 GCA_019049505.1 Pachyrhynchus sulphureomaculatus
CCAGAATTTTTTAAAAATTTGTTGATCAGTACTTTTCGAGATAGGGGGGGACAGCATTTTTTTAAAAATAATATAAAGAGAAGTGTGCGCAAGTATTACATTATTTATTTTTGAACTCCTCTTTTTACAAGCTTCCATTTGACACTCCACTCGATGACCTGGTAAAATAAAATTTTCACCACCAAAATTTAACTTTCAAGACTACACGGCTCTGATGAGACTATCAGTTTCCTATATTAGTATAAAATTTCAACTTTCTATATCAAATAATTTCGGAGAAATTCGTGTGTGATAGACGAACAGACAGACAGACGGGCAGGCACAGGCAGACGGAAAGAGACCGAAGTGATCTTGTAGTGTTCCGTACGAAACACTAAAAACATCTTTTATTTGCGCCTCAAAAAATGACTCTGTAGTGGTTTTCAATTCATCATCGGCAACTAAGGTCTTTCTTCAGATATGTACAGCTTTCGGTAATGACTTGAACTTTGCTAGCCTTGTCGCACAATAGCAGAGTTTTTGTTCTTCATGAATTCGAACGTTTTCTAGCAGATTTGTAATGAAGTGGAATCAACCTTCTACAAAACTGTGAACAAAAGAGTACAGAGAAGATGTTCATGGCAACTAGAATTTGCTGTGGTTAATTATCTGTTTTCATTGATTCTGTTATTCGTGCCAAATTTTGTAAACATTTATCCTTGCCCTCTTTTTAACAAGAATTGTAAATTAATGTTTCTCTTAATTACATATGCTCATAGGGTGAAAGTTATAACTCGGTTAAAAAACCAGAGATTTCGGTAACTGTTTGAACTGTGCTAGCCATGTGGACTCTGCAGTTGTTGCCTATTAACAAAGTTGTGGTTCTCCTTGAAATCAGATATTTTCTCCTTTATTGTTATTTTTTTTATTTCACATTAGCTATTTGCCTAACTAATTAAATACATAATTTGCTTTGGTGATATTTTTATTTACTCTTATTTTAACATCAATTTAGTACCGAAGCACTTGCATTTGATATATCCAAGGTATTCGACCATGTTAGACACGACGGATTGTTGACTCTTATGGTATGTAAAAGGTTTTGTTTATGATTCTCGAGTTTCGTTAGAAAGCGTCCTTTACTAGTGGCAGTGCGCGCAGTTGGAAATAAGTAGAAAAAATGCTAAATTTCAAAACACTTTTAAAAAATATTACTGTTAATTTTTATTGTAGTTTAAATCCCAAAGTTTCTTACTTCGACGAGCCCAAAGTAGCCCGAACCAGAGACCACTGCTAACACACGATTTTTGTATGGAAATGTTCTTGAGAGATAATAAACTCTAAATTGGTTATAACATTTTTCAATGGTTTTTATTCTTCAAGGAACTCGTCAAAATTAAGGACTCATGCAATGAACATGAGTACTTTACCGTATATATTAATATATTACGATTTTTACTTCTATGAAAATGGAAGTATGATGATAGTTTTTGATTTCCTTGAGTTTTAAAGACTAACTCCACTCGCCTCCCAATAACCTGTTTGATTTAAAAAGTAGATGGTATGAGGTTCGATTTCCCGTAAAGAACGCCACCGAATATCATCAAATGCAATTTCATTTGATAGTCCAATAAACAGGGGACAAAAAGTGGTCATTTCAGGAAAAGAAATATGGACATTTTTTCTCAACTGTTTTTTATGTTTTTTGGGGCGTTGAATCCAAATTCCATCTTTGCCACCTCATAAATGTTGTAAGGCTTGAGTAAAGTACAAAAAAACGCTTATAATTTGGAAATTTATCACTCTATGATAAAAGTATCCCTATAGCAGAATAAACTAAAATTTCCAACAAATTATGTGCTATAAGTTTTTTGTCAGGCGAATGGTTTAGCCGCTAGAGCGCTTTGAGGTTTAGTAATAATTCGGACATAGCGCTAAGCCAAGAGCATTCCCCCTTTTCTCACTCGGCGCTGTATTTCACGATATTCTTATTTAAAACAATTTAATTAGTTGATATTTAGTAAAATTATTAGCCTACATTAGTGATCAGAAAATAGAGCACCGAGTGATAAGTGAGGGAGTTGCTCTTGGCTTAGGGCTATGTCCGAAATTTCACTAAATTTAAAATACTCTAGCGGCTAAACCGTTCGCTTCAAAACCTATAGAACATAATTTGTAGGAAATTTAATGTGGTTTATTTTGAGTGAGTTTTCAAATTATAAGCGAAAAACTGAAAAAAGGAGCATTTTTTGGCTGTTATTCTCATTTTACTCAAAGCACACAACATTTACCAGGTAGCAAAGTTGAAAAAAAAACTTTTATATCTTTTTTCCTGATATGACCTCTTTTGGTCCACAGTTTACTGGACTATCAACTGAAATGGCATTCGGTGATATTCAGTGGCGTTCTTTGCAGAAAATCGAACTTCATAGTAGCTAATATCTAAACAAATAAGAGGTTCTTTGGAGGCTAGTGGGGCTAGTCTTTGAAACTCAAGGGAAACAATAAATTTTCATTTTCATGTAAATAAAAATCCGTTATATAATATATACGGTAATGTACTCTTGTTCGCTGCTTGACTTCTTAATTTGGATGAGTTCCTTGAAGAAAAAAAAAAAACCACTGCAAAATGTAATAAGCAATTTAGAGTTCACCATTTCTAAAGAACATGTCCACAGAAAAATCGTGTGTAAGAAGTGGTGTCAGGTTCCTACCGAAATAAAATGTCTGGTTTTGAAATAGTATTATTACTATATTAGTTCATCCTAGCGACACTAAAACAGTTCTATTATGTACGAAAATTCATTAGATATTGCTCTAATTTTGAAATTATCCAGAAATACCAAATTTTATGGGTACTAACATTGAATAAATTGGCAAAGCTTGCATCCAGCTGGTCCTACCAACTTGAAAAGTATTCTATTCGATTCAACATTGGAATTGATACCACAAATAAGTAACTAATATTATTTAACTCGTAAGCTGAAAAGTTTTCGGTCTGACGCATAGATGTCGCCCTTGTCAAAAAATCCATATGATTTTTAGGAAGTACCAACTTTCAAACGATACGTGTCAAAATTTCATGACTTTTCGACGATTAGTTTACAAGTTAGAGTGGTTTTAGTAACGCTACTTTTGACATTTTCAAAGCAATGGGAAAAATCGAATTTCGTGTGTAGATTAAACACATACAGACCAAATGAAGCTGAACTCTCTGGACGCCCAAATGAAGTGGTTGCACCCGAAAACATAAAAAATATCCACAAAATTGTTTTGGATGACCGTAAAGTCAAATTGCGTGAGATAGCTGACACCCTAAAGATAGGCCAAAAACAACAACGTGTTGATGATTCTGAGCGCTGTTTGGGCAATAAAAAGGATTTTTTCATACGATATATGACAATGGATGAAACATGGATCCACCACGACACACCGGAATCAAATCGACAGTGAGATAAATAGACAGCAGCCGGTAAAAAAAACCGCTCGAAGCGACCCAAGACACAAACAGTCGGCTGGGAAGGTTCTGGCTTCCGTATGTATATATCCAACATTTGGAATGCGCTTGGAATAATTTTCATCGACTATGCTGAGAAAGGAAAAACCATCAATAGCGAATATTATATAAAGTTATTGGTGCGTGTGAAGGCAGAAATCGCAAAGAAACGGCCCCAAATGAACAAGAAAAAAGTGCTCTTTCATCAAGACAATAAATCGTGTCACAAGTCAATGGTTACGATGGCAAAATTGCATGAATTGAAGTTCGAATTGCTTCCTCATCCACCGTACTCTCCAGATTTGGCCCCCAGCCACTATTATCTGTTTGCAGACCTCAAAAAAATGCTCGCGTGAAAGAGATCTGGCTCCAATGAAGAATTTATCGCCGAAACTGAGGCCTATTTTGAAGGAAAAGAAAAATCCTACAAGAAAGTTATAGATATGTCAGAAAAGCGACTTATTGTATCGCTCTTGAAGAAGACTATGTTGACGAAGAAAGTCGAGTTTTGCAAAAAAAAAATGTTTTAAGTAGCTAGACCAAAAACATTTCATCCTACGTGTTAAGTACTTCAGGAGGTTTTTTCCATTTTTCTGGCGTTTTACCCTACTGTACGCCGGTGTGTCCCAAGGCTCCATACTGTGTCCTAGTCCCTTCCTCAATTATACTAACTTTGAGCTCTCTAACATCGGCCTTCATGCAAATATCCGCAGACAGCAGGAAATCATTTAACTTAACAAAGACCAGGAAAAAATTCTATCTTAGGGTAACAGTACCCAGGTAGAATTGAACCTTACAAAAACACAGACGACAGTTTTTTGTTTAAAAACGTTAACGTTGTGGAACCCGGCATAGTTATATCGGGACACTCCATTTCTCTAGCATCGTCACTCAAGTTGCTAGGCGTTAACTTGGGAGCAAATGTGTCTTGGTATGATCATGTTGCATGCATAGCAAAGAGAGTCTTTCAAAAACTGGGAATACTATTTTTAGTTAGAAAGCTTTCACACTCCACAACTTCTTAATTTTGTACAAAGCTCAAATTCGACCAACCATGGAATACTGCTCCCATGTTTGCTCATAAAGATACGCTATATATTTTTTTATGGGCCTAGCACACGTGTTACAGGGAAACCCCTAAAGCTCTAGGGGAGCGACACGTGTGCGGAAAAAGTGATTCATGTTTTTTTTTTAAATACTCATAACTAAATTTGCAAAAAAATTTCTCGAAACCAATTTTTTAATTATGGCCAGTTTTTGATTATTTTTCTACCTTTTTGGATAATTTTTAGTAATTTCTTCGACATTTGTAATATCTGAATGAACAAACCAAAGCAATTTATGTTTCTCGATCAACATAATCTGGAATTTGTTGTTTCAAGACCTAAAGGTCGCAAAGTGAATTAACATAGCCATTTTTGGGCCATTACTTGAACATATTTTGACCATTTATCATTATTTTAGCCAGATTTTCAATATGAATTAGAACAAACCAAAGCGATTTATGTTTGAAAAATGGCTATGTTGATTCATTCCCTTGCGACCTTTAGGTCTTGAAACAACAAATTTCAGATTATATTGATCGAGAAACATAAATTGCTTTGGTTTGTTCATTCTAATATTGCAAACTTCAAAAAAATTACTAGAAATTATCCAAAAATGGTAGAAAATTCAAAAATCGGCTTCGAGAGATTTTTTGGTTTAGTTACGAGTATTTAAAAAAAAATTATCCAAATCGGTTGGAAATTAAGACCTATAGATAATCTTGAATGAAAAATTAAATTCCTGGATCACAGTGCCTTGTACAGAATTAACAGTTGCTGTGAAGTGTAAAGCTTTCGTTTTTGTAGGATTCTATTCAGAGGAGAGCTGATCGCCTGATTGGAGACCCAGATCTCACCAGAAACCTCAATACTTTGGAACATCGAAGAACGATTTGCAACTTGAGTCTATTCTGTAAGTATTTTAATGGATGTGACCCGCTTAATTTCTTTTAGAGCGGTGCATGCTATTAATATACATCGCGCTACAATACCAACGTGAATGGCTTTTTGTGCACACGCGTCGCTCAGGTAGCGCTTTAGGCATTTTCTTGCAGCATGTGTGCTACGCATATATATATATATATATATATATATATATATATATATATATATATATATATATATATATATATATATATTTACATATATATACATATATAAATATATATATATATATATATATATATATATATATATATATATATATATATATATATATAAAATAGGTGTTTCGGTTAATAATGTCGATTTTGCTAAGAGGTGGCGTTACTAATACACTTGTTGATATAGACTAATGGCATCTATGGCGTTTTAGAAGGTAAACATATGCCATCAAAAGCCAGTTCGTTATTAATTGTCATTGTGCGAAAAACAAACTTCTTCATAGCTTTGAAAATGTCGTGTTTCGTACCAGAAAAAGTCGTTTTTGTGGGCAAGTTTAATAACCTTCTTTCATTTGAAGAAAACGGCTGCTGAAAGTAATCGATTTTTGGTTGAAGCTTATGGTGAACATGCTCCAACCCAGAAAACTTGGGTAGATCCAGGCCAGCCTTCAACATCACAACCAGTGTGCAACATACAGGGAAAGAAAGCTTTGCTGTGTATTTGGTGGGATATTAGAGGAGCTGTGTTACGAACTGCTGAAACCTGGTGAAACGATTTCTGGCGATCGATACCGACAACAATTGATAAAGTTGAACCGAGCATTGAAGGAAAAATGACCAGAATACGCCCAAAGACACGATAAAGTCATTTTTCAACATGACAATGCACGGCCCCATGTTGCAAAATGTGTTAAAAACTATTTGGAAAACATCCAATGGGACGTCCTACCCCACCCGCCGTATTCACCGGACTTAACCCCTTCAGACTATCACTTCGATCAATGCAGCACGGACTTTCAGAACAACGCTTACATTCTTACGAAGAAGTGAAAATTTGGCTTGATGAATGTTTGGTCTCAAAAGATGAAAAGTACGGAATCCATTCTTTGACAGAAAGATGGATAAAAGTCATAGCGAACGATGGCCAATACTTTGATTATTAAGGTAATTCATTTTGTGATGGAACTAAACGCTTAAATGTTACGAAAAAATCGACAATATTAACCGAAACACCTATTATATATAGCATTTATTGAAAAATCTGTTGTTTTGACGAAACAAAAAAATACATTTCGTCCAAAAGCCATCTTACTTCACCAAAAGGTTAAACATTTTACGACACTGTTGTAAACCAAATAATAAACAATAAAATAGAACATCTTGTGTCTCTGACTGACGTAAGCCGAATATTGACAGCAAACTGCCCTCTACTACCACTCAGGGCAACGGATTTATCCACATACAATCTATGGAGCTTTGTTTATACCTAATGACGTGGCGTATTACACACCATTCTCTTCTTAACACACATAGTTATGTAATTGGGGTGTAGTATGTGTCAAAGAACGGTTTAAGCTTTAAATTAGTCGTTGTATTGGGCAGGATTCATTGTGATCAATAAAATGTTGTCTTTGGAATCTTAAACATATTTATATGTATAATCAATACATTGCTATTGAATAATACGAATTTGATACTGTCATGGAATTTAAAAGCGAAACTCTATAATGTTCTTTCTTTTTTTGTATTCTTGACAGAGGAACCTAGTTCGTTAATTCATTCATTTTATTCATAATACAGACAGTTATTTTGAAAAAATAAGCATTTGGAATTCTGTTGATTTTACTTGTTTTAAAGCAGATATAATTCAATAATTAAATGATTAATTCATAAAGTAACCGATATCAACGTTTTATCAAATGTAACAGAATCGTTGCAAAAAGAGGCGTAGCAGTTAATGTGTCTGCTTTCTACTCCAGCGACCCGAGTTCGTATCTCGGCTCGGAAAATAATATTAAATAACCGGTCAAGTGCAAGTTGAACTTGCGTAATTGGTGTTCTGTACGTTGATTGCTTTTAAAATAAAAAATTTTGTTACGGAGGTATAAAATGATCAGTGACTTCACAAACCACACCCCAAATGAATTTTCAACAAAGTTTGTTTCTAATCTTTACTGAAAACTGATAACCTCCAAATTTTTGTTTTTTTATATACCAGATAAATTATTAAAGGTAATGCATTCGTGATAATTTTCATTCAATCTACACCCCGTGGAGAATATTCCAGAATTTTTCCAAATTTTTTGATCGGTACTTTTCGAGATAAGTGGGAAGGACAGTAATTTTTCGCGATATTTTAAAAATAAAACAAAGAAAAGTGTGAGCAAGTAATACATTATATATATATATATATATATATATATATATATATATATATATATATATATATATATTACTCGTGTTTTCACAAGCTTTCATTTGACACCACACACGATGACCTAGTAAAAAACTTTTTTTTCACTTCCGATTTCAAACCCCCAAAACTAGCTCCTTAAGTCAAAATTTAACTTTCAAAACTACACGGCTCTGATGAGGCCATCAATTCCTATATTATTACCAAATTTCAACTTTCTATGACAAATAGTTTCGAAGAAAATCGGATGTGACAGACAGACGGACAGACGAAGTCATCTTATAAGTGTTCTATACGGAACACTAAAAAAAAAGGTAAAGAAATAATAAAATATAATAAAATAAAATTTATAACGGTCGCCTCTCTCGAGAAGATAATTACAAGCCGCCAGTCGTATTATGCATAGTAACGCCCTCTCACTTTGGCCGTTCGAAACCGGCATTAAACTGTAGGTCCCCTTTATCTGTGGAAATAGTTAAAAAGGCACCAACCACATGCAAAGGCGAGAGGGTCGCCTACGTCCGTATCGGATATGGCACTTCAAGAAGAAGAAGAAAAAGAAGGTTTAAAAAGATGAGATCATCATCAAAATAATTTGCTTAAAGTATAAAAATTTTCTTTTTTAGAAATTCTCTTAGCATTAGAGAGTGGTAAAAAATTCAAAATTTGAATTGATGCCAAAATTTTGACAAACACACCATTTCTTTATACGGCTTTTTAAAAATAAGGTTTTTAAAAATTTTAACACAAATTTAGATAGTTTACGCCCGTCCCATGAATGGAATATATATTACAGAAAAAAGCAAATGCTTTATAGTTAAAGGGTTACATACACCTTGAATTTTTAAAAATTACGTTACATTATTACTATTATTATTATTAATAAATTTATGTAGAAGTACAATGAAATATAAGATGCAATATAAAAGAAAAAACTTTTATCACGCCCTTTAACGAGTTCCCCAACAAATTTTATATTTATATATATATATATATATATATATATATATATATATATATATATATATATATATCATTATCATATCATCATTTTACAAGATTAATTTTTATTTTTGCAAATTGGGTTATTCTGCAGACAAGAAGGCGCCATAATTTTCAACAGTGGATTATTAAACCCGATAAAAAATAATGTAAACATTTAAAACAAAAAATTCTTATAATTTAAAGTACAATAAAAATACACAATCGCCATTCATTTGTATTATTCACTTAAAAACTTTTAAAATATTTTTTTATTTAAAATATACTTACTATTTGCAGCGCCCAGGTGTATGTAACCCTTTTAAATTTCCATAAAAATCACCTAAAAAAATCCGCGTGATACGAACTTTCTAGAGGATACTATGTTGCACTTTCCTGTCGTTGATGAGATAGGTTTACTTGTTAAATGGCCTTTATCTTTAAATACATAAATGAATAAACGAAATTTGTACTTACGTAATTTAGCAGATTGGCCAAATAAGCAAGAATATAAAAATATAACGGCAAAAATTAAGGTACGCATGTTGCAATTAGATACAAAATTATATTTTTAAAATGCAATCAGTTTGTTGTGATAAATTTCAATGCAGTCTTTTAAATACATATGTTTAATTATTTAATGTCTCCCTCCTCCAAGACGCGTTGTATGTGACGGTTACCCAGTGGTCAAGTTTAAGGTCAATGTTTTAAACGTCAATGATAACACAGACACAATTGATTAAAAATAAAAAGAAATTTATTAGAAGCTGCATATGAGGCATCAGGGACTAAAACTATCGATAAAAATAAAAACATGGAGAACACAAACACCCTGGTTCAGTGAAGAAATCAAAGAGAAATGCCGTGAAAAGAAAGAAAGTTATCTAGAGTACAGGTCAATCAGGATGGATGAAGCGTACCAAACATATAAAAGAATACGAACAGAAACCCACGAATTAGTAAGAATAACAAAAACGGAATACTGGGGGGGAATCACACTTCTATGGTCAATAAAAACAAATATGGAGATTCATAGGACAGCAGAGAACTGAGATGAAAGAACTAATAGAGTATACACACGTGAAGAAAGAACGTGGGTAGCATATCTTACACAATTATATAAAAAAGGACAGAGTATCACACTACTACAAACACCATATGGCAATAATGGAATATAAGAAGATTCAAACTGAATATTTTATTAAAAGTACGGGGTCGCCAAAAATAATTGACTTTTTGCACGTACTAGACAAATGTCACTCTGGGACGCTCTGGCCCTCTGGATTATATGAGCTAGATGTCGGCCAAGCAGTATTAAGCGTTTTGCATGGCAGCAATACTTAAGTTTTATATTCCAAGAAGTCGTACGATGCTAGCGAACAAAGTCAATCGTACCAACCGTAGCCGCAACAAAAACTAGTCTAAAGCAAGAAGAAAACTTTCAGTATAGTAGAAAATGATCTTTAATATATTGTAAATTTTATGAATTATTAATTAATAATTTTTGGCTTGTTTGTCAAAATTAAGTTCTACATTTGCCAGTTGTAGCTCAGGAGTGAACCAGAAAGTGTGTGAATTTGTGCTCAAAAATTTTTAGTAAATTTACAGATAACATTTAATTGTAAACGTTTGAAATATAGTAACATAGAATCTTACTTGCTTCTCTAAAATCTGTTTTTGACACGGGTTCACTCTTGAATAAACAGGAAATGATTCAGTTAATTTGATAGATTTTATTACTTATATCTCACATAATTTTACTTCTTAACATTTTTATATAATCGAGAGTTTTTCAATAAAAAATAATTATAGATTTTTTTTAGTTTATTTTAAAACTTTATCATAAATAATATTGATAATCGATGCGAAAAACTAAAAAATTTTTACAATTAATTACACTGGTAAACAAAACTGTAACTTTGTCGTGCCGTCTTTTATGATATATTTTACTTTAATAGGTGGTTGGCAGTAAAAACAAACATGAAAAAAAAATCTGTTAGCCAAGAGTTCTATTCTCTTAAGTAATTTAAAATATTTCAAAAAACAATGACCTCCTAACCCAAAAATGTAAAAAAGTTTTATTCTGAAGTTACGATCTAAGATTCTCTAGCAAATTTAGATCCTGATTGGTCCTGATGGAACCTTTCTTCGTGCTCATCGCTCACAGCCCCCAAATTCTGAGGAAAAAAATCCAGATGGGAGTCTAAAAAATGAATCTTGAGTGACATGTTGCAACCCAGTGCCTGATAAGCCAGCAATAGCTCGCTAACCAACTCTCTGTAGCTCTCACTCTTATGGCGATCCAAAAAATTTGCAAAAACATTCTTAAAAGATTTCCATGCTTTTTTTTCTAAATGGCTCAATTTTTCTTCGAATACCGGATTTTTATTAACTCCCGGATTTGTTGTTCTACGAAAATACCCTCTTTTATCTTTGCATCACTTATTTTCTGGAATTTTTCTTTTAGATACAAAAATCCACTCCCATTACAATCCATTGCCTTTACAAAATTTTTGATCAGGCCTAATTTGATATGCAAAGGTGGAAGACGTTCTTCAGATGGCTCTACAAGGGGTAAATACTTCACATTTTTTTGTCCAGGAATTAAGGATGCACGCGTAGGCCATATTTTTTAGTGTTCCGTACGGAACACTTATAAGATCACTTCGGTGTCTGTCTGTCTGTCTGTCTGTCACACCCGATTTTCTCCGAAACTATTTGACATAGAAAGGTGAAATTTGGTAATAAATATAGGAATTGATGGCCTCATCAGAGCCATGTAGTTTTGAGAATTAAATTTTGACTTAAGGGGTTAGTTTTGGGGGGTGAAGTCAGAAGTGAAAAAAAAATTTTTTTACTAGGTCATCGAGTGTGGTCTCAAATGAAAGCTTGTGAAAACACGAGTAAAAATATATATATATAATATTACACTTGCGCGCACTTTTCTTTGTATTATTTTTAAAAATTCGCGAAAAAATCGCTGTCCCGGGCCTTATCTCGAAAAGTACTTATCAAAAAATTTCGAAAAAATTCTGGAATATTCTCCACGGGGTGTAGATTGAACGAAAATTATCACGAGTGCATTACCTTTAATAATTTATATGGTATATAAAAAAAAAAAAAAAATTTCAAGGTCATCAGATTTCAGTAAAGATTGGAAACAAACTTTGTTGAAAACTCATTTGGGGTGTATTTTGTGAAGTCACTGTTCATTTTATACCTCTGTAACAAATTTTTTTTATTTTAAAAAGCAATCAACGAACGTACGGAACACTAATTGCGCAAGTTTAACTTACACTTGACCGGTTTTTTATTATAATGGTTTGTTCTGTCTCGACTGCCCCATTCACATAAAAAGCAGCAGAATTTAGTATAATCCAGCTAAAGTCCGAATAATTGGGCAACATCTTTTAAATCGCCACAGATTTTGAAAGAATTCCTTACTGTACTTGATTTTTTCAAGTAATAACTTCATATTTTCATAAGTTTCTTTTATATTAGCAGCGTGGGCCAGAGGTACAGAAGGAAGTATATTTCCGTTATGCAGTAATACTGCTTTTAAACTTGTTTTAGAAGAGTCAATGAATAAACGCCACTGGGAGGAATCAAAATCGATTTCCAAAATCTTCATAATCCCATTTATATCATTACAATACACCAAGTCCCCGTCTTGAGAAAAGTATGATCTGAAGTGTTCGATTTCGAAAATAGCTTCTTTTATTTTCATGATGTAGCAAATTATATCCTTTTAATCGAGATCCTAATAGTTCTGACTGCTTTTCTGACAAATTTAAATCGGGAACCAAATCGTTTAGGTCTCCTTGAGTTATCAAGGTAGAATTTCTTCAAACTCAGAGTCATCGTCCTCATCAACACATTGGCTTGAAGTGGAGGATTGTGTATCGTCAATCTCAATGGACGCAGATGCAACTGGTATAGGCAAATTTTCACTATGAGGGACTGGTCTCATGGCTGAAGGTAAATTAGGGTAAATAACTGTATTTTTTCTTGAAATTTATACCATTTACGTCAGTAAGACAAAAATAGCAGTCCGAAATCTTGGTTCGGTCCGGATCATGGGGACAGCAAACGGCATATGACGGGACCCTTTCTTCCAATCGGTTAAATTCTTCACACACGTTATGCAACAAATATGAGGGGCCCAGGACTTTTCTTGATGGGCCACAGCGAAACCAAAATAGTGATAACTCTCCAAGACTAGTTTTGTGAAATTTCGTCTTTGTTTTTTGAAAGTCAGTTGACCACAAACATAATAAAAAGAGTTAGGATCGTTACTACACTTTCTCGACATGTTCACGCAGTTAATAAATCACAATATTTGGTGAAATCACAGACAAATAGTTTTATAACTATTTATTCGCGAACGTTCCTTTGCTTTTATTACCGTAGTACTAGTTATAAGTATTACCGTATCACAAGAAAACTGAGGCTAATTGAAACAAAACAATTGCAGTTTAATAATGAGGGTAGTTAGCTAAAACAGTATTAGCTATCAAAGTTCGTGTATCATTACTAGTGTTGACCAGTGTTATAAATAAATTAAAATTTATAAAATTAAAAAAAAAAAATATGTGACTACGAAAGCACTACGATTGGCTGCCATGTTTGTGACGTCATTATGTTAAAGTGTTTTCACGTAAGTACTGTGTATATACTGTCAAAATTATTGAAGTTTGATGCAAAAAAAATATTGTTCCCAACTAATATAACAATAAGCGAAGAAACATCTATAACGGAAGAAGGCGTAATAGAAGCACTGGAAAAATTAAAAAACCGTAAATCTTCCTGCCAAGACCAAATAGAGAATGAGCTACTAAGATATGGGAGATACTCTCTGGTTAAGCAACTTCAAGCACTTATACAGAGAATTATAAGATCGAATAGAATCCCAGACGAATAGAGCAGGGATAGTTATACCAACGCACGAGAAGGGAGAAAGAGAAGATCCAAATAACTATAGAGGTATAAATCTACTAAACGCTACACTGAAATTAACAACAAAGATTATTACAACAAAAATAAACGCGAGAATAACTGGAAGAAGAACAGCAAGAATTCAAAAGGGGACGCTCATGCACCGACGCCGTATTCATTGTGAGACAGATAAAAGAAAAATTTCATTCAAGCGTACTTGTGCCTGATAGACTTGAAAAAAGCTTTCGACAATGTACAAATAGAAGACGTTATTCATTTATTATATAACAGGAACATTCCATTAAACCTAATCAAAACTATCGATCAAGTAGTCGCAAGATTAGCAGAAGGAATGACAGAATAAAATTAACTGTGAATCTGGAATCAGGGAGGCTCTAGGTTTAATATTGTAATGGATGAAATTATAAAGAATGTCAAAAGAAAGAAGAGATATAGAATGGGTAACAGAGAACTCATTATATGTTATGTAGATAACGCGATAATAATGGCTGACACTGAGAATATAGCAGCAAAACAATATAATATGTCAATCTCAACTGAAAAAAATCAAGCCATTAGTAATAGCAAAAGAGCCGATGAGGTGCAAGTTGGTAGTGGAAGATAAACCAATAGAATAGGTGATGGAGGTCGATTACCTGGGCATTAAAGTATCTAGTATCGGAAAAATTGAGAAAAAAGTACAACATCAAGTCAACAAGGATAATAGGATAGCGGGATGCTTCAGTGATACCATATTTAGAAATAAATTCCTCTCCGTTGAGACCAGAACAAGAATATGCAAGAGCGTGATACGACCAGTAATAACTTATAGATATGAAACAAGATCCGACACAAGTATAATACAGAGGATGCTGGAAATAACTGAAATGGGGGACTGAGGGACTGAGGGACTGAGAAAGAACTGAAAACATAAGACACATATGTAATATAGAAGATATCAACCAGTGAATAAAAGGAAGAAAAATGGGATGGGATCAACACATAGGAAGAATGGCAAATAACAGGAGTACGCCTAGCAAGAGACAATGGAAGAAGATCTTTTAAACTTTAGTAAAACTGATATATTTTAAAACACTTGAGAATAGCAATTAGATACAAATCATTGCAACAGCTGGCGTTCAAGCGTAACGCATTTTTTAAATTATTTGTTTTGTTGTCAAAAAAACAAAAGAATATTTCTAATTATGATCAAAGCAAAGTAAATTTACCTCAGTTAAACTATTTCTTCATCTTCGTCAGCCTACATCGATCCACTCGCAAATATAGACCTCTGCCATAGTCCTTCATCTATTCTTCTCATGAGCTATCTGGTACCACTTCTCTCCGGCCATTCTTTTTAGGTTAGCCGAACACTTATTTTTATTATACGTCGCCCCAAATGAATAAGTTTATTTGTCTAAGTGTTGTGTTCTTGTCTTGCCCATCTCCATGTTCAGCTTAAAATTGCTCTGATGGTATCAGTGACTTTGGTCTGACGTCTTATGTTTTCGTTCCTTATCCTTTTCTCAAGCTTTGTCCGAGCATTGCACGCTCGATTACTCTTTGCATAATTTTGAGACGTTGCATGCTTTTGTTGGTTAATGTGTTGTTGGTGTCCATGCCATAGGTATATTGCATGTTTCGTAAACCTTTCGTTTTAAATTTATCGGAATCTGTCTGTTTTTAAGAATGTATAACATGCTTCCAAAGGCAGTCCAGGTTAAGCAAATCCTGTGTGTACTACTGTTTGATTCTCTTTCCCCCTCCTTAGTACATGTCCCTAATATATGTACTTGCCGACGTTTTCAATGTCCATGTTATTTATTTTTAATTTGAACAATATCTTGACTCATGATTTTGGTTTTGATGTCATATTCATTTCCAACCCTATTTGCCACGATGCATTTGAAAGCTGTGCTAGCATATCTCGAAGTTCGTCGGGGTTGCTATTTATGATGACAATATCGTCAGCATATGGGTCAGGCAGGTACCATCGATGTTTATTCCTCTTTTCTCCCATTTTAGAGTTTTGAACATGTATTTCTAAGACCAGAATGAATAGCTTGGGGGAGATTGTAGCACCCCGTCAAAAACACCGTTGAATTTTGATCCTATCAATTACATCTTATAACAATAATAATTTACTCATTACAATGTAAATACTTTACAAATTAATTTGCAACATAGTAGAGTACGAGTAATTGATTGAATGTCAGAATTTTTTACAAGGTGAGTCAAGGATAGGGTAAAGTTCATTATCTCAATTGTTTCGGGAATGACGAAAAAATGTTAAATACAATAGTTTTAGGGAATGTTAAGGTGCACAGTTTAAAATTATTTTTGAGTATACAAGGTACTTCAAAAAAGTGTGGCTGATATAACATATGTTTTTTTTAAATGAACATCCTATTTTCTAATTTATTTTTAAATTCTGCGTAAAATTTTATAACTTTTTTATTAACAATGTTATAAACCTAAACCAAGTAGTTTTTTTAATATTTCAATTTTTTTTAAAAAATACTAGTTTTCAGTTTTGTAAAAAATTGCCAGTAGGGCCATTGTTTCTGGAACTGGAATACTTATGTTTAGTACGAGCATTCTATAGAGATGAAAAAAAGATATGTGTAAAGAAATTTGAGTTAGATGCTACAGGGTGTTCAAAATAAATTTATACATTTCGACTATTTTAAATTGAAAAATCTCAAATTTTTTAAATGACACGCCCTGTATATTATTATTTTTTCTGATAGTTTTTACAAAACCCTCCAACTTTTATTATGTATGTTATATACCTATTTCTAATAGTTTTCGATTTATTTTGAATTTTTTCAATTTTTGCCCTTGTTTTTAATACACTTACACTATAACATTATAGTTGCCAAAAAAAAAAACAAAAATGTAGGCATTGTCAAATTTTGACATGTCTATTAAGCAAGCAAAAAGTAAGTTTAATTTGTTGTAGTAAGTCACGTATAAAGATAATACTTATGGATTTTCCTAAAAATGGGCGAGGCAATAAGGCTTTACGGAGCGAAGTACCCTAATATACGTACGAAAATTTTTTCAGAGCTTAATGGAACGGTTTGATGGTAGTGGTAGCGTTGAGTATACGAAACGGAAAGTAGTAAACCAGAATGCTACCAATGAGGAAAAAGAGATTTTACTTCATGTTGAAGATAATCCCCAGGTCAGCAGCCGTCAACTAGCTGACTTGTCTCACACATCCCAATCTACGGCTAATCGCACCACGAGAAAATACAAGTATCATCCCTTTCATATGGAACTACACCAAGAACTTCAAGACCGTGATTTTGAACGACGAGTAAACCATGAATGGAGCAATAGAGGCCGATCCAAATTTTTTATCCCAAATGTTTTCTGATGAAGCTACTTGTCGCAGTAATAGAGCAGTTAACAGCCATGACATGCATTATTATTCAACAAATAATCCATTTTGGGTCCGGGAAGTCCAAAACCAAAACCATTGGTCGCTTAATGTATGGTGTGGAATATTAAATTTTCGAGTTATTGGTCCATATTTTTTCCTCGAATCGCTTAGCGGGCCTAGATATCTAAATTTTTTGCAAAACGAATTACCCCAGCTTCTTGAAGAAGTTGATAACTTTGAAAGGGAACAAATGTGGATTCAACAAAACGGAGCTCCTGCTCATTACCACCATTCAGTGGCCCCCTCGATCATGTGACCTAACACCTTTAGACTTTTTTTTTGTGGGGCTACATTAAAGATCGTGTTTATGTGAATCCCCCCTACAACATCATAAGTATGGAAAATAGGATACGTGATGCGTGCAGGACAATAACGCCCTTTATGCTAAGGAAATTGAAGGAAATTTAGTAAAACGACTAAACATGTATATTCAAGTAGACGGGCATATTTTTGAACATTTATTACGTCATAATAATTAATCATTAGATAAGTTAAACTATATTAAAATTATTATTAACTATTTGTTTATGTTTTCACAATAGCGTAAGTGTATTAAAAACAAGGGTAAAAATAAAAAAAAAAAAATCAAAATAAATCGAAAACTACTAGAAATAGGTATATGACATACTTAATAAAAGTTGGAGGGTTTTATAAAATCTATCAGAAAAAATAATAATATACAGGGGGTGCCATTTAAAAAATTTGAGATTTTTCAATTTAAAATAGTCGAAATGTATAAATCTATTTTGAACACCCTGTAGCATCTATTTCAAATTTCTTTACATATATCTTTTGTTTCGTCTCTATAGAACGCTTGGACTAATTACGAGTATTACATCTTCAAAAACAATGGCGCTACTGGCAACTTTTTGCAAAACTCAAAACTAGTATTTTGTAAAACAAAAAATGGAATATTAGAAAAAGTACTAGGGTTAGGTATATAAGATTATTAATAAAAAAGTTATAAAATTTTACGCGAATTTTAAAATAAATTAGAAAATAAAATGTTCCATTTAAAAAAACATATGTTATATCTGCCACACTTTTTTGAAGTACCCTGTATACTCAAAAATAATTTTAAACTGTGCTCCTTAATATTAGAACGATTTATCCACTTCCTCACAAACGATACCGACTTTTTAATATATTTAGTGACCGCTAAATTTTCATATTAGACCCCTTTGGGTGGGAACAAAGGAAGACTGCCTCGAACCGACGCGTAAATAAGTCACTCATCTTAGATTTTACGAGATTTTGACGAAAGTTCGGAATCGACTGATTCGTATACTAAAATGTGTCGTAGACAAAGGTTTCTTCTACTCATTTTTTGTTGAATCGCTAGAATCGCATCTACCAAAAATGAATTATCGCGGACACGTTCGTAATTGTCTTATAATTATAAACAGGAATAGTGAACCTTAAAGTGGATAAAATGGAAATTAAATAATTAAATAGCAATTAAAAATCTTAATTGTTTCTACGAAATTAATTAAGTTGACCCAGTCTAAACGAATAAGCGATTTTAATAATTGTCACAGCTCAAATTCCACATAATTCTACATTTGCTTCACTGCGCTAATTAATATTTTTGTATAATTAACCTTAATTTTTTTAGGTGACAGATTGTATCCACCTCCAGCCGACGTGAGTCGCGCGATATTGTGAAAAATGTGTTCACTCTAGACGCTTTAAGAATCGCTCGCATCGCTCGATGTATGTCGCTTCTATGTAGGATACCTCCATATAAATATGTTGTTGCCCACGTCGCTCACGTAGAACGGAGGATAAAGAAAAGTGATCTGAATATTCTACGTGCCAATATATCGTTAATTTTAATTATTGGGTTAAAATGAAAGTTAAGGAAAAATATACCTGAATAAGATGTTGATAAATATTCAAATAAATTTGAGCCTGTGAAGAGCAGCAGTTGGATTTACTCGTAATTCTTAAATCTTCACACTAGCTGTACCTTATAGAGAGCAGAAGTTGTACTACATGCAGTACTTGTTATTGCTTTGGTGAATGACATCTGAACGTTAAAGGCTTAAAATCATGTTTTATCTTTTTTATTTTCATAGATTTTATGCTGGATGATTGCAAGAATTCGTGCCCGATTTTCATAGATGGCAGAAGCATACACTTTTGACTGTGCTGATGTTTCTTTTATAATCATAATATTAATTGACAGTTTTTAAATGCGTCTTGAGTAAACATAACCTTAAAAAAAGTGTATTTGAATTAACTTGTGTGCAAGGTTAATATTCAAAATGGAAAATGAAGAGTTACTTTTTCGTCATGTCATGTTATATGAATTTAAAAAGTGAGTGAGTGTTGGAACTACAAAAAAAATATTCAAGACGTTTATTTGAATCGTGCTCCCGCTCTTAGAACAGTTAAAGAGTAGTCTGATCTATTTCGACATGGTGACTTCAATCTAAACGATAAACCTCGCTCTGGGTGATCTTCCGGCATTGATAATGACTTTAGTGAATAATAATCCACGGATTACCACTGAAGAGATTGCTGAGAAACTAAATGTTGACAATTCGACTGCACTTATAATAAATAATACCAAAGTTGATTATTACACTAATTTATTTGAGCTAAACTTAGGTGACTCTAAAAAAACTTGGAATTTAATAAAGTCGGCTAGCAATAGTCAAAAAAATAATCAGAAAATAGGAGTAATTTCCAACTATAAAGGAATTGAAATTCTAGACGAAAAACTCAGAGCAGATGAGTTTAATAAATTCTTTTCTGTCATAGGAAAGAAATTAGCTAATAGTATAACTGTTCCTAATACAGATGCCATTCCTGATAGTGTTCCTAGAGTACCTGTATCACTTTTTCTGGCCCCGATAATGGATTTTGAAATAATTCAAATTATAAACTCACTTAAAAACGCTTTTTTAAGTGCTGGCGACGATAACCTTAAAGTAGATTTTCTAAAACAATACCACAGATTTATTCTCAAACCCTTATCCCATATAGTAAATATAATTTTTCGAGCTGGATTATTTCCTGACAGTTTAAAGAAATGTACCATAACGCCGATATATAAGGGTGGTTCGCGTAACGAAATTACGAATTATCGTCCCATTACAATTATCAGCAACCTGAGTAAAATTATTGAGAAATGTATCAAGTTGCGCCTGGACGATTATTTAAATAAAAATAAAATAATATCCGATGCGCGGTATGGTTTTAGACAGAAGTTGGGCACTGAAGATGCTCTTATAAGGGTAGTAAACCATATTTCTGAGAACCTCGACAATGGCCATAAATCACTTTTAAATTCCTGGACCTGACAAAGGCTTTTGACACTGTGTCTCACCGCATATTGTTGGAGAAAGTTGAGCATATTGGAATTATAGGTATCCCGTACGAACTAATAAAATCATATCTGATCAGACGTACGCAACAAGTAAAAATAGGAGAATCAATGAGCTTATCACTTCCAATTGAGTACGGTGTGCCGCAGGGTACAGTGCTTGGGCCATTGTTGTATACAATATACATAGATACCCTTTTGCGTATTTTATCTCAAGGATCTATGGTTTGTGATGCCGACGATACTGTCATAATGTTACAGGTAAACTATGGGGCCGAGTCTTTGAGAAGGCAGAACTGGCTATGAGTAAGGTAAATTTGTGGTTGGATTTGATCTTATTAACCATAAATATTGATGAATCAAAATTTATAGCCTTTACGTTTAATAAAAGGAATTATCCCGACAAAAATTTTATAAAAATTCATAAAGCTGGCTGTAATAACTTTGCTGCTTTTGATTGCAATCTGAAGATCTGCTCAACTGATAACATTAAATAATTGGGTGTATACCTAGATTCGCATTTAAGATGGGATTCTCACATAGATTATATAACAAGTAAAATTCGAAAATGTATTTTAGGTTTTATCAGATTAGGCAGTGGTTACCTAAGAAATATTTATTATGTGTATATAAAGCACTTGTGGAGTCAGTGATAGGCTATGGCTTGGTGGTTTCGGGATCCGTGTGTGATTCGGTATCTTCGTCTTTAGTAATAGCCGAGAAAAGGGTTCTAAAAATAATACTGTCTAAACCGCGAAGATTTCCTGCGGACCAACTATACGATGAGGCTAGGGTTTGGTCGCTGAAACAATTATACATACAATCGGTGGTAAGAATTTTACTGAATAACAAACATAGGGTAAACAGAGTTGATCACTCTATTCATACTAGACTAATTACCCTGAATAATGTGTATGTACCATCTACCCCCTTTAGTGCTACTCAAAGGTCCCTATCTTTTTCTGCTCCGAGGATTTTTAATATAATTCCTCACGAACTGAAAGTGAAGCCATATAGGTTGGTTAAAAATAAATTGACTAACTGGTTGCTTGATAACAAAATAGATCATTATTGAGAAAATAAATAAAGTATGTATTTAAAATAAAATGGTTCTAGTACATTTGTAATAAGCGCTAATAGTAGATTATGAAATAGTAATGCACGCGCATTATTCCTTAAGAAAATTGTGCATCGCTTAAAATGTATTATTGCCTTGTAATTTGGTTTTTACTGCTAGGGAAATTGTCTTTTCCTGTATTGGTTCTCTTAGTATTAAGTTTAAGTTTAATGTATAACAACTATGTAATCATTTGTTGGCAGGAATAAATATATTTTTATTTTATTTCATCATTTAAAACAGCTTGGATATACTTCGAAACTCGATATATGGGTTCCGCACGTTTTGACAGAACGTAATAAACTAAACCATATTTTCACAGCCATTTCTCTCCTCGCTCGACAACAAAACGAACTTTTCCTGGATCAAGTCATAACTGGAAATGAAAAATGGACTGTGTATAACAACATAATACGAAAAAGAAACTGGAATCATGGAACTGAAAGAGCAGAATCTATGGCAAAGGCTGAATTGCATCCAATAAAAGTACTGTTAGCAACTGACCCAACTCAATATTAAAATCCAAGCAAAACGTCAAATGTCAATTGAAAAGGCATCGTCTTTCACCATGACAACGCTAGGCTACATGTTACTTAACAGACACTGCAAAAACTGAGGAAGTTAAAATGGGATATTCTTCAGCACCCACCATATTCCCCTGATCTTGCTCCTTCATATTTTCATCTATTTCATACCCTGCAAAAAAATTTAAATGGCAAAAAATTTGATTCTATGGAAGAAGTCAAAAACTACCTTACGACTTTCTTTGAAAAGAAACCTCGCAGTTTCTACAAAGAAGGAATTTAAAAACTTGTAAAACGATGGAAGACAGTTCTAGAAAATGATAGAGAGTACACTATTGATTAATAAATGCTATTTTTCATTTTTTGTATTTAATTTGGTTTGTAATCGGGCACGAACTTTTGCAATCACTCAATATTTAAATAAAAAACAGCAATGTAGTTGAATCGTCTAACTAAGTTGGTATTGTGTAATCTTTAGCACATTGATACTACTCAATATATATCACCACTACACCAAACACTTTATTTTTGCACTCGACGCGCGTTTCCCTAACCATGTTAGCTTCATCAGAAGCGATGATTGTCTAAAGCTAAACTACAAATCTACCCTATTTATACTTAGCCTAACCCTTGAATTACTCAGGAGGAACTAATGGCATAGGCAAGGCCATCAGTTCCGGTCAAGTAAGCAGTAGAGAGGACTATAAGGAATAGGCCCTCTGTCTTTATTTAAACTACTTTTATATTTTATAATTTCCATACTTTCGCATGCGTTCAACAGTCTCCTATCAGATACATTTTTTATTAATCTTAGATTATCTAATGTTACAATATGATCAACTTCAAGGGCATGTTCGGCAATGCTAGACTTTTCTGTTCTACTATATTTTAAGTGTGCTAAATGTTTTTTAAATCGTGTTTTAATTGACCTTTTAGTTTTGTCACAATCATATCCAATTTATTCATGAGTAAGTTTGAAATCAAAGCCAGTCAAGAATTCGAATATTTCCCAAGGGTATGGTATATGTTAGGTATGTGGATGATATTTTCGCAATTTTTGATGCAGAGAAAGCAAATATTGATGATTTTGTTTCTAAATTAAATAGTCGGTATGATTCAATTAAATTCACTTACGAAGTTGAGAACAAAGGACAATTGCCTTTTCTAGATATTTTAATTATTAAAAATAATAATAGATTAGAATCTGATATCTATAGGAAGGACACAGTAACAGATAGATATATTCCTAATGATTAATTTCATTGCAAACAACACAAATTAGCCTCATTACATTTTTTAGTTCATCGTTTGGTCACTTCCTCCCTGAATAGAGTAAACTTTAATAAAGAAAGGAATCGTATTAGAAATATAACTAGAATTAATGGTTATGACGATGACTTAGTAAACAAGCTAATAAATAGATATAAGTTCAGGTTAAATATTCAGAATTCCACCTTTTTTTACACGCGAAGAAAATAACACCAAGTAATCCGAAATATAGCAAGGGACTCAATAAGGTATTTAGTAAGGTAGGCCTCACCTTAGTCTATAAGTCATCAGACAATCTGAGAAATATCTTAGGAAATCCCAAAGATAAGATTCCTAATTGTGTGAAAAGTGGAATTTATGAAATTAGTTGTAATGTTTGTGACAAAAAGTATGTTGGGCAAACTAAAAGGTCAATTAAAACACGATTTAAAGAACATTTAGCACACTTAAAATACAGTAGAACAGAAAAGTCTAGCATTGCCGAACATGCCCTTGAAGCTGATCATATTGTAACATTAGATAATCAAAGATTAATAAAAAATGTATCTGATAGGAGATTGTTAAACGCATATGAAAGTATGGAAATTATAAAATGTAAAAGCAGTTTAAATAAAGACAGAGGGCCTATTCCTTATAGTCCCCTCTACTAGTTACTTGACCGGAACTGATGCCATTAGTTCCGCCTGAGTAATTCAAGGGTTAGGCTAAGTATAAATAGCGCAGATTTGTAGTTTAGCTTTAGTCAATCATCGCTCCTGATGAAGCTAACATGGTTAGCGAAATGCGCGTCGAGTGCAAAAATAAAGCCTTTGGTGTAGTGGTGATATATACTAAGTTGAATCTTCTAAGTAAAGGTTTAGAGATTGATAATTAGACTAAAATTACAATTAGCGATCTAAACCCAGAAACAAGAAAGAATAGACAGTGTATGTCATTCATAACATCGTTTCCTGCCAAATTAATGACTGATTAAAAACTGCAATAAGTGCGGTAAGGAAAGTAGGAAACAGATTTTCGGTGCTGTCCTATCGAAAAAATTTACCGTATCCTGCGTCCATGCAAAACCGGTATTTTGCTAATAAAACCGGCTGTGGATATGTACGGTTTTTTTAATGGACATACCACACTTGCTGCAGGGAAACACGTACCGGGTAAATCATTCCAAAGGGATGAGGTTCTCCATATAAAAGACTATTTCAAAACGGTTGTACGAGGAGTGGGAAGCTTAACTTTATACGGATGCAAAAATAAAGTGTTTGGTGTAGTGGTGATATATACTGAGTTGAATCTTCTAAGTAAAGGTTTAGAGCTTGATAATTAGACTAAAATTACAATTAACGATCTAAACCCAGAAAAAAGAAAGAATAGACAGTGTATGTCATTCATAACATCGTTTCCTGCCAAATTAATGACTGATTCAAAACTGCAATACGCGCGGTAAGGACAAGTAGGCAACACCGAACAGATTTTCGGTGCTGTCCTATCGAGAAAATTTACCGTATCCTGCGTCCATGCAGAACTGGTGTTTTGCTAATAAAACCAGCTGTGGATATGTACGGTTTTTTTTTAATGGACATACCACCCTTGCTGCAGGGAAACACGGTCCCAAGTAAATCATTCCATAGAGATGAGGTTTTTTCCATATAAAAGACTATTTCAAAAGGGTTGTACGAGGAGTGGGAAGCTGAACTTTATACGGATGTGAAGTATTAGCGCGAGGTACTCGTATATTTCTAGCATGCACCTAGGAGGAATTAAGCGGGCTACATACATCGAATACTTCCATGAAAATACTTGTATAATAGACTCAAGTCACCAACCGTTTTTCGATGTTACAAGGAATCAAAGTTGTTGGGCAGTTTTGGGTCACCAGTCAGGCGAACAGCTTTCTTCAGAATATAATCCAACAAATGCAATGTATGTTTAGAAGCAGAGCCCCGAACCTGAGAGCAGTATTCTATCGTTGGACGAATTTGAGCCTTGTACAGAGTTAACTGTGGAGTGTAAAGCTTCTAGTTCGAAATAATATTCCCAGCTTTTGAGAAGCTTTCCTTGCTATGCTTGCAACATGCTCATGCTGAGATATATTTACTCCCAAATTTCGACCAGCAAATTGAGCGACGATTCTAGAGGAATGGAGGGCCCTGATATAACTATGTCGGGTTTAGCAACGTTAACTTTTTTAGAAAAAACTACCACCTAGGTTTTTCATTTATTTATTTACAGGTAATCCAATATAATAAAAATTTGAAAAATAAAAAATTAATGACAAAAAAAGATAAATTACCTATACTAACTAACTTAACTAAGGTAATAAAAACAAAACAAAATTGATAAATATGAATCCCCAAATCCCACAATTTTATTCACTCTTAAAAAACTACACAAACTTGACCACCCAATCAGACCAGTTGTTTCTTATATGTCCGCTCCAGCATATAAGACGTCATCCTTTTTAATTAATTTAATCAAATATCATACCAAATTTGAACCTAAATATAGTATCAAAAACTCTTATGAACTCGTGAATAAAGTTAAGAATATAACAATATCAGCTAATTCTAAATTAGTCTCTTTCGATGTCAAAAACTTATTTCCAAGTGTTCCCCCAGACGAAACAATAATTTTAATAGAGAACCTATTAAAAAAAATAAAGTAAATGAAGTTATAAAAATGGACATAATTAATTTATTAAGAACTTGCCTAAAACAACATTATTTTTCATTTAACAATACATTCTACAATAGTAAGGAAGGGTTAATTATGGGGAGTCCATTAAGTCCATTACTTGCCGAAATTTTCATGGACAGTATTGAAACAATGATATTTAACAACCATAATAACAATAGTAATAATTGTCTATACTGGTATCGATACGTAGACGATATAATTGTATGCTTTACAGGTACGGACAGACAATTAACTCACTTTTTACAGTATATTAATTCTTTACATAGAAATATCAGTTTTACAGTGGAAGAAGAAGTCGAAGGGAGAATCAACTTCCTAGACTTAACAGTCAGTAAAACCATGAAAAAACATGAATTTGCAATATATCACAAACCTTATCATACAGATACCACAATTCACAATAGTTCTCACCACCCTAATCATCATAAACTCGCAGCTTATCATAGTTTTATACATAGACTAATATCCCTTATCAGAGGAAAATTTTACTAAAGAATTAAACTATATAAAACAAGTAGCCGTTAACAATGATTATTCGGTTATTTTAATCAATAATATCGTTAGGAAAAAACTTAGAAACAAGACAATCTCAGAAATATACCCATGTTTTAAGGACAGAAATACCACGAACACGAAAAAAAAAACTGGGGAAATTTTTAAATGAAAAAAATATCAACCATAGTTCACAAGACTAACAATTACTATAGGGAAAATATTTCATATCAATAAAGAAAATCTAATTCAACATATGCTAAAACATCATCTTTTAACAGAAAATCACACATTTAACAAGAATTTTTTACACACCCAACAAAAAAAAAGGTTTTAAACTAAACCTTTTAGAGACAATGTAAATGAATCGATTAAGGACTACAGGTACTTTACTCAACGACCAGGTAGATTTAAGCAATTCACCATTATTGAATTTATTCTTCTAATTCCAAATCTGTGTGGGTTTTCCAATACTATCAATGTAATTTAATTAGGTGTAATATTATAATTAAGAAATTATATAAAATTGTGAACATTAAACCTAACTTGACAGTGTAAAAATGTAGATCTGAAGAAGCTGCATCGACAGCGAAAAACGGGTCACGCAATTTAAATAAACCAGTGGAAATTGACTAAAAACAGTCTTTTATTATATATTTATAATGAATTTCCATCAAGTAGAAGCTACAACCATCCAAAAGAAGACTAAGGAAGTAAAACTTAGAGTAAATATAAATGAATATAAATGAAGGCTTAGAAAACAACAACTGAAAGATAAAAAATAAGAGACCAAGGCACAAAATACAATGCATAAACATCCACAAGTGTCACAGCTGTCTCAAAGAGTCAGCCCCCAATATTCGCCTGAGGCCGCCAAGTGACACATTAAAAAATCAACATCAGCCATATTGCCTCTGACGTGAAGCCGTGCGATGGGGGAGTGTAAGGCATAGTTGGATCTATGAACAGACTGTGAAAAGGTGCAATGACTCCTTGTGTTTCTGTGTGGAACAAAAAAATCAATTTGAGCCAAGAGATCAGGACAGTCCAGCTGAGAATTAACAGTCTTATATAGAAACAACAGTTCCGCATTAGCCCTTCTCACAGATAGCTTAGGGAGCCGGCTTACTGACCTCATGGCTGCAGACAAATTTGAATGGTGGATATTAAGCTTCCTAGAAACAAAACCCAAGAACCTGTTCTGCATCAACTCAATTCAGTGAATTGAGTTGATGCAGAACAGGTGAGGAGTGAAAACTCATAATAAGGGGACCATACCGGGGAACAGTATTCCAATAATGATCTCACCAAGGACTGATATAATAGACTCAATGTGTCAATGCTAGAGAAATCCCTACCGGCTCTGCAGATAAGGCCAAACATTTTTTGTCATAATTTTTTGGTCATAATGCAAGTGATAATTTAATTTTGGATCAACAGCAGCACCAGCTCTACAAAAAGACATCACCTGACACTTTTCAACATTGAGGTCCAGGCCATTGGACTTACACCACACAGTGAAGGAATCAAGATCGTCTTGCAAAAGGCGACAGTCCGTTAAAGAGCTCACAATTTTATAAATGTTGCAGTCACCTGCAAAAAGTAAGAAAGAACACTCTAAGTAAGTACCCACATCATTAATAAAAATGTTAAACAAAGAGGACCCAAATAACTACCCTGAGGCAGGCCCAAGATCGCAGTAAAATCTTCAGAGACTTTTTGTTGGGTTAAATTCTATTTGGTTACTGTCACCCAAGACAGAATTTCTTCCAGGTCTTTATTCAGTTCGACGTCCTCTATCTACTAATATTTGCGTGAGTAGTCGATGTTCACGCGCTCAAAGTGAATGAAGAAATAAGGTTACTGTCAAATGCAAAGTTGTAGATTTTTAAGCCTTTCTAGCAGATCGTTAATGTATATGAGAAAGAGAATAGGAGACGGTGTAGGGGTCTTGGGGCATACCGGCGTTGACAGTTGAAGGTCTTACTCTGGGGAAACACGAGAGCCACAAACAGAACTTTTCAGACATCTCATAAGAGCATAGCTTAGCCAACAATCCATCGTGCCAAACACAGTCCAACGCCTTGGATATATCAAGTGAAACAGCTTGAGATTCTCCAAAGTATTCCACTGTGTTGTTCCAAACATGTGTTAGATAAGTTAGATCTTTTCTTACGAAACCATATTGTTGATTGCTAATAATATTCAATCCTTCAAAATATTCCAGAAGATGCTGATTGATAGGCTTTTCCATGACTGATATTATTGAAAGCAGTGTGACTGGTCGGTAGTTGTTTGGTAAGGTCTTCTTGACTTTTTTGGGTATCGGCTGAACTGTAGCGCATTTCCATCAGGAAGGAAATATTCGTTTTCTGTAGGATAGATTGAAAAATCTACAGAGGACTGGAGTTAGTTCGTTTGCGGATTTTTTGAGTACCAGTTACTTAATTAAAATGCATTTTATTATACGCTGTCTCAAGACAATATCGGACACCCTTTATTGCCCTATTTTCCTTGGAATTTGATAATAGTATGTGAAGCAAACAAGTCAACTAACAAGTTGACTTTCTCAACTGGTGTTATTGCATTAGTATTATCTGGCCACGTGAGTGGTAGAATAGAGTATTTAGTAGGTGTTGTGGTTATATAGAATTTATTAAAGTACAAATTAAAAAATATGTAGCTATTTCTTAAAAATATAATATTAATTAGATATAACTGTGCACGATAATTTTACTTCATTAAATTAGACTTTTTCTTTCATTGGCAGATAAGGCAACAGGGTCCTAAATCAACTACGGTTCTGCTTAAAAACTTTTCTAGAATTTTCATTGCGAGGAACAAATCGGCAAATCGATTTTATGAAGTTCCTATTTTTTTTTTTTGGTCTAGCACACGTGCTACAGGGAAGTCCCTAAAGCGCTACAGGAGCGACACGTGTGCGAAGAAAGCGATTCACGTTGTTCCTGAATTGTACTCGGTGGGAAACACAGTCCTGGGCAAATTATTCCAAAGGGATGATGTTTTCCATATAAAAGAGTGCTTGAAAGGCGTTGTACGAGGAGTAGCAAGCTGAACCTCATACGGATGTGAAGTATTAGCGCGACGTGTACTTCTAACATGCACCGCTCTGGGAGGAATTAAGCTAGCCACATCCTTTGAACACTTTCCATGAAAATACTTGTAGAATAGGCTCAAGTCGTCAACCGTTCTTCGATGTTCCAGCGAATCAAGGCCGCCGGTCAGTTCCGGGTCTCCAATCAGAACAGCTCTTCTTTGAATAGAATCCAACAAATGCAGTGTATGTTTGGGAGCAGAGCTCCAAATATGGGAGCAGTATTCCATAGTTGGTCGAATTTGAGCTTTGTAAAGAATTAACAGTTGTTGTGGAGTGTAAAGCTTTCTGGTTCGAAATAATATTCCCAACTTTTGAAAAGCTCTCCTTGCTATGCCTGAAACATGTTCATGCCAGGACATATTTGCAAATTGACGCCCAACAAATTGAGTGACGATGTTAGAGGAATGGAGTGCCCCGACATAACTATGTCGGGTTCAGCAAAGCTGTCAATTGGATTCCCGGTCTTTTCCAGCAGATCGTTAATGTAGATGAGAAAGAGAGTAGGAGACAGTATAGAGCGTTGATCGGCCGTGGCCATTTAATACAAGTGGCCGTAATTAACAGGTTTTCGTATACAGGAATTTATATGCAATAGGTTTCGGGAAGCTTAATACTGTCCCTTACCACGGGCGGCCGCTTATGACAGGTGCCCGTTAATACAGGTTACACTTACATATATGTATATATATATATATATATATATATATATATATATATATATATATATATATATATATAAATATATATATATATATATATATATATATATATATATATATATATATATATATTATTTATATATATATATATATATATATATATATATATATATATATATATATATATATATATATATATATATATATTCACACTTCACCGCAGGTAGCGCGATTTTTAGAGGGTTCCCTTCCTAAGACATATGAGGTTCAATGTAAAACAACTGAAAACGGACTAAGGTCCTAAGGAACGAACAAAAGATTGTTTCTAACAATAGAAATTGATAATTTTCAATGTAGTAAAACTGCAATTATTTTTTAATCACCTAGATTATATTTATTGAAATTTCACTAGTAAATGTAATTCGATTACTACAAGGTAGTTGACTTTCAGTGATTCCTACATTGCAAAAGTAATTCAGTTACGCAGAAGAATTACTAAACTGTAATTACTTGAATCTTAGTTATTGGAAGCAAACTACAATTACCATCAAAAGAACGTAACTGATTTACAATGCTTTTTATAATTATGAAGAGTAACTGTCCAGTTACATACTTCAATCGCTAACAATATTAGCATTTTAACCAATTTTTTTACAAAACTCTTTAAAAAAATAAGCAGCACAAAATATTTTGAAACAAATATTTCGATTGGCTAAGATTTATTACCGTTTTACCAGTATTATGTATGTTCATTTTACAGTCTATAAAATTGATACTATTATCTAAATAATACTTTAATCCAAGAAAATTTCACTAATAGGAACTTTTGGCAAGACTCGGTTCGCTAGATCGAGGAAAATTAGTGCGAAGCTCTTTTCATATCCTTCTTTGACATCTGCGAAGACCTCGGCTTGGTTGTCATTAAGAACCTGCAAATCAAAAACAAAAAATTGTTAGAATTGGATTGAATAAGAAATATAAAAAAATAAAATCATCGAAAAATAACAAGAGCGAATTTGAGGATTAGGTATGCTAGTGCAACTATCGTATGTAATTATTAATGTGGAAACAGTTTTTATCTTATTTTATGCTTCTTCTATGTCAATTTGCTATAGTTTTGTATTTTATACATTATTGGCTGTGCCTGTGGCTCCGCTCGCGTAAACTACAGAATTATTGTTTAGGTTTTTTTGCAACAGAGCAATTTTTTTTTTGACTCGATTCACCATTATCGTCACGCTTATTCCTTATGCTACCTAACGTAACAATATACATATTAAAACCTGGCCATAGAACATATGTATGAACTAAAAAAAAAACACGTAAATCGGAAAAGTGGAGAGACACAGTTGGGTTTCATGAAGAAGAGAAGCATTATTTTCGATGAAGCTCCAAGTAGTGTAGTTGCTTCATAGACAACCACCGTATATTCGACAACGTTAAATATGACCTCTGAACGAAGAGACTTGCTAAAATCGGAGTAAATGATAAGGATATACAAATAATAACTCATCGCTACTTAAATCAGAATCAGTAACGACTTAACCACAGAAACATTTAGCGTTCTAGAAAATTTCCGACAAAGGTGTATTCTATCACCAGTACTATTTAATATATATGTTGAGGAAATATTCCAATTAGCACTGGAAGACGAAACCAGGGTTATAAAAGTTAATGGCAAACTCATTAATAATATAAGATATGCAGATGATACTGTAATCGTGGCACTAACAATATGGAAGATCTGCAATATATCCTTTGTAAGCTAAACTGGTATAGAGAACGGTATGGTCTACGAATAGATATCAAAAAAAATAAAGATGATGAAAGCAAACAACATCCCAACGACTCTCTCACGATTAACAATAAATCAGTCTAGAGAGTTGCTAGGTTTAAATATCTTGGTTCAATTCTGTACAGCGTTATTTTCTTTTAATCTTTGGTAATAGATTTGTAAATATTTTCTCAATAGTTAAGTGTTTTATTGCATTAGCATTTCGTAATACAGTACCCGTATTTCTTGTGGAAAAAGGTTTCTCGGCACGGTGGCCCTGCGATGTCCAGGTTCCCAGAAGAAAGAAGGCCTATATGAGATAAAAACTCATTTTTAGTGTTCCGTAAGGAACACTTATAAAATCATTTCGGTGTCTGTCTGTCCGTCTGTCTGTCCGTCTGTATGTCTGTCTATCTATCTGTTTGTCTGTCCGTCTCTCACACCCGATTTTCTCCGAAACTATTTGACATAGAAAGTTGCAATTTTACATTAATATAGGAATTGATGGCCTCATCAGAGCCGTCTAATTTTGAAAGTTAAATTTTGACTTAAGGGGTTAATTTTGGGGAGTGAAATCGGAAGTAAAAAAAAAATTACCAGGTCATCGAGTAGGGTGTCAAATGACAGTTTATAAAAACGTGAATTCAAAAATATATATAATGTAATATTTCCGCACACTTTTCTTTGTATTATTTTTTAAAAAATGCCAAAAATCGCCGTCTCCCCCTTATCTCGAAAAATACTAAGCAAAAAATTTTGAAAAAATTCTGGAATATTCTCCACAGAGTGTAGATTGAACGAAAATTATCACGAGTACATTATCTTTAATAATTTATCTGGTATATAAGAAAAAAAAAACAAAATTTCGAGGTCATCAGTTTTCAGTAAAGATCGGAAAAAAAAAAACTTTGTTGGAAACTCATTTGGGGTGTTTTGTGAAGTCATTAATCATTTTATACCTCCGAAACAAAAAATTTTATTTTAAAAGCAATCAACATACGGAACACTAATTGCGCAATTTCTATTTGCATTTGGTCGGTTATTTTTTTCTAAATTAAATAGTTGTTCAGCTGTTAAAATGAATTATAAATAAAACCTACTCCAATTTTATTAATCTCTTAGTTTTGTTAAAATTCAAACCTATAATTGTGAGCATACTCAATGAAAATTTAAATAAACAACAAATTTCCATTAATTTAATTACATAATAATCCTAAATTAAATGACTGTATATTTATATGATTAGTCTAAAAAGTAGGTTATGTTACCACATTCACCACAAGGTTGCACTGCATATTCTGCCAAAATATAAAAATTGTTCATTACTTTATATTATTTGTACAGGAACCTTTATACTCCAAATTACTATTTTTAATACATCATAATTAATTCAGTCGCTTGGGAGTTGAACTGCACATAAATTTAAATAAGTTAGATTTTTGGCCAAAGAGTCAATAATATATATAAAAAAGTTTGCAGCAATCGGGGCATGGCCGGCTGAAAAATGGGGTCCGAAAGGGAATCATTTTGGGTCTTTCAAGAATATATCAAAAAATATGCACAATTTGTGAAAATATTACATGGAAAAAATATAGACTATGCGATTCTGCACAAAAAAGGTCTTTTGATATTTTCTTGTTAAATGCATCGTTTTCGAGAAAATCGTAATTTAAAACGTCTTGTTTTACTCGGATATTTCAAAGCGCGAGAAGCGAAATTCTGAAATTTTCGCGCGCATTGCGCCCGGAAAACTGCCATAAATTCCTTAAAAATAATCATATTAAAAAAGAAAAACAAGCGTTTTGAAGGGAAAAGTTTAGCCTTTTTGATGCATTCACGAAATTTCTTTTTTTTAAATTGAGATCAGGAAATGCATTTGAAAGGGAAACTTTTTTAACACGGACGCTTGTATTTTTATATACATATATAAATTTAAATATATAATAAATATTAAAAAAATAATAATAAAAGACTGTTTTTAGTCAATTTCCACTGGTTTATTTAAATTGCAATGACGGGTTTCGCTGGAGGCACTGATTGAAAAACCAAATATTTTGCGTAATTATTTCACATTTTAGAAGTAACTTGAAGTAGTTTGAAGCTAGAAAGCTTATATCAGCTTGTTTCAAAATTTGGATGGTTGAAGCTTCTACTTGAGGGAAATTCATTATAAATATATAATAAAAGACTGTTTTTAGTCAATTTCCACTGGTTTAGTTAAAGTGCAATGACGCCTTTCGCAATTTAAATAAACCAGTGGAAATTGACTAAAAACAGTCTTTTATTATATATTTATAATGAATTTCCATCAAGTAGAAGCTACAACCATCCAAAATATATAAATTTAATCAAAAAACCTTTCAGATATTTTCTTCTTTATATATTTCTTTTGCATTTAGGAATACACATTTTACTGCCTGATATCATGATTTTAAATGCATTGAAAATAAAGAAATGTATTTTTTTGCTATTTTTTTAGGATTAGATAACACAAGTCTGCAAAAAAAAAATTTGAGAGCTGTTTTGGTTTTTTTGCGTAATACTCATGTTTTTTTTGGGTGTACTGAATCCGAAAATGACTTTCATTTTGTCATAGAAAGTCACGTTTTCTAACAATGTAGGTATCTATGTTAAACAAGTTACCATCTTAACATTAATTTTTTTTTAATTTATAATTGCGTAACAAAACTTATTTTTTTATCTAAAATACATTCATTAGTAGGCACTAAACACATTTCTTTTTCCCAGTGAGACTCCTTTTGGTACATTTTCGCTTATAGGAAGCATCTGGAAGGTCTCTCTGAAGCGTCCAACAGTAGTCTGCCATCATTGAAACGCTCCATCTTCCCTGGTATCTTTTTTCCATCTCCTTAATATCTTGGTGAAATCGTTCATCTTGCTCTTCACTCAGATCTCCTAAATTTTCTGGAAAGTAGTCGAGGTGGGAATGAAGAAAATGTACTTTTAAACTCATTAGGCAACCTAAAGCTTGAAATGCTTTTAACATTCTTTTGACGATTTGTTTGTAGTTAGGGTCTTTGTTATTGCCTAAAAATTTCTCTATGACCTCTTTAAAGGCAATCCACCCTTCTCTTTGAGGATCCGTCATGGTTGTGATGAATTGTGGATCAGCCATAAGTCGTCTAATATCTGGTCCAACGAAAACACCTTCCTTCAACTTTGCCTCCGAGAGGCCTGGAAACTTTGATATTAAGTATTTGAAGCAATTTCCATCTCTTGGAAGTGACTTTACAAATTGCTTCATCAATCCCAGCTTTATGTGAAGCGGTGGTAGAAGAACTTTATGAGGAGGCACCAAAGTTTCAAGCAGGACGTTCTTTTCGTCAACTTTAAGCTCCCTCGGAGGCCAACACTTTTTGGTCCAGTGATTTGCTCGGTCTCTACTATCCCATAGACACAAAAAGCAAGGGAATTTGGTAAACCCAGATTGTTGTCCGAGCAACATGCCCAAGATTTTTAAATCACCGCAGACTTGCCAACCGTGGTCACTATATTTTAATCTGCAAAGAACCAATTCCAAGTTCTTGTAGGTTTCCTTGAGGTGTACGGAATGACCGACAGGAATAGAAGCATAGAAACCGCCATTGTGAAGCAGAACTGCTTTAAGGCTTCTTTTTGAAGAATCTATGAAAATACGCCACTGTGCTGGGTCGTATGAGATCTTAAATGTATCCATCAAACCTTCAATATTGGTACAATAAACCAACTCGTCCTCTTGGGCAAAGTAGGAAGTGAACTGCTTCTCACGATATCTAAACCAGGAGGAAGACACTCCCGGCAAAAGTAAGTTCCTGCTTTTGAGCCTTGATCCAAGCAACTCAGCAGCGTTTTTGGGAAGATTCAAGTCTCTTACCAAATCATTTAGCTCGCCCTGGGAAAATAATTTCGGACTGCTGTCATCTTCAAATTGAAAACTTGACTTATCATCGGGTTCAGGTACAGCACCATCTTCGTCAGAACTTGGAATCTCTTCCAAGGTAGCAGGGGCCTTGGGCACTGTTATTTGGGTCCCATCAGGGATGGGACGAATAGCTGCTTGCAGATTGGGGTATTAAATGGACTGCTTCCATTTTGAATTATACCCTTTCACATTACACGAACAAAAGTAACAATCATCACTATGGTTCTTTTGCTCGCGCCATACCATAGGAATCGCATATCGGAAAGCTTTTTTCTTGCCCAATTTCGAAGGTCTTCAACACATCGTCTGCAGTCTTTATGAGGTGCCCAAACTTTATCCTGATCTCCAAGTTTTAAGTCAAAATACGTGAAGTATACTTTTTTTACAAAGTCCGTAATATTAAGTTGTTGCTTTAATACCATATATTCGCCACAAATATAACAGAAACTGTCGAATTCACACACTTGCGCACAGATGACATTGCACTATATTGAACCAAGATCTATAAAACAATGACGAGTTAACACGTAATTGTACCGCGCCACTTTCTACACTATCAGAGCGCGCACGTTCTGGTTACAACGTTTATGTTTGTTAATTTAGCTCACACAGGGCGTTCTTTATTTAGAAAGTAATGATAGTTATGGCCTGTATACATTTAAAAACAGTAATCAAAATAAAATTGTACCTATTTATTTATGACTTCAAGTTAGCCCAAAAAAAACCCTTTTTATAATAAAATTTTGCGTTTTGCAAAATAACCTGACGTTCTGGAATTTTTTGAGTATTTTTTTAGTTTTCAGAACACCTAAGTACATAGAAATCAGTTGAAAACATCCAGACAGCATTTTTGTTGCAGACCTGTGTGATTTTTGTATTCGAACTATCTTAGAAATGTTGAAAAGAAGTACCATAACTTTATGTATGTTTGTTCTTAAATATTAAATATTTCTCTTCAAGAAAATCACTTAAGAAGTACAATTTCTTAACATGTTTATATTGATTTTCCATTTTTTGTTTAAATCTCTGAATTGGTCTGTTTTATTTGTATTTACATTTTTGAGATCGAGTTAAATGGAGAAGGAAGTAAATGCTTTAAGCTAACAATTCCTGATAGTGAAGTCTTCTTCAGGGGTTCAGGTAGAAAATACGCAGCAGTTAAATCTCTACTTTTTTTAGTAGAGGAAAGTACTGCGCACGCAGCGCCACTACTTCACCGAACTGCCATCCAATGTTTATTAACGGCATGTATGTGAATATAATTTCGGAGCAGCTGTATTTGTGGTTATATTTTATGAAATAATGACTATTTTCAAGTAAATTGTTTTCTGTAAAGTGTACTGCTGCTCTTTCTAAATTTTGTATTGATGGTACAGTGATTGGGGGGTACTAAAAAATATATTGAAATGATTAAATCCATTAATTTATTGTATCTTGTCCGAGCGTCTGACTATCTTTCAACAACCAATTGCAGAAGAGGAGGATTTGAAGAATTTCTGGAATCAGAAGTTTCTGGAATATATAAAATTTAAGTAAATTTTGAATATATAGTTTTTAATAACGTATATTAAAAAAAATTATATTTTTTAATATACATTATTTTTTTATATTTTATATTTTAGCTCCATATTTATAAATTTTTTGCATTATCTTAAGGTAAAGTTAAAATTTAATAACAAATTCATATAGATCAAGTTATTTTAAACGCTCCTTCTTTAATACTGTACTGAAGAATTCATTGGATAAGAATTCTTTAAAGAAGCGACCTTTTTTATGTAGAATCGTCCGGTCTATAGTTTTTTTACGTAATGTTATCACAAATTATGAATATTTTTCGAGATATTCTTGATAGACCCAAAATAGGGCCCTTTCGGATCCTATTTTTCAGCCGGCCATATATTATTTGGCTGGTAATTAACGTCTCTGGCCAAAAATCTAATTTATATAAATTTACGTGCACTTTTACTACATTTTCATCTCTGGAGGGTGGGCTAAATGAGTGTGCTGACAAACATGAAGATTAATAAATAATGTGTCTTTTATTACCTGGTTAACGTTGTCGCCAAGGTCTTTCTGACCATCAAATAAATTGTCAAATTTGAAGATTAATTTTTCTGGGTTCATGGTAACTTTATAATCAACAGCTCTCCAGTAGGTCTTTCCCTTTCTTTGTTTTTCTTCCAGCGACAAGACGTGCTTTATTTTCATGTTAACTAAAATAAAATATTTTTGAAAATTTTATGGTGGAGTGGGCTAAAAATCGGTGAACAGCTAGAAATTCAATGACTGGAAATAAATAGTATATTTTTCTCAATTTCATTTATTATAGCCTGTCCCAAAATATAAGATCCATATTTTTGCCGTTTTAAGAGGGCAAAAAAAAATTCTGACCTTTTGTTTATGACAGGTCGCAGAGATGGACTTAAGAATTTTACTCATTAATGCAAATAAATAATAAGTGTTTTTGGAGATGTTTATTTATAGATGCATGTAAAAATAAATGGATAAGAAGTATAAATATACAGTTTGAATGAATGGTGTTTACAAGAAGGGACGTACTGTGTAAATAAAAATATATTTTAACTTAAGCCTAATTCGGTTTCACTATCACTGGCATTAGCTGAGATAATTATCAGTGATTTTATATTAGTTACATAAATATATGAATCTTCCACTTTAACAACGTGCTAAATGGAATTCTTTCAGCTTTCACAAGGTATATGATTTATAACTTTTTTTTACTAATTCAACCACTGCCACGCTTAAAGTAGGAGAAACATTTTGTGCCCATATTTTTGATTTAACTTGATCCCAAATATGTTCAATTAGATTAAACACACAATAATATGGAGGAAGCCACAAAACAGTGTGTCCCATTTTCTCAGCCATACTATCACAAACATATTTCTTTTTCAATTTTATAGTCTTTCAAAACTTCCAAAAGATCACTTTTTTATAACTATTATATCTCTTTATCTATCATTATTCCGGCTATTCTCCAAATATTTCTCCTTATCTCCCAGAATCTCCAACTTTCCTATATTATAAAGGCTTATATATTGCTAAATCTATCATTATTCCGCATTATCTCCAATTATTTCGCCTTATCTCCAATAATCTCGAATTTTCCCGTAATACAGGGGCTTATATCTCTTTATCTATCATTATTCTGGCTATTCTCCAAATATTTCTCCTTATCTCCCACAATATCCAACTTACCCATATTATAAAGGCTTATATATTGCTTTTTCTGTCATTATTCCGCATTATCACCAATTATTTCGCCTTATCTCCCATAATCTCAAATTCTCCCGTTGTACAGGGGCTCATATCTCTTTATCTATCATTATTTCGGCTATTCTCCAAATATTTTCTCCTTATCTCCCAGAATCTCCAACTTTCCTATATTATAAAGGCTTATATATTGCTAAATCTATCATTATTCCGAATTATCTCCAATTATTTCGCCTTATCACCCATAATCTCGAATTCTCCCGTAATACAGGGGCTTTTATCTCTTTATCTAACATTATTCCGGCTATTCTCCAAATATTTCTACTTATCTCCCAGAATCTCCAATTTTCCCATATTATAAAGGCTAACCAAATTGCCCATATTATAAATGCTTATATATTGCTTTTTCTGTCATTATTCCGCATTATCACCATTTATTTCGCCTTATCTCCCATAATCTCGAATTCTCCCGTAATACAGGGGCTTTTATCTCTTTATCTATCATTATTCCGGCTATTCTCTAAATATTTCTCCTTATCTCCCGGAATCTCCAACTTTCCCATATTATAAAGGCTTATATAATGCTAAATCTATCTCCAATTATTTCGCCTTATCTCCCATAATCTCGAATTCTCGCTTAATACAGGGGCTTATATCTCTTTATCTGTCATTATTCCGACTATTCTCCAAATATTTCTCCTTATCTACCAGAATCTCCAACTTCCCCATATTATAAAGTCTTATACATCGCTAAATCTATCATTATTCCGCATTATCTCCAATTATTTCGCCATATCTCCCATAATCTCGAATTCTCCCGTAATACAGGGGCTTATATCTCTTTATCTATCATTATTCCGGCTATTCTTCAAATATTTCTCCTTATCTCCCACAATCTCTAGCTTGTCCATATTGCTTTTTCTGTCATTATTCCGCATTATCACCAATTATTTCGCCTTACCTCCCATAATCTCAAAATAAATATCATTTTCTAACATATATTCCTGTATTTCCGATTTGATGTTGGTAGCATTAGGAACCTTATTTAGTAGTCCACTATGGTAACTTGCTTTGTCCATAACTATAACACTCTGTTCGGGAACATTTGGCAAAAGGGAATTTTGAAACCAATTTTCAAAAAGTTCTGCGGTTGAGTCTTCGTGATAGCTCAAACTAGAAACTTTTATGTTTTTTTGCAGATAATAGTAAACAATTTGAAACCCAGCCCTTTTTCAGATCCAGCATGCAAAATGGTTATTCGTTTACCTTTATTTGAAGGTGTGTCAGTCTGACATTTTGTACTGCTGTCAACCCACCCTTTTTGAATAGTGTCATGGGTATCGAACCATGTTTCATCAAGGTAAATTATTGGCCAATTCTCTGATCGAAACTTTTTAATTTCTTTTAAATAAGTATGTCGCAAGATTCGTTATCTTTGTGACTCCATCACTACTTGCTTTTTGTTGATTTTTCGGAACGTGAATCCTATTCTTAAGAGAATTCTGTTGATCGGCCACAATGTCCCGTCTTAATTTTATTTTGTCTAGTGTCGGCACCAACTGCTCTTCACACATAGAATATATTTTTCTCCTGATGACGTCTTTTTCACAATCGTCTACGATGCATTTGAAAATCTTTCCGTTTTTTTTTTTCTGTTCCTGAGTGATGGTTTTCCTACAATACCCTTAATCGTAGAAATTGGGGTTTTTGTTAGTTCACTGGTTTCTTGCAAAGCACTCTGTTTATTCAAATTTCTTTTTATCAAACTGTCGTAAACATTTTTCACTATTTGTTTAGCGTCAAGTCATAAATGTTTTCTCTTGCGATAGCCACTATTTCAATTTTTCCACGGACGCCACGTAATTAAAATATAATCGTTACGTTGTAAGTAAAACTAAAAATAAAAATAACAAAAAGTATCTATGGAATCTTAATGGGGTCCTGTGGTCGTTAGGTCTATATTATCAAATACTTAAAGGACTTCAAACCGGGTTACCAGGTAGTAAATATATAGGTAAAAATAGATCCAATATGATTGCAGGTGCAATTGAGGACGGTATACAAAGCAGGTAAAATAAAAATACGTTTATCGTAATACCTGGCAACTATGCACGAAACCTTAATAGGGTCGTTTATTGCCCCATTGAAAAAGCAAAAATGCAGGATCTTATATCTTGGGATTTACTTTACCAAGGGTGACGTTGCATGGTCCTTCACCAACAATAGGTAATAAAAGAACTCTTCCTTTCATTGTATAGTCTCCTTCAAGTCTTAACTCTGGATTTAAAGAAGTCGATACCATTTGTTTGTTAACAGGATCATACCTATAATAATAAAAGTTTTTGTAAAACCCAAAAACAATCATTGAGCAGAATCGGCGAAATTGTTATTAAATGAATATCACGAGGGTAGCTTTTTAAGTTTTTACAAACGACCACTAGATGGCGCTATTGAAATATGACATTACCATTGTTGTCAAATTTGACATTTTTTATTGTTAAAACAGTGTCAGCTCAGAAACTGGCAGAGTAGTTTGTTCACAGTGAGCGTTTTAAAAAAAAGTTTGGTCAACAAATGGAAATTTCACGTGTATGTTTTTAATATAGTCCAGTGCACTAATGATTTTTTTGTTTTTTTTTTTAAAGAATACTTCCAGTATAGTAAATACTATATTTATATTTTCTCTCCAGAATTATTTAATTTCTATATAAAGTATACAAAGGGACAGCAAACCTTCTTGAAAAGTAGGTATTGCAGGTATAGAAAAGGGAGTAAAGTGGGGAAGCAAGTATCGTGGAGGTAGCGCGTAGCAGATGTTTCTCTGCTTCGAAAACAGATTATTATTGTGCCTATGTCCATGTGGAAAGTGTATCGCTACAGTGATAATATTTATTTTACTTTAATAAAAAATAATTGTTTTTTTACAACTGTTAGCTAACTGTTAGATTTTTATTCGCTTCATCTTTTTCATTTCATTCATTCATTTTCGATTTTCTGTTTGTCAATTTTTCGAATATTATATTTGTTCTTGCAGATTATTATTAATTATGGATAGTTACAGTAAGAATGGTGATTCAGTAGATGTTGAAGAAAATGTTTGTTTTCTTTGTGAAAAACTTGGATCGCAGAGCACTGCTGTTGTAGGTCCTATTGTTGAAATTTAAAGAGGATTGGGAACTTTAAGACAACTTCCGAAGAGAGAAACTATGATTATGACAATATTTAAATACGTGTGAAGTTGTATTGCTCATAAATCATCGAAGGAAGAATTATATTAATAAAAATACATTGAAGCCAATAAAAAGTAAGGAAAACAAGTGAATTTTTTTCCTCCACAAAAAAGATTATGGAGTTTATAATCATGTGGCTTCGATCGGAAAACAATTTGTTTCATTTGTGGCAAGAAAGCTAGTGAAGAAAAAGATAAAAGTAAAAGAAAAATTTGCGAAGAAAAATTTATTTGGTTACAGAGATAAAATCGACCATTTTGGAGCTAATAAAAGAAGAAAAAGATTACTATTACCTAGAAATTCACAAGAGAATATCTGGTATGATGGATTTGGTAGCAATGAAAGCACGATATCATGGTGATTGCTACCTCACATTGAGAAATTTAGTTGCTAAGGTACCTGAAGAAAAAAAAAAGATTCATCCAAGTATTATTGGTAGATGCAGCAATGAAGCAAATACATAGAAGAGAATGAACACCGCCAGTTTTCTATGCAGGAGTTAAAAAACATCTTAATATCGGAATACATTCGAGATGAAAAAACTATTAAAACACGATTAATATCAAAGTACAAAGCCGATATTGTTATCTCAAGTAAATTTGGTGCAAATATGATAATTTGGCTTAGAAAAAAATCACCATGAAATCCTCTTAAATGCCTGGTATAATCAGAGAGAAGAAAATGAAACAGATAAGGAACATCGAATTTTAAAAGCTGCTGGTGAAATTATCAGAAGACATATTCGAACGGTTGTTGTACGCAATAATCAGAATCCAGCAACTGATAAAATGTTCAAAGATATTAATTCATCTATTCTGCCATCACTGTTATTTATTCTTTCAGAAATTAGCCTGTCTAATAAAAAAAGTAAATCTGAAAATGCAATTTTTTATGAAGCTAAATGCACCTCAATAGCTCAGGCAATAATGTCTGTAGTAAGTCATCGAACAATTTATATCTCCTCTTCAAATAGCACTTCATCGAAAATTTGGTTCAAAAAAAATAGTGGATATTTGTAACTCTCTGAGATTATGTAGTTCATATAAAAAAGTACAATTGTACGAAGCTTTGGCCGCCATTAGTGATTCACCTAATATAAAACCGAGTACCTTTGTTCACTTTGTACATAATAACGCAGATTTTTAATGTTAATATTATATTATTTAATATTTCTTTTATTTATGCTTTTTGGAGGTTCTGATATCTTCAAATTAATTTTAAAAAGTTTCATTTTTGTACAAATTCTTTATAAAGAATCTCCAAAACTATAATAGTCATTATTATCTTAATATTAATATCTTATATAATAATATAATATCTAAATATATCTTAATATTAATATCTATTATATTAATATTATTATCTATTATTAATATTTTTAAAATTCCGATCATCGCGATCAATTTCAATGAGTAAACTTTGTAGTTTATGACATTAAAAACCCAAAAAAAAAAGAATCATTCAAATCCGTTCATTATAGCGGGCTTCGTCATTTTTCATTTTTAATGACTAATTGCACTGGACTCGACTCGATATCCCTCAAGCTGTTCACTTTGACATATTCAAATTGTTAAAGTGGAAAAATAAAGGAATACTAATGGAGGGTAAACGACTAAATCATTTAAGGTTCGCAGATGATATCACTCTAATCGCCAAAACAAAAGAAGAACGCTAATGGAATTAAATAACAAGTTGCGAGAGATAGTTCTAAAAATAAACTTCACCAAAACGAAATATTTGAACAACAAAAGTGAAGATAACAGCCAGGAACTATTAATAGAAGGTGAAAGGATAGAAAAGGTATTCGAGTATTCAATCAGTATATACTGCGGGTATTAATATATGGTACTGAAACGTGGGCTTTAAATAAAAGTAAAATAAATAAACTCCAGGTAACCCAAAGAGCAATAGAGAGGAGAATGCTAAATACTAGACTCCAAGATCGTATTCTGAACATCGAGATACGAAGAAGATGAAAAGTGACAGATGTAGTGCAACGAATATGTATATTAAGGTGGAATTGGGCGCGGCATATCGCAAGGCTGAATGATCACAGGTAGATACTCCGTATAATTGAATGGAGGCCTAGAGAACACAGAAGATGCAGGGATAGACCACAGACAAAATGGACGGACGACATAAAAAGATTAGCAGGACACGATTGGAAGCAAAAAGCAAACAACAAAGCTTGGTTACTTACTCTGTTTTAAATACTTTGGCGTTTGTAAGGCCATGCAGCTTCACATTTTTAAAGTGTTGTGCCACATTCACTGGACCTTTTCCTTCTCCAATATATAGTTCGGGGATATCCAAGGGCTCGAGCGATGCCAGTCCCAATTCAGGAGTGGCTAAAAAAAGTAAAAAGATATAGTACTAAAATATGATGATATATTTTTAAAAACATATGGGGAAATCGTTTTGTATCATACGCAAATCTAGGTAATTCACCAGGTTAGTTCAGGTCAAAGTAAGTTACTGCGAACTGTTCATGCGCAGCTAAAATTTTGCCTTGTTAAAATAAGAATGCGAATAAGAAATATGGTTTGAAAATGATGCAGGCTACCCACAAAACAAAGAGATGGTTGAAAAATAAAATACTCGTCCAAAAGCGATAGCAATGATACAGTGAAGCATCATTTTTTTTTACCTTTTTAGTTTTAGCATGTTTCGATTTTAGAGTTGCTGTCTTTATTAATTTTTTCTCGAATTAGGTCATGAAGTCTTATGGCCTTTTTGTAGAGACCACAAATTCAACTTTCCAGACAATTTAAATATCATTCATCAAAGAATTCAGTTCACCTTAGAAATGAAACCAAACAACTAGCTGCCTTTTTTAGATGTACATGTTATTAAAACTCAAGACGGGTATTTAGAATAGACAGTATACAGGAAACCAACACGTTTCAAATAACATCCGAATGCGCAATTCCATCTTCATCCCTCACAATTGAATGCTGTAGTGAGCACATTAAATTCCAGACCAATCGGCCTTATAGACAACGCTAAGAAAGCAGAGAGGCAGGAAGGATACCAACTTCTTCTTATCCTTTTTTATTTCCCCCACTGCAGGAGATAGGCCTCTTCAAGTTTCTTCCAATTGTCTGTGCAAGCCCTTTGCAAGATAAAGCCATCCACTGCCCGTTGTCAACTTGATATCATCAGTTTATGTTTTTTATTGGGCTTCCGAACTTAGTTTGTTTTCCCATGATCTCTATTCAAGTAATTTTGTGACCATCTACCATCATTCTTTCTAGCCACATGGCCCACCCATTGCCACATTCATTTTGCCACTCTTTCGAGGATATCTGTAATTCTGGTTGTTCGTCTGAGATCCTTGCTTCTAATGTGTTCTAGTAAACTAACATCTGTCTTTCATGGCCCGCTGAGTACGTTGGAGTTGACAAAGACTATTTTTTGTAAAGGTAGTGGTTTCCAGCCCATATGTACTTACTGGAAAGATACTGCTCTCGATGGATATGATCTGTTGAATATTGTTCAGAATCCCTTCAAGGACACCAACACCTTACAATAAATGAGGCCACAAAACAGCAACAAAATCCACCGAGAAAATATATTCAAGACCTTTCTGGCACACCTTAAGAAGGCGATCGACAAAGCTGAATGCTTTCTATGGAGACAAGATATATCAGCTGTATAGAAACCACTAGAGACAACAAAATTTAGCATAATGAATCCTAAAAAGAAAATTCAATGGGCAAACCAGATTGTTTACAATGTACGGAAATTGCAGCAAGGAGTACGTTAGACGAGCTAACAGAAGAATATCGGCTAGACGGGAAGAACATAAACCAGCAATTAAAAATTAAGTAAACATATCTATCTTTTTCAATTCCATCTCCAACATAGAAAATCACAAAATAAGAATGAGCCGAGGAGACGCGGACATTAAAACCAACATCCACTAATAAGATCGATGCTTTTGAGACATGAACTTAGCGCAGAATGCTGAGGATGTTATGAACGACTCGTCTCAGAAACGAGGAGGTACTTCAGAGGGCATCATAACAATATACCTTCTCACAGAGATACTTTGGCAACGGCAAAACTAGTCGGGTTAAAGTACGAATTGTGGAACGTTCACCTATTCGCCAGATCTGGCCCTGTCTGACTTCCAGCTGTTACCAAACCTTAAAAGATTTTTACGTGGAAAGAGTTTCTCAACAAATGATGAGGTAATAGCATCCGTAAATGGGTATTTTGAAGATTTTCCGCAAAACCACTTTAGAGATGGGCTAAATAAATTCGTTGGAAAAAATGTATTTCGACTCACTAATTCATACTACTCAGTATATATCACCACTACACCAAACACTTTATTTTTGCACTCGATGCGCGTTTCGCTAACCATGTTAGCTTCATCAGGAGCGATGATTGACTAGTCAATTAGCGAAACGCGCGTCGAGTGCAAAAATAAAGTGTTTGGTGTAGTGGTGATATATACTGAGTAGTATCATTGTGCCAAAGATTCCACATTCCCAACTTAGTCACTAATTCATCTTATTTCATTTCCGCTTTCAAAAGTTATTGATCGACCTCTGTGGCAGATCAAAATACTTTTTCTGTTTATCTGTGGTTAACAAAATTTTATGTTAATAATCAGCAGACATATTTAGAAATAGATTTATGAGTTTTGGAGAAGTTAAAATACACTTTCCCCTCTCATTTACACCTAATTAGCAACACAAGGACGATCATTAAAAAGAGTATTCTGTTAACATCTTCTACCATGTTGTTGTAATCGTGTTCTTAATTTTTTTACGATGTGTCCAAACATTGCAACAGTGGATAAATTAAAATTACAGATCAAGGTTTGTTTAATTCGCTTTTGCCATTTTACATACAAAAATAAAGCAATTATTAATATGTACAATATAGCTAATTTAAGAAATATTGACCTCTGACTGGAAACAGCACATCGTTTAGTAATAATTTTTAACATGTTTTATTACAAAAAAATGGTTTCGAGGCTGTAATTTTGAAATTCGTTTCAACCACTTGTGTTCTTGAAATACGCAATATTTTTGTTCCCTTTAAAGAAGTACAGCAGCTAATGAAATTAATGAACGAGTAAAGGAAGGAGAGAAAAGAATGTGAACAATGCGAATGATGAAATTATTTTTGAGTATACAGGGTACTTCAAAAAAGTGTGGCCGATATAACATATGTTTTTTTAAATGGAACATCCTATTTTCTAATTTATTTTTAAATTCTGCGTAAAATTTTATAACTTTTTTATTAATAATGTTATATACCTAAACCTAGTAGTTTTTCTAATATTTCAATTTTTTTAAAAAAATACTAGTTTTCAGTTTTGTAAAAAAATGCCAGTAGCGCCATTGTTTCTGAAGGTGGAATACTCATAATTGGAACAAGCATTCTATAGAGATGAAAAAAAAGATATATGTAAAGAAATTTGAGTTAGATGCTACAGGGTGTTCAATATAAATTTATGCATTTCGACTATTTTGAATTGAAAAATATCAAATTTTTTTAAATGGCACACCGTGTATATTATTATTTTTTCTGATAGACTTTACAAAACCCTAATAGTTTTTGATTTATTTCGAATTTTTCAATTTTTACCCTTGTTTTTAATACACTTACACTATTGTGAAAATATAAACAAATAGTTAATAATAATTTTAATATAGTTTAACTTATCTAATGATTAATTATTATGACGTAATAAATGTTCAAAAATATGCCCGTTCCGTCTACTTGAATACACATGTTTAGTCGTTTTACTATATTTTCCTTCACTTTCCTTAGCATAGAGGGCGTTATTGTCCTGCACGCATCCCGTATCCTATTTTCCATATCTAGTATAAATTTAGGCATTTCGTCTATTTTAAATTAGGGGGATTCACACAAACACGATGTAATGTAGCCCACAAAAAGAAGTCTAGAGGTGTTAAGTAACATGATCAAGGGGGCCACTGAATGAATCCATCCCTACCGATCCGTTTTTTGTGGGTAACGATCGTTTAAAAATTCCTGAATTTCCCGATGGTAATGAGCAGGAGCTCCATCTTGTTGTATCCACATTTGTTCCCTTTCAAAGTTAGCAACTCTTTCAAGAAGCTGGGGTAATTCGTTTTGCCAAAAAAATTAGATATCTAGACCCATTAAGCGGTTCTCGGAAAAAATATGGACCAATATTAAGCGACCAGTGGGTTTGGTTTTGAACTTCCTGGACCCAAAATGGATTAACTGTTGAATAATAATGCATGTTATGGTTGTTAACTGCTCCCTTACTGCGAAAAGTAGCTTCATCAGAAAACATTATTTTGGATAAAAAATTTGGATCGGCCTTTATTGCTCCTTCATGGTGGTACAGAAGTTTATTCGTTGTTCAATCACGGTCTTGAAGTTCTTGGTGTAGTTCGATATGAAAGGGATGATACTTGTATTTTCTCGTGGTGCGATTAGCCGTAGATTGGGATGTGTCAGATAAGTCAGCGAGTTGACGGCTGCTGACCTGGGGATTATCTTCAACATGAAGTAAAATCTCCATTTCTTTTTCCTCATTGGTAGCATTTTGGTTTACTACTTACTGTTTCGTATACTCAACGCTACCACTACCATCAAACTGTTCCATTAAGCACTGAAAAGATTTTCTAGATGGTATACGTCTATTAGGGTACTTCGCTCCGTAAAACCTTACTGCCAAAAGACAATTTTTTCCCGCCTCGCCCAGTATATAAACCATACCAATTAATTCATTTTTAAGAAAATCCATAATTATTACCTTACTACAACAAATTAAACTATTTCTACTATTAGAAAAAATAGGTATATGACATACTTAATAAAAGTTTTGTAAAATCTATCAGAAAAAATAATTATATACCATTTAAAATTTGATATTTTTCAATTTAAAATAGTCGAAATGCATAAACTTATTTTGAACACCCTGTAGCATCTAACTCAAATTTCTTTATATATATATATATATATATATATATATATATATATATATATATATATATATATATATATATATATATCTTTTTTTCATCTCTATAGAACGTTCGTACCTATTATGAGTATGTATTCCACCTTCAGAAACAATGGCGTTACTGGCAAATTTTTACAAAACTGAAAACTAGCATTTTTTTTTAAAAAACTGAAATATTAGAAACACTACTAGGTTTAGGTACATAACATTAATAATAAAAAAAAAATTTAGGCAGAATTTTAAAAAAATCAGAAAATAGGATGTTCCATTTAAAAAAAAAACATATGTTATATCGGTCACACCTTTTTGAAGTACCCTGCATATTCAAAAATAATTTTAAACTGTGCACCTTAATATTCCCTAAAACTATTGTATTTACAAAACAAATGAGATAATGAACTTTACTCTACAGTTAATTCACCCTGTACTGTAGTTGTCGATTAAAGTAAATATTAGGTGAATAAATTTTTCGGTAGCTACCTTTCATCGATTACAGAATCTATTGCAAATAAAAATTTTTTCTCTTGTCTATCACGATTTTAAAGTAGCATCTTTCAGTGTTAAAACGGGGTATAATTCCTAATCCTAAATAAACATGACCTGTAAAATCAGTTGGAGACTCGATTTGGATAAAGTAACATTTGAAGCACTGCCTTTTTTTCGCATTTTAATTTAAGAATGAGGCTTCTGAGGTATTCCAGTAGTTTTGGAGAAAAATTTCGATCTTCAGGAAGCCCTGACGAATCAAAAAAGATAAAATTTTGCCTAACTTAACTATTGCTCGTGATCTTTAGAAGCCGAGGAGAATTGGCAAAAAGTTGCGAGGGTTTTTTTATGAGCTGAACTAAAAAAACTCAGATTTGATATGGAAAATTTTCTTTCATGCGGAGTATTTTCTAGACATCTTCTTTTTAAAGTACCTATTCGGTTCAAATATTGGCAATCATTCTGGCTATTGTTACTTTATCCACTGCAGCTCTGAAAAGACCGGTATTATTTGTTGAGGACCAATTTCGCAGATTGCTTAGCCAGGAGATACGTCTGCGTCCTGGTCCCCCTTTTCCAAAAATCTTTCCTCAGAGTATTTGCTGTATTAATCCATATCTGTGGGAATCTCTCATTATGTGTCCTAAATACTCCAATTTTCCGACTTTAACAGTTTCCATAATTTCCAGTTTCCTGTTCATGCGATGTAAGACATCCTCGTTAGTAATATGGTCAGTATAAGAAATTTTCAAAATTCTGAGATATAGCCATAATTCAAATACTTCAAGTTCTTAGAAGTGGCTTCAGTGAGCGTTCAAGATGCCACACCGTAAAGAAGGACACTGAAGACATTTTAAAAGTCTTATTTTTGTGCTTAATTCTATTGCTGAGCTTTTAAAAAGTGAAGTCATATTGAGGAACACTGCTCTAGCTTTTTCGAGTGATCCCACTGTTCGTTTATCATGGTACCTAGGTATGAATATTGTGGAGTTCTTGGTATATGTTGATTTTTGACTATCAACAAGGAAGCACGAACTGGAGACTTGCTGATTACCATGTACTTTGTTTTGCTGATAGCAAGTCCGAGGCCGAATGGATTACTGACTTCGTTTATTTTTGTAATAAGATATTGTAGACCCTTTAAGTTATCGGCCATAACCACCGTATCGTTAGCATAACGAATATTATTTATTCGTTCACTATTAAGTATTCCTTTATCAGCCTCTTCCAGTGCCTCTCTGAAGATCTGCTCGGAGTATATATTAAACAATAGGGGAGATAAGACACAATCCTGTCTTACTCCACGCTCAATCGATATTGTTTCTAAACGTTTCCCTTCCGCTTTAACAAATGCCATCTGGTTCCAGTAGAGGTTGGTAACAGCTGGACAGGTCGAATGAATTCATCATCTATCTTTTTTCGATCTAAACTACCAAATAATACCCTGTAGCAAACGAAGGAAATTATTTTGAAAATTGAGTTTGGATTAGTTTTTATTTTAAAAATTTTATTATATATTTATAATTTATAAAATAACTGCTTAAGTTAATCTGCAAGGCTGATGATGATTTTCTGGACCTAATCTAATTATATAAACAGGAAGCATTACGAAGGGCAAAAGAAAAGTAGATCTGAAGACGTTGTGAAGATTATGAAGGGAACCTATAAAAAAGTACGGGAAATGCAGGTGAAAATGAGCTGAAAGAAATGTCTCACAAAAGTGTTTTCTAATTTCATAATAACTTCCGACATTATGTTGATGTTGAACTTATTGTAGTCTTCCTTTACTAAATTCGTGAAAAAAATCATCCTGTGTGAATTTCTTCACGTTTGAGTGCGCCTAGATCAGAAAACATATAGTTTTACCATTTTTATCGGTCTGTCGATACGTTGGCACGATGACTAACGAACGAAATAACATATTGTTTTAAAATTTGATATACATATAATATAGGGAGTAGAAAAGGAAACTATTGTGGCTGAGCGAATTTGTTTTAAGAGAAGGGGGGTGAAGCAGAAGATGGACGTTAAATATTATGTAATTGCAATAGTACCGTGAAAACTTTTTCTGATTATAAGTGATAATAAACACATTTTCACCATAATTTTTAGTCAAATATATAAGGGAATAAAGGGTTGGGGGGTTCTTTCGTATATGTTATGTTATATATCCTTTCAATCAAAGAATCTGAAAAATATCTCATTTTTTAATTTCCATTTGTAACAGAAGCCCTTCCTCTGCTTAACGTTCTCTTGACAAGATAATATTGGCTAAAATATTTAAACGATATTTTGAATGATATTGTTTCATGGGTTTCTTTACAACTCACTCCATGACCTATTGGGATAGAAGGCTTTTAATTTCTGTTGTGCAAAAGAACATCTTTGACGCTTGTCTTCGACGAATCGATAAAAAGGCGCCAGTTGGGTTGTATGGTTGGTTCATTTCTTCGAACAGTCCATTAACATCATGACAATAACAAAATTCATTTTCCTTTGTAAAAAAAGCAGAATAGGTCTTACTCCTGGAGCGATAAATACTAACACTTGTGTCGGGATCAAGCAACTTCCCCTGCTGCAACCTTGAGGCAAGTAATTCACTATTAGACTTAGACAACTGCAAATCTCTTATAAGATCGTTGAGTTCAGACTTAGTCATTAAATGTGGACTGCCCTCATTGCCGACAAAGTTATCCGAGCTGGACTGCTCACTGTCACTTCTCTGGTGCAGTGGAATACTGCTCGATGCAGATGTGACATTTCAGGTTTGGTCACATCTGCCGGGTAGTGTAGGGACTAGCAAATCCTTTGAATGAGGCACATGCTTAGACACTGATGGAACATCTGCATGTTCTATTTTATCTTTGTTTTTCGAGTTGAAACCAAAAGTTTTAGTCAAGCAAAAGTAACAGTCCGTTGCGTGGTTAGTTGCTCTCTCCAGATCATTTTTATTTATCTAGACGTGACACCGGAAATCCAAAGTAATGTAAATAGGCGTTTTGCAGTAACTTTGTTATAAGATAATCTCGATTTAACTGAACAAAATTGTTCAGTTAAATCGTAGCAAAAACGATTTGGATTAATTTTACACATTCTAGACGACATTTTAGAACAATCTTTCGTATACGCATACGAAGCCTGGTTGCCGGATTCGTAGAAAGCACCTTACTCACTACGCTATGACCGAGTCCTATTTTTACTGACTACAACAAATATTATTGGACGTGTTTCGAGAAGGTGTTCCCTTTGAAGAAAATAAAGTTGACTAATATCTAGATTTTTTGGTGTATGTACAATACAAAGTAATTCAAAATTATGGATTAAGATAAAATAATATTAAGAAGCCAACGGGTTGTTTCTTAACATAAAATATTTTGGGATATAACTTTTGTGTCCTCACTCGTAGTTACCACTAATTGAAAAATTGAAGATTTTCAAGGTTTCTGTTTTTGAGCTTAACATAGACTTATTTTATTCTTCATTAATTATGTATGTAATTATGTAATATTTTAACAGCTTTTATTAGTTTTTCTATATAATATGGATACAAGTTGAATTTGCTATATAGGATAAATAGTTAATAAGAAACCTTATAGAAAATTATATATACAGTCTGTCAAGTAAGACACGATCGCTCGTGTTTTCGAAAAAATGTGTTTCAAGAACATTCTTGCCATCAATGTATTTTTTGGTGTGCTAACAACGGGGCAATTACCCTAGTAAGTTATCTAATCGCCTCCTGCATCAATAATCGCCTGGCATCTTCGAGGCATGTTGTCGACGAACTGAAACATACAAACAGATACTTAAATGCCAGCTCACATCATCACCCAGCCCAACTCTTCTCCGTTGCCAAATCCTTAGCTCACCGATCAGAAACCCTAACAGACAAGGAACATTTGCAACAAGAAACCAAGCTCCTTCGAACCGTTTTACTTTCAAATGGATACAGTCAAAACACGATCCGGCGGGCCCTAAATAAACAACACAAACAGGAAAGAAAGACATACAGTACAAAAGCATTTCTCCCATATATAAAAGGCATCACAGACGAAATAGGAAGACTTCTAGGAAAACACCAAATTGAGACCATTTACACAACGAATCAAAAAATTAAAGATATTCTACCTACCCCAAAAGACATTATAGCCTTAGAAGACCAAGGTGTATATGAAATTCCGTGTCAGGACTGCGGTCTTTCATACATAGGCCAAACAAACAGGAAAATTAGCGCCAGAAGAGACGAGCACAAAAACGCCGTAAAACAAAAGTCCACCACCTCTTCTCTAGCACAACATGCACACAATACCGGCCACAAAAACGATTTTGACAAAACCAGAACCCTACAAAAAAGTAATAACCTATCCACTAGGGTAATCAAAGAAGCCATAGAAATAGAAAAGTCGCCCAACAACTTAAATAATCGGGATGATAGCCAACGTTTACCGAACTCTTGGAAACATATTCTATCCCAATACCAAATCCAACCAAGAGAAACAATAATTGAACCATATGTTACTTCACCAACCCAAACATTACAAAGAACCACAGGACCGACAACGCGCAGCCAAAGCCGAGCCTCTATTGGCCAGATCCGTCCGACCAATAGAATCACCCCCGAGCACATAAAACCGCACTCGGAGTCAGTCTCGACATTCAACGCCAAGACACCCACCAGTGATCAACGCTTTGAAAAAAGATGGATGAGATTCCATGGAAACGTCAGCGAAACCGTCCATTAAGGGACTTCAAGCTAACACGGGACACCCGAAAAACCACCACTATATTTCACACCCGTGAGAAAATTCGCCAAAACATTATATATATATATATATATATATATATATATATATATATATATATATATATATATATATATATATATATACATTAAAATTCCATTTCAATCCGTTCGTCTAACAATGAATGCACGATGTTTAGCCAAAATCTCATGTGACATTTTCAAATGCTCTTGCTGCTGCTGCTGCTCGATACTGTGATCTTGCTGCTGTTGCCGCTCGAAGCTAACTGCTGAAGTTGCAGCTATTCGCAAACAGTACTTTGTCAATGATACAGGCTCAATTGTTTTGTGAAAATGCCAAAAACGAAAGAAGTTCCCGTTGAAAATCGGGCTCTGATAATTGCGATACACCAAAATGGTCACTCGAGACGACAAATCGCGAGTGATAGGAGCGTGCCAAGGAGCCTCGAAAAACGACTCCCGCTGAAGGCAGAGCTATAATAAGGTCCAGCAGACGTAATCGCCGCCTAACCATACCAGAAATCACAACTCAAGTAAACGTGGAGGGGCCCATCCCCATCAGCGTGACATCCATGAAGAACAGGTTAGCAGAAAGTAGACTAGACGAGAGAGTTGCAGTGAGGGAAACCACTTCTTAAGCAAGTGAATAAACGTAAACGATTAGAATGGGCCCGAGAACATGAAAATTGGACATCAGAACAATGGAATTCCGTCCTTTGGAGCGACGAATCTAAATTGGAAATTTTCGGTTGAAATTGACGAGTTTACGTACGGCGGTCAGCTGGAGAGAGGATGTGGGACGCCTGTCAGTTGCCTACAATAAAACATGGTGGAGGTTCAGTAAAGGTTTGGGGTTCTTTTGGCAACGGTAAAGTTGGAAAAATCTTTAGAATACTCCCAAATGCGTCCTTCTGGAAGAGATATTTTGCAGGAGAAATTTATTTTTCAGCATGACAACGACCCTAAACATTCTGCTAAACAAATTAGAGAACTTTTGGGCCAATGGAAATCCGATGACGTCCTGGAAGTGACTTGGCCTCCACAATCACCCCGACTTGAACCCCATCGAATTGCTATGGGACCATTTGGACAGATGTGTTCGAAAGCTCAATTCAACATCAGAAAATCATTGGTGGGAACTTTTACAAGCAGAATGGGTTAAACTAACCGAAGAAACTCTAAAGAAACTACTGGACAGAATGCCGAAACTTTGTAAAGCGGTAATTAGAAACAAAAGAGGTCACATAAATGAGAAAAATCCTGGAAAATCATGAATATTTTTCTGATTTTCTAGACTGTGAATAATGTGAAAATACATAATAATTCATTAAAATTAAAAAATATATATTATCTGGGTTTTTGTTGTCTTGGGACTGAAATAATTAGGTGAGCAAATATTTTCTGTCGATAATATATATGTATATATATATATATATATATATATATATATATATATATATATATATATATATATATATATATATACATATATATATATATATATATATATATATATATATATATATATATACATATATATATATATATATATATATATATATATATATATAGTGTGAAAATGGTGAAAACTCTAGGTGGCGCTGCTAGTCTTTTTTTAATTGTCTCGTTTAAGACGCTTAGTTGAAATTAAATTGTTTTTGAAAAAATATATTATTTTTGTGAATAAATTTGATTCAGCGCAATTATTTTGCAATGGATTAAAGTCAGCCAACTTCGGTAGACTCCGGAAGATCTTCGACTGCAACCACGTCCGAAATTATGGCCAAAGCTCAACAAATTATTCGTGAAAATTGTCGTCGGACAATTCTAAGCATCTCTAATGAACATGCTTTTGGTTAGAAAACTGCAAAAGCTTTGGAGCTAGAAAAGTTTCCTCCTCCATCACGACAATAGCGTTAGTCTGGAAACTTTTGGATCGCATCACATCTATTATTGTCTTATGTTTTATGTTCTATTACAAGTGTAGCTATGGCTAAGTGTAGGGCAGAGAATGTGTGAATTGGCATGTCAAAAATGCACAAAAAAAGCAACGTTTGTTGCAATTTCATACAAAACGGAACTTCAAAACGGTACAAGCAGACTATGTTTTTCCATATCAGCATGTTTCTTTAATTTTTAAAGCTACCGAAACGTTAAAAAAACGTTGCTAAAGATGCCAACTACATGACATAATTTTATTCTTTTTACGCTTATTTGTCATTAAAAAATCATTGTTAGTGATAATTTTCCAATATACCTGTTAACTATTCAAGGCATTTATATGGGCTAATAGCTGATACAATTTTAAACTGCTATTGCACTACGTACTGGTACGTGACAAAATATATTAGTAAAATATTATTAATTTGTTTATCAATTCATTCAAGAAATTAATTAAATACAAATTTGAATGTTAATTTAAAACTTAAAACATATTAATTCCCGGGTTCATTGATATTTCTATTCATTTAAGTCATTACAAATAATAAAAAATTAATAATAAAATACTATTCTAATAAATATGAGCAAACATTAGGTTACAGATTACATATTTGTTGTATCAGGCAGTGTAGCATTCTTCCTCAATAAGCACCTTACCAATAAGCCCTTATATATATATATATATATATATATATATATATATATATATATATATATATATATGTATATATATGTATATGCGCTGTTGCTTCAGTTGGCAATAGTCAGCATAGCGCCGGAACCCGTAAGTACCACCGCTACGGGCACCCAGCCATCAAACACCGATGCCCGGACGAACACTCCCGATCCCCCACCTACAATGTGTGCAGACGCCGACCTCACTTCGGTTCTCAGCTTCGAGTGGCAGCAGCAGCAAGATCACAGTATCGAGAAGCAGCAGCAGCAAGAGCACTTGAAAATGCCAAATCAGATTTTGGCGAAACGTCGTGTAAATTCATTGTTAGACGAATGGACTGTTGCCTTCTCAATGTTTTGGTTTAGCTAGTAGACCCTTCCATGTATTGGAGATATTCCTCGCGTCATCTCACTTATTTAGCTGTCCATTCTTTTCCATTTCTAAGGCTTCTCTGAGTATGTTTGTTTTCTAATGTGAAATCGAGGCTACTTGTTTAGATCCCTCAAAACTGATGTTGAGACCAGTATCATGATGGTGCTGAAAAAGAGCTGATGTTGTTTGTTTGTTTTTGATACTTATTTTATATTCTTGGATCCGGGTGAAGATTCTTCTGTTTCTCTGTCCTATGTCCAATTTGTGACAGTCTCCGCATGGGATGCTGTAAAAGCCATGAATTTCCAGTTTTCTCTTGTCCTTGGGGTTACCCAGGATGTCTGCCAGAGTGTTTTGTGGTTTGTATGCTGTGCCTATGTTGTGTTTTCTTAGGACTCTTCCAATCCTATCTGTAACTCCTTTCACATACGGTAATAGGACTCTACTCTGGTTGAGGTCGCGTTCTTCTGTCCTCGTCTGTAGATGACACTGCCTTTCTAATGCTCTCCGTGTGGACTAGTCTTTATGTCCATTTTGCTTAAGGGCAGTAGTGATTTATGTAATTTCTTACTGTCTCGTGTCTAGTTCGGTGAGTCGGTATGATCTCGATACGAAGGTGTTGGCTACCGACTGGATTTGAGATGGAGGGTGGTGTGAGCTAGCGTTTAAATATCTATTGGTGTGGGTGGGCTTCCGGTAAACAGAGTATTGAAATTGACTATTGTTTTCCCGCGTTATGAGCACATCAAGGAAAGGGGGGCTTTTTTCTTCTTCTACTTCCAAAGTGAACTGTATCCGGTGGTGGATTCTATTTAAATAGCTCAGGAAGTTGTCTAATTCATTTCGTCCATGGGGCCAAATTATGAAGATGTCATCGAAGATGTCATCGTCATATCGTTTCCAGAGTTTGGGTCTGAGTGGTCAGTTTTCAAGGGCCTCTGTTTCAAAATACATGATATGGAGATTGGCTATTACTGGTGAAAGGGAAGATCCCATGGGCGATCCATCGGTTTGTCTGTATATCTGACTGTTGAAGACAAAATAGGTATTTTTTAGACCGATAGTTCTATAACATGAGCTGGGAAATCCTTGTTCATTGCTATTTTGTCTAGTGCTTCATCCAATGGAATACTGGGGTAAAGTGAAACAACATCTAGACTTGCCATTTTGATTTATTGACTCAGCACTCTCAGCGATTGGGTGCATGGTCTTTGACAAATGCTTTTCTAAGTTTTGTGTAGGTGAGGCCACCGCGCTAACAATGGGTCTAAGGGGGACGTTAAGCTGTATCTTTGGTAGGCCATACAACTTTGGGCGTCGGCTTGATATATATATATATATATATATATATATATATATATATATATATATATATATATATATATATATATATATATATATATATACATCCTTAAACTGTGTTCTACCACTTTAATCGGTTGTCTGTGGCTCTTACCGCGTGTTCCACGTTAGAATGCAAAAGGCTCTCCACGATATCTATCCAACGCTTAAGAGATCTGCCACTTCTTTTACTGCCTTCAAGCTTTCCCTGGATGCACTGTAATTAGTAGCCGTTGGGAGGGCTTAATTTTCTTCAGAATGGACACGTTGGTTCTGTGTTCCGTCCAGGATATATTCAACATTTTCCGCCAGCAGAACATTTCAAACGCGTGTATTCGTTTTCGGTCTGCCGTTCGAACTATCCAATTTTTAGATGCATATCTAACCAAAGAGAACGCCAGGGTTTCGACTAGATTGATTTTCGTGTTTCTCATGATATCTTTATTCTTCCAAATTTTCGATAGCTTTATCATTGCTGCTGTCCCTAGTTGTATTCTTCTGCGGATTTCATCTTCAATATCTTCTGTATTGTTAACTAATGCGCCTTGGTAGATAATCCTGTCCACTACATTAAAATCAGAGACATGTTCGACATTTAGTTGATTGTTATTTGCCTTGTCGACTATCATCATTTTATCATCATAATATATATATATATATATATATATATATATATATATATATATATATACATACATACATACATACATACATACATACATACATACATATATATATATATATATATATATATATATATATATATATATATATATATATATATATATATTATTTTGTATCAGAAGAAGCTATAGTATAGCGAAATGCGTCATACAGTTTCAGTGAAACTAAATAAAGTGGAAATTTGACAATAGCAGTCTTTCATTACATTCGTTATGAATTTCCATCAAGTAACAGCAACAACAATTCAAAGAACACTTTTTTAAATGTTTCTCCGTTTTTACTTTTGGAATAATTTAAAAAATACATATTTTTGAGTGTTAACTCAGTCGATGCTGCAACTTTAATAGTCAATAAGTTAGCCTCAGCGCCGATTCTAGTTTTAAATATTGGAAGACTACACGCTTACAAATTGTTGCTGAAAAATCACTAAAATGTACTTACGCTTATTCATCGAATTAATGGCGAATTCTATGTTTTTTGCTAAACATTTATTCAGGTTTGCGGCATCAGATCGTTTACATCTTCCCCAGGTGGTAGCTGAAAAAAAAAAAAAATAGGAAATAAGATTATTTAACTACTCAGTATATATCACCACTACACCAAACACTTTATTTTTGCACTCGACGCGCGTTTCGCTAACCATGTTAGCTTCATCAGGAGCGATGATTGACTCAATCATCGCTCCTGATGAAGCTAACATGGTTAGTGAAACGCGCGTCGAATGCAAAAATAAAGTGTTTGGTGTAGTGGTGATATATACTGAGTAGTATCATTGTGCCAAAGATTCCACACTCCCAACTTAGTTAAGATTATTTAAAATTAAACAAAATGCTTTTTTCAAACAAATATGCTATAGTATTTAACAGTAAACGTAATATTATATCGATCACATAAATTTAACTCAAAAGATGAATAATGATGAATTTTGTTTATTTTCAATACTGCTCAGTTTATATCACCACTACACCAAACACTTTATTTTTACACTCGACGCGCGTTTCGCTAACCATGTTAGCTGCATCAGAAGCAATGATTGACTAACATAGTTAGCGAAACGCACGTCGTGTGCAAAAATTAAGTATTTGGTGTAATAGTGATATATACTGAGTAGAATATTATGGGAATTTTTTTAGTTATAATTATTTTAGTCAAACACATAAGGGATTAAAGGAAAGCAGAGAGAGATTCTTGAAGCAGTGAAATCTCAAACATGTTGTTTCCTCGTTAATTTCAATTATTTATGTTTTTTTTTTCATATAATGGGTTCAAGAAGTTGGAGAGGGGGGCTAGAAGTGCTGCTTCGTGTATATTATATTGTACGTCCATTTAGAGTTCTTGGAGTAGAGGAATTTGAAAAAAAAATCTGTGTAACCTTCGTGCAATTCGCTAAAAACAGACTGATACCACGTCGTCTGGTAGTAAAACTTACGCTTAATATATACCGGTATTACCACTAATATTTAATAATTTCAAAAGCATGTGGGCTATGTATAACCTATTAAAGTACAAATTTGGCACATTTTCAGCTGTCTGTTAAATATAATGTTACTTACTTACTCTCTTCTCTATTAGCTAAAATTATACACTTCGTTAGATTTTGCAACGCTTATTTTGGCACGACTTTGAAGTTATTTTTTTTATTTTAAGCATGCGCAAAATTAACCGGAATAAATTAAATATAAGACTCTGTTCTTATAGTTATTTGAAACATGCGCAGTCATAAAAGGATGGCTAAACCGATTGAACGATATTATCATGATATCATCATTACTCTCAGATCTCAATCGATGACAATTATGAGCCTACTCCTCAGTATATATCACCACTCACACATATCAGTCAGTCAATCATCGCTCCTGATGAAGCTAACATGGTTAGCGAAACGCGCGTCGAGTGCAGAAATAAAGTGTTTGGTGTAGTGGTGATATATATTGAGGAGTATCATTGTGCCAAAGATTCCACATTCCCAACTTAATTATGACCCTATTGCTATGTTATCTGCTGAAATGATTGTAGATGATAACAGTAACGAAAATGATGAAGTAAAAGTAGAAGTAGAAGAAGCAGAGGGTGGAGGCGAAGAAGTAGGAGAAAACGGCTAATAAAATATTGTAATGATCTGTAACCCATGGATTAGGCCTACAGAAAACACCATCTAAAAAAATGCGCTTTGCATTCTACCTCAAAGGTGATGCGGAAAATTTTATATAGAACCTTTTTTATGCAGATTTCGATGATGAATAAATTTTGTAATAACCAAAATTTACGTAAAACCAATAATTTACGAGATATTTGAGAAAAACTGATTCTTGCGACCTTTGACCTATGATAACTTTTTTACACAATATTTCTGATATTGATACAAAGAAAATCTTAAAGGAACATCTTCACTTGGATTTTTTCGGGAGATTGGTCATTTTTTTGTATAAAATGACTGGACTAAATATTATTATATTCACTTCTCCATTTCGTTAATATAAAGACATACGATAAGAAAGTGCTTGTTTTAAAAGTTGCAAAATCTTTTTTATGTGCAATTCCTTACTGTTTATATTGTCCATGCTTTTAATAACGATAATGATATAGATATGTTGAAAATAAGCGTTGCAAAATGCCACTATTTAATGATATTGAGAAAGCCAATGATTTTTTAAATTTTGGAAGTGTTTTTTAGTCGATTCATTCACATGTTGGCCAGTCAGCCAGTTTTCAAGCCAGCTTAAAGGCCACCTTCTAATATAAACATGAGGAGCCTTCGTACTCGTAATACATACCAAAGACGATAAAGAGTAAAACCCAGCTAAACATTAGATATGTCGTGTACCAAAAGTTGAATATAATATTACTCGGAAAATCTTAATATTTAAATTCCGATAAACTGGAGAAACAAAGAAAATTTGTTAAAAATTGAAATAACGAGTTATGACGTTTTTCGATTTTGTGAATTCTGCTCATGTTACTTTATATATATATATATACATATATATATATATATATATATATATATATATATATATATATATATATATATATATATATATATATATATATATATATGTATATATATATATATATATATATATATATATATATATATATATATATATATATATATAATAGAACCACGATTAACCGAGTCGCGATTATCCGAGCTCCGGATTAACCAAGCCAATCTAAGAACCTGATTATCCGAGGTACGCGCGTCTATGCTGCGTATTAACCGAGCTTCTAAAATATGTGTGTACATATTTCCATTTAAAATCGTCGGGGCCTTCGGGAAATCACTCTGGCCCGTGTGAGGGGTTCCCCTATTTATGTTTTTGGACTCTTTCAGCATGTAAATTTGCGTAAATGCAGTGCGTTATAGCGCTTACTACGGAGAAGTACGAGTATACTCACATAATTTATTTGGTTGGAGTTCTGGTAGTTAAGTGTAATTAATACGAACTGCTTTGTTTGAATTTTTGTTTGTCGTATTATAATGGAGCAAAACAAGCGTAAAAGAATCGTCGTTCCTACTGAAGAAAAATTAAAAGCCATCAGAAGAATTGAAGCAGGAGAGACAATTAAAGTTGTTGCACGAGATTATGGAGTAGGTGAGGTAACAGTTGGAGATTGGAAAAGAAACCGCACAAAAATAGAAGAGTGGTGTATAAATCAAGCCTCCTCGTCCTCAGGAAGAAAATCAATGAAAACCGGCGACTATGAAAAGGTTAACGAAGCTTTATTTATGTGGTTTAACCAACAGAGATCAAAAGGTGTGCCTCTGTCAGGCCCTATTTTACAACAGAAACCAATAATGATTAGTAGGTAATTCCCAGAGATAGATCAGTTTACCGCCAGTTCTGGAAGGCTTAACCGCTGGAAAAAACGGTACGGTGTACGACAACTGACTGTATGTGGTGAAAAACTTTCTGCTGATGTGTCATCAATTGAGAAGTTTAAGCAGAACTTTAAAAAGTAAATCGAAGATTGTGGATACACATGTGATCAAATTTACAACTGTGACGAAACTGGTCTGAATTCTAAAATGCTTCCATCAAAAAGACTGGCATCTCGACAGGAAAAATCAGCTCCTGGGCACAAAGGAAGTAAGGAAAGATTAACTATAATGGTATGTTCCAATGCATCCGGCAAGCACAAAATCCCACTGATGGTGATTGGCAAGTCTGCACGTCCAAGAGCTTTAAAAGACGTCTTACCCAAAGCCCTACCAGTCTATTACAAAAGTCAGAAGAGCGCATGGATGGCTGCGGCCTTATTTACTAACTGGTTTGAAGAAGAGTTCGTGTCATCCGTGACTAAATTTTTGAACAGAAACCGTCTTCCTATTAAAGCAATTTTGTTAATGGATAATGCCCCCTCTCGCCCTGGAGAAGGACTTCAAGTGGGCGAGATTGTTGTAAAATTTTTTCCTCCAAATGTAACCAGCATAATGCAACCAATGGATCAAGGCATCCTTGAAAACATTAAAAAAAATTATAGGCGTTTATATCTTGAACATCTGTTAGAATACACAGAAAAGGAGGATATTATCAATAGGATGAGAAAGGTTACACTGAAAAATGTTATTTACTGGGTAAGTCAAGCTTGGGATTCTGTGCGTCTTACCACTATTCAAAAATCTTGGTCAAAAGTTATTGATTTTGAGGACTATAATGACAGTGAAGATTAAATGTATTAGCTTTGAAATTGAGAAGCCATGGAGAAATGTCCTGTTCAAATTTTGACAGCGAGATAGAAGAAAAAGAAAAAAGCTTATTTGAATTAAAGCAAAAATTAAAAGGTTGCGAAAATGTGACAAGAGAAGATGTTGTTGAATGAATTACAGCAGATGATTTAGAAGAAGAAATGAGTATTGAAGAAATAACGAATGCCTTTCAGGAAACCGAAAAATCAGATGACGATGACGATGACGAAGCGGCGGTGGATGAACAGTCTCCCACTAAGATCTCTCATCAAGAAGGTTTTGCTTCTTTGGAAAAAGCTTTGAGGTATATCGAACAACAACCAGAGGCAACCCCAGCGGATTTGCTGCTTCTTAATAGATGGAGAAACATTGCAGCGAGAAAAAGAAGATGCAATATGAAACAGAAGCGCATAGATACCTATTTCACTGTTTTATAATGTATGTACCTATTTATATGTTAAAAACGTTAATACATCGATTTAAAGTATTGGTGTTTATTTTTTGAATAAATAAAAAACAAATCCGGATTATCCGAGGAGGATGCCCTCCACGTTACCTCCGATAACCGGGGTTCTACTGTATATATATATATATATATATATATATATATATATATATATATATATATATATATATATATATATATATAGATATATAGATATATAGGTATATAGATATATAGATATATAGATACATAGATATATGTATGTATGTATGTATATTGTATATATATATATATATATATATATATATATATATATATATATATATATATATAATCCAAATACATAAACAAAATATTCCAGAAGCCTGGGGCCCTCAGTAGTCATACCTGTATGCAGGCTTGGATAAAAACGTAACAAAAACTTAAGATTAATAATGAAACATTACACAATTAAAAAATTTAAACTTAAAATTAAAAACATGAGTGAAATAATTTATATCAATTGAAAGAAAAGAGGTGTTAAGACTTCTAAAATGCACCAAAATTCCGAAACACAAAGGTTCTAAACACAAACTTTTACCTTTTTTCCATACTTGTCTTGTTAACAACTTTCTAAAACCCATTTTTTCAGTTTGTTCTTGATAACTCTAATACTCTCAGGTATATTTTTAATATATAATATCATTTGGAAACTTACTGAAAAGTTCAGTTACCATATATACATGACTCTCTTTCCTACTTCTAGATAAATCCTTCTAAGTGCAATATTTTTATTTCTGGTAATCTTTTTTGAGGTGGTGTACTCATCACGCAAATTCGCATAATTATGCATAAGGATCTCCAATGCATATGTTTGTTTTATATTTAATAGTTTCTTGTTAACACTTATTGATCTAGCTTTATTAATAATTTTTAGTAGTCTTTTCTCATTACGTGCAAGAGATCCCATTGCATTATCATATGCAGAGACCCACGCCACTATACTATAGCTTGCAACACCATTAAAAAGACCATGCTATATCCTGAGCAAAGTGTTTCTATCCATAATCTTTACTAGTTTTGCAAAAATATATATCAAATATCTAGTTCTCTTGACAATATTATCTATATTTTTTTCCATTTCATATTTGCATCACTTGGTACCCCTAAATATTTAGTGTCATCAACTCTCTTCAATTCTTGTGCATTTATTGTAAAGAGTGCCTCAGGTGGAATTGAATCAAAGTAATTGGCAAATGTAATGTATACTGTTTTTGCAACATTCAAAGTTGATTTATATTCAACCACAAGTATACTTTGCCCAAAAGATGCATTTACTTGTATGACTGTTTTTGTACAGTTCTCCTCAGAACACAAAATAATAGTGTCATCAGCATACGAGACTATTCTATCCATTGGCAGAGTCTCAAACCAATCATTATTGTAAATGAGGAAAAGTAAAGGCCCTAAAATAGTACCTTGTGGTACTCCAGTTTTCATGTCTCTAAAACTACTTTTATTATTATTTCCTATTTTTACAGTTTATGTTCTGTCAGATAATCTTTGACAAGCTTACGCGTAACACCCCTTATACCATACTACTGTAGTTTTTGTAATAATATCTCATGGTTTACTGTATCAAAAGCCTTGGCCAGGTCCACAAAAACATCTATGTTTGGTTTGCTCTTATCTAGATTACTATATAACAAGTCAGATACAAATGCTAAAGCATCTTTTGTACCAAAACCTCTTTTAAACTCATATTGCCTGTTTGCTATCATCTTGTGCTTATTTAGAAAATTTGTAAGTCTATCGTGGAGTATTTTTAAAATATTTTAGCAAAATTTGACATTAAGGAAACAGACCTATAGTTTGTTGCTTCTGTCTTTGAGCCTTTCTTGTGGACTGGTACTATTTCTGCCATTTTGAAGTAATTGGGACATTTTCCTCTCTCAAAACACATGTTTATTATATGTGCAAGTGGCTCGGCAGCATACTGCTTATTTTTTTAATGACCCGCGCGTGTATATTATCTACATCCCCTGCCTTATTTTTTAACTGTATATATATATATATATATATATATATATATATATATATATATATATATATATATATATTTATATATATATATATATTATACATATATATATATATATATATATATATATATATATATATATATACATATATATACATATATATATATATATATATATATATATATATATATATATATATATATATATATATATATATATATATATATATATATATATAATAAGGTTATGAGAAAAATATTGACTGAAAGTTAAAGACTTGCTCTATAAAAACGGTATTGTAGTAGATCCTTATTGTGGGATAAACTCTCGATAGAACCTATTAATAAGGCACACTAGGGTACACTTTTTATACCGTCACCTTGAAGCTATCATTAAAAAATTAATTATTAGGTAAAATTACTAATTCCACTATATAATTTAGATAATTGTTTTCAATCAATTTTCTTTAATTTTATAATGTAGCCAAATTAAGCAATTGGTGATAAACGCCACGGAAGGGTGAGGTACAAGGGGAGTCCTTCAAAAGTATATCACGGAATATAAAATAGTTAGCAGAAACATGGTTACCACACATATAAAACTTTACTAGTGGCGCATTTGACCCAGGAAAAAAGAATAAGGCTTTAGCAACACATGAAAGAAGATACACAACTGACTGATTAGTGATTATCAGTTGTTTTTCTTTCCAGAATAGGCGTCTACTTGAAGTATACTGTTATACTAAATTTAATTTTGTTGCGTGAAGATTCTAACGTCATAAACAGGAACGGATGCAAAGAAATTATCGACGATACCAAGAAGGCACCCAATCAACGAACAACAAACTTCTTGCTTGTCCCAATAATTCCAGGTCCTTCTGGTCAGTCGCTAAGGCAGTTAGTCAAAATTTCACCAAATCCACTATATCACCACTAACATGGCCAGATAATTCTATTGCAACAACACCTGTTGAGAAAGCAAACTTGTTGGCTGAACTCTTTGCTTCACATTCTACTGTCGATTTCCAAGGAAAAAGACCACATACTGTCCCCATAGTGCAGTCAAGGATGCCCGATATTATCTTCAGCTTCTGGCGCTGACCGAATACCTGCCATGTACTCAAAAACTGTGCGAGGGAACTAACACCAGTTTTCTGTAGTCTTTTCAACCTATCCTATAGAAAAGGAATATTTCCTTCCTGCCTTCACAATCAACGCCGGTGTGCCCCAGGGCTTCATACTGTCTTCTACTCTCTTTCTCATTTACATTAACGATCTGCTGCAAAAGACCGGGAATCCAATCTACAGCTTTGCAGATGACAGTACGCTTATCTCTTTATTCACTTTGAACACTCGAACAACGGCTACTCGGACAAATATCCGCAGACAGCAAGAAGTCGTTCAAGACGTCGTAAGAAGACCTTACCAAATAACTACCGACCAATTGCACTGCTTTCAATAATATCGAAAGTCATGGAAAAGGTTATCAATGAGCATCTTCTAAAATATCTTGAACGATTCAATATTATTAGCGATCACCAATATGGTTTTCGTAAACATAGATCAACAGGAGATCTTCTGACTTATGTAACACATGTTTGGAACAACGCAATTGAACACTTTGGAGAATCTCGAGCGGTTGCTCTTGACATATCTAAGGCATTCGACCGTGTTTGGCCCGATGGACTGTTGGCTAAGTTACGCTCTTATGGTATGTCTGAAAGATTCTGTTTGTGGCTCTCATATTTCCTCAGAGAGCGTTCTTTACGAGTGGCGGTCGACGGATTTCTTTCTAACACCCTCACTATCAACGCCGGTATGCCCCAGGTCTCCATACTGTCTCCTACTCTCTTTCTCATTTACATTAACGATCTGCTGGAAAAGACCGGGAATCCAATATATAGCTTTGCAGATGACAGTACGCTTGTCTCTTCATTCACCTTGAACGCTCGGACATCGGCTGCTCAGGCGAATATCCGCAGACAGCAGGAGGTCGTTCAACTTAACAAAGACCTGGAAGAAATTCTATCTTGGGGTGACAGTAACCAAGTGGAATTTAACGCTACAAAAACCCAAGCGGCAGTTTTTTCTAAAAAAGTTCACGTTGCTGAACCCGACATAGTTGTGTCAGGGCACTCCATTCCCCTAGCATCGTCTCTCAATTTGTTGGGCGTTAGTTTGGGAGCAAATATGTCTTGGCATGAACATGTTGCAGGCATAGCAAGGAGAGCTTCTCAAAAGTTGGGAATATTATTTAGAACCAGAAAGCTTTACACTCCACAACAACTGTTAATTCTTTACAAAGCCCAAATTCGACCAACTATGGAATACTGCTCCCACGTTTGGGGCTCCGCTCCCAAACATACACTGCATTTGTTGGATTCTGTTCAGAGAAGAGCGGTCCGTCTGATTGGGGACCGGGAATTGACCGGCGGCCTTGATTCGCTGGAACATCGAAGAACGGTTGGCGACTTGAGTCTGTTCTACAAGTATTTTCATGGAAAGTGTTCGAAGGATGTAGCCCGCTTAATTCCTCCCAAAGCGGTGCATGTTAGAAATACACGTCGCGCTGGTGCTTCACATCCGTTTGAGGTTCAGCTTATTACTCCGCGTACTACGCTTTTCAAGCAATCTTTTATATGGAGAACGTCATCCCTTTGGAATAATTTGCCCAGCGCTGTGTTTCCCACCGAGTACAATTTACAGCGATTCAAGAACAACGTGAATCGCTTTTTCCGCACTCGTGCCGCTCCTAGAGCGCTTTAGGGACTTCCCTGCAGCACGTGTGCTGGACCCATAAAAAAAAAAAAATAGACCTGGAGAAATTCTATCTTGGGGTGACAGTAACCCAGTTTAACGCTTTGAAAACCAGGCAGCAGTTTTTTCTAAAAAAGTTAACGTTGCTGAACTCGACATGATTACGTTGGGGCACTCCATTCCTCTAGCATCGACACTCAATTTGTTAGGCATTAATTTGGGCGCAAATATGTCTTAGCATGAACATGTTGCAAGCATAGCAAAGAGAGCTTTTCGAAAGCTGGGAATATTATTTAGAACTAGAAAGCTTTGCACTCCACAACAACTGTTAATTCTGTACAAAGCTCAAATTCAACTAACTGTAGAATACTGCTCTCATGTTTGGGGCTCTACTCCCAAATATACACTGCATTTGTTGGGTTCTATTCAGAGAAGAGCTGTTCGCCTGATTGGAGACCGGAGACTAGCCGGCGGCCTTGATTCGTTGGAACGTCAAACAACGGTTGGAAACTTGAGTCTATTCTACAAGTATTTTCATGGAAAGTGCTCGATAGATGTATCCCGCTTAATTCCTCCCAGAGCGGTGCATGTTAGAAGTACACGTCACGCTAATACTTCACATCCGTATGAGGTTCAGCTTGTTACTCCTCGTACGACTCTTTTCAAGCAGTGGAGAACCTCACCCTTTGGAATAATTAATTTCCCAAGACTGTGTTTCCCACCGAGTACAATTTACAGTGATTCAAGACCAACGTGAATCGCTTTTTCCGCCCACATGCCGCTCCTAGAGCGCTTTAGGGACTTCCTTGCAGCACGTGTGCTAGTCTCATAAAAAATCAATATCTACGATTCGGAGACAAACTTGCTTGTGACGGCTAAAAAAAACTTTCTACAACGTGAACTTCTATATTATTAGAAAAATTGCAAAACATATCAAGGTTCTGTCTCAAGTAGAACTACTATCTTTTAATATTTGTGTAAGCCCAATGCTATTCAAATAGGTGGTTAGACTATTATTAACACGTTTCGAAAAATTTATGTTAAAATCTCCGACAATAATTATCTTAGATCCTTGCCGCGCATGTGTCTTTATATTTTTATCTACATACATAATGAATAACATTTTTTTATTAACAGTATACGAGTACAAAAATATATCAAACTAAGTTTGTTTCCGATTTTTATTTTTATATACCAGATAAATTACACAGATCGACATTATTTTTAGTATCCGTCTGTCTGTTGTTAACTTTTTTTTACTAATTCGGTGACACTGATTACGAATTCACCACTCGTTTTATCGTATCACATCAGGTTTTAAAGAAAATCCATATAGTGGTATTTTCACTTTGTTCGTAAAAATAATTCAAGCTATTAAGTCTTGGCGCTCTTTTCACGAGTTATGCGACCTCTAGTAAGAAAGCGTGTTAGTTAGGTCCAGAAGACTTATGACAATTTAGAATTATTACTCAATAAAATTCAGTATCAAAATCACGGTTGGCAGCTTTGTGGAGATCTTAAAATAATATTTATATTATTAGGTTAACAATCAGGATATACAAAATATCCTTGTTTTTTATGTGAGTGGGATAGTAGAACACGACAACTACACTACGTAAAAAAAACAATGGACTCCTTGGAATAAGCTTGAACCTGGAATCAAAAATTTATTACGAAAAAATTTAATCCGTCCTAAAAAAGTTTTGTTACATTTGCTTCATCTTAAATTAAGTTTAATCAAACGTTAAAGCCCTAAATAAAGTTAAGTACCTGTGTAAAAAAATTTCCTACATTATCTGAATGAAATAAAAGAAGGACCACAAATCAGACCTTGATGAATGATAAGGAATTTGAAGCGACAGTGATTATTACTGAATTAGAAGCTTGCGTTCAAAAATGTTGTACATAATTTTTTAGGTAATCACAATCATCTAGACTATAAAAATATTGTCGCACTATTGTTAGATAAATATCAGAAACTGGGATGCAATATGACTATAAAATTCCACTTTCTAGATTCACCTGTGGATTTTTTTCCCGAAAATCTTGGTGATGAGTGAGGAACAGGAAGAATGATTTCATCAAGACATCAAAACTATGGATACCAAGGTCGATGGAATGTAAATATGATGGATGATTACTGTTGGCAAATAAAAACATGATATTCTAGACGCAATTCATAAAAAAAATCACTCCCCAGGCGTAATTTTATGGAAAAAAGTAAAAGATATCACTCAGAATAATCGTAATATAATAATTGTAATGTATGTTTTCTTTGTAAATGTTTGAATGAATATAATTTAAACTTAATATTGATTTTATCCTAAAAAAAATTATAATAAAAGTTTTTTAATTTTGTAGAAAAACCAGATGTGATAGAAAGAAAATGCGGATACTTCTAAATTCAGCACACGTGAAATGAAAGAAATAGCTATTGAAATGAAAACAATGCTCAAAAATGTTTCATATGTCGGCCTGTGTTATCAAAGGTAATGCACTCGTACTCATTTTCGTTCACTCTACACTTTATGGAGAATATTCCAGAATTTTTCCTTATCTAGGCTAAGTTCATTAGGCCCTGACACCTTAAGGTCCAATATGTATTTTCACGTTTCTTCTTAGTCAATAATGTATAATAGTTATAGGATCTTAGCTACCTAATAGCCAATAAATCAATCTAGCTCAATCTAAAATCTAGTAATAAAAGTGTAAAACAAATATTTATTACCTAACCACCCTATGAAGACTACTCTAGAATTTTTTAAAAGTTTTTTGCTCAGTACTTTTCGAGATAAGATAGCAGGTCCATTTTTTAAAAATAATAGAAAGAAAAGTGTGCGCAAGTATTATATCATACATATTTTTGAACTCGTATATTCACAAACTCTCATTTTACATCCCACTCGATGATCTGCTAATTTTTTTTTCACTCCCGATTTCACCCTCCAAAACTAATCTCTTAAGCCAAAATTTAGCTTTCAAAATTACACGGCTCTGATTAGGCCATCAATCTATATATTTGTGTCAAATTTCAACTTTCTGTGTCAAATAGTTTCGGAGAAAATCAGACAGATGGACAGACACCGAGGTGATCCCATAAGTATTCGATACGGAACACTAGAAATAATTTTCTGAGGAAATATACATACTTCTTATTTGTTTAAAGAAGAAGAGAAGAGTACTTTTTGGACTTTACTAAGTTTTATTGTTGAATAAAATGCGATGAAAATAGCTACATTTAAAATTTCAGGACGAGAATATTTAAATAGAATGTTCAAGGTGTATAGAGAGCACCAAAAAAATTTAATTCGGTAGTAAGACCTCTGTCAAATTTTTTACGATAATTTGAAACAAAGTGTATATAGAATTCGAACTAAATATCTTATGATTTACGCTGCAACTTACTTAAACATTTTTTATAAATAATATTGATTATCTATCTCAACCATGGAAATAGAATAACTGAATATTAAATTTTCTTGTTTTTTTATTATTTCATATTACTTATTTACACAAACAAATAAATTCATAATTCAGTTTGGGGATATTTTTATTTATTCTGCTTTTATCATCAATTTAGTACCGGGAAGTGAATTTGATTTAATTTATAAAGTAAATTTTTGAAATTACATCAATATAACAAGATAACAGAATCGTTGAAAAAAAAATCATTGTAAGCAACATTTAGGTTTATAAAAGTAGTAGTGTGATGAGATAACCGACAAAATTCGTTTTCTTAAAAGTATAAAAATTTATTTTTTTATAAATTATGCTAGCATTAAAAAAAGACAAAAACTCAAAGTTTGATTTCACATCCAAGCAATTGACGAAGAAACAACTTTTCAGAAAAAGGACTTAAGAAATAAGCCCGTTTTTGTTACATAAATTCTGACAGGTTAGTTCAGATGAATACTATAGAGTTAGTATTTTTTTCTTTACTTAAAGTAAAGCGAATGCTACAACTGAATTTCCATAAAAATCCGGTCAAAAAAAACTCATGTTGTGAACATTCAGAAGAATACTATGTTGTGCTTTCCTGTCGTTGGAGCCCTGATCTTTAAATGAGTAAATAAAGAAATGTAATTTGTACTCACGTAATTTAGCAGATTCACCAAACAAGCACACATATAAAAAGATACCGGCAAAAATGAACGTACGCATGTTGCAATTATATACAAGACTAAATATAAAATATCTTAAAAATACATTCAATTTGAAGGAATAAATTCAAGCGCGCTCTTTTAAATATATTTTAATTCTTTAATTTGCCCCCTTCCCCAAGACACGTTGTATGTGACGGTTACCCAGTGGTCAAGTTCATAGTCAAGGACGGTTTCTTCCTTCTTTTTGATTGATTCTAAATGTACATTGAATCCTTGTATTATATATTTTTGTTAGAATAATATTTGTACAAGAATTAAACAATGTATTTGTAGAAGTAACGCTATATAGACAAATTACATTGGTCCAAATCTTGTTTTTTTATACCAATAACATATTTTGAGGTCTTGTAAAAAACATGTTTTGGAAATATATTTAATAATTTTTTTATGGATTAATTTAATAATTAATTAATTTAAATTTAAATTAATGTAATTATTTTAATTACTCTATAAAGAATAATTATATTGACAATTAAGGACTAATAACATTTTTAGAGCATACTTATCATCCTGTTTACTGTATCAAAAGTTCTTTTATACAGTATACTATTTTATTCTATTATATGAAGTGAATAATACGGTAAAATTTCGTATCCTTAAATGGCACGATAAATTTAACATTCAAATAGGTAGTAACGATTTAGAAAATTTGAATTCAAAAATATGTTACAGAAGTAATACTATTATATTAAATAACACCATTATCCCATCTGAGTTAGGAAATAGAAAAAATAATATATATATATATATATATATATATATATATATATATATATATATATATATATATATATATATATATATATATATATATATATATATATATATATATATATATATATATATATATATATATTTAAGAGTCTGTTACAGCTGACGCTGTTTTCCTTCTCTCAACCTCGCGATCCATTCTCTTCGATCTTCCCAGTCTCCTTCCTGTAATCCTTTGTTTTCCATTGCCTCATTGACGTCATCCCGCCATGAACGCCTAGGTCTTACCCACTTCCTTCTTTCAGTTGGACTCCACTCTGTGATTTTCTTAATCCACCTTCTGTCGTCGCTTCTTCTTACGTGACAATACCATTTCAATTGTTTTTCTTCTATGATATGTACTGCGTCGTATATTATTCCATCTCTATCGCGTTTATTTTTGATTTATATTTCTTGTTAATTGTTCATGTTTCTGATCCATATTTCCTGATACTTTCAACGATTTTTTGTATATTCTGACTTTATTTGTTTTCGTTATGTGCTTATCCCATAGAATTGAGTTTAACTGTCTGATGCAGGTTCTAGTTTATCCCAGTCTCGATTTCATTTCTTCTTCGGATGTTGCTTCTCTCGTTATTATGCTGCCCAAGTATTTAAATTTTCCAGTTCCATCTTTGATTGTGTTAGCCGATACTTGTTGGAAATTCATAATAAAATTATATAAAAACAACACTATGTTTTAATTTCCAATATATTTAAAGTCACTTGACAATTGTTCCACCATACAATGGCCATTGTATGGTGAAACAATTGTCAAGTGACTTTAAATATATTGGAAATTAAAACATAGTGTTGTTTTTATATAATTTTCCAGTTCCTTTAATTGTTACATTCTCTACAATTTCTAGATTTTCTATTTCTCCTATCTTAGTGGTTAGGTATTCTGTCATATTAAAGTTTATGTCTAGCCCAGCTTTGTCATACTCTTCCTTCAGTTTTCTCACCATATAGCTGAGATCTTCTTCGTCCTGTGAAATGACGACTTGGTTATCTGCGAAACTCAAGCTTTATAATTAGTCGTCTCTTACTGGGACTTCCATACCTTGACATTTATTCTTCCAGTTTTTTAAGGTCTGTTCCAGGTAGATTTTGAACAGTGTCGGAGAGGTTGTATACCCTTGTAGTAGTCCTTTCGTTGTTCTAATTTTGGCCCCTAACTTATTACCAGTTTTTACTCTGTTTACTCTCTTTTACTGCTTTTATTAATACTTTGTCGATTCCCATGTCTGACATTACTTTCCAGAGGTGACTTCTAGCGACTGAATCGTAACCTTTTCTTATATCGATGAAAGCTAGGTGAATATCTTTGTTTTTGGCAAGTTCCTTTTGCTTGACTGTATATATGTGATCAATACAGGACTTCCCAGCCGTAAATTCTGGTTGGTCTTCCCCTAGTTTGCCTTTTATATTGTCTTCTATCTTATTCTTAATTACTTTCTCATACAGTCATCCAATGTTTGAAATGATGCTGATGCCTCTATAGTTTTCACATTTCCTTCGGTCACCTTTTTTGCTATGTGTGCTTCGGTCCATTCATTAGGTATTCTTCCTCTATTTCTAACCCTGTGGAACATACTTCTTATTATTCGGTATATGAATTAATCAAATCGAGACTGAAGTTCCTAAGAGCCTCATTAAGAATATTACGAAGTGCAATTGCACAGTATTGGCAAACTTTAACCATTTTAACTCATTTATTTTTAAAGATATATGATCATATTTTCTCAAATGGAATATAAACCTACAGCAGACGTTCTGTACATACTGCAATCGTCTCCTTGAAAGCGCATCCAAGCAAGGATAGTACACAATACTACAATAATGAAATGAAGACAAGACCAAAGATTCACACAATTTTTTCCTCATCTTAAAATTCAGAATAAAACGATTTGCATATAAAACCTTCATTTTCGCATAACTTTTTTGTAGGAGCACCCTAACATGTTCCCTGAATCTGAGATGTGTATCAATGCAAAGACCCAAATTCTTGGCACAATCAGAAAACAGCAAATCCTGATCAGCCAGCCTCAGTCTCAAAGCCATGCTCAAGGTTGGTCGCCGATTTTCCTTGCAAAACAATAAAACTTGAGTCTTGTCTGGATTAAGCCTCAAATTATGTTCATTCGAGTAAACTGACAAAGCCATGAGATCCTGATTTAAATTTTCTGCTGCAGACTCAGGATCCGATGGTTCAAAGAAATGAAGCAACTGTGTGTCATCAACATACGACTGAACCGATGAACATACAGCAGTTTGGAATATATCAAAAGTATATATAAGAAACAGAAGAGGCCCCAGTATTGAACCCTGGGGCACTCCGGAGATAATTTTACCAGCAGTTGAACAAACATCATTCATTCGCACCCTCTGCCGTCTACCCGACAAATAGCTATAGAAAAATTGTACGGAGTGATCAGCGAAGCCCAGATAGTGAAGTTTAGCACAAAGTAGGTTATGATCCAGCACATCAAAGGCTTTCGAATAATCCAGCGAGACTGATATAACAGCCATATTTTTATCAATAGCTCTGATTATGCTATCCGTTAAATTCAATAAAGCCGTTGATGTGCTATGACCCCTCCGGAAGCCAGATTGATGCAAGGGGAGCAACTCATTTGTCAAGAGATATTCTGAGACCTGTGTATGTACTGCCCTCTCCAAGACTTTTGACATAACTGGTAACAAACTAATTGGACGCAAATCTCTGACGGTTAAAGGATTTTTAACTTTAACAACAGGGCACACAATAGACTCTTTCCAGCTCTCCGGAAAATACCCACTCTCCAGGCAACAATTAACAATATGGGTTAGATGATATAAGATAATAGGTAAACTAAGTTTAAGCATAAAAAGTGTCAAACCATCATTTCCAGCAGCATTGGACTTTATACTATTAACACATCTGCAAATTGACTCGGGGGTTTCCATTAGGAAATTAAAGTTCAGATCTAAATTCTTCTTATTGTTACTGTAATAATATATTTTACCAGCACAGTTGTCAGACTTTCGGAAAACGCTCAAAAAGTATTCATTTATATCATTCACATTGGCCAAATGTGCAGGCAGACGAGGGGTATCTTTTGAACCCGTGTGAACATTGCATTGTTGAAGTCCCTTCCATAATGATTTTGCATTCTTTTGTGTCTCTAAATATTCAAGATATCCCAATTTTTCACGACGCACACTGTAAAGGGTGAGATTTCTCATTTCTTTGTAATATTATTGACTCTCCTGAGTTTTATTTCTCTTAAACTGAGCTAGTGCTCGGTCTCTTTCTATCATTAGCGCTTTCAAAGCAGGTGTTAGCCAGGGAGCTGGAGGCTTGTTTACTCTTACCGTTCTGAGAAGACAATGGTCCCTAAACACGCCTGATAAATGAAAATTAATAAATCTGACCTTGTCCTCAATATCCTCAATATAATAAATGTCATCCCATGTTATGCGCTGTAGGTCAGTATAAAAAATTATCCTCATTAGAGTGCTTAAAATCTCTGTAAGTTATGAATTTTTGTCGGCATAATTTTGCGAAAATATTACTTTACAATATGTTAATTTATGATCACTTATATTTTCCGCGTCTAAAATGTCCACTGAGACAACACACTCCTCATCCATAACAAAAATAGGATCCAACAATGTTGAAGTTTTTTGAGTAACTCTGGTTGGCTCATTGATGACTTGGGCAAAACCAAGGGTGTCAAACACTTCTGACATAGGATTAGGTAAACAATCCGGCATCATGTTAATATTTAAATCACCCAGAACTATAACACGTCCATACAATGCCAAAACCTCAGGGAGAATCTGGTCAAGAAAATTAACAGAGTCTAGAATATTGTTTTTGGTGCAATATATTACACCTACCACACAACATGGTTTAAATTTAACTCTTATCCTTACCCAAAGGCTCTCAAGACCATCTACCCGCTGCGGCATCTGCAAGGGGAGCAGCTCGCTCTGCAAGGAATCCCTGACATATACACCCACACCTCCACCCCTGCCATCCATTCGATCGCATCTATAAAAGTTATAGCCGTTCATTCGCACCGCATCATCCGTCACATTCACATTTAGCCATGTCTCACTGACCGCCACAACATCAAAACTATTTGTCGCTACAATATCTACAAATTCATCAAATCCAGTAAATATAGATCTTAAATGTAAATGAGCTACACTAAAGACTGATGAATTACTTTCCCCATTCATTTCACTAACTCTTGAAAAAATGTGGAACGCTTCACGATTTTGCGTGTCATCCTTGCGCAGGGCCATGCTAAATATAGAATAGTATTCTTAGAGTGGTGGGTCATATTTAGAATGAACATTTAAACATGAGAAAGCTGTGTTCGAAATGGGTACCGCATTTGCTCACAGTGAACCAAAAACAACAACGTGTCGATAATTCTGAGCGATGTTTGGCCGTCTTTAGGCGTAATAAAAAGGATTGTTTCATGTGATATGTGACAATGGATGAAACATGGATCTACTACTACATACCGGAATTAAATCGGCAGTAAGCTAAGTGGACAGCAGCCAGTGAAAGCCGCCCGAAGCGACCAAAGACACAACAGTCGGATGGAAAGGTTTTGGCCTCTGTATTTTGGGATGAGCATGGAATAATTTTGATCGACTATGCTGAGAAGGGAAAAACCATGAATAGTGAATATTATATAAAGTTATTGGTGCGTTTGAAGGTAGAAATCGCAAAAAAAATGGCCCCAAACGAACAAGGAAAAAGTGCTCATCAAGGCATTGCACCGTATCACAAGTCAATTGTTACGATGGCAAAATTGCATAAATTAAAGTTCGAATTGCTTCTTCATAAACAGTATTCTCAAGATTTGGCCCCCAGTGACTATTATCTGTTCGCAGACCTCAAAAAAATGCTAGCGGGAAAGAGATTTGGCTCCAATGCAGAAGTTATCGCCGAAACTGAAGCCTATTTTGAAGGCAAACACAAATCCTTCTACAAGTAAGGTATAACAATATTAGAGAAAGGTTGGACTGATTGTGTTGCTCTTGAAAGAGACTATATTGATGAATAAAGTCGATTTTTGCAAAAAAAATATGTTTAAAACTTTTCGATCTACGTGTTAAATTTGAACTTACAGGACTTAAAAAAAAATGAAAATAAATAAATAGAATTTTCAAAGTGTATGTCTCCATACCATATAATTAGAAATATTGTAGGGGACTCAATAAGGTAATTAATAAGGTATGCCTCACCTTAGTCTATAAGTCATCAGACAATTTGAGGAAAATCTCAAAGACGATATTCTTAATTCTGAGAAAAGTGGAATTTATGAAATTAGTTGTAATGATTGCGACAAAAAGTATGTTGAGCAAACTAAAAGATCAATTAAAACACGACTTAAAGAACATTTGCACATTTAAAATACAGTAGAACAGACAAGTCTAGCATTGCCAAACATGCCCTTGAACCTGATCATACTGTAACATTAGATAAACTAAAATTAATTAAAAATGTATCGGATAGGAGATTGTTGAATGCATACGAAAGTATGGAAATTATAAAATGTAAAAATAGTTTAAATAAAGATAGAGGGCCTATTCCTGATAGTCCGTTCTACTGGTTACTTGAACGGAACTGATGGCCTCGCCTATGCCATTAGTTCCGCCTGAGTAAATCACGTGTTAGGCTAAGTATAAATAGAGTCGATTTGTCGATCATCGCTCCTGCTGAAGCTAACATGGTTAGCGAATAGCGCGTCGAGTGCTAAAATAAAATGTTTGATGTAGTGGTGATATATACTGAGTAGTAAATTATTCTTTAGTGTGAAAAAATCAGATTCTTTTGGCATTTTGTGGCCTTCCTCGGCCACCTGATTTAAATTCATTAGATTTTTTCTACTGGGGTTACATAAAACAAAAACTCTTTACGAAACTAATAAATAATCTAAACGAATTAAGAGAATGCATTAATGAAGCCGCACTAGAAATCAACGTCACGCGGGTGCGTAAAAAAGCGATTCATGTTGATCTTGAATCACGGCAAGTTGTATTAAGTGGGAAACACGATCATTCCAAAAGAAAAAAGAATTTTTGACAAAAGTAACAATTTGAACGTTAAAAAAAATGTGGTGTATTAGCGCTATGTATGTTCTTTGCATGTACTACACTGGGTCAAATTAAGCGGGCTACATTCTTCGAACACTTTCCATGAAAATATTTATAGAATAAACTCACGTCGCCAACCGTTCTTCGATGTTACAAAGAATCAAAGTTACTAATTAGTTCTAGATCTCTAATCAGGAAAAACTACAGTCTGGGATTTTGCAGCGTAAAATTCTGCTTGGTTACCGTCACTCTCAGAAAGAATTTCTCCCAGGTCTTTATTAAATTGAACAACTTCCTGATGTTCGAGAATATTTACATGAAGTTTATGTTCATGCATTCAAAGTAAATGAGAAAACAAACGTAGTGTCGTCGGCATAGCTGTAGCTTGGATTGCTCGTCCTTTCTAACAAGTCACTAATCTAAAATAGAAAGAGAGAGTAGGAGACAGTATTCACCCTTGAGAAACACCGGCGGTTATGGTAAGAGAAACTCGTCAACTACGACTTGTGAAGCACGATATCTAAGAAAAAACGAGAGCAATAAACGACCATTCGGTCATACCATATGAGCGCACCGTAGCCAACAATCCGTAATGTCAAACACGATCTGCCTTAGCCTTATGTATATTTTTAAATTCTCTGTGATGTTTAATTACGTTGTTTCAGTTATGTATGACATAAGTTAGAAGATCTCCCGATGACCTTTGCTTACGAAAGTCATATATATTATTAAATCCTTCCAAATATTTTAAAAGATGATGATTGATAGACTTTTTCGTAACTTTCGATATTATTAAAAGCAATGAGGTCGGCAATTGTTTGGAAGATCTTTTTTGGATATCGGCTGAACAGTAGCGTATTTCCAACAGAAAGGAAATATTCCTTTAAACAGTCTACAAAAGACCGGTGTTAGACCGTTCGCGCATTTTTTGACTACTATGGCAGGTAATTCATCTGCGCCAGAAGCTTTTTTGGTATCAGGTTTCACTGAAATATGAATGACTTTGAGAATGAAATTATTCATGAATACTTAACATTATCTAAACTTTGTATGGAACAAAATTATTTTTAATATAACAGTCAATTTTATGTTCAGAAAGAAGGAACAGCTATGGTGAATTGCTTATCACCTTTCATAGCCAATTTAGTCATGAGTAAGTTTGAAACTGTAGCCAGTCAAGAATTTGCCTATTTCCCAAGGGTATGGTATAGATATTTGGATGATGTTTCCGCGATTTTTAATAGAAATAAAGCAAATATTGTTGGTTTTGTCTCCAAATTAAATAGCCGATATGATTCAATTAGATTTACTTACGAAATTGAGAACAAAGGACAACTGCCATTTCTAGATATTTTAATTATTGAAAATAATAATAGGTTAGAATTTGATATCTACGGCGATGACAGACATGGGGACACAATAACATTGTCGGAATGGGAAAAACATTACCATAAACTATTAACAGAAGATAGAGAAGAATTTAAAAGAGATGTAGCCCAACTAGATACAGAACAACAAGATTACAGATTGGTAATAACTGAACAGGAGGTTATAAAGCATTCGACAAGTATGAAAAATGGCCGGTGTCCGGGACTAGGTAATATACCAATAGAGCTGATCAAATACGGGGGGGGGGGGGGCAGTATCATTGATTGATACAACTGTCACGTTCTTTAATAAGGGCATGTCAACTAAACAAACACCAAAAGAGTAGAAAACAGCCTAAATAACTTCCATATTCAAAAAAGGGAATAAAAGAGACCCCAGCTGCTATGGAGGAATTAGTGTCATCAGTAGCCTTTGTAGATTGTATGGGAAAATACTCCAAGAAAAGATCCGAGACGACGTAGGCCATATAATAAATGAAAACCAAAGCGGTTTCATCCCGAGACGATCATGTACAGATAACCTGTTCATATTACAACAAGCGATGGAGAAAGAGATCAACAAAGGTTAAGAGGTACATCTCGGATTCATAAACCTGGAAAAAATATACGACTCCATCCCACATTCGAAACTTTGCGAAGCATTGGCCAGGATTGGATTGTTAGCAGTTATTATGGAACAGTATAACGCCAATACGGCTTACATCAAAAAGAGAAAACAGCTTTCAAAACCGATATAAGTCACAAAATGTTTACGGCAGAGATGCAGCCTGTCATCGATATTGTTCAATCTTTATTTGGAAATTGTACTACGAGAATGGGAAAGGAAATGCTCAACGATAGGCATACCGCTATATGATGAACACCTCTACAGTTTGAACTTTGCAGACGATCAAGTGATCATAGCACAAGACTCATACGACCTAGAATACATGTTGAGGAAATTATATGAGGAGTATCAAAAATGGGGAATTAAGATCAACATAAACAAGACTGAATACCTTGCCATTAACACCGATCGGAATTTCCAGATTCTGATAGACGAAGATACCCAAATTAACCAAGTTTCAGACTTTAAATGTCTGGGCGCCATTATTGATACTAGAGGGCTAGGAGAGAATGAGATCAAAAACAGAATACTGAAAGGTAGAAAAAGTGATCGGTTGCCTCAACTCGTTGTGGAGGGACAAAACATTGTCCAAAAGAACGAAAAAACGACTTGAGCAGACGATGGTATAATCGATGACAATATATTGGTCGGAAGTATGGGTGATGAATATGGAAATGAGACGTAGATTGGAAGCTCTGGAGATGGATTATCTTAGAAGAGAGGCGAGAAGATCAAGATTAGAACACATCCCTATCTAGGTCATTAGGCAACAAATGAAAGCACACCTTACAATAATTGATAGGATTGAGATACGAGGACTGCGTTGGTTCAGCCACTTAATGAGGATGCCAGAAAATCGATGGCCGGAGAAATATTTTGTTGGCGGGCACCAGGGAGAAACAAGCGCGGAATACCAAGGCGCTCATGGAACATAGATGAAGCCATGGCCATGGATAGAGATGCTTGGAAGAAGGGATTGGGTAAGCAGCACCTGGCTGTATATATTTAGTTACGATAGCTTGTACTGATCTAACTCAATAAATAAATAGATAGAAAAGACACAGTAACAGATAGATATATTCATAATGATTTATTTCATTTCGAACAACATAAATTAGCCGCATTACATTTTTTTAGTTCATCATTTGGTCACTTCTCCTCTAAATAAAGTAAACTTCAATAATGAAAGCAATCGTATTAGGAATATAACCCGAGTTAATGGTTATGACGATGACTTAATAAACAAGTTAATAAATAGACATAAGTTTATGTTAGATATTTAGAATTCCATCTTTTTTACACGCGAAGCAAATAAAAGCAAGTATATCTCCATATCATGTAATCTGAAATATCGCAGGGGACTCAATAAGGTTTTTAATAAGGTAGGCCTCACCTTAGTCTATAAGTCATCAGACAACTTGAGAAATATCTTAGAAAATTCCAAAGAAAAGATTCCTAATTGTGCGAAAAGTGGAATTTATGAAATTAGTTGCAATGATTGCGACAAAAAGTATGTTGGGTAAACTAAAAGGTCAATTAAAACACGACTTAAAGAACATTTAGCACATTTAAAATACAGTAGAACAGACAAGTCTAGCATTGCCAAACATGCCCTTGAAGCTGATCATACTGTAACATTAGATAATCTATGATTAATTAAAAATGTATCAGATAGGAGATTGTTGAATGCATACGAAAGTATGGAAATTATAAAATATAAAAATAGTTTAAATAAAGATAGAGGGCCTATTCCTTATAGTCCCCTCTATTGGTTACTTGACCGGAAATGATGGCCTCGCCTATGTCATTAGTTCCGCCTGAGTAATTCAGGTTTTAGGCTAAGTATAAATAGGATCGATTTGTAGTTTAGCTTTAGTCAATCATCGCTCCTCAAACTAACATGGATAGCGAAACGCGCGTCGAGTGCAAAAATAAAGTGTTTGGTGTAATGGTGATATATACTGAGTAGCAAATTATTCTTTAGTGTGAAAAAATATTTTTCTTGCTTTCGTGGGATGCTAAAATTCATTTTAAAAATAAGTTGATGAATTATATCTACCTACCTAAGCTATCTCTTTGTAAAACATTTTCATGTTCATGCCTCGATCTTGAAAGCAGATACTTTTAATCTCGCTCGTATTATTTTTGTGAAAAAACCCTTCTGCTTGTAATTATGGGCGGTCTGTCTATAAGTATCTGTCGATCGGTCTGTCTGTCGATTTACGATAACACCAAAACGAAATAAGACATCACTTTTAAATTTTGTATATGAGTAATATTTGCAATAGCAAAGGTAGTTCTTGAGCAATATTGGGCTTAGGTTGCTCAATTTTGTACATTTTAAAGTATGAAAAATTTCCTCGGTTACTTTCGTGATATTTGAGGATACCTAGGTCACAACAATTTAGTAGTCGGTCTCTTGGCACCATTACTTCCGAGCGAAAAGTTACATCGATTTCATATTTGGTATACATATAATACTTGACATACTGAAGAAGTATATGGCTTCGGGGAAAGGGGGTTGTGGTCGATAAATTATCTAAATTTTATTCAGATAATGAATAATTTATAAGTATACACAGTTATATATACATAAGGTTTTAAAAGGGTAAAGGAGAGTGTTACAGTGGTTACTTATATCGTGCCATCAGTTCCAGGCAGGGTTCTTAGAGTAAAAAATACGTCAAATTATGTTTTATTAAACTATTATTTATTGTCAGAAAGGCAAATTAAGAATTTGTTTAAGGACTGTGTCTTTGCGAGGAACGTACGAGGTAAATCATTTTGTATATTATTTACGTTAACTAGCATACGAGGGTCACTTGAAAACTATGTGCATAAATAAAGATGAAAATTTTTTATTTATTTTTCAGCATAGTCCCCTCTGCTATATTCGTAGTCCACAGCTTCTCTAATTCCTTTACACCGTCCCAGTGTTACTATTTGCTGAGGTCTGCAAAGTACGTGTCTATCTCTGTTAAGACTTCTTCGTTAAAAGAAAAATAAATATCTTGCGTCCCATTCATCTTTAATGTTTAGAATCAGAGGGTAGTTAAATGGTGCCAAGTTTGGTGAATATGTGGGGCGAGGAAGAAATTCCTACCTCAGACCCACTAACTTTGTAGATGAGTGTGCTGGCTTGTTGTCATAATGGGAACGCTCCCTTTCCTTGGCAAGATGCTTTTAAACGAATAGAGATGCTTGGTGAGGTCTCTGTAGTTGTTTTCCTTTTTAAAAAGTATTCAATGCTTCAGGTATTCCAGAAAATAGTCCCAATAACCTTTCATACTTACAGGACAGTTTTAACCTTCTTAGAACCAGAATCTCCGCTAGCCACCTACTTTTTCTCTTGTTCTTTAGTTTCTGAATAGTAATGATGAATCCAGTTTTCATTTCCAGTAATGAATCGCCTCAAAAATTCGCCGAAATTACTCGTTCAAGGCTCTATTCGATAGAGTATAATAGTGGCATCCACGTTGACACGAGCTTTCTCATAAGTATGGTAGATGTTCATGCAAGAAATTGGTAACCAGGTAATTAGAGATACCCAAAGTCTTAGTAATCTCAGCTTCCTTCAATCTTCTGCCGTCATGAATTTTGGTAGTTTTCTTGAGTAGTGAGATCAGACACCCTTCCAAAATGATCTCCTCCTCCCGGTGGCCATATGCCACGAAAGTATCGAAACCATATGTAAACCGCCCTAATTGGAGGTGCAGATTCTCTATAGTGTTTGCCAAGCCTTGCTATAATTTCATGAACCGTTTTCCTTTTTCAAAAATAATGTTTGGTAAACGACAAGATCAAGCAAAGCAAAGATTAATAGGAGATTTTCTTACGTATGTGATGCATGTTGGGAACAAAGCAATTTAATATTTTGGAGAATCTCAAGCGGTTGCACTTGTTATATCCAACGCATTCGGCCGTGTTTGATATGACGGATTGTTGGCTAAGGTACACTCTTATGGTATGTCTGAAAGGTCAACGAATTTCTTTCTAATACTTTTACTATTAACGCCGGTATACATCAAGGCCCCATACTGTCTCCCCTATTCTCTTTCTCATTTTTTATCATCAATGTACTCTTTGGTGTGCTAACCATGGCGCAATTATCTTAGTAAGTTGTCCAATCGCCTCCTGCATCAATAATCGCATGGCATCTTCAAGGCAAGCTGCCGGCGAGATACTCTGCAAATTTTTGGAATTTCGCGAGACAACTAAGTCAAAGTCCTCAGAGTCTTTGCTCTAAGCTTTCTCCTTAGAAGGGACCAAACGTTTTCAATAGGGATGGCGTCCAACGATTGTTAAGACCACTCTAGTATCTTATCGTGGGCCCAAGCAAGCCGCTTCGTGACGTGATTTTTCGCCCAGCAAAAGGTTTCTTTAACGTGCTTCGGAATTTGACATCATGAGTACGAAGATGTTGTCGAATGATCTCATGGGACACATTCAAACCCGATTTTGTTAATTTTGCCACTCCTTGACGTAGTGTCAATTTCGGATCCGGTGAAAACAAAGATGCGATTCGTTTTTCAACTTTCGGAGTGAGTTTGCCTACCGAGCCACGTTTTGGCAAGTCGTTGACATTTCTCGTCTCGTTAAGACGATGTACCCACTTTTGGACAAACGACACTTTTTAATATATTTAGCGGCAGCGAAATGTATCATATTAGGCCCCTTTGGATGGGAACAAAGAAAGACTTGCCTCGAACCAACGCACAAACAAGTGACTCATTTTGGATTTTACGTTACGTTTAATTCTAATGGTGTTGTCTCGTCCCAAAATTGTAGATGATGGGCAGATGGCAATCCAAATTTTACAATAGATACAAGAGATCCTTTAAAACTAACGTTTGGTGCGGTATTTTTAATAATAGAATTATTGATCTGTTTTTTTTAGAGAAAATCTTACAGCCGCGAGGTAACACATGGGCTGAAAAGTCCCGGGCCTAACAAAGAAAACACGGTTTTTTTTGGTTCAAAATTAGCTTTATTCATCAACGTAATCTCCATCAAGAGCAACGCAATCATTCCAGCGCCGCTCTAACAATGGCCAAACACTGCTCAGAATCATCAACACGTTCTTGTTTTTGATAAACAGTGAGCAAACGCGGCACCCACTTTGAACAGAGCTTTCTCATAGTCAAATGCTCATGCAATATAAAGCCAACACGTTCTTTTGATATCTTTACGATGTCAGCTAACTCACGCAACTTCACTTTTCGATCATTCAAAACGACTTTATGGATTTTTTTGATGTTTTCTGGTGTTACCGCCTCATTTGGACGTCCACTGCGTTCTGCATCATCGGTGTCTCTACGACCACGTTTGAAGTCAGCAAACCAACGTTTTATTGTTGTTTTCTGATGGAGCGGAGTCCCCATAACACTTTTCAAGCCATTGCTTCGCTTGAACGGTATTTTTTCCCATCAAGAAGCAGTGTAAAATTAAAACACGAAATTGTTTTTGATCCATTGTTTTGAAAATAACAAAAGTAGCGTCACTCTTAGCACAATAACTCACAAACTAATGAATAGAATATCATGAAATTTTAACAGCTGTCTTTTGAAGGTTAGTATTAACTGAAAAAAAGGTGACTGCAATAAAACTAGCGCCATCTATGTGTTAGGCCCGGGACTTTTCAGCCCATGTGTTACTTACAGTTTCTAAACAAAGAACTTTCCAATGAACTGGACGATTTTAATTCAGAGGTAAGAATGAAAATGTACTTCCAATCAGATGGAGCACCTAGTCATAGCACCTTGGAAATTAGAAATTGGCTGGACGAAAACTTTTCTGGGAAGTGGATTGGTAGGTTTTCCTATGATGTACTTTGGCCGCGGCAGTGACCCGATCTCATGCCCTGTGACTTTTTTGTGGAGGTATTTAAAAAATTTAGTTTATGCTCAGAGACCTTTTGAAAATATCGCACACTTAGAAGAAACTATCCGCCAGTCTGTAAATGAAATCAATCCGGAGATCTAGGCGAATGTTCGTCATGAAATTTATAACATAACTATTATGTGCAGGAAGGAAGAAGCGTAGAAACCTAAGAACTTTTTTCATTTAGTAAATAACATTCATTAATTTTTGATAATATATAATATAAAAAAAAAAGTGGGCGACTGAAAAACCAGGTACACGCAGAGTTATGACAGTAATAATATAATAAAGTTTGTTCAGTTACTTAAAAAAAGACCTAGCTATACTTAGAAGGTTCGTAGAAAATTGGCAAGTGGAGCTATTTTTTTGCTTTGCATGGACTTTTCAAACGCTTTCGTAGATCTAGAAAATAAAAAAATCCCCATCCGAACAACATAAAAAGAAAAGTTAAAAAATAAACTAAAAATTAACCTGAGTAATATTCGTAGTTTAATTTTACCAAATACACAACCACGTTCACGTAGGACGTTTTTTTTACGTAAGAATCTGGTACTAATTAAAATGAAGATGTCTTAATGTAAGTGCGTCACTAACACTAATGGTTCAACAGTTTTATGTAATAACAACAATCGTACAAGAAAAAAATTGTAAATAGTATACTTGATATAATTAAAATCCGGATTATACCAGATAAATTATCAGTAGTAATGCAGTCGTGATAATTTTAGCTCAATCTATACTTTATGGAGAATATTCTAGAATTTTTTCAAATTTTTTTTATCGGTACTTTTCGCGACAGAGAGGGGGGACAGCGATTTTGGACATTTTTCTTACAGTAATAAGACTTTTACATCATATATATTTTTGAACTCGTATTTTCACAAGCTTTCATTTGACATCTCATTCGATGACCTTCAGTTTTTTTTTTTTTTATTTTATCCTACAAGCTAACCCCTTAAGTCAAAATTTAACTTTTAAAATTACACGGCTCTAATTGTGCCAACAATTCCTATATTTGTGCCAAATTTGAATTGTCTATGTCAAATAGTTTAGGAGAAAATCGGGTGTGAAAGAGAGACGAACACCGAAGTGTTCCGTACGGAACACTTAAAGTAAGCCTTGTGTGTTCTGTGCCAAAAATCGTCTGATAATGCTGGTATCAAGGACCACAGCGGACAATATGCTTTAAAGATTGTTGACTGAACAGTATCCTTTGGCAGTTATACCTTTACCACTCTTAATGTATGACCGCTCGGCAGTATAGAACAATGTTGGTATGAACCACTTATAACCCTTTGGTACTCAGCCTCGTACCACATCGAGAGAATTAACTTGAAGCAGAATTAAGAGCTAACTATATTAATCTATCGCTAATTGAGCTTTCCCTTTACAGCAGTTTTATCACTTGCTTTGCTAAACGGAAGTACCTTCGTGAAAAAATCACCACTTCATGTTTCAAACTACCTAGATAACAAAAAATATCGACCCCTATTTCCCTCAGTAGGCCCATTTGTTGGCACGATCACTCTCGAACAAAATGAGATATCGATTTTCAGGGTAGTACAAATTTAATATTGAAATAAAAATGAATGTCTTTTAGTAATATTGCTTTTAGTGAAGAAAAGGAGCGAGGTTAAATAATTAATTTTTTGGATGACCACTTAGTGTCGATCGTGATAACTACTAAAGCTAGATGCAGGTTAACTATTGAAAAGGGGTCAAAATAAGTAAAAGGAGTCACCTGAAAAAATTTTTCTCGGATTTCAAAGATGTTTTTCGATAGAGGTACAAATACCTTTTTACCCTCTAAATTGTTTTTGCAATACCTGAATTATTTTGCGAATAATCGCTAGTAGAATATTTATGTCTAGAGCTTTTCATTTATTCATATTGCGTAAACAAATAGAGAAAATTGAGTTATTAGTGTTCCGTACGGAACACTTATAAGATCACTTCGGTGTCTGTGTCTGTCTGTCTGTCTGTCTGTCTGTCTGTCTGTCTATCTATCTGTCTGTCACACCCTATTTTCTCCGAAACTATTTGACATAGAAAGGTGAAATTTGGTAATAATATAGGAATTGATGGCCTCATCAGAGCCATGTAGTTTTGAGAATTAAATTTTGACTTAAGGGGTTAGTTTTGGGGGGTGAAGTCGGAAGTGAAAAAAAAAATTTTTTACTTGGACATCGAGTGTGGTGTCAAATAAAAGCTTGTGAAAAGACGAGTAAAAAATATATATATAATATTATACTTGCGCGCACTTTTCTTTGTATTATTTTTAAAAATTCGCGAAAAATCGCTGTCCCGGGCCTTATCTCGAAAAGTACTTATCAAAAAATTTCGAAAAAATTCTGGAATATTCTCCACGGGGTGTAGATTGAACGAAAATTATCACGAGTGCATTACCTTTAATAATTTATATGGTATATAAAAAAAACAAAAATTTCAAGGTCATCAGATTTCAGTAAAAATTGGAAACAAACTTTGTTGAAAACTCATTTGGGGTGTATATTGTGAAGTCACTGATCATTTCATACCTCTGTAACAAATTTTTTTTATTTTAAAAGCAATCAACGTACGGAACACTAATTGCGCAAGTTTAACTTGCACTTGACCGGTTTTATTTTTTTTTAAATGAAGCTAAATCTTTATACCTTACAGTTGAATTCATGTGGTGGTGTGTGTAAAAATTTAATTTGTTGAAGTTATAAACAATTTTGTTAAACAATTTCGAATTAAACCATGTTCTCGATTTCACTCAAAAATGATATCGCACGCTTTTAATACATAAAACGCCAGTGAGTAATTTAAAAAAGTTAGTAACCTCTTATATTAAAGAAGTTATTACTATTTTTCTTCTATTTTCAAATGTTGAATCAATTCCTTATTATAATAAGAAACCGATTCAACATTTGAAGGCTACATTCGGCGACTCTGCCATTCGAAAAATTTATAATTTTTTCTGACGGAGCTGTGTCTCAATATATATCTACATATATAACATGCAGGCTGAAAAGGTTTTGGTCTGACACATAGATGTCACCCTTTTCAAAAAGTCCATACGATTTTTTGGAAGTACCAACCTTCAAACGATACGTGTCAAAATGTCATGTACAAGTTACAGTGGTTTTAGTGATGCTACTTTCGATATTTTCAAAAAAATGGAAAAAAATCGAATTTCGTGTGTTAATTACACACTGTTTTTTGATAGGAAAAAATACCGTTCGAACAAAGCAATGGCTTCATAATTGTTACGAGGACTCTGCCCCTGGAAAATCACTCATGATTTACTGGTATGCTGAATTTAAACGTGGTCGTACAGATACAAATGATGCTGAACGCTCTGGACCCCCAAATGTGGTGGTTACACCGGATCAAAAAAATCCACAAAATTGTTTTGGATGACCTCAAAGTGAAATTCCGTGAGATACCTGACACTCTAAAGGTATCAAAAAAAACGTGTTGGTCATATTTTGTATGAACATTTGGGTATGAGAAAGCTCTGTTCGGCATGGGTACCGCGTGTGCTCACAGTGGACCAAAAATAACAACGTGTTGATGATTCTGAGCGCTGTTTGGACCTTCTGAAGCTCAATAAAAAGGATTTTTTCATGCGATATGTGACAATGAATCATCGGCAGTCAGCTGAGTGAACAGCAGCCGGTGAAAGCCGCCCGAAGTGACCAAAATCAGAACAGTCGGTTGGGAAGGTTTTGGCCCCTGTATTTTGGGATGCGCATGGAATAATTTTCATCGACTATGCTGAGAAGGGAAAAACCATCAATAGCAAATATTATATAAAGTTATTGGTGCGTTTGAAGGCAGAAATCGCAAAGAAATGGACCCAAATGAACAAGAAAAAAGTGCTCTTTTATCAAAACAATGCACCGTATCACAAGTCAATGGTTACGATGGCAAAATTGCATAAATTAAAGTTCGAATTGCTTTTTCATCCACCGTATTCTCTAGATTTGGCCCCCAGCGACTATTCTCTATTCGCAAACCTCAAAAAAAATGTTAGCGGGAAAGAGATTTGGCTGCAATGAAGAAGTTATCGCCGAAACTGAGGCCTATTTTGAAGGCGTAGGACTGATTGTATCACTCTTGAAGGAGACTATACTGATGAATAAAGTCGAATTTTGCAAGTAGCTAGACCAAAAACTTTTCAGCGTAAGTGTGTTTTATATTTTTATATACATATACATATATATACATATATATATATATATATATATATATATATATATATATATATATATATATATAAACTATATATAATAATATAATTTATTTTGTGATTTGTCTTTCAAAATATATTTAGGAGCAAAATTGGAGAAAAAAGCACTAAATACGAAAATCATGAACGAATTCAACAATTTCTTACTCATTTTGTTTTAATAATATTATAATTAATGTTATGAAATATTTGAATTTTATTTGTTTAAAATGAAATAAGTTTTAAATAAACAAAAACTGACATTTCAAGTTCATATTGATCACCTGGTTAGCTTATGAATATTTAACAAAAGAAATTTGATTATATGATGATTTTTAAGAGAATTTAGTCAATAAATCAGAAAGAAATGCAATGTCAAGTTGCACATGAAGGGGTACTTATTAAAATGCCAAGAGAACACATCACATATAATTTATTACAAACACAAGGACAAATCGAAAAGTTTGAAATTGAAAGATATCCTTAGAGCAAATGCGAAAATTTTGTTTTAAACCACTTTTTTATGTAATAAAAGATAAAAAGGGGAGTGGCGGAAGGAGGATTACGCAACTAGGTCACATTTATATACCCACTCTCCAAAAATAAACCAGAGCTGAAAATAAAAACCAGTACCGGCGCTAGTTGTTCTTTTTCTGTAGACCGTCGCAATCTTTATTAGTGTCACTGTTTTAGGACATTTGGCTTGTTAAATTCCTAATTATAGTAGTAAGAGTGGTAGTGTGTTTTGACGTAAATAAAAAATGGCGAATTGTGGAAAATTTTGAGAATACATATGTATATGTATATGTATATATATGTATATATATATATATATATATATATATATATATATATATATATATATATATATAGGGTGGACCACGAACTATGTATTACTTCCACAGTGTCAACGCGAACGCGGTTAAAAAATTGATACACATTTAGTGTTAAACCTCCGTGGTACAAATTGGATCGATTTACGCTTGAGCAACGCTAGGAAATATTAAAAAATTATTTCCAAAGTGAGTGTTATGATGCAGAAGGCGTTCAAAAATATAAAAGAAATTTTGGTCGAAATCAAGTTCCTTCAGCTGCGGGTGTAAGAAAATTCGTAAATAAAGTTCGTGAAACTGCCATCTATCTAACCTACCTCGTACTCGACCAGTGCACACAGACAAATATAGTACTGCTGTTGCAAATAGTGAAAACTCCAGAAGTTCAACTCGTCGCAGATGTCAACAAATGAATATCAATCGCACTTCAGTACTACAGTATTTTCATGGAAAGTGTTCGATGGATGTAGCCCACCTAATTCCTCCCAGAGCATTGGATGCTAGAAATACACATCGCCCGAATACTTCACATCCGTATGAAGTTCCGCTTGTTACTCCTAGTACAACCCTTTTCAACCAGTCTTTTATATGGAGAACTTCATCCCTTTGAAATAATTTGCCCAGGACTGTGTTTCCGACCGAGTACAATTTACAGCAATTCAAGACCAATGTGAATCGCTTTTTCCGCACACGTGTCGTTCCTGTAGTGCTTTAGAGATTTCCCTGCATCACGTGTGCTAAGTCCATAAAAAAAACTTCTCTGTGGATAATTTTTCATAAAGATCATTATTGGCTTACAAGTTCAATTCACACAGAATTGAAGCAAAATGACCATCTGCTTCGTTATCGCTTCTCTGTGTAGACAAAGATTTTGCTCGTAAAAGCATCTTTTTGAACGAAACTTGTTTTCATCTCAAACAGCAAAATTGTAGAATTTGGAGTTTTGAAAATCCACACGTAGTCGAAGAAAAGCCAAGAAATCCTCGAAGAGTGACTGTTTGATGGGGTTTTTGGTGTGGTGCCATAATTGGCCCTTTCTGGTTCGAAGATGAAGTTGGCAACAACCTTTCCGTGACTGAAGTGCGTTGCAGAGAGATAACTGATTTTTTGTGGTCGCAACTGGACGATTTGGAGAAGCCCGGGTCTCAGCAGGATGGCGCAACAGGCTACACGAGTCGGGAAACAATCGATCTTTTGCGCACTAAGTAATCACGTGATTAGCCGTTTTGAAGATTTACCATAGCCTCTTTTTTTATGGGAAACTGTTAAGGGCCGTTGTTACTCTAACAACCACCAACAATCCACGCAATGCAGAATAATATCTGTCCAAACCATCGAAAATGTGCTGAAAAATTGGGTTGACAAAATGGGTTACTGCCAAGCCAGCCGTGGCAGCCATTTAAATGAAATTACCATATATTTCATAATTAATTGGTTTATTCTTTTTAACGAAGGAAAAACTTTGAAAGATATTAAACGGTTTTTTTATGGCAATTTAAAAAAAAAAACAACAGATGGTCCAACCTTATATATATAGATATGTGTATATATATATATATATATATATATATATATATATATATATATATATATATTTATATATATATAGATATGTGTGTATATATATATATATATATATATATATATATATATATATATATATATATATATATATATATATTTATATATATATAGATATGTGTATATATATATATTATATATATATATATATATATATATATATATATATATATATATATATATATATATAAATATATATATATATATATATATATATATATATATATATATATATATATATATATATATATATATACGAGGGAGAACCCAAAACTAACAGGAGTTGTCTTGTGATTAATTTGGTACTTGTAGTATACGGTTCGCCCGCTAGGGTGATGTAGTTACACTCCTCCCAAGTCAGTCTGTCGAGCGGCATAGGTATAGAAGGTTCGGAGAGGCTCCTGAATTTTTTTTTATCAAAGTTGTTTTGTGTACTTGTCGTTTTTTAAGATGGCCTATTCTCGAGAACTACGCGAAGCTGTGAAATTTTGTTCTCTACCTAAAAAAAGTACTCCAGAAACTATTGTTGTGGCGATTGATTCTTCCATCATGACAACGCGCCAGCCCACACGGCTCTGACTGTGCGCCAATTTTTAACAAAAAACGGCCTGACCTCTTTGCCCCACCCAGCCTACTCGCTGGATTTGTCTCCATGCGACTTCTTTTTATTTCCTAGCATAAAAAGGGACCTGAAAAGAAGACGTTTTGCTGGCATAAAAGAGGTGAAACAAAAAACGACGCAAGCTCTGAAAGACGTTGGATCAGACAAATTTTGAACTTTGAACAATGGAATAAAAGATTGGATAAGTGTATTAACTATAACAAATAGATGCTTTTACTGCACTCTACCGGCGACTTACTAAGTCATTCAAGCAGAGCGACCAGCACGGCTGGCAACTTATTTGCAGAAGCGCACCTTTCTCAAGCTTACTGCTCGAAGGCACAGATGGCGCATTGGTATAACAATTAAAAATAAACGAAAAAATCGTATTCTTAGAAGTTACCAAAAGTGTTCTTCGCATTTGCTGAACCATCCCAGGACGCGTTTCGCCGTATCACTGCTCATCAGCTGGGCTAGGTTCAGCAAATACGAGAACACACTTTTAGTCCTTTATCCAAGTAACTAACGGAAAACTATAACAAATAGATGCTTTTACTGCACTCTACCGGCGACTTACTAAGTCATTCAAGCAGAGCGGCCAGCACGGCTGGCAACTTATTTGCAAAAGCGCACCTTTCTCAAGCTTACTGCTCGAAGGGACAGATGGCGCATTGGTATAACAATTAAAAATAAACGAAAAAAATCGTATTCTTAGAAGTTACCAAAGTGTTCTTCGCATTTGCTGAACCATCCCAGGACGCGTTTCGCCGTATCACGCTCATCAGCTGGGCTAGGTTCAGCAAAATAGACCTGTTTCGGCAAAAACTTCTTCACTGGAGACAAATCTCTTTCCCGCGAGCATTTTTTTTAAGGTATGCGAATAGACAATAATTGCTGGGGGCCAAATCTGGAGAATACGGTAGATGAGGAAGCAATTCGACTTCAATTCATGCAATTTTGCCATCGTAACCAGTGACACGGTGCATTGTCTTGATGAAAGAGCACTTTTTTCTTGTACATTTGGGGCCGTTTCTTTGCGATTTCTGCGTTCAAACGCACCAGTAACTTTATATAATATTCGCTATTGATGGTTTTTCCCTTCTCAACATAGTCGATGAAAATTATTCCATGCGTATCCCAAAACCTTCCCAGCTGACTGTTGTATCTTTGGTAGCTTCGGGCGGCCTTCACCGGCTGCGGTCCATTCAGCTGGCTGTCTATTGATTCCGGTGTGTAGTGGTGGATCTACGTTTCATCCATTGTCACATATCGCATGAAAAAATCCTTTTTATTGCTCTTAAACAGATCCAAAGAGCGCTCAGAATCATCACCATGTTGTTTTTGGTTCTTTGTGAGCAAACGCGGTAGTCATTTCTAACAGAGCTTTCACGTGCCCAAATGTTCATGCAAAATATGACCAACACATTCTTTTGATATCTTTAGGGTGTCAGCTATCTTACGCAATTTCACTTTACGGTCATCCCAAACAATTTTGTGGATTTTTTTGATGTTTTCCAATATAACCACCTCATTTGGGCGTCCAGAGCGTTCAGCATCATTTGTATCTGTACGACTGCGTTTAAATTCAGTAAAAATGATGAGTGATTTTCCAGGGGCGAAGTCCCAATAACACTTATCAAGACATTGCTTTGCTTGAACGGTATTTTTTCCCATCAAAAACAGTGTTTAATCAACATAGGAAATTAGATTTTTCCCATTGATTTGAAAGTATCAAAAGTAGCATCACTAAAACCACTGTAACTTGTAAATTAATCGTCGAAATATCATGAAATTTTGACACGTATCGTTTGAAGGTTGGTACTTCCTAAAAATCATATAGATTTATTGAAAAGCGATATCTATGTGTCAGACCAAAAACTTTTCAGTCTACTTGTTATATATACGTATACATATATAAGATTTTATTTTTCCAATGTTGTCCAGTATACTATCATCTACTATGGCTAAGTGTGTCACAGAAAGTGGACCCCAATGTTGTTATCTGAATTTAATAGATTTATTGTATTGGCAATTAACGTACTAACTAATATAATTATTAATTTGCTAAAAAGTGTAGTTGTTATTTTTCTGTAATAGTTTTCTATAGATGTTACTTTGCATTTATCAAAAAATCAAATAATAGGTAAAATTGTATCACTGTAACGTGAGATGTTTATAAACATCATGAATTATGTCATATAATACATATAACATGTTAACATGCATTAATGAATTGATAATTGTCCTAACTATTAGATCCAATTTGAATGTATACATGTGTATTTGTTTGTGTATATGGAAAACATAATAAGCTTAATCGTGACTAAGACATATTACAAATTTTATATGTAACTAACTATGTCTGTTTACCGTTATGTGACACAATTGAAAATCTTGTTAATGCCTTAAAAAAAGTTACTTTTAATTGATTAATAATAAATAGGGTAAACTTGGACAGTATAACAATAATTTGTTTTGTTTTCTTTGGCTGAAGAACCAGTTCTACTTTTATCACTATGAGTGATCATGATCACTTCGAATGGATGTTTAAAAGGTCACCTGGTTATCACTTCTACTTCTGCTAATTTCATCACTTTTAATGGAGGAAAACACGCAGGGAAATGGCGTTTTTCGACAAATACTAAGCTAGGATTTTGCTTATTCATAATTTAACGTGACCATATATACAAGGTGTTTCATAGAAATGTTCACTTTTAAAATAATTGGAATAAAAAAAAACAAATTGATAAATTACCAACTCCAATCACCTGACACTAAGTAAGCGTCTTGCTGCGAGCAGCACATGATACGCTAGTGGTACGAGGAACTTGGATGGTAAGGGACGTGTGAGGTGTGAGCGACGCGACTTTTCGGTAATGAGTGAGTGAGTGTTCTACATAGCTGCAAACGTCACAAGCTTGAATATTTTTGATCAAAAAGTACGTTATTAAAAAAATTATTAAAATCACCAAGAATAACTTCTTCTTCATCGAGTACTATAACCGTTCAACAATCGTCGATTATCATGTTGGCTACCATGTTGATGATGATCGTTTTATTGACAGCCGTTCGGAAGAATTGAACCTTAGACCTTCCCTACCACTACCTTTCAATCACCATGTTCTCCTTCACCCTGGACCACGTCTGCCTGGAATCTTTTCCTTTATAAATAGATGCAGGATTTCGTATTTTTCCAGATATCTCATAATGTGGCCAAAATATTCTAATTTGCGTCGCTTGATGGTCATGACTAACTCCAAGTCCTTGTTCATAAAAATGAGAACGCTATTGTTACTAATTCTGTCCATCCAACTGATTTTTCCAGCAGTTGTTGATACACCTATATCTCGAATGCCTCCAGACGTTTAAGCATTGCAGTTTTGTTCTCTCGTTTTGTCGATCCTAGCTCGACTGATGAGCAGTGATACGGCGAAACGTGTCTCAGAATGGACTGACAAATAAGAGACCAATGGATAGACTGCTGAAATATGGACTTTGTTCAAGTTTCCGGATTAACGCTATATAAAAAGAATGTAAAAATATCCTTAACAACCCTGCGCGATAAGTTTCAACTTGCTACCTCGCTCAGTTCATTCTTTGTATGCCCGTAGAGGACTAAACATAATATGTTTGGGAGCGTAGTCCTGGACAAACAAAGGTACAGTGCTTCTTAGATGGTCGGTACTAAGCTTCATATACAAGCTGTTATGGTGTGAAGAGTCTGCTAATGTAAAATAACAATCTGAGTTTTTGAAAAGCTTTTTGCTATGCATACGCTATGATCATATCAAGACTTATTTGGTGCTTCATTCCGTGATATAAATCATGTTATACGAGGCTGGTTTGAAAAGTCCGTGCAAAAATAAAAACTACTTATGTGTTTGGGGTAAACCTTTTTTATTTTTCGACATAGTCTCCTTTTAGGCTTATACACTTCGTCCAACGATGTTCTAGTTTGTTGATCCCTTCCGAATAATAGGATTTGTCCAAGTCTGCAAAATATCCATTAGTGTCTGCAATCACCTCCTCGTTTGAATAAAATCTTTGTCCCCGCCAGCCATTTCTTCAAATTGGGGAACAAATAGTAGTCCGAGGGAGCCAAGTCTGGAGAATAGGGGGAATGTGAAACGAGTTGGAATCCTATTTCCATTAATTTTGCGACCACAACTGCTGAGGTGTGTGCTGGTGCGTTGTGGTGATGGAAAAGGACTTTCTTGTGGGCCAATCGAGGGCGTTTTTCTTGCAGCTCGGTTTTCAAACGGTCCAATAACGATGAATAATATTCACCGGTAATAGTTTTACCCTTTTCCAGATAGTCGATGAGGATTATCCCTTGCGAATCCCAAAAGACAGTCGCCATAACCTTTCCGGCCGAAGGAACGGTCTTCGCCTTTTTTGGTGCAGATTCCCCCTTGGTAACCCATTGTTTAGATTGTTGTTTGGTCTCAGGAGTATAGTAATGTATCCATGTTTCATCCACAGTGACGAAACGACGCTTAAAGTCCTCAGGATTCTTCTGGAACAGCTGCAAACCATCCTTGCAACACTTCACACGATTCCGTTTTTGGTCAAGCGTGAACAATCGCGGCACCCATCTTGCGGATAGCTTTCTCATATCCAAATGTTTATGCAAAATATTATGTACCCGTTCATTCGAGATGCCCACAGCACTAGCAATCTCACGCACCTTAACTCTTCTGTCATCCATCACCATATCATGGATTTGATCAATGATTTCTGGAGTCGTAACCTCCACAGGCCGTCCAGAACGTTCAGCGTCACTTGTGCCCATATGGCCAGTCCGAAAATTTTGAAACCGCTTATAAACTGTTCTAATCGAAGGTGCAGAGTCACCATAATGTTTATCAAGCTTCTCTTTAGTCTCCTGAGGCGTTTTGCCTTTCATAAAGTAATGTTTAATCACCACACGAAATTCTTTTTCGTCCATTTCTTGAAAATCACTCGACTTCCTTGATTCACACGAATGCCAAACACAAAGAAATAGACCAATATGGCTGAAACTTGGTGTGCGTTCATTCAAGAGATGTTACTAACTAAACATGACCTCGATACGCGCCGGTGGTGCCATCTCTCGGACTTTGCACGGACTTTTCAAACCAGCCTCGTATTAATAGTCTTGGATAAACAACGGTACAGTGCTTCTTAGATGGTCGGTACTAACCTTCATATACAAGCTGTTGTGGTGTAAAGAGTCTGCTAATGCAAAATAACAATCTAAGTTTTTGAAAAGCTTTTTGCTATGCATACGCTATGATCATATCAAGACTTATTTGCTGCTTCATTCCGTGATATAAATCATGTTTTACTAATACCATAATATAAATAATTAAAACATATGTTTGGTTAATTCATTCTGAAAATATTTATTCAGAGATTTCCTAAAAATAGATTTGGTGTATGACGTAAAGAAACCTATTAATAATCTTGTCGCTCATACTTCATTGTCAGAAGTTGAACTAATCAAGCACTTTTACGTCAATTTAAAACCAGTACGGACGATTTTTAAAATATAAAAATACAAAATTAACTTATATTATTAATATACGAGGGTGTTCTTTTAAGTTACCTACCTAGTTTTAAAGGAAAACTCGCAAATAAACATATATCTTTCTATATATGAGACGAATTCGAAAAGTAAGGGCCATCCACGATGACACTTAAAAGTGTGGCTTAATCGACAACGCCACAGTGATTCGGAAAGAACATGCTAGCGGGACAATATTCATGACGTAATTTCCAGGAACCACTGATAACGACTTGTAAACAATCCCCTCCATTTAACGAATTCCAAGAATTAATTTGTTTATCACCTCATAAAGGTATCTTATCAGGGGGTCAAAGTAACCCTTATAAGAGAGGTCATTTTCATTTGCAAATCAGTTGCATTTTATGCACACTTGTGATAACATATTTTAAAATTGGTAGCAAAGCGAAACGAGTTTTTTGTGATGGAATATTCTGTTGAAGGTATGTACTCTATTATGACTTATATTTTTTATAAAAAATATGTATACTTTTGGTGTAATATCAATTTGTAAATGTATAGATAAATCCAGCAAATTTTACATTAATTACAAACTTTAAAAGTAGCAACTTTTTTTTATCCACATATATCCACCTAGATTTTTCTATATGTAAAACCTACAACATTCAGGCACAGATTCATATATATTATAGACCCCGAAAAGGCCCGAAAGTAAAATTATTTTATTTTTTTTCAGAACGAGTCGTGACTATGACGAAAATGAAGTTTTTTGAAGAATGGTTAAAACATGACAAAACTGAACGAAACAGTGGCATTTTTTATTATATAAGTGAAAAATTCAATATGTCTGATGTTTCTGACGATTCTCTAAAACGACTCAAAATGAAAATATCAAGCCTTTCAGCAAAATTCAATCAAAAGTGGACTTCTTTAAAGTGTAACAAAGAAATGTTTCTAATCAAACATAAAGATTGGTTAGGGGGATCCGGAATCGAAATAAAGATGTGTGTTAACCAGCCATGCACTTCAACATCATCAGCGGCTCTTTCCGTAGGGCGACCCAGAAAATCATTTGAAGACTCATCAACGAAAACGAAGAGATGGAGAGTAGAAGATCTTTTGGAATCGCGAAGTGCAAGTGAGCTTATTACAGCAGCTGAGTTAGCTACTCGAAAAGAAGGGCATCGAAGTGTTGCTAAACAGATCCATAACGTCGCGGTCAGTGAAACTAGAGAAAAGAATAAGTGTTCTGAACAAAGTCGGCAGTTAACACCAGACGAAGCTTTAGCTTATTATGTGGACTCGAAATCGACTTCTCACTCATATAAACAAACAAGAAAATGGTCAATGAAAGCGGGACATCAAGTGTATCCATGGTTTTATAGTTTAGGTAAGTCCAAAGCTTCTTGTTGTCCTTCTGACGAATATATTTCTGTGACTGAATCTCGAGCTGAAATTAAACTTCACGCGATTTTGGATAAAAAAAAAACGGCTGAACGATTAGATAAAGTTCAGACGGAAGTCATTAGAAGTGTGTTACCTCGTTCATATTATACGTTGGTAAGCAAATGGGGCTGTGATGGGAGTTCGGGGCATAGCACGTATAAGCAGAAATTTAAGAACACTAACGCTGCAGACGAATTTTTGTTCGTATACTCATTTGTCCCTTTGAAACTGCTTGATGGCGAAACTGTGATCTGGCAAAATCCAAGACCTCCCTCTACTTTATATTACCGTCCTATTAAGTTTATTTTTGCCAAGGAGACAAAAGAGTTTACGAAAGAAGAAACTTCTAAAATTTTAGATGAAGTAAGTCAGCTTCTTCCAACATTATGTAACGTTGCTGGATCTCAAATCTCTGTTAAACACGATTTGTTGTTGACAATGACTGATGGCAAAGTGTGCAATGCCTTAACAGACACAAGTTCAACACAAAAGTGTTATATTTGCGGTGCCACCCCCCGTCTACTATGAACGAGGAGTCAAAGAAATATCCCAGCAACGAAGAACGCCTTGCATTTGGTTTATCTACTTTACATGCATGGATCCGCACGTTTGAATATTTGCTTCACATCAGCTATCGTTTAGAAATAAAAAAGTGGCAAGTCAGAGGAGATAACGACAAAGCTATTGTGAAGCAACGCTCACAAGAGATACAAAAAGTGTTTAAAGATCGTATGGGTCTCATTGTAGATAAACCAACATCTGGGTATGGTAACACAAACGATGGAAACACAGCACGTAGATTTTTTTCCAAAGCTGAATTGAGCAGCGAAATTACAGGATTAGACGTAAACCTTATTCGTAGATTTCATGTAATTTTAAGAACTTTGTCATCGGGATATGACATAAATTATATAGAATTCGAAAAGTTTTGTGTTGATACTAGAAAATTATACCTTGATCTGTATTCGTGGTATTCCATGCCCGTTACTGTGCATACAATTCTTGTACACAGCGCGGAAGTTATAAAGTCTTTTCTTCTTCCCATTGGACAACTCTCCGAAGAAGCCCAGGAGGCAAGAAATAAAGACTGTCGTAGATTCCGTGAACTGCACACCAGGAAGCGGTCACGTATTGCCAGAAATACAGATCTTTTGAGAATGCTTTTAATTACGTCTGATCCTGTTATCAACTCGTATAGAGAATTACCGCCACCGGAGGTTCTGCAGTTGATTATCCCACCTTCATTGCCATCCGAAACACCATCAGTAAGTCATCATCACGAATTAAATAAGGAGGATTATTTATTCTCTGAATATTCTACTGAATGGGAGAGCGGTGATGACGACTCATCTGATGGTGATTAGTAGGTTTAAGTATTTTTTTATTGTAATTATTATTCTTATTTTATTGTGTGTTGTAGTTGATTATAATTCATGCCTTAGTATATAAGTTATTTAATATTATATTTCTTTTACTTATACACCTTGTTATTGTAAATAATTGATATATAGACACTGTTATTGTACTAATTTATTTTAAAAGAAATAATATTTTGTAAATTAATAAATGTGGGTACTATCATTATGATTTTTATTTTTTTCCTATAAATTTCTTTGTAAACAAACATGATTGTACTTTTCACACATAATGAGTAGGTAGACGTATGTAGCTAATTAAAGAACAATTAGCGACAATAGTGAACAAATGAGACACATTAGTAAACCACTTCCGTCTTGCAGCTACATATTTCGATTAATACACATACAGTACACATTTTTCAACTTTTTTTTCTTAAAATACCTTAAGATACCTGGAATATACATAAACAATTGAAATAAGTGAAGAAATAATATTGTCTCGCTCGCTTGTACTAGTCGAGACACTGTGCAACGGTTTAAAGACGACGATGAACTCAAGACCGCCGTTGTCAACTGGTTCAATGCGCAGGCGAAGAACTTCTAAACAGAGGGATTAAAGAAGCGGGTGGGGGCGTTACGAAAAGTGCTTAGAAGTGGAAAAGTGAAGTAGATTTGTAGGAAACTAAAATGCGTAACATTTAGGATAGCTGCCAACAAATCACTGCGCGATGCGTGCCGCTTAACAAAATTTTCCGTCATTTCGTAGAAATTTATCAGACTTATCAATCCACCCTCGATATATCATTATTTCAGTGCACTCGCCACGTACTGTATATAGTGCTGCATACAGCAAAGGCACATTTTCGAACACGCCAGGCACGGAACTCTAAACTGCTGTGAATAAGACATGTTCTCGAATTATAAATACGGCCCTTTCCAAAAATGACGGTACCGTTGCGACTTAACTCAAAAATGTGATGATCTTTAGAGCACACCTTTATCATTCAAACGCCTTCAAGCGTCCCACTCAATCTTGAAGTAATGTGTTTTCATATTCTATTATCCTCATTCTTTCAGAAGCTTTTATTGGTCCAAAAGGGTAACGTGGTCCTGTTAGGTTATTAAAAAAACGTGTTAACACAGCGTAAAGAAACATAAGTTCCATAACCTATTAAAACAGCAGGAATATAATTTTTTCAGAACCGAAAATAAAATGTTTAATAATTTTTTCGCAAGAAGTACAAACTAGAAAAAATATCCTAACTTAAACAACACCCTGTATATTAGGAAATAAAATGCGTCTGAAACGGAAAAATACAATATTTATTGATGTTGCTCAAGCATATGCATTTACTGTAAATAAAAAAAAAAAGTAAATAAATACATATTTTTATCTATTACTTAACCTTTGGAAATTCATTAATTATAGATAATCATATTATAACATGTCAGGTAAATATCGATCTAGATCACAAAATAACCAATACAAACGTCAAATAACGTGACTTAGAATAATGTTACAGAAGCGATTAAACAGAGGTATCGAGCAACTTGAAACAATATTCGGTAAATAGTTGCTGGATATTGACAAGCTATATGTATTAATAATTAACTAAATACATTTCGGTTGGGAGGCAAAAAGATCAACAACTTAAGGTACGCTGATGACACCCTTATCATAGCAGCTAGTGTTCCGGAACTCGAAACTATTATAGTAAGGCTCACTTAAGTCCGCAGGGAATATGGACTCGAAATAAACAAGACCAAAAAGTTATGGTTATCGACAGACCTGCCAATAATTAAATACAGAGGCGAGTGCTAGCTTGGAGCGAAGTCGGCTTTATATACCTAGGCGCGTTAATCATCAACGCTGGAAGATACTCGGATGAGATCAAGAAGAGGATAGCGATGGCCAAAACAGCGGCCAAAAAATTCACAAAAATCTTAAAGGATCGCATAATAATGAAGAGAACCAAAACAACTCGTTATTGCCCTCGTATTTCCCATTGCAATGTATGAAGTCGAAACCTGAACACTAAAGCAAACTGATAGAAAAAGAGTCGAAAGTTTCGAGATGTGGATGTACAGACGAGTTCTTCGGATCCCCTGGACAGAATACCGAACTAACGCGTCAGTTCTAGAGGAGATGAACCTGAAAACTAGGATACTCAAACGTGTAAACCAAACTTACCTCATATATTTTGATAACATCGCCAGAAGAAGAGAATGGAGAAATTTGTAGTCGAAGAAAAAGTCAGCAGCAGAAGATCAAGAGACAGATCTGCGACGAGATTGCTACACCAATTGCAGACCCTTGTTGGAAAAACTCTACATGAGGCTGGCCAAATGGCCCTAGACTAAGAGATTTGGAAGGATCAAGTGCGAAGAACCAGCTCATATGTAGTCACTACGCCCTGCCAAGGACAATAGGACAGAGGAGGGGAAGTGGGATACACATTTAATAAATTATCTGGCTGTATAATATAAAATTATTCGTATTTCTATCATATTATTAGTAAGGCATATAAAAAAAATGAGCACTGGAAGCGACTTTTAATTAATAAGCAGTAAGGACACAGGAAAAGAAACATGGGTGAAATATTTGACAGAACTTTCAAAAAAGAAGAAAAATTGATACACATAAAAATATCAGATAGTACAAGGTGTATAAGTATGAAATGCGGATTTTTTTTCTAAAAAAAACATGTTAAATTTGGAAGAATGATAAAAAAGTGCTTTATTCAAGGTATGCTCCATCGCTTATATATTTTCCCATCTTTCGGGCAATTTGTGAATACCACGCCAGTAAAAATCTTCCCCTTTTGCTGCGAACCATTTATCGAGCCATTTTTTCACATCTTCGTACGAACCAAAGCGCTGCTGAGCAAGTGCGTGACCCATCGATGCCAACAAGTGGTAATCGGAAGGAGCCAAGTCAGGTGGCCAAGCCGCATGGGGTAGAACTTCCCAGCTGAGTTCTTCCAACGTGTCGCGAACTAATTTTGCCATATGTGATGGAGCATTGTCATGAAGAAAAATGACTTTGTGTTGCGTCTTTCGGTATTCTGGCCTTTTTTCAAGCAGCGAACGGTTCAAATCGTCAATTGTTGTTAGGAACGTTTAGTATTAACCGTTTCCCCCCAGGTTTTTATAGGTCATAATAGACCACGCCCCTCTGGTCCCACCAAACACAGAGCATCGTCTTTCTGCCAAAGCGATTCGGTCTTGCGGTCGACTCATGTGGTACCCATCTACCGGCTCGTAGCCGATTGGAAATAGCTTGTTGACTAACGCCCAATTGCTCGGCGAGTTGTTTTTGTGTTTGCGAATCATCTTCGTCCAACAATGCTTGCAATTCCACATCTTCGTATTTTTTTGGCGGTTTTCCACGTTTCTTGTCTGCAACATCGAAGTCACCACTTTTGAAACGCCGAAACCATCGTTCACACGTATCTTGCGATGGAGCATGTTCACCATAAGCTTCTCGAAGTAATCGGTATGATTCAACAGCAGTTTTCTCCAAATGAAAACAAAAAATTAATTAACACTTGTACGCATCTGACACTTGTTGATGACACTACAAACTGGCGCAGTGTTAAATCTTTATAGCACAAACTGCATTGGTGCACCATCTGTTTTCTGAAATCCGCATTTCATACTTGTACACCTGGTAACAGCGTAAGAAAAACTTAAGAATAGAAACACTACACACCAAGACAATAAAACTAATGAGCTGCTCAAATATGGCTAAAAAACGGTGCTTCAAAAACAAGCAATTCGAGTTAACAAAATCTTTACCCAAAATGAAAACTGGCTATAAAAATTATAACTAAACGGACAAGCAGTACAATAACAAATAGAATCCACGAACACATTTCAGTGAAAGAGGATCAACAACCATTTCCTTTACGAAAGACATGTACCACAGAATATCATCAAAACCATAGAAGTATATTCAGTTTTCACATTCCTCAAATCTAAGAATTCTGAAAAGGACGTATAACAAAATATATACGATGTAAACCCTCTAACCTCTTTCCTCACCTCATTGGCCTCTTTTATAATTGAATCAAAACAATAAAAAAATTGCACAATTTGAAAAATGACCTACAATACCATATCTACAAAGCAACCTGTCTAATACTCTCCTCTAAATCTATAACCCCTCATATCACGGGTCGGCAACCACATTAATTCTGTAATCTGTGACATGTTTCGAAATTAAGTAAATAATCGAAGACAGCATAGTATTACTTTAACGATACAAACAAAAACGATATATTATATAGCTCACTAGGTATTATAACCCAAAACTACAAAATGTATATTTTGTAATTTATAATTTTACTGAATGCATTGGTTTGGCTTTAATTTCGGCAAGTATTAAAGACGGCAAGCCTCAAAATATAAGCCTAGGCAAAAACACAAATAAACGTCCTCAATTCAGATCAAAAGAGTCGCTATAAGGCGGTTTTTGTTTGACTTGACTTCAATCGTTTTTATATTGCCGAACTAGTTTTTGTTAGATTTAACTTCTAGGAGGCCCTTTGATTACAATGGGAGCGTTGTAGATAATAATTTTTGTTCTAAGAAATTTATTAAACGTAATTATTGGAATTTTCTGAAAACATTATTTTTTCTATATATAGCAAGCGGCTACACGTTTGGATCATTTAGTATAGAAGTAACATCCGTTCCAGTCAACAGTCATTGAAAAGTTTAAAAATTAAAATTACGGTGCGTTATGGTCGCGAAGAAACAGAAGGTAGACGTTCGATCATTTCAAACTTCATGGACAACAGATTACGGTTTTGTATAGCAGAACGATCGGGCTATTTGTGTCCTATGTCGGGAAAGCGTAGTTTTCCGGACATCTAGTGTTCAACGACATTTCCAGATAAAACATGAATCGTCATTTAAAGATAAAGCTGATAAAAGGGAGGCAATACAAAGAGCAAGTAAACAATACGAGAAATAGTCAACATTCTTTAGCAAAGTTTTCCAAGGAAAAAATCAGGTAACTGAATGCAGTTTCGAAATGGCACAATCGTTCACTGACGGAGAATTTATGAAGCAAACGTTTTTGAGTACTGGCGAGGATTTATTCGACGACTTGCCCAATAAGGATACAATATTGGCCAGGGTTAGGGATATACCGGCATCAGCACGGACCATCGAGAGACGAATTACCGAAATGACACAAAATGTCCAAAAACAGCAGAGAGACGCTATCAAACGAAGTTTTGTATTTAGTGTAGCATTGGATGAAAGTGTCGATATTAATGACATTGCCCGTCTGACAATCGTTGCGCGATACTTCGATGATGGTAGTGTGTATGAAGAGCTGATTTGTCTGCTCCCATTGCAGGGAACTACAAGAGGAGAGGATATATTTTCAGAATTTGTTAAACATTTTGAAAAGCGGAACATTGATTTAATATAATTTTTTGCGTAACGACAGATGGCGCTCCTGCTATGATTGGGAGACATAAAGGATTTGTTTCCCTTCTTATTGAACGCATGGGTCGATCGGTTTTGAATTTTCATTGCATAATTCACCAAGAGAGTTTGTGCGCTAAAATCTCCGCTGGAAGTTTAAAATCCGTGATGGATAGGGTGGTTAAAATAGTTAACTACATTGTCGATCGTTCTTCACTGATCAGACACAGACAATTTAAGGCGTTTCTGCAGGAATTAGAAAGTGCATATTCAGATATACCATTGCATAATAATGTGCGCTGGCTCAGCCGTGGTAAAGTGCTCTATAGATTTGTGCAATGTCTGGGCGAAATTAAATCGTTCTTGTTAGAAAAAAATCAAGTGGATGCTTATCCTGAACTAGAAGATAAGAACTGGATCTGTATGTTAATATTTCTTACTGATATTACAAACCATCTCAGTGAACTCAACTTAAAGTTACAGGGTTCAGGCAAACCAGTTCTGGATTTACACGAATCCTGGAAATCATTCGAATTAAAAAGAGATTTATTTATCAGCGATATTACTACAAACACATATAAATATTTTCCAAATTTAAAAACTTATTTATCCAGTGTCGACGATGGTGCACTAATAGACGAAATTCTTAAATATATGACTAATTTAAAAGAGAAGTTTATCGAGATTTAATGGATTTTTCCAGCAGTTGCTTTGACATATCTCTTTTCTCATGGATGGACATTAATGATTTTGATCTTCAATACATTGAATTTAAAAGCTCCGAGCTATGGAACACGAAATTTGTAGAATTAAAAAGGGTATTAGAAGGTGACTGCCAGAACCATTCAAACGAGATACTCAGTTGTTGGATGAGTTTACCAGAGAAATTTATTTGTCTTAAGAAAGTAGCGTTTGCCATGCTTACAGCTTTCGGATCATCCTATATCTGTGAACAACTTTTTTCCCATATGAGAGTGATTTTAAACCCGTACCGAAGCAGGCTGACAACAGACAACTCGGAAGCATGTGTGACACTGAAAATAACCAGACATGAACCGGATATAAGAAAACTCTCTAAAGAACTTCAAGCACAGGGTTCACACTAGGTCCTAGGACTAGTATAATAAAATTATTTGTTAAATGTTAAAATTTTTTTGTAATTAAACCTTCTAAAAGCAATATTTTAAGTTAATTTTTGTTAATTTTAGTTGTACTAATGTCGGCACGCAAAATGTTATATGGATGAAAACTGGCACCCCTTAGTTAAAAGGTTGCCGACCCCTGCCTTATATGTTTGACTATAAATAGTTATGCTTAAAACTTGTTTATTATCCGAACCAAAACCAAAAAAATTCTCAAAGCGATATTGAAAATAATGAAAATATATCGACCCTACCACTTGCATCCCCTTTCCCTACACCTATGTCTCTTACCAACACTAGCATTCCTTGTTGCTTGAAGTATTACATATGTACCAAATTTAAAATCGATATCTCATTTAATTCGAGAGCTATCGTGCCAACAGGCAAACACACAAGCGGCGACAATGGGGAACATGTTTTTTCGTTACCTAGCGATCCTAAAACGCGAAAAAAAGTAAAATACACTACTTCGTTTTAGTGAGAGAAGTGAAAATAAACACTTATTTACTTCAGCTAAATAAAAATCTCCAAATTTTAAGTAACAATAAAAGGAACAGAAATATAATTATATACAATAGACAGAAAAATAAACGCTAGAAAAAGAAAAAATACTCAGTAATAAATTATACAGATAAGAGCTAAAAGGTTACCATAAGCACACCTATAATTATAAATTATTCAAGAAGGATGACAATTTGTTCCCCATTAATTAAAATCCAGGAAGCACTTTGAAACGCCTTTAATAAACTTAATAATTACATATTTTGCTGTATCTTTCTGTAGTTTTTTTTTTAATTTGTCTATAATTACACTAAACCTTTTCCTCTTTTAATAAGGAAGACCGTTTATAAGTTATGTTGTCACCCTGAAGTTTTTTTTTTAAATATTATTTGAAAGACAAAGTGTAGGTGTTTGTGTTACATTATAACTTCTTTTTTTTAATGTGTTTAGCACACGTGCTGCAGGGAAGTACCTAAAGCGCTACAGGAGCGACACGTGTGTTTAAAAAAGCGATTCACGTTGTTCTTGAATCGCTGTAAATTGTACTCGGTGGGAAACACAGTCTTGAGCAAATTATTCCAAAGGGATGATGTTCTCCATATAAATGACTGCTTAAAAAGCGTTATAACGAGGAATAAAAAGTTGAACCTCATAAGGATGTGAAGTATTAGCGCGACGTGTATTTCTAACATTCACACCGTTCTGGGAGGAATTAAGCGGGCTACATTTTCCATGAAATACTTGTAGAATAGGCTCAAGTCGCCAACCGTTCTTGGATGCTCCAGTGAATCAAGGCCGCCAGTCAGTTCTGGGTCTCCAATCAGACGAACAGCTCTTCTCTAAATAGAATCCAACAAATGCAATGTATGTTTGGGAGCGGAGCCCCAAACATGCGAGCAGTATTCCATAGTTGGTCGAATTTGAGCTTCGTAAAGAATTAACAGTTGTTTTCGAGTGTAAAGCTTTCTGGTTCGAAATATTTCCAACTTTTGAGAAGCTCTCCTTGCTATACCTGCGACATATTCGTGCCAGGACATATTTGCTCCCAAACTAACGCCCAACAAATTGAGTAACGATGTTAGAGGAATGAAATGCCCCGCCATAACTATGTCGGGTTCAGCAACTTTAACTTTTTTAGAAAAAACTGCCGCCTGGGTTTTTGAAGCGTCAAATTCCACTTGGTTACTATCACACCAAGATAGAATTTCTTCCAGGTCTTTGTTAAGTTAAACGACTTCCCGCTGTTTGCGGATATTCGTCTGAGTAGTGGATGGCCGAGAGTTCAAAGTGAATGAAGAGATAAGCGTACCATCATCTGCAAAGCTGTAGATTGGGTTTCCGGTCTGTTCCAGCAGATCGTTAATGTAAATGAGAAAGAAAGTAGGAGATAGCATGGAGCCTTGGGCACACCGGCGTTGATAGTGAAGGTGTTAGAAAGAAATCCGTCGACTAACTCTCGTAAAGAACACTCTCTGAGGAAAAAATGAGAGCCACAAACAGAACTTTTCAGACATACCATAAGAGCGTAACTTAGCCAACAATCCATCGTGCCAAACACGGTCGAATGCCTTGAATTTGTCAAGAGCAACGGCTCGAAATTCTCCAAAGTGTTCAATTGCGTTATTCCAAACATGTTTTACATAAGTCAGAAGATCTCCTGTTGATCTATGTTTACGAAAGCCATATTGGTGATCGCTAATAATGTTGAATCCTTTAGTATATTTTAGAAGATGCTGATTGATAGCCTTTTCCATGACTTCCGATATTACTGAAAGCAGTGCGACTGGTCAGTACTTATTTGGCAAGGTTTTCTTGCCTTTTTTAGGTATCGGCCGAACTGTAGCACATTTTCAGCAGGAAGGAAATATCCCCTTTCTGTAGGATAGGTTGAAAAGTCTACAGAAAAATGGTGTTAGTTCCCTCGCACAATTTTTGAGAACTATGGCAGGTATTCCGTCAGCTTTTTTGGCGTTTAGCTTCATTAAAATACGTTTAATGACAGGTTGTCTGAAGACAATATCGGGCATCCTTGACTGCACTATGGGAATAGTAGGTGGTGTTTTTCTTTGGAAATGGACAGTAGAATGTGAAGCAAAGAGTTCAGCCAACAAGTTCGCTTTTTCAACAAGTGTCGTTGCAATAGAATTATCTGGCCGTGTGAGTGGTGATATGGTGGATTTGGTGAAATTTTGGCTAACTGCCTTAGCACTGCCTGCATTACAACTCGTGGCGTCGCCAAGTGAGACGAGGGGAGCATATATTCTCCCTCAGCTCTTGGATGGAGCAAATAACGCCCCTAAAAATAGGACTGTTTTTATTGAGGTTTTTCAGTTGTCAAAAATTTTTACCTGACGGTAATGGATTTTTCGATCGGATTTAAGTTCTTGTATAGTTCGCCAGAGTAAGCAATTTGGAGTACATATAAGTATCTACTCAGTATATATCACTACTACGCACTCGACGTGCGATTCGCTAACAATGATGATTGACTGGTCAATCATCGCTCCTGATGAAGCTAACATGTTATATGTACTGAGTAGTATCATTGTGCCAAAGATGCCACATTCCCAACATACATATAAGTATACCAGGTGTACAAGTATGAAATGCGGATTTCAGACAACAGATGGTGTACCAGTGCAGTTTGTGCCATAAAGATTTGACACTGCGCCATTTTGTTGTATCATCAACAAGTGTCAGAGGCGCACGAGTGATAAATTGGAAAAGTGTGTGCATAGTGTTGTGTCGTTGTGTTCAATATGTCGAAATTTATACCGAACAAAGAACATTCGCTGACAGCATTAATTTTTTGTTTTAATTTGAAGAAAACTGCTGTTGAATCATACTGATTACTTCGAGAAGCTTATCGTCATACTCTATCGCAAGATAGGTGTGAACGATGGTTTCGGGCGCTTCAAAAGTGGTGACTTCGATGTTGCAGACAAAGAACGTGGAAAACCACCAATAAAATATGAAGATGGGGAATTGCAAGCATTGTTGGACAAAGATGATTTGCAAACACAAAAACAACTCGCCGAACAATTGGGCGTTAGACAACAAGTTGTTTCCAAACGGCTACGAGAGATAGCAAAGATTCAGAAGACCAGTAGATGGGTACCACATGAGTTGAACGAAAGGCAAATGGAAAAAACGCAAAAACACATGTGACATTTTGCTCGCTCGGTACAAAAGGAAGTCGTTTTTGCATCGTATAGTTACAGAGGATGAAAAGTGGATTTATTTTGAGAATCCCAAGAGCAAAAAATCATGGGTAGACCCAGGCGCACCATCCATATCGACCGCAAGACCGAATCGCTTTGGCAGAAAGACGATGCTCTGTGTTTGGTGGGACCAGAGGGGCGTGGTCTATTATCAGCTGTTAAAACCTGGGGAAACAGTTTAATACTAAACGTCAACAACAATTGACCGATTTGAACCGTTCGCTGCTTGAAAAAAGACCAGAATACCGAAAGAGGCAACACAAAGTCATTTTTCTTCATGACAATGCTCCATCACATACGGCAAAACCAGTTCGCGACACGTTGGAAGCACTCAGTTGGGAAGTTCTACCCCCATGCGGCTTACTCACCAGACTTGGCTCCTTCCGACTGCCACTCGTTTGCATCGATGGGTCACGCACTTGCTGAGCCGCGCTTTGGGTTCGTATGAAGATGTGAAAAAATGGCTCGATGAATGGTTCACAGCAAAAGGGGAAGATTTTTACTGGCGTAGTATTTACAAATTACCCGAAAGATGGGAAAAATGTATAACAAGCGACGGAGCATACTTTGAATAAAGCACTTTTTATCATCCTTCCGAATTTAACATGTTTCTTTAGAAAAAAAAATCCGCATTTCATACTTGTACACCTTGTAATAAAGACCAAGCTGCTTGTGTTTTCAAAATTACACGTTGATGTGAATCTTATTATTAATGGACAGAAAATTCAGCAGATTTTGTCTTTTAAATACCTCGGTACACTAATTAATAGCCAGTGTAATTCAAAAATAGAGATTAGATTGAAAATTCAGTACGCTCGTGGGACGCTTATGAACACCAAAAATTTTTTCACTAGAAATGATCTTAGTCTAGAACCTCGAGTGCGTATGATTAGATGCTATGATTTTTTCGATACTCCCGTATGAATGTGAAGGTTTGACTCTTGCTCCCAACACAAAGAACCGACTCGAGGCTTTTAAAATGCACAGGGTGAGTCAACGATAGAGTAAAGTTTATTATCTCATTTATTTCGGGAATGACGAAAAAATGTTAAATACAATAGTTTTAGGGAATGTTAAGGCGCACAGTTTAAAATTATTTTTTAATATACAGGGTACTTTAAAAAAGTGTGGCCGACATAACATTATGTTTTGTTTAAATGGAACATCCTATTTTCTAATTTATTTTTAAATTCTGCGTAAAATTTTATAAATTATTTATTAATAATGTTATATACCTAAACCTAGTAGTTTTTCTAATATTTCAATTTTTTTAAAAAAATACTAGTTTTCAGTTTTGTAAAAAATTGCCAGTAGCGCCATTGTTTCTAAAGGTGGAATACTTATAATTGGTACAAGCGTTCTATAGAGATCAAAAAAAAGATGTACGTAAAAAAACTTGAGTTAGCTGCTACAGGGTGTTCAAAATAAATTTATACATTCGACTATTTTAAATTGAAAAATATTAAATTTTTTAAACGGCACACCCTGTATATTATAATATTTTCTGATAGATTTTACAAAACCTCTTAACTTTTATTAAGTATGTCATGTACCTATTTCTAATAGTTTTGGATTTATTTTGAATTTTTCAATTTTTACCCTTGTTTTTAATACACTTACGCTATCCTGTGCATACGTTTATAAAATGCGCGGCGAATGAACGAATACACAGAACTGCTGCTGACTACAAAGGAAAGAAAAATTATGTATATCGGAAAACATCAAATTCCTGGTTAGAGAACATCCCAAGATGTTTTAAATACTCTTCGATAGACGTTTTAGAGCTGGAGTATCTAGGACTATGTTAGCCATTTGGATTGTCAATCTTTGTCAGGTGACGGCGAACTAAGAAGTTTTCAGAAATCCACTGTATAAAAGTTTTCTTTTCTGTGAGAAATCTCGCACTCCCTGATCATCGATTTTTAAAAAGAATTGTGACTCTAGGTTCCACTGTAGGAAAGTATTCTTTTCTGTAAAAAATGTCGTCTCCTGATCGTCAATTTTAAAAGGGACTGTGACTTTTTAAAGTTCCACTATTTATTTATTATTTTCAAGTTTCTTTATTATTACTACTCAGTATATATCACCACTACACCAAACACTTTATTTTTGCACTCAACGCGCGTTTCGCTAACCATGTTAGCTTCATCAGGAGCGATGATTGACTAAAGCTAAACTACGAATCTACCCTAGTTATACTTAGCCTAACCCTTGAATTACTCAAGCGGAACTAATGACATAGGCAAGGCCATCAGTTCCGGTCAAGTAACCACTAGAGGGGACTATAAGGAATAGGCCCTCTGTCTTTATTTAAATTACTTTTACATTTTATGATTTCCATACTTTCTGCGTTCAACAATCTCCTATCAGATACATTTTTTATTAATCTTAGATTATCTAATGTTACAGTATGATCAGCTTCAAGGGCATGTTCGGCAATGCTAGACTTTTCTGTTCTACTGTATTTTAAGTGTGCTAAATGTTCTTTAAATCGTGTTTTAATTGACCTTTTAGTTTGCCCAACATACTTTTTGTCACAATCATTACAACTAATTTCATAAATTCCACTTTTCTCACAATTAGGAATCTTATCTTTGGGATTTCCTAAGATATTCCTCAGATTGTCTGATGACTTACAGACTAAGGTGAGGCCTACCTTATTAAATACCTTATTGAGTCCCTTGCTATATTTCGGATTATATGGTATGGAGACATACTTGGTGTTATTTTCTTCGCGTGTAAAAAAGGTGGAATTCTGAATATTAAACCTAAACTTATGTCTATTTATTAGCTTATTTACTAAGTCATCGTCATAACCATTAACTCTAGTTATATTTCTAATACGATTCCTTTCTTTATTAAAGTTTACTCTATTCAGAGGGAAAGTGACCAAACGATGAACTAAAAAATGTAATGAGGCTAATTTATGTTGTTTGCAATGAAATGAATCATTAGGAATATATCTATCTGTTACTGTGTCCTTCCTATAGATATCAAATTCTAATCTATTATTATTTTTAATAATTAAAATATCTAGAAAAGGCAATTGTCCTTTGTTCTCAACTTCGTAGGTGAATTTAATGGAATCGTACCGGCTATTTAATTTAGAAACAAAATCATCAATATTTGCTTTCTTTGCATCAAAAATCGCGAGAATATCATCCACATACCTATACCATACCCTTGGGAAATATTCGAATTCTTGACTGGCTTCGATTTCAAACTTACTCATAAATAAATTGGCTATGAAAGGTGATAAGCAAAACATAAATTAGCCTCATTACATTTATTAGTTGTTTGGTCACTTTCCCTCAGAATAGAGTAAACTTTAATAAAGAAAGGAATCGTATTAGAAATATAACTAGAGTTAATGGTTATGACGATGACTTAGTAAATAAGCTAATAAATAGACATAAGTTTAGGTTTAATATTCAGAATTCCACCTTTTTTACACGCGAAGAAAATAACACCAAGTATGTCTCCATACCATATAATCCGAAATATAGCAAGGGACTCAATAAGGTATTTAATAAGGTAGGCCTCACCTTAGTCTATAAGTCATCAGACAATCTGAGGAATATCTTAGGAAATCCCAAAGATAAGATTCCTAATTGTGAGAAAAGTGGAATTTATGAAATTAGTTGTAATGAATGTGACAAAAAGTATGTTGGGCAAACTAAAAAGTCAATTAAAACACGATTTATAGAACATTTAGCACACTTAAAATACAGTAGAACAGAAAAGTCTAGCATTGCCGAACATGCCCTTGAAGCTGATCATACTGTAACATTAGATAATCTAAGATTAATAAAAAATGTATCTGATAGGAGATTGTTGAACGCATACGAAAGTATGGAAATCATAAAATGTACAAGTAGTTTAAATAAAGACAGAGGGCCTATTCCTTATAGTCCCCTCTAGTGGTTACTTGACCGGAACTGATGGCCTTGCCTATGTCATTAGTTCCGCTTGAGTAATTCAAGGGTTAGGCTAAGTATAAATAGGGTAGATTTGTATTTTCGCTTTAGTCAATCATCGCTCCTGATGACGATAACATGGTTAGCGAAACGCGCGTCAAGTGCAAAAATAAAGTGTTTGGTGTAGTGGTGATATATACTGAGTAGAATCATTGTGCCAAAGATTCCACATTCCCAAGTTAGTTCTTTATTAATTATTAATATTTTTTAGAAAGATTTTGCAACGCTTATTTTTCACATGCCTTTGTCCTTATTGTTATCTCAAGCATGCGCAGTATTAACGCGAAGGGATTGCAACGTTAGGTTAGTATTCATCTTCTATAAACTTAGGGATTTTTTATTTTTTGTTAGATGAACACAAGTTTCTAAATTAAAGTTGTGTCTAGCAGGTTTCTATCACTTCTTTCAATATTTTTCAAGGTAATACGAATGTGCAATAAATATTCGAAATTAGCACTAGTCACACCGTAATTCCATTGTGCCAAAGATTAATTAACTGTTTTCAGTGTTGTATGCAATAAAAGATTATCATTTCAATTTTATTGTATTTTCGTAGTTTTATACCTAAGTAGGAGAAACAACAGGCCTTACCATAACAGCGATAAGAATAACGAACTTCAAATAACCTCTCTTATAAGTTCCTAAATAAGGGAAATTGTTATCCTTAATAAAGATTTCTCTTATTTTTGTTTCAATACTGCGCAAGCTCCAAATGGTAGCGCATGCTTCAAATAACGATAACAGCTGAATCCTTACATTTAATTTCTTCCTTTACTACTGCGCAAGCTCCAAATAAAGATAAAGACAGTGACCTACCAAAATAAGCATTGCAAAATTTCTCTTTATTATAATATTATTTATTTTCAATGTTATTGTTCTTCGGCTTACTTTATTTGTTTATTAAAATTAAAAAGAATTGTTCTGTAAAATACCAAGCTTAATGCCTGGATTAAGTTAGAATTTTTTATAATATCCTTGAGTTAAAAATAAGAGACATTGAATTTTCGTGTCTAATAACATTATTTAATAGAGTTTCATCCATTTTAATAATATTGTAATTATTGTATTATTTAAACATCGAAAATTATTAAACAGATAGATGTACCTCTGAAACTTTTATTTTAAGTCAACTTTAGGATATCTTAATAGGGCAATTTTGCAAATATGATATGGAAATGAGCAATTTAATGAAACAAACTAATTTTACTTAATTTCTTGCATGTCTGAATATACATCTATGTATGTACGTGTGTGTCATACAAAATTGATTTAATTTTTTAAAACAATAAGAAGTAATTTTCTGTAACCTTCGAAAAGTATTTTAAATTATCGTATTTTTAAGGAACTTATCAAGTTGTCATAATTAATTAATTAATTAATTACGCTCCCCTAAATTTATTATCCTCATTCTTGGAACTATATTGGGGGTATATTTAGACAAAATATATGTTAGATGTCTCTCTCTCTCTCAGTCCCTTCACCCCAGTAGGAGTATCGGTGACGGTATGCAGATGCTGCCTCAACAGTCATTCTCCCAGGCATCGCGATCCTGCGCGACCTGACTTGACTCGTGCATACCCATACCAAGAAGAGATCTTACTTGGCCGGACCATCCTGTTGGAAAACCGTCCCCTTGATCTTCTACCTTCCTCGTTACTACAAGCTTTTCCATGGTATCGAATTTCCTCGTAATGTGACTAAAATATTTCAGGTACTGTCTCTTAATTCTATTTGAAAGTCAGTCATTTATTGAAGTTTTTCAAGAATAGATACATTAGTACGGCGTTCAGTATATGATATCCTGAGGATTCTTCGATATGCTCACATCTCAAACGCATCGATTCGTCTTTTATCAGCTTGTTTAATGGTCCATGCTTCCGATGCGTAAGTTGCTAGAGGAAATATAAGACTGGATAGCAATCATAACTTTCCAGACCTTAGTGAGTTTGATCATCGAGTTTCTAGCCATAGCCAAAGGTCTTCTTACTTCCGCTTCACAGCCACCATTGTCAGTTATGAGGGATCCCAAATACTTGAAATGGTCTACTACAGTGAAACCAGCAAGTAGATGTAACCAAGTTCAAATAAAATAATAAAAAAAACCGTCAGGTGCACGTTAGACTTGCGCAATTAGTGTTTAGTACTGTGATGGCCTTTAAAATAAAAATTGTTGTTAGGGAAGTATAAACTGATCAGTGACTTCACAAAACACACCCCCAATAAAAGAATTAAGAGCCCAGATTACAGACATGTCTAGTCAGATACTGACCTTTCAGACTAAAACAAAAAGTTCCTGATATGTGTATATCTTAAGTTGCAATATGTATTTTCACGTTTTTTTTCTTAGTCAATAATGTATAATAGTTATAGCATCTTAGCTACTTAATAGCCAATAAAATCAACCTAGTTCAATCTAGAATCTAGTAAAAAAAATATTTACTACTTAAATATTTGTTTAATTATAAATAAATAATAATAATAACTAATAACTTACCTGGTATGGACATGTGGAAAGATTAGCAGCACATCAAATCCCGAAACTAGTCCACAGATGGAGCCCAATGGAAAAACGAAGAAGAGGAAGGCCTAAAGCAAGTTGGACGAGTGGTATTCAGAAAGCCATGTCAGAAAGAAACTTAAGACCGGGAGATTGGGAAGACCGGAGGGGATAGAAACTAGGAACCGGAAGGCGTAGGACGCTATATATATATATATATATATATAGATATATATATATATATATATATATATATATACACAGAAGAATCTCGACTATCCGAAATAATATGGACCAGAGTGATTTCAGATAATGGAAATTTTGGTTAATCCGAAAATAGAAGTTTAGAATGAATACAACATGGCAGATTGACTTAAAGGCATTTATACGTACAGAGGTATTTATTAAAACAAAGAATAGAACAATGAGTTTTACTTATTTTACGTATATGTACGGAAAATCGAAAAATAAAACAGTTTTTATTCTTAACTTTAATGTCTAAAAAATGAGGTAATTTTTAACTGTACTCGTTATGCGTTAGTTCTGTTTTTGGCTGCAATGTCTCTCCAACGTTTGATAAGCAAAACGTCCGCGGCGGTTGCATTTTCTTGTTGTTCTACATAAGTTAACAATTTTTCTAGGGCCTCTAGTCCTTGGGAATGTAACATTTTTACTGGAATATTGTCAGTGGCTTCTACTTCGTTATCATCATCGTCATCTCTGTCTATTTTATTAGAATTTTTGCATACACTTTTAATTAATTCTTGGTCAGTCATTCCATCTTCCACACTATCACTGTTTAACCATTCACAAACATCGGTTTCCGTCACACTTTCACATCCTGATATTCTTGTAATAATTTGATGTAAACTTTCATTATCTTCTGTTTTCTGCCTTT
>CM032448.1:106028117-106063117 GCA_019049505.1 Pachyrhynchus sulphureomaculatus
ATGAGTAACAAGCTGAACCTCATACGGTTGTGAAGTATTAGCGCGACGTGTACTTCTAACATGCACCGCTCTGGGAGGAATTAAGCGGGCCACATCCTTTGAACACTTTCCATGAAAATACTTGTAGAATAGGCTCAAGTCGCCAACCGTTCTTCGATGTTCCAGCGAATCAAGGCCGCCGGTCAGTTCCGGGTCTCTAATTAGACGAACAGCTCTTCTCTGAATAGAATCCAACAAATGCAGTGTATGTTTGGGAGCAGAGCTCCAAACATGGGAGCAGTATTCCATAGTTGGTCGAATTTGAGCTTTGTAAAGAATTAACAGTTGTGTGTTTTGAGAAGCTCTCCTTGCTATGCCTGAAACATGTTCATGCCAGGACATATTTGCTCCCAAATTGACGCCCAACAAATTGAGTGACGATGTTAGAGGAATGGAGTGCCCCGAGATAACTATGTCGGGTTCAGCAAAGCTGTTAATTGGATTCCCGGTCTTTTCCAGCAGATGGTTAATGTAAATGAGAAAGAGAGTAGGAGACAGTATGGAGCATTGCGGCACACCGGCGTTGATCGGCCGTGGTCATTTAATACAATGTGGCCGTAATAATAGGTTTTAGTATACGGGAATTTATATGCAATAGGTTTCGGGAAGCTTAATACTGTCCCTTATCACGGGCGGCCCGCTTTATAACAGGTGCCCGTTAATACAGGTTACACTTACATATATATATATATATATATATATATATATATATATATATATATATATATATATATATATATATATATATATATTCACACTTCACCGCAGGTAGTGCGATTTTTTAGAGGGATCCCCCTTCCTAAGCCATATGAGGATCAATGTAAAACAATTCAAACGGACTAAGGTCCTAAGGAACGAACAAAAGATTGTTTCTAACAATAGAAATTGATAATTTTCAATGTAGTAAAAACTGCAATTATTTTTTAATCACTTAGATTATATTTATTGAAATTTCACTAGTAAATGTAATTTCGATTACTACAAGGTAGTTGACTTTCAGTGATTCCTACATTGCAAAAGTAATTCAGTTACGCAGAAGAATTACTAAACTGTAATTACTTGAATCTTAGTTATTGGAAGCAAACTACAATTACCATCAAAAAAACGTAACTGATTTACAATGCTTTTTTATAACTATGAGGAGTAACTGTCCAGTTACATACCTCAATCGCTAACAATATTAGTATTTTAACCAATTTTTTTACAAAAAGTCGAAAACTCTTTAAAAAAATAAGCAGCACAAAATATTTTGAAACAAATATTTCGATTGGCTAATATTTATTACCGTTTTACCAGTATTATGTATGTTCATTTTACAGTCTATAAAATTGATACTATTATCTAAATAATACTTTAATCCAAGAAAATTTCACTAATAGGAACTTTTGGCAAGACTCGGTTCGCTAGATCGAGGAAAATTAGTGCGAAGCTCTTTTCATATCCTTCTTTCACGTCTGCGAAGACCTCGGCTTGGTTGTCATTAAGAACCTGCAAATCAAAAACAAAAAATAGTTAGAATTGGATTGAATAAGAAATATAAAAAATAAAATCATCGAAAAATAACAAGAGCGAATTTGAGGATTAGGGTATGCTAGTGCAACTATCGGATGTAATTATTAATGTGGAAACAGTTTTTATCTTATTTTATGCTTCTTCTATGTCAATTTACTATAGTTTTGTATTTTATACATTATTGGCTGTGCCTGTGGCTCCGCTCGCGTGAACTACAGAATTATTGTTTAGGTTTTTTTGCAACAGAGCCCGCTGGCGGCAACTTTTTTTTGACTCGATTCATTATTATCGTCACGCTTATTCCCTATGCTACCTAACGTAACAATATATATACTAAAACCTGGCCATAGAACATATGTATGAACTAAAAAAAAAACACGTAAATCGAAAAAGTGGAGAGACACAGTTGGGTTTCATGAAGAAAAGAAGCATTATTTTCGATGAAGCTCCTAGTTAGTATAGTTGCTTGCTTCATAGACAACCACCGTATATTCGACAACGTTAAATATGACCTCTTAACGAAGAGACTTGCTAAAATCGGAGTAAATGATAAGGATATACAAATAATAACTCATCGCTACTTAAATCAGAATCAGTAACGACTCAACGACAGAAACATTTAGCGTTCTAGAAAATGCCCGACAAAGGTGTATTCTATCACCAGTACTATTTAATATATATGTTGAGGAAATATTCCAATTAGCACTGGAAGACGAAACCAGGGGTATAAAAAGTTAATGGCAAACTCATTAATGATATAAGATATGCAGATGATACTGTAATCATGGCACTAACAATATGGAAGATCTGCAATATATCCTTTGTAAGCTAAACTGGTATAGAGAACGGTATGGTCTACGAATAGACATCAAAAAATAAAGATGATGAGAGCAAACAACATCCCAACGACTCTCTCACGATTAACAATAAATCAGTCTAGAGAGTTGCTAGGTTTAAATATCTTGGTTCAATTCTGTACAGCGTTATTTTCTTTTAATCTTTGGTAATAGATTTGTAAATATTTTCTCAATAGTTAAGTGTTTTATTGCATTAGCATTTCGTAATACAGTAATCGTATTTCTTGTGGAAAAAGGTTTTCTCGGCACGGTGGCCCTGCGATGTCCAGGTTCCCAGAAGAAAGAAGGCCTATATGAGATAAAAACTCGTAAGGAACACTTATAAAATCATTTCGGTGTCTGTCTGTCCGTCTGTCTGTCCGTCTGTCCCGATTTTCTCCGAAACTATTTGACATAGAAAGTTGCAATTTTACATTAATATAGGAATTGATGGCCTCATCAGAGCCGTCTAATTTTGAAAGTTAAATTTTGACTTAAGGGGTTAATTTTGGGGAGTGAAATCGGAAGTAAAAAAAAATTACCAGGTCATCGAGTAGGGTGTCAAATGAAAGTTTATAAAAACGTGAATTCAAAAATATATATAATGTAATATTTCCGCACACTTTTCTTTGTATTAATTTTTTAAAAATGCCAAAAATCGCCGTCTCCCCCTTATCTCGAAAAATACTAAGCAAAAAATTTTAAAAAATTCTGGAATATTCTCCACAGAGTGTAGATTGAACGAAAATTATCACGAGTACATTATCTTTAATAATTTATCTGGTATATAAGAAAAAAAAAAACAAAATTTCGAGGTCATCAGTTTTCAGTAAAGATCGGAAAAAAACTTTGTTGAAAACTCATTTGGGGTGTTTTGTGAAGTCATTAATCATTTTATACCTCCGAAACAAAAAATTTCATTTTAAAAGCAATCAACATACGGAACACTAATTGCGCAATTTCTATTTGCATTTGGTCGGTTATTTTTTTCTAAATTAAATAGTTGTTCAGCTGTTAAGATCAATTATAAATAAAACCTACTCCAATTTTATTAATCTCTTAGTTTTGTTAAAATTCAAACCTATAATTGTGAGCATACTCAATGAAAATTTAAATAAACAACAAATTTTCCATTAATTTAATTACATAATAATCCTAAATTAAATGACTATATATTTATATGATTAGTCTAAAAAGTAGGTTATGTTACCACATTCACCACAAGGTTGCACTGCATATTCTGCCAAAATATAAAAATTGTTCATTACTTTATATTATTTGTACAGGAACCTTTATACTCCAAATTACTATTTTTAATACATCATAATTAATTCAGTCGCTTGGGAGTTGAACTGCACATAAATTTAAATAAGTTAGATTTTTGGCCAAAGAGTCAATAATATATATAAAAAAAGTTTGCAGCAATCGGGGCATGGCCGGCTGAAAAATGGGGTCCGAAAGGGAATCATTTTGGGTCTTTCAAGAATATATCAAAAAATATGCACAATTTGTGAAAATATTACATGGAAAAAATATAGACTATGCGATTCTGCACAAAAAAGGTCTTTTGATATTTTCTTGTTAAATGCATCGTTTTCGAGAAAATCGTAATTTAAAAACGTCTTGTTTTACTCGGATATTTCAAAGCGCGAGAAGCGAAATTCTGAAATTTTCGCGCGCATTGCGCCCGGAAAACTGCCATAAATTCCTTCAAAATAATCATATTAAAAAAGAAAAAAAAGCGTTTTGAAGGGAAAAGTTTAGCCTTTTTGATGCATTCACGAAATTTCTTTTTTTAAAATTGAGATCAGGAAATGCATTTGAAAGGGAAACTTTTTTAACAGGGACGCTTGTATTTTTATATACATATATAAATTTAAATATATAATAAATATTAAAAAAATAATAATAAAAGACTGTTTTTTTAGTCAATTTCCACTGGTTTATTTAAATTGCAATGACGGGTTTCGCTGGAGGCACTGATTGAAAAACCAAATATTTTGCGTAATTATTTCACATTTTAGAAGTAACTTGAAGTAGTTTGAAGCTAGAAAGCTTATATCAGCTTGTTTCAAAATTTGGATGGTTGAAGCTTCTACTTGAGGGAAATTCATTATAAATATATAATAAAAGATTGTTTTTAGTCAATTTCCACTGGTTTAGTTAAAGTGCAATGACGCGTTTCGCAATTTAAATAAACCAGTGGAAATTGACTAAAAACAGTCTTTTATTATATATTTATAATGAATTTCCATCAAGTAGAAGCTACAACCATCCAAAATATATAAATTTAATCAAAAAACCCTTCAGATATTTTCTTCTTTATATATTTCTTTTGCATTTAGGAATACACATTTTACTGCCTGATATCATGATTTTAAATGCATTGAAAATAAAAAAAATGTATTTTTTTGCTATTTTTTTAGGGTTAGATAACACAAGTCTGCAAAAAAAAAAAATTGGGAGCTGTTTTGGTTTTTTTGCGTAATTCTTATGTTTTTGGGTGTACTGAATCCGAAAATGACTTTCATTTTGTCATAGAAAGTCACGTTTTCTGACAATGTAGGTATCTATGTTAAACAAGTTACCATCTTAACATTAATTTTTTTTTAATTTATAATTGCGTAACAAAACTTATTTTTTTATCTAAAATACATTCATTAGTAGGCACTAAACACATTTCTTTTTCCCAATGAGACTCCTTTTGGTACATTTTCGCTTGTAGGAAGCATCTGGAAGGTCTCTCTGAAGCGTCCAACAGTAGTCTGCCATCATTGAGACGCTCCATCTTCCCTGGTATCTTTTTTCCATCTCCTTAATATCTTGGTGAAATCGTTCATCTTGCTCTTCACTCAGATCTAAATTTTCTGGAAAGTAGTCGAGGTGGGAATGAAGAAAATGTACTTTTAAACTCATTAGGCAACCTAAAGCTTGAAATGCTTTTAACATTCTTTTGACGATTTGTTTGTAGTTTAGGGTCTTTGTTATTGCCTAAAAATGTCTCTATGACCTCTTTAAAGGCAATCCACCCTTCTCTTTGAGGATCCGTCATGGTTGTGATGAATTGTGGATCAGCCATAAGTCGTCTAATATCTGGTCCAACGAAAAAACACCTCCCTTCAACTTTGCCTCCGAGAGGCCTGGAAACTTTGATATTAATTATTTGAAGCAATTTCCATCTCTTGGAAGTGACTTTACAAATTGGTTCATCAATCCCAGCTTTATATGAAGCGGTGGTAGAAGAACTTTATGAGGAGGCACCAAAGTTTCATGCAGGACGTTCTTTTCGTCAACTTTAAGCTCCCTCGGAGGCCAACACTTTTTGGTCCAGTGATTTGCTCGGTCTCTACTATCCCATAGACACAAAAAGCAAGGGAATTTAGTAAACCCAGATTGTTGTCCGAGCAACATGCCCAAGATTTTTAAATCACCGCACACTTGCCAACCGTGGTCTTTATATTTTAATCTGCAAAGAACCAATTCCAAGTTCTTGTAGGTTTCCTTGAGGTGTACGGAATGACCGACAGGAATAGAAGCATAGAAACCGCCATTGTGAAGCAGAACTGCTTTAAGGCTTCTTTTTGAAGAATCTATGAAAATACGCCACTGTGCTGGGTCGTATGAGATCTTAAATGTATCCATCAAACCTTCAATATTGGTACAATAAACCAACTCGTCCTCTTGGGCAAAGTAGGAAGTGAACTGCTTCTCACGATATCTAAACCAGGAGGAAGACACTCCCGGCAAAAAGTAAGTTCCTGCTTTTGAGCCTTGATCCAAGCAACTCAGCAGCGTTTTTGGGAAGATTCAAGTCTCTTACCAAATCATTTAGCTCGCCCTGGGAAAATAATTTCGGACTGCTGTCATCTTCAAATTGAAAACTTGACTTATCATCGGGTTCAGGTACAGCACCATCTTCGTCAGAACTTGGAATCTCTTCCAAGGTAGCAGGGGGCCTTGGGCACTGTTATTTGGGTCCCATCAGGGATGGGACGAATAGCTGCTTGCAGATTGGGGTATTAAATGGACTGCTTCCATTTTGAATTATACCCTTTCACATTACACGAACAAAAGTAACAATCATCACTATGGTTCTTTTGCTCGCGCCATACCATAGGAATCGCATATCGGAAAGCTTTTTTCTTGCCCAATTTCGAAGGTCTTCAACACATCGTCTGCAGTCTTTATGAGGTGCCCAAACTTTATCCTGATCTCCAAGTTTTAAGCCAAAATACGTGAAGTATACTTTTTTTGCAAAGTCCGTAATATTAAGTTGTTGCTTTAATACCATATATTCGCCACAAATATAACAGAAACTGTCGAATTCACATACTTCCACACAGATGACATTGCACTATATTGAACCAAGATCTATAGAACAATGACGAGTTAACACGTAATTGTACCGCGCCACTTTCTACACTATCAGAGCGCTCACGTTCTGGTTACAACGTTTATGTTTGTTAATTTAGCTCACACAGGGCGTTCTTTATTTAGAAAGTAATGATAGTTATGGCCTGTATACATTTAAAAACAGTAATCAAAATAAAATTGTACCTATTTATTTATGACTTCAAGTTAGCCCAAAAAAAAAACCCTTTTTTATAATAAAATTTTGCGTTTTGCAAAATAACCTGATGTTCTGGAATTTTTTGAGTATTTTTTTAGTTTTCAGAACACCTAAATATATAGAAATCAGTTGAAAACATCCAGACAGCATTTTTATTGCAGACCTGTGTAATTTTTGTATTCGAACTATCTTAGAAATGTTGAAAAGAAGTATCATAACTTTATTAATGTTCTACTTCTTCTTCTACTTTTTTTAGTAGAGGAAAGTACTGCGCACGCAGCGCCACTACTTCACCGAACTGCCATCGAATGTTTATTAACGGCATGTATGTGGATATAATTTCGGAGCAGCTGTATTTGTGGTTATATTTTATGAAATAACGACTATTTTCAAGTAAATTGTTTTCTGTAAAGTGTACTGCTGCTCTTTCTAAATTTGGTATTGATGGTACAGTGATTGGGGTACTAAAAAATATATTGAAATGATTAAATCCATTAATTTATTGTATCTTGTCCGAGCGTCTGACTATCTTTCCACAACCAATTGCAGAAGAGGAGGATTTGGAAGAATTTCTGGAATCAGAAGTTTCTGGAATATATAAAATTTAAGTAAATTTTGAATATATAGTTTTTAATAACGTATATTAAAAAAAATTATATTTTTTAATATACATTATTTTTATATTTTATGTTTTAGCTCCATATTTATAAATTTTTTGCATTATCTTAAGGTAAAGTTAAAATTTAATAACAAATTCATATAGATCAAGTTATTTTAAACGCTCCTTCTTTAATACTGTACTGAAGAATTCACTGGATAAGAATTGTTTAAAAGAAGCGACCTTTTTTATGTAGAATCGTCCGGTCTATAGTTTTTTTACGTAATGTTATCACAAATTATGAATATTTTTCGAGATATTCTTGATAGACCCAAAATAGGGCCCTTTCGGATCCCATTTTTCAGCCGGCCATATATTATTTGGCTGGTAATTAACGTCTCTGGCCAAAAATCTAATTTATGTAAATTTACGTGCACTTTTACTACATTTCATCTCTGGAGGGTGGGCTAAATGAGTGTGCTGACAAACATGAAGATTAATAAATAATGTGTCTTTTATTACCTGGTTAACGTTGTCGCCAAGGTCTTTCTGACCATCAAATAAATTGTCAAATTTGAAGATTAATTTTTCTGGGTTCATGGTAACTTTATAATCAACAGCTCTCCAGTAGGTCTTTCCCTTTCTTTGTTTTTCTTCCAGCGACAAGACGTGTTTTATTTTCATGTTAACTAAAATAAAATATTTTTGAAAATTTTATGGTGGAGTGAGCTAAAAATCGGTGAACAGCTAGAAATTCAATTAATGACTGGAAATAAATAGTATATTTTTTCTCAATTTCATTTATTATAGCCTGTCCCAAAATATAAGATCCATATTTTTGCCGTTTTAAGAGAGCAAAAAAAAATTCTGACCTTTTGTTTATGACAGGTCGCAGAGATGGACTTAAGAATTTTATTCATTAATGCAAATAAATAATAAGTGTTTTTGAAGATGTTTATTTATAGATACATGTAAAAATAAATCGATAAGAAGTACAAATATACAGTTTGAATGAATGGGGTTTACAAGAAGGGACATACTGTGTAAATAAAAATATATTTTAACTTAAACCTAATTCGGTTTCACTATCACTGGCATTAGCTGAGATATTTATCAGTGATTTTATATTAGTTACATAAATATATGAATCTTCCACTTTAACAACGTGCTAAATGGAATTCTTTCAGCTTTCACAAGGTATATGATTTATAACTTTTTTTACTAATTCAACCACTGCCACGCTTAAAGTAGGAGAAAACATTTTGTGCTATTTTTGATTTAACTTGATGCCAAATATGTTCAATTGGATTAAACACACAATAATATGGAGGAAGCCACAAAACAGTGTGTCCCATTTTCTCAGCCATACTATCACAAATATATTTCTTTTTCAATTTATAGTCTTTCAAAACTTCCAAAAGATCACTTTTTTATAACTATTATATCTCTTTATCTATCATTATTCCGGCTATTCTATAAAAATATTTCTCCTTATCTCCCAGAATCTCCAACTCTCCTATATTATAAAGGCTTATATCTTGCTAAATCTATCATTATTCCGCATTATCTCCAATTATTTCGCCTTATCTCCAATAATCTCGAATTTTCCCGTAATACAGGGGCTTATATCTCTTTATCTATCATTATTCTGGCTATTCTCCAAATATTTCTCCTTATCTCCCACAATATCCAACTTACCCATATTATAAAGGCTTATATATTGCTTTTTCTGTCATTATTCCGCATTATCACCAATTATTTCGCCTTATCTCCCATAATCTCAAATTCTCCCGTAATACAGGGGCTCATATCTCTTTATCTATCATTATTTCGGCTATTCTCCAAATATTTCTCCTTATCTCCCAGAATCTCCAACTTTCCTATATTATAAAGGCTTATATATTGCTAAATCTATCATTATTCCGCATTATCTCCAATTATTTCGCCTTATCACCCATAATCTCGAATTCTCACGTAATACAGGGGCTTATATCTCTTTATCTAACATTATTCCGGCTATTCTCCAAATATTTCTACTTATCTCCCAGAATCTCCAATTTTCCCATATTAAAAAGGCTAACCAAATTGCCCATATTATAAATGCTTATATATTGCTTTTTCTGTCATTATTCCGCATTATCACCATTTATTTCGCCTTATCTCCCATAATCTCGAATTCTCCCGTAATACAGGGGCTTATATCTCTTTATCTATCATTATTCCGGCTATTCTCTAAATATTTCTCCTTATCTCCCGGAATCTCCAACTTTCCCATATTATAAAGGCTTATATGATGCTAAATCTATCTCCAATTATTTCGCCTTATCTCCCATAATCTCGAATTCTCGCTTAATACAGGGGCTTATATCTCTTTATCTAACATTATTCCAGCTATTCTCCAAATATTTCTACTTATCTCCCAGAATCTCCAATTTTCCCATATTATAAAGGCTAACCAAATTGCCCATATTATAAATGCTTATATATTGCTTTTTCTGTCATTATTCCGCATTATCACCATTTATTTCGCCTTATCTCCCATAATCTCGAATTCTCCCGTAATACAGGGGCTTATATCTCTTTATCTATCATTATTCCGGCTATTCTCCAAATATTTCTCCTTATCTCCCAGAATCTCCAACTTTCCCATATTATAAAGTCTTATACATTGCTAAATCTATCATTATTCCGCATTATCTCCAATTATTTCGCCATATCTCCCATAATCTCGAATTCTCCCGTAATACAGGGGCTTATATCTCTTTATCTATCATTATTCCGGCTATTCTTCAAATATTTCTCCTTATCTCCCACAATCTCCAGCTTGTCCATATTGCTTTTTCTGTCATTATTCCGCATTATCACCAATTATTTCGCCTTACCTCCCATAATCTCAAAATAAATATCATTTTCTAACATATATTCCTGTATTTCCGATTTGATATTGGTAGCATTAGGAACCTTATTTAGTACTCCACTATGGTAACTTGCTTTGTCCATAACTATAACACTCTGTTCGGGAACATTTGGCAAAAGGGAATTTTAAAACCAATTTTCAAAAAGTTCTGCGGTCGAGTCTTCGTGATAGTTCAAACTAGAAACTTTTATGTTTTTTGCAGATAATAGTAAACAATTTGAAACCCAGCCCTTTTTCAGATCCAGCATGCAAAATGGTTATTCGTTTACCTTTATTTGAAGGTGCGTCAGTCTGACATTTTGTACTGCTATCAACCCATCCTTTTTGAATAGTGTCATGGGTATCGAACCATGTTTCATCAAGGTAAATTATTGGCCAATTCTCTGATCGAAACTTTTTAATTTCTTGTAAATAAGTATGTCGCAAGATTCGTTATCTTTGTGACTCCATCACTACTTGCTTTTTGTTCATTTTTCGGAACGTGAATCCTATTCTTAAGAGAATTCTGTAAAGGGTTGATCGGCCACAATGTCCCGTCTTAATTTTATTTTGTCTAGTGTCGGCACCAACTGCTCTTCACACATAGAATATATTTTTCTCCTGATGACGTCTTTTTCACAATCGTCTACGATGCATTTGAAAATCTTTCCGTTTTTTTCTGTTCCTGAGTGATGGTTTTCCTACAATACCCTTAATCGTAGAAATTGGGGTTTTTGTTAGTTCACTGGTTTCTTGCAAAGCACTCTGTTTATTCAAATTTCTTTTTATCAAACTGTCGTAAACATTTTTCACTATTTGTTTAGCGTCAAGGCATAAATGTTTTCTCTTGCGATAGGCACTATTTCAATTTTTCCACGGACGCCACGTAATTAAAATATAATCGTTACGTTGTAAGTAAAACTAAAAATAAAAATAACAAAAAGTATCTGTGGAATCTTAATGGGGTCTTGTGGTCGTTAGGTCTATATTATCAAATACTTAAAGGACTTCAAAGCGGGTTACCAGGTAGTAAATATATAGGTAAAAATAGATCCAATATGATTGCAGGTGCAATTGAGGGCGGTATACAAAGCAGGTAAAATAAAAATACGTTTATGGTAATACTTGGCAATATGCACGAAACCTTAATAGGGTCGTTTATTGCCCCATTGAAAAAGCAAAAAGGCAGGATCTTACATCTTGGGATTTACTTTACCAAGGGTGACGTTGCATGGTCCTTCACCAACAATAGGTAATAAAAGAACTCTTCCTTTCATTGTATAGTCTCCTTCAAGTCTTAACTCTGGATTTAAAGAAGTCGATATCATTTGTTTGTTAACAGGATCATACCTATAATAATAAAAGTTTTTGTAAACCCAAAAAATCAAAATCGGCGAAATTGTTATTAACTGAATATTACGAGGGTCGCTTTTTAAGGTTTTACAAACGACCACTAGATGGCGCTATTAAGCGTTTAAAAAAATTTTGGAGAACAAATGAAAATTTCACGTGAATGTTTTTAATATAGTCCAGTGCACTAATGATTTTTTTGTTTTTTTCTTTCAAGAATACTCCCATGAAAATGACGTTATTTCTAGTATAGTAAATTCTTTATACACCTATAGTTATATTTTCTCTCCAGAATTATTTAATTTCAATATAAAGTATACAAAGGGACAGCAAACGTCCTTGAAAAGTAGATATTGCAAGTATAGAAAAGGGAGTAAAGTGGGGAAGCAATTATCGTGGAGGTAGCGAGTGGCGGATGTTTCTCTGCTTCGAAAACAGATTATTATTTTGCCTATGTCTATGTGGAAAGTATATCGCTAAAGGGATAATATTTATTTTACTTTAATAATAAATAATTGTTTTTTTTTTTTTAAAACTGTTAGCTAATTGTTAGATTTTTATTCGCTTCATCTTTTTCATTTTCGACTTTCTGTTTGTCAGTTTTTCGAATATTATATTTCTTCTTGCAGATTATTATTAATTATGGATAGTTACAGTAAGAATGGTGATTCAGTAGATGTTGAAGAAAATGTTTGTTTTCTTTGTGAAAAACTTAGATCGCAGAGCACTGCTGTTGTAGGTCCTATTGTTGAAATTAAAAGAAGATTGGGAACTTTAAGACAAACTTCTGAAGAGAGAAACTATGGATTATTACAATATTTAAATACGAGTGAAGTTGTATTGCTCATAATTCATAGAAGAGAAGAAGTACATTAATAAAAAAATACATTGAGGCCTATAAAAAGTAAGGAAAATAAGTGAACTTCTCTCTTCCACAAAGAAGATTTTGGAGTTTATCATCATGTGGCTTCGATCGGAAAAACAATTTGTTTCATTTGTGGCTAGCGAGGAAAAAGAAAAAAGCAAAAGAAAAATTTAAGAAGAAAAATACATTTGGTTACAGAGATTAAATCGACAATTTTGGAGTTAATAAAAGAAGAAAGAGATGACTATTACCAGGAAATTCACAAGAGAATATCCGGTGTGATGGATTTGGTAGCAATGAAAGCACGATATCATGGTGATTGCTATCTTACAATGAAAAATTTAGTTGCTAAGGTACCTGAAGAAGAAAAAAAGATTCATTCACAAGTATTATTAGTGGATGCAGCAATGAAGCAAATATATCAGTACATAGGAGAGAATGAAGACTGCCAGTTTTCTATGCAAGAGTTAAAAAACTTTTTAGCATCGTAATACATTAATATCAAAGTACAAAGCCGATATTGTTATCTCAAGTAAATTTGGTGCAAATATGATAATTTGGCTTAGAAAAAAATCACCATGAAATCCTCTTAAATGCCTGGTATAATCAGAGAGAAGAAAATGAAACAGATAAGGAACATCGAATTTTAAAAGTTGCTGGTGAAATTATCAGAAGACATATCCGAACGGTTGTTGTACGCAATAATCAGTATCCAGCAACTGATAAAATGTTCAGATATTTATTCATCTATTCTGCCATCACTGTTATTTATTCTTTCAGAAATTAGCCTATCTAATAAAAAAAGTAAACCTGAAAATGCAATTTTTTATGAAGCTAAATGCACCTCAATAGCACAGGCAATAATGTCTGCAGTAAGTCATTGAACATTTACATCTCCTCTTCAAATCAATCAGTAACACTTCATCGAAAATTTTGTTCAAAAAAAATAATGGATATTTGTAACTCTCTGAGATTATGTAGTTCATATAAAGAAGTACAATTGTACGAAGCTTTGGCCGCCATTAGTGATTCACCTAAAATAAAACCGAGTACCTTTGTTCACTTTGTACATAATAACGCAGATTTTAATGTTAATATTGTATTATTTAATGTTTTTTCTATTTATGCTTTTTGGAGCTTCTGATATCTTCAAATTAATTTTAAAAAGTTTTATTTTTTTACAAATTCTATATAAAGAATCTCCAAAACTATAATAGTCATTATTATCTTAAAAGGAATATTTTTAAAATTCCGATAATTGCTATCAATTTCAATGAGTAAACTTTGTAGTTTATGACATTAAAAACCCCAAAAAAAAAGAATCATTCAAATCCGTTCATTATAGCTGGCTTCGTCATTTTTCATTTTTAATGACTAATTGCACTGGACTATTTCGTTGGACTCGACTCGATATCCCTCAAGCTGTTCACTTTGACATATTCAAATTGTTAAAGTGAAAAAATAAAGGAATACTAATGGAGGGTAAACGACTAAATCATTTAAGGTTCGCAGATGATATCACTCTAATCGCCAAAACAAAAGAAGAACGCTAATGGAATTAAATAACAAGTTTCGAGAGATAGTTCTAAAAATAAACTTCACCAAAACGAAATATTTGAACAACGAAAGTGAAGATAACAGCCAGGAACTATTAATAGAAGGTGAAGAATAGAAAAGGTATTCGAGTATTCAATCAGTATATACTGCGGGTATTAATATATGGTACTGAAACGTGGGCTTTAAATAAAAGTTAAATAAATAAACTCCAGGTAACCCAAAGAGCAATAGAGAGGAGAATGCTAAATACTAGACTCCAAGATCGTATTCTGAACATCGAGATACGAAGAAGATGAAAAGTGACAAATGTAGTGCAACGAATATGTATATTAAGGTGGAATTGGGTGCGGCATATCGCAAGGCTGAATGATAACAGATAGATACTCCGTATAGTTGAATGGAGGCCTAGAGAACACTGAAGATGCAGAGGTAGACCACAGACAAGATGGACGGACGACATAAAAAGATTAGCAGGACACGATTGGAAGAAAAAAGCAAACAACAAAACTTTGTTACTTACTCTGTTTTAAATACTTTGGCGTTTGTAAGGCCATGCAGCTTCACATTTTTAAAGTGTTGCGCCACATTCACTGGACCTTTTCCTTCTCCAATATATAGTTCGGGGATGTCCAAGGGCTCGAGCGATGCCAGTCCCAATTCAGGAGTGGCTAAAAAAAGTAAAAGGATATAGTACTAAAATATGATGATATATTTTTAAAAACATATGGGGAAATCGTTTTGTATCATACGCAAATCTAGGTAATTCAAACTTTTACCAGGTTAGTTGACGTCAAAGTAAGTTACTCCGAACTGTTTATGCGCAGCTAAAATTTTGCCTCGTTAAAATAAGAATGCGAATAAGAAATATGGTTTGAAATTGATGCAGGCTACCCACGAAACAAAAATAGATGGTTGAAAAATAAAATACTCGTCAAAAACGATAGCAATGATACATGAAGCATCATTTTTTTACCTTTTTAGTTCTAGCATGTTTCGATTTTAGAGTTGCTGTCTTTATTAATTTTTTCTCGAATTAGGTCATGAAGTCTTATGGCCTTTTTGTAGCGACCACAACCTCAACTTTCCAGACCATTTAAATATCATTCATCACACCTTAGAAATGAAACCAAACAACTAGCTGCCTTTTTTAGACGTACATGTTACTAAAACTTAAGAGGGGCATTTAGAATAGACAGTATACAGGAAACCAACACGTTTCAAATAACATCTGAATGCGTAATTCCATCATCATCCCTCACAATTGAATGCTGTAGTGAGCATATTAAATTCCAGACCAATCGGCCTTATAGACAACGCTAAGAAAGCAGAGAGGCAGGAAGGATACCAACTTCTTCTTATCCTTTTTTATTTCCCCCACTGCAGGAGATAGGCCTCTTCAAGTTTCTTCCAATTGTCTGTGTAAGCCCTGTGCAAGATAAAGCCATCCACTGCCCGTTGTCAACTTGATATCATCAGTTTATGTTTTTATTAGGCTTCCGAAGTTAGTTTGTTTTCCCATGATCTCTATTCAAGTAATTTTGTTGACCATCTACCATCATTCTTTCTAGCCACATGCCCCGCCCATTGCCACATTCATTTTGCCACTCTTTCAAGGATATCTGTAATTCTGGTTGTTCGTCTGAGATCCTTGCTTCTAATGTGTTTTAGTAAACTAACATCTGTCTTTCATGGCCCGCTGAGTACGTTGGAGTTGACAAAGACTATTTTTTGTAAAGGTAGTGGTTTCCAGCCCATATGTACTTACTGGAAAGATACTGCTCTCGATGGATATGATCTGTTGAATATTGTTCAGAATCCCTTCAAGGACACCAACACCTTACAATAAATGAGGCCACAAAACAGCAACAAAATCCACCGAGAAAATATATTCAAGACCTTTCTGGCACACCTTAAGAAGGCGATCGACAAAGCTGAATGCTTTCTATGGAGACAAGATATATCAGCTGTATAGAAACCACTAGAGACAACAAAATTTAGCATAATGAATCCTAAAAAGAAAATTCAATGGGCAAACCAGATTGTTTACAATATACGGAAATTGCAGCAAGGAGTACGTTAGACGAGCTAACAGAAGAATATCGGCTAGACGGGAAGAACATAAACCAGCAATTAAAAATTAAGTAAACATATCTATCTTTTTCAATTCCATCTCCAACATAGAAAATCACAAAATAAGAATGAGCCGAGGAGACGCGGACATTAAAACCAACATCCACTAATAAGATCGATGCTTTTGAGACATGAACTTAGCGCAGAATGCTGAGGATGTTATGAACGACTCGTCTCAGAAACGAGGAGGTACTTCAGAGGGCATCATAACAATATACCTTCTCACAGAGATACTTTGGCAACGGCAAAACTAGTCGGGTTAAAGTACGAATTGTGGAACGTTCACCTATTCGCCAGATCTGGCCCTGTCTGACTTCCAGCTGTTACCAAACCTCAAAAGATTTTTACGTGGAAAGAGTTTCTCAACAAATGATGAGGTAATAGCATCCGTAAATGGGTATTTTGAAGATTTTCCGCAAAACCACTTTAGAGATGGGCTAAATAAATTCGTTGGAAAAAATGTATTTCGACTCACTAATTCATACTACTCAGTATATATCACCACTACACCAAACACTTTATTTTTGCACTCGATGCGCGTTTCGCTAACCATGTTAGCTTCATCAGGAGCGATGATTGACTAGTCAATTAGCGAAACGCGCGTCGAGTGCAAAAATAAAGTGTTTGGTGTAGTGGTGATATATACTGAGTAGTATCATTGTGCCAAAGATTCCACATTCCCAACTTAGTCACTAATTCATCTTATTTCATTTCCGCTTTCAAAAGTTATTGATCGACCTCTGTGGCAGATCAAAATACTTTTTCTGTTTATCTGTGGTTAACAAAATTTTATGTTAATAATCAGCAGACATATTTAGAAATAGATTTATGAGTTTTGGAGAAGTTAAAATACACTTTCCCCTCTCATTTACACCTAATTAGCAACACAAGGACGATCATTAAAAAGAGTATTCTGTTAACATCTTCTACCATGTTGTTGTAATCGTGTTCTTAATTTTTTTACGATGTGTCCAAACATTGCAACAGTGGATAAATTAAAATTACAGATCAAGGTTTGTTTAATTCGCTTTTGCCATTTTACATACAAAAATAAAGCAATTATTAATATGTACAATATAGCTAATTTAAGAAATATTGACCTCTGACTGGAAACAGCACATCGTTTAGTAATAATTTTTAACATGTTTATTACAAAAAATGGTTTCGAGGCTGTAATTTTGAAATTCGTTTCAACCACTTGTGTTCTTGAAATACGCAATATTTTTGTTCCCTTTAAAGAAGTACAGCAGCTAATGAAATTAATGAACGAGTAAAGGAAGGAGAGAAAAGAATGTGAACAATGCGAATGATGAAATTATTTTTGAGTATACAGGGTACTTCAAAAAAGTGTGCCCGATATAACATATGTTTTTTTAAATGGAACATCCTATTTTCTAATTTATTTTTAAATTCTGCGTAAAATTTTATAACTTTTTTATTAATAATGTTATATACCTAAACCTAGTAGTTTTTCTAATATTTCAATTTTTTTAAAAAAATACTAGTTTTCAGTTTTGTAAAAAAATGCCAGTAGCGCCATTGTTTCTGAAGGTGGAATACTCATAATTGGAACAAGCATTCTATAGAGATGAAAAAAAAGATATATGTAAAGAAATTTGAGTTAGATGCTACAGGGTGTTCAATATAAATTTATGCATTTCGACTATTTTGAATTGAAAAATATCAAATTTTTTAAATGGCACACCGTGTATATTATTATTTTTTTCTGATAGACTTTACAAAACCCTCCAATAGTTTTTGATTTATTTCGAATTTTTCAATTTTTACCCTTGTTTTTAATACACTTACACTATTGTGAAAATATAAACAAATAGTTAATAATAATTTTAATATAGTTTAACTTATCTAATGATTAATTATTATGACGTAATAAATGTTCAAAAATATGCCCGTTCCGTCTACTTGAATACACATGTTTAGTCGTTTTACTAAATTTCCTTCAATTTCCTTAGCATAAAGGGCGTTATTGTCCTGCACGCATCACGTATCCTATTTTCCATACTTATGATGTTGTAGTCGTTTTACTATATTTTCCTTCACTTTCCTTAGCATAGAGGGCGTTATTGTCCTGCACGCATCCCGTATCCTATTTTCCATATCTAGTATAAATTTAGGCATTTCGTCTATTTTAAATTAGGGGGATTCACACAAACACGATGTAATGTAGCCCCACAAAAAGAAGTCTAGAGGTGTTAAGTAACATGATCAAGGGGGCCACTGAATGAATCCATCCCTACCGATCCGTTTTTGTGGGTAACGATCGTTTAAAAATTCCTGAATTTCCCGATGGTAATGAGCAGGAGCTCCATCTTGTTGTATCCACATTTGTTCCCTTTCAAAGTTAGCAACTCTTTCAAGAAGCTGGGGTAATTCGTTTTGCCAAAAAATTAGATATCTAGACCCATTAAGCGGTTCTCGGAAAAAATATGGACCAATATTAAGCGACTAGTGGGTTTGGTTTTGAACTTCCTGGACCCAAAATGGATTAACTGTTGAATAATAATGCATGTTATGGTTGTTAACTGCTCCCTTACTGCGAAAAGTAGCTTCATCAGAAAACATTATTTTGGATAAAAAATTTGGATCGGCCTTTATTGCTCCTTCATGGTGGTACAGAAGTTTATTCGTTGTTCAATCACGGTCTTGAAGTTCTTGGTGTAGTTCGATATGAAAGGGATGATACTTGTATTTTCTCGTGGTGCGATTAGCCGTAGATTGGGATGTGTCAGATAAGTCAGCGAGTTGACGGCTGCTGACCTGGGGATTATCTTCAACATGAAGTAAAATCTCCATTTCTTTTTTTCATTGGTAGCATTTTGGTTTACTACTTTCTGTTTCGTATACTCAACTCTACCACTACCATCAAACTGTTCCATTAAGCACTGAAAAGATTTTCTAGATGGTATACGTCTATTAGGGTACTTCGCTCCGTAAAACCTTACTGCCAAAAGACAATTTTTTCCCGCCTCGCCCAGTATATAAACCATACCAATTAATTCATTTTTAGGAAAATCCATAATTATTACCTTTATACGCCACTTACTACAACAAATTAAACTATTTCTACTTGTTTAATAGAGATGTCAAAATTTGACAATGCCTATATTTTTGTTTTGTCTTCGCAACTATGATATTATAGCGTAAGTGTATTAAAAACAAGAGTAAAATTTGAAAAGTTCAAAATAAATCGAAAACTATTAGAAATAGGTATATGACATACTTAATAAAAGTTGGAGTGTTTTGTAAAATCTATCAGAAAAAATAATAATATACCATTTAACAACTGAGATTTTTCAATTTAGAATAGTCGAAATGCATAAATTTATTTTGAACACCCTGTAGCATCTAACTCAAATTTTTTTACATATAACTTTTTTTTCATCTCTATAGAACGTTCGTACCAATTATGAGTATTCCACCTTCAGAAACAATGGCGCTACTGGCAAATTTTTACAAAAACTGAAAACTAGCATTTTTTTTAAAAAAACTGAAATATTAGAAACACTACTAGGTTTAGGTATATAACATTACTAATAAAAAAAATTTTAGGCAGAATTTTAAAAAAATTAGAAAATAGGATGTTCCATTTAAAAAAAAAAACATATGTTATATCGGTCACACCTTTTTGAAGTACCCTGTATATTCAAAAATAATTTTAAACTGTGCACCTTAATATTCCCTAAAACTATTGTATTTATAAAACAAATGAGATAATGAACTTTACTCTACAGTTAATTCACCCTGTACTGTAGTTGTCGATTAAAGTCAATATTAGGTGAATAAATTTTTCGGTCGCTACCTTTTATCGATTACAGAATCTATTGCAAATATTTTTTTTTCTCTTGTCTATCATCATTTTAAAGCAGCATCTTTCAATGTTAAAACGGGGTATAATTCCTAATCCTAAATAAACATGACCTGTAAAATCAGTTGGAGACTCGATTTGGAAAAGCAACATTTGAAGCACTTCTGCCTTTTCGCATTTTAACTTAAGAATGAGGCTTCTGAGGTATTCTAGTAGTTTTGGAGAAAAATTTTCGATCTTCATGAAGCCCTGACGAATCAAAAGAGATAAAATTTTGCCAAACTTAATATTGCTCGTGATCTATAGAAGCCGAGGAGAATTGGCAAAAAGTTGTAAGGGGTTTTTTATGAGCTGAACTAAAAAAACTCCGATTTGATATGAAAAATTTTCTTTCATACGGAGTATTTTCTGGACATCTTCTTTTTCAAGTGCCTATTCGGTTCAAATATTGGCAATCATTCTGGCTATTATTACTTTATATCCACTGCAGCTCTGAAAAGACCATTTGTTGAGAACCAATTTCGCAGATTGTTTGGCCAGAAGATACGTCTGCGTCCTGGTCCCCTTTTTCCAAAAATCATTCCTCAGAGTATTTGCTGTATTAATCCATATCTGTGGGAATCTCTCATTATGTGTCCTAAATACTCCAATTTTCCGACTTTAACAGTTTCCATAATTTCCATTTTCCTGTTCATGCGATGTAAGATATCCTCGTTAGTAATATGGTCAGTATAAGAAATTTTCAAAATTCTGCGATATAGCCATAATTCAAAAGCTTCACGTTCTTAGAAGTGGCTTCAGTGAGCGTTCAACATTCCACACCGTAAAGAAGGACACTGACGACATTTTAAAAGTCTTATTTTTGTGCTTAATTTTATTGCTGAGCTTTTGAAAAGTGAAGTTATATTGAGGAACACTGCTCTAGCTTTTTCGAGTGATCCCACTGTTCGTTTATGATGGTACCTAGATATGAATATTGTGGAGTTCTTGGTATTTCTGGTTGTTAACTGTCAACAAGGTAGCAGAAACCGTAGACTCGCTGATTACCATGTCCTTTTTTTGCTGATAGCAAGTCCGAGGCCGAATGAATTACTGACTTCGTTTATTTTTGTAATAAGATATTGTAGACCCTTTAAGTTATTGGCCATAATCACCGTATCGTTAGGATAACGAATATTATTTATTCGTTCACCATTAAGCAGAATTCCTTTATCAGCCTCTTCCAGTGCGTCTCTGAAGATCTGCTCAGAGTATATATTAAACAATAGGGGAGATAAGACACAATCCTGTCTTACTCCACCCTCAATCGATACTGCTTCTGAACGTTTCTCTTCCGCTATAATAAATGCCATCTGGTTCCAGTAGAGGTTGATAACAGCTGGACAGGTCGAATGAATTCATCATCTATCTTTTTTCGATCTAAACTTCGACAATTTTCTGAAAGATCGCAATACCTTGTAGGAAACGAAGGAAATTATTTTGAAAATTGAGTTTGGATTAGTTTTTATTTTAAAAATTTTATTATATATTTATAATTTATAAATAACTGCCTAAGTTAATCTGCAAGGCTGACGATGATTTTCTGCACCTAATCTAATTATATAAACAGGAAGCATTACGAAGGGCAAAAGAAAAGTAGATCTGAAGACATTGTGAAGATAATGAACAGAACCTATAAAAAAGTAAGGGAAATGCAGGTGAAAATGAGCTGAAAGAAATGTCTCACAAAAGTGTTTTCTAATTTCATAATAACTTCCGACATTATGTTGATGTTGAACTTATTGTAGTCTTCCTTTACTTAATTCGTGAAAAAAATCACTCTGTGTGAATTTCTTCACGTTTGAGTGCGCCTAGATCAGAAAACATATAGTTTACCATTTTTATCGGTCTGTCGATACGTTGGCACGATGACTCACGAACGAAATAACATGTTGTTTTTAAAATTTGATATACATATAATATAGGGAGTAGAAAAGGAAACTATTGTTGGACGGATGATGGTCGTTCAATATTATGTAATTGCAATAATACCGTGAGAACTTTTTCTGATTATAAGTGATAATAAATACATTTTCACCCTAATTTTTAGTCAAATATATAAGGGGATAAAGCGATGGGAGGTTCTTTCCTATATGTTATATTATATATGCTTTCAATCAAAGAATCTGAAAAATATGTCATTATTTTCTTATTTCCATTTGTAACAGAAGCCCTTCCTCTGCTTAACATTCTCTTGCGAGGGCAATATATTGGCTAAAATATTTAAACGATATTTTGACTTCTTCCTCTTCTTAAACTGTCATATTGGATACGGACTTATGCGACCCTTTCGCCTTTTTTAAGTATTCCACAGACAAAGAGGACCTACAGTTTAATGCCGGTTTCAAACGGCCCAAGTGGGAGGCGTTACTGGGCATGATACTACGGGTAGTTTACCATTGCCTTCCCGAGAGAGGCGACCGTCACCTTGTTAAACGTTTTTTATTATTATTTTTTTCCCGAGCCAAGATATGAAGCCGGGTTGCCGGATTCGTAGAAAGCAGACACCTTACTCACTACACTATGACCGAGTCATATTTTTACTGACTACAACAAATATTATTGGACGTGTTTCGAGAAGGTGTTCCCTTTGAAGAAAATAAAGTTGACTAATATCTAGATTTTTTGGACTATCATGTACAATACAAAGTAATTCAAAATTATGGATTAAGATAAAATAATATTAAGAAGTCAATGGATTGTTTCTTAAAATAAAATATTTTGGGATATAACTTTTGTGTCCTCACTCGTAGTTACCACTAATTGAAAAATTGAAGATTTTCAAGGTTTGTGTTTTTGAGCTTAACATAGACTTATTTTATTCTTCATTAATTATGTATGTAATTATGTAATATTTTAACAGCTTTTATTAGTTTTTCTATATAATATGGATATAAGTTGAATTTGATATGTAGGATAAATAGTTAATAAGAAATCTTTAAAAAAATTATATATACAGTCTGTCAAGTAAGACACGATCGCTCGTGTTTTGGAAAAAATGTGTTTCAAGAACATCAATGTATTTTTTGGTGTGCTAACAACGGGGCAATTACCCTATTAAGTTATCTAATCGCCTCCTGCATCAATAATCGCCTGGCATCTTCGAGGCATGTTGTCGACGAAATTTTATTGACAACTGAGTTCTCGCGAGACAACTGAGTCTAAGTCCTCAGAGTCTTTTCTCTAAGCTCTCTCTTTACAAGAGACCAATAGGGTTGGCATCTGGCGATTGTGAGGGTCACTCTAGTATTCTATCGTGGGCCAAGCGAGCCGCTTCGCGACGTGAATTTCGCCCAGCAAAGGTTTCTTCAACATGCTTCGGAATTTGACATTATGAGCATGAGAGAATGGTCTCATGGGGCACATTCAAACCCGATTTTCTTAATTTTGCAGCTCCTTCACGCAGTGTCAATTTCGGGACCGGGAAAACAAAGACACGATTCATTTTTCGACTTTCAGGGGGGGGGGGGGGGGGGGGGGGGGGGGGGGGGGGGGGGGGGGGGGGGGGGGGGTGGGGGGGTGGGGTGGGTGGGGGGGGGGGGGGGGGGGGTGGGGGGGGGGGGGTGGGGGGGGGGGGGGGGGGGGGGGGGGGGGGGGTGGGGGGGGGGGGGGGTGGGGGGGGGGGGGGGGGGGGGGGGGGGGGGGGGTGGGGGGTGGGGGGTGGGGGGGGGGGGGGGGGGGGGGGGGGGGGGGGGGGGGGGGGGGTGGGGGGTGGGGGGGGGGGGGGGGGGGGGGGGAGTGACTTTGCCTACCGAGCCACGTTTTTAGCTAGTTGCGACATTTTTCATCTCGTTAAAATGGTTTACTTACTTCTTCACAAACGACACCGACTTTTTAATATCTTCAGCGACCACAGAATATGTCATTTTAGGCCCCTTTGGATAGGAACAAAGAAATACTGCCTCGGATCATCGCGCAAACAAATGGCTCATTTTGAATTTTTATGTGATTTCGACGAAAGTTCGTAATCGACTGATACTTTTACTAAAATGCATTGTAGATAAAGGTTCCTTCTACCGATTTTTTGCTGAATTGCTAGAGTTGCATTTCCCAAAAATGTATATACATATATATATATATATATATATATATATATATATATATATATATATATATATATAATACATTAAAACTCCGGATTTCAATCCGTTCCTCTAACAATGAATTTGCACGATGTTTAGCCAAAATCTCATGCGGCATTTTCAAATGCTCTTGCTACTGCTGCTGCTGCTGCAGCTCGAAGCTAACTGCTGAAGTTGCAGCTATTCGCAAACAGTACTTTGTCAATGATACAGGCTCAATTGTTTTGTGAAAATGCCAAAAAACGAAAGAAGTTCCCGTTGAAAATCGGGCTCTGATAATTGCGATACATCAAAATGGTCACTCGAGTCGACAAATCGCGAGTGATAGGAGGATGCCAAGGAGCCTCGAAAAACGACTCCCGCTGAAGACAGAGCTATAATAAGGTACAGCAGACGTAATCGCCGCCTAACTACACCAGAAATCACAACTCAAGTAAACGTGGAGGGGCCCATCCCCATCAGCGTGACATCCGTGAAGAACAGGTTAGCGGAAGGTGGACTACACGGGAGAGTTGCAGTGAGGAAACCACTTCTTAAGCAAGTGAATAAACGTAAACCATTAGATTGGACCCGAGAACATGAAAAAAATTGGACATCAGAACAATGGAATTCCGTCCGACGAATCTAAATTGGAAATTTTCGGTTGAAATTGACGAGTTTACGTACGGCGGTCAGCTGGAGAGAGGATGTGGGAAGCCTGTCAGTTGCCTACAGTAAAACATGGTGGAGGTTCAGTAAAGGTTTGGGGTTCTTATGACAACGGTAAAGTTGGAAAAATCTTTAGAATACTCTCAAATGCTTCCTTCTGGAAGATATATTTTGCAGGGGAAATTTATTTTTCAGCATGACAACGACCCTAAACATTCTGCTAAACAAATTAGAGAACTTTTGGACCAATGGCCTCCACAATCACCCGACTTGAACCCCATCAAATTGCTATGGGGCCATTTGGACAGATGTGTTCGAAAGCTCAATTCAACATCAGAAAATTACTTGTGGGAACTTTTACAAGCAGAATGGGTTAAAATAACCGAAGAAACTCTGAAGAAACTACTGGACAGAATGCCGAAACTCTGTAAAGCGGTAATTAGAAACAAAGGAGGTCACATAGATGAGAAAAATCCTGGAAAATCATGAATATTTTTCTAATTTTCTAGACTGTGAATAATTCATTAAAATTTAAAAAAATATATATTATCTGGGTTTTTGTTGTGTTGGGACTGAAATAATTAGGTGAGCAAATATTTTCTGTCGGTAATATATATATATATATATATATATATATATATATATATATATATATATATATATATATATATATATATATATATATATATGTATATATGTATATATATGTATATATATGTATATATACATATATATACATATATATATATATATATATATATATATATATATATATATATATATATATATATATATATATATATATATATATATATATACATATATATACATATATACATACATATATATATATATATATATATATATATATATATATATATATATTACCGACAGAAAATATTTGGTGTAAAAATGGTGAAAACTCTAGGTGGCGCTGCAAGTCTTTTTTTTTAATTGTCTCGTTTAAGACGCTTAGTTGAAATTAAATTGTTTTTGAAAAAATATATTATTTTTGTGAATAAATTTGATTAAGCGCAATTATTTTGCAATGGATTAAAGTCAGCCAACTTCGGTAGACTCCGGAAGATCTTCGACTGCAACCACGTCCGAAATTATGGCCAAAGCTCAACAAATTATTCGTGAAAATTGTTGTCGGACAATTCTAAGCATCTCTAATGACCATGCCTTTGGTTAGAAAACTGCAAAAGCTTTGGAGCTAGAAAAGTTTCCTCCTCCATCACGACAATAGCGTTAGTCTGGAAACTTTTGGATCGCACCACATCTATTATTGTCTTGTGTTTTATGTTCTATTACAAGTGTAGCTATGGGTAAGTGTAGGGCAGAGAATGCGTGAATTGGTATGTCAAAAATGCACAAAAAAAGCAACGTTTGTCGCAATTTCATACAAAACGGAACTTCAAAACGGTACAAGCAGACTATGTTTTTCCACATCAGCATGTTTCTTGAATTTTTAAAGCTACCGAAACGTTAAAAAAACGTTGCTAAAGATGCTAACTACATGACATAATTTTATTCTTTTTACGCTTATTTGTCATTAAAAAATCATTGTTAGTGATAATTTTCCAATATACCTGTTCACTATTCAAGGCATTTATATGGGCTAATATCTAATACAATTTTAAACTGCTATTGCACTACGTACTGGTACGTGACAAAATATATTAGTAAAATATTATTAATTTGTTTATCAATTCATTCAAGAAATTAATTAAATACAAAATTTGAGTGTTAATTTAAAACTTAAAACATATTAATTCCCGGGTTCATTGATATTTCTATTCATTTAAGTCATTACAAATAATAAAAAATTAATAATAAAATACTATTCTAATAAATATGAGCAAACATTAGGTTATAGATTACATATTTGTTGTACGAGGCAGTGTAGGCGTTCTTCCTCAATAAGCACCTTACCAATAAGCCCTTATATATATATATATATATATATATATATATATATATATATATATATATATATATGCGCTGTTGCTTCAGTTGGCAATAGTCAGCATAGCGCCGGAACCCGTAATTACCACTGCTACGGGCACCCAGCCATCAAACACCGATGCCCGGACGAACACTCCCGATCCCCCACCTACAATGTGTGCAGACGCCGACCTCACTTCGGTTCTCAGCTTCGAGCGGCAGCAACAGCAAGATCACAGTATCGAGTAGCAGCAGCAGCAAGAGCACTTGAAAATGCCAAATCAGATTTTGGCGAAACGTCGTGTAAATTCATTGTTAGACGAATGGACTGTTGCCTTCTCAATGTTTTGGTTTAGCTAGTAGACCCATCATCTCACTTATTTAGCTGTCCATTCTTTTCGATTTCTAAGGCTTCTCTGAGTATGTTTGTTTTTTAATGTGAAATCGAGGCTATTTGTTTAGATCCCTCAAAACTAATGTTGAGACCAGTATCATGATGGTGCTGAAAAAGAGCTGATGTTGTTTGTTTGTTTTTGATACTTATTTTATATTCTTGGATCCGGGTGAAGATTCTTCTGTTTCTTTGTCCTATGTACAATTTGTGGCAGTCTCCGCATGGGATGCTGTAAACTCCATGAATTTCCAGTTTACTCTTGTCCTTGGAGTTACCCAGGTTGTCTGCCAGAGTGTTTTGTGGTTTGTATGCTGTGCCTATGTTGTGTTTTCTTAGGACTCTTCCAATCCTATCTGTAACTCCTTTCACATACGGTAATAGGACTCTACTCTGGTTGAGGTCGCGTTCTTCTGTCCTCGTCTGTAGATGGCGCTGCCTTTCTAATGCTCTCCGTGTGGACTAGTCTTTATGTCCATTTTGCTTAAGGGCAGTAGTGATTCATGTAATTTCTTACTGTCTCGTGTCTGGTTCGGTGAGTCGGTATGATCTCGATACGAAGGTGTTGGCTACCGACTGGATTTGGGATGGAGGCTTTTTTCTTTTTCTACTTCCAAAGTGAACTGTATCCGGTGGTGGATTCTATTTAAATAGCTCAGGAAGTTGTCTAATTCATTTCGTCCATGGGGCCAAATTATAAAGATGTCATCGTCATATCGTTTCCAGAGTTTGGGTCTGAGTGGTGAGTTTTCAAGGGCCTCTGTTTCAAAATACAATCAATGGAGATTGGTTATTACTGGTGAAAGGGAAGATCCCATGGGCGATCCATCGGTTTGTCCGTATATCTGACTGTTGAAGACAAAATAGGTATTTTTTAGACAGTATTCCGATAGTTCTATAACATGAGCTGGGAAATCCTTGTTCATTGCTATTTTGTCTAGTGCTTCATCCAATGGAATACTGGGATAAAGTGAAACAACATCTAGACTTGCCATTTTGATTGATTGACTCAGCACTCTCAGCGGTTGGGTGCATGGTCTTTGACAAATGCTTTTCTAAGTTTTGTGTAGGTAAGGCCACCGCGCTAACAATGGGTCTAAGGGGGACGTTAAGCTTGTGTATCTTTGGTAGGCCATACAATGTTGGGCGTCGGCTTGATATATATATATATATATATATATATATATATATATATATATATATATATATATATATATATATACATCCTTAAACTGTGTTTCTACCACTTTAATCGGTTGTCTGTGGCTCTTACCGCGTGTTCCACGTTAGAATGCAAACGGCTCTCCACGATATCTATCCAACGCTTAAGAGATCTGCCACTTCTTTTCCTGCCTTCAAGCTCTTTCTGGATGCACTGTAATTAGTAGCCGTTGGGAGGGCTTAATTTTCTTCAGAATGGACACGTTGGTTCTGTGTTCCGTCCAGGATATATTCAACATTTTCCACCAGCAGAACATTTCAAACGCGTCTATTCGTTTTCGGTCTGCCGTTCGAACTGTCCAATCTTTAGATGCATATTTAACCAAAGAGAACGCCAGGGTTTCGACTAGATTGATTTTCGTGTTTCTCATGATATCTTTATTCTTTAAAATTTTCGATAGCTTTATCATTGCTGCCGTCCCTAGCGGATTTCGTCTTCAATATCTTCTGTATTATTAACTAATGCACCCTGGTAGATAATCCTGTCCACTACATTAAAATCAGAGACATGTTCGACATTTAGTTGGTTGTTATTTGTCTTGTCGACTATCATCATAATATATATATATATATATATATATATATATATATATATATATATATATATATATATATATGTAATATATATATATATATATATATATATATATATATATATATATATATATATTTATTATTAAATCTACGAATGTAATGAAAGACTGCTATTTTCAAATTTCCACTTTATTTAGTTTCACTGAAACTATATGACGCGTTTCGCTATACTATAGCTTCTTCTGGTACAAATTTTGTATCAGAACAAGCTATAGTATAGCGAAACGCGTCATACAGTTTCAGTGAAACTAAATAAAGTGGAAATTTGACAATAGCAGTCTTTCATTACATTCGTTATGAATTTCCATCAAGTAACAGCCACAACAATTCAAAGATTAAATCTACACTTTTTTAAATGTTTTCTCCGTTTTTTACTTTTGGAATAATTTAAAAAATACATATTTTTGAGTGTTAATTCAGTCGATGCTACAACTTTAATAATCAATAAGTTAGCCTCAGCGCCGATTCTAGTTTTAAATATTGGAAGACTACACGCTTACAAATTGTTGCTGAAAAATCACTAAAATGTACTTACGCTTATTCATCGAATTAATGGCGAATTCTATGTTTTTTGCTAAACATTTATTCAGGTTTGCGGCATCAGATCGTTTACATCTTCCCCAGGTGGTAGCTGAAAAAAAAATAGGAAATAAGATTATTTAAAATTAAACAAAATGCTTTTTTCAAACAAATATGCTATAGTATTTAACAGTAAACGTAATATTATATCGATCACATATATTTAACTCAAAAGACGAATAATGATAATTTTATTTATTTTGAATACTGCTCAGTTTATATCACCACTACACCAAACACTTTATTTTTACACTCGACGCGCATTTCGCTAACCATGTTAGCTGCATCAGAAGCAATGATTGACTAACATGGTTAGCGAAACGCACGTCGTGTGCAAAAATTAACTATTTGGTGTAATAGTGATATATACTGAGTAGAATATTATGGGAATTTTTTTAGTTGTAATTATTTTAGTCAAACACATAAGGGATTAAAGGAAAGCAGAGAGAGATTCTTGAAGCAGTGAAATCTCAAACATGTTGTTTCCTCGTTAATTTCAATTATTTATGTTTTTTTTTTTCATATAATGGGTTAAAGAAGTTGGAGAGGGGGGTTAGAAGTGCTGCTTCGTGTATATTATATTGTACGTCCATTTAGAGTTCTTGGAGTAGAGGAATTTGAAAAAATTGTGTAACCTTCGTGCAATTCGCTAAAAAACAGACTGATACCACGTCGTCTGGTAGTAAAACTTACGGTTAATATATACCGGTATTACCACTAATATTTAATAATTTCAAAAGCATGTGGCTATGTATAACTTATTAAAGTACAAATTTGGCACATTTTCAGCTGTCTGTTAAATATAATGTTACTTACTCTCTTCTCTATTAGCTAAAATTATACACTTCACACTTAGATTTTGTAACGCTTATTTTGGCACGACTTTGTAGTTATTTTTTTTATTTTAAGCATGCGCAAAATTAACCGGAATAAATTAAATATAAGACTCTGTTCTTATAGTTATTTAAATCATGCGCAGCCATAAAAGGATGGCTAAACGATATGATCATGATATCATCATTACTCTCAGATCTCAATCGATGACAATTATGACCCTACTCCTCTGACTGACTGTTCATCCACCGCCGCTTCGTCATCGTCATCGTCATCTGATTTTTCGGTTTCCTGAAAGGCATTCGTTATGTCTTCAATACTCATTTCTTCTTCTAAATCATCTGCTGTAATCCATTCAACAACATCTTCTCTTGTCACATTTTCGCAACCTTTTAATTTTTGCATTAATTCAAATAAGCTTCGCTGTCAAAATTTGAACAGGACATTTCTCCATGGCTTCTCAATTTCAAAGCTAATTCATTTAATCTTCACTGTCATTATAGTCCTCAAAATCAATAACTTTTGACCAAAATTTTTGAATAGTGGTAGGACGCACAGAATCCCAAGCTTGACTTACCCAGTAAATAACATTTTTCAGTGTAACCTTTCTCATCCTATTGATAATATCCTCCTTTTCTGTGTATTCTAACAGATATTCAAGATATAGACGCCTATAATTTTGTTTAATGTTTTCGAGGATGCCTTGATCCATTGGTTGCATTATGCTGGTTACATTTGGAGGAAAAAATTTTACAACAATCTCGCCCACTTGAAGTCCTTCTCCAGGGCGAGAGGGGGCATTATCCATTAACAAAATTGCTTTAATAGGAAGACGGTTTCTGTTCAAAAATTTAGTCACAGATGACACGAACTCTTCTTCAAACCAGTTAGTAAATAAGGTCGCAGCCATCCATGCGCTCTTCTGACTTTTGTAATAGACTGGTAGGGCTTTGGGTGAGATGTCTTCTAAAGCTCTTGGACGTGCAGACTTGCCAATCATCATCAGTGGGATTTTGTGCTTGCCAGATGCATTGGAACATACCATTATAGTTAATCTTTCCTTACTTCCTTTGTGCCCAGGAGCTGATTTTTCCTGTCGAGATGATAATCTTTTTGATGGAAGCATTTTAGAATTCAGACCAGTTTCGTCACAGTTGTAAATATGATCACATGTGTATTCACAATCTCCGATTTGCTTTTTAAAGTTCTGCTTAAACTTCTCAATTGATGACACATCAGCAGAAAGTTTTTCACCACATACAGTCAGTTGTCGAACACCGTACCGTTTGTTTCCAGTAATTAAGCCATCCAGAACTGGCGGTAAACTGATCTATCTCTGGGAATTACCTACTAATCATTATTGGTTTCTGTTGTAAAATTGGGCCTGACAGAGGCACACCTTTTGATCTCTGTTGGTTAAACCACATGAATAAAGCTTCGTTAACCTTTTCATAGTCGCCGGTTTTCATTGATTTTCTTCCTGAGGACGAGGAGGCTTGATTTATACACCACTCTTCTATTTTTTGTGCGGTTTCTTTTCCAATCTCCAACTGTTACCTCACCTACTCCATAATCTCGTGCAACAACTTTAATTGCCTCTCCTGCTTCAATTCTTCTGATGGCTTTTAATTTTTCTTCAGTAGGAACGACGATTCTTTTACGCTTGTTTTGCTCCATTATAATACGACAAACAAAAATTCAAACAAAGCAGTTCGTATTAATTACACTTAACTACCAGAACTCCAACCAAATAAATTATGTGAGTATACTCGTACTTCTCCGTAGTAAACGCTATAACGCACTGCATTCATGCAAATTTACATGCTGAAAGAGTCCAAAAACATAAATAGGGGAACCCCTCACACGGGCCAGAGGGATTTCCCGAAGGCCCCGACGATTTTAAATGGAAATATGTACATACATATTTTAGAAGCCCGGTTAATACGCAGCATAGACGCGCGTACCTCAGATAATCAGGTTCTTAGATTGGCTCGGTTAATCCGGAGCTCGGATAATCGGGACTCGGTTAATCGGGGTTCTATTGTATATATATATATATATATATATATATATATATATATATATATATATATATATATTATATATATATATATATATCCCCGTGGGGGGGCGGGATAGAATATCTCCCCCGGTATGTTCTGCCTGTCGTAGGAGGCGACTTAAAGAACACTCTAGATGGTAGATGCCCAGATCCCACCAGCATCGCCCGGTGTGATACCATCGCATCGGCATAAGCTGCGTGAAGTTGCTTAACGTTTCGTGGCTGTGCCGATGTCCCCGGTCTGTGGGACCAAATAGCATGATGAGGCACCTGGATACAAAAAAATTCCGGAGGTAAAATAGCCCCCCGTTCGGATCTCCGGGTGGGGGCTGGTTCAGGGGCGTCGACATGCAGAGAACAGAATTTCAAAATGGATTTTTGCAACATACGAGGTTTAAATTCGAACATAAATTCAGTGCACCAACACCTGCAATCAAATAAACCTCATGTACTCGCTCTCTGCGAAACTAAGGTCAGTTCATCGACCAGCACAGTAAACTATCTTTATCCTGGGTACGATTTCTATTCCCGATTTAGGCGTAACTTTGGAATCTGTCTTTATGTCAAAAGCGACCTCTCTTGCCAACGAGAAGAGGCCTGGAGCCCCCAAAACTTTGATGTTATGTGGTTAAAAATAACGACTCAACCAACCACAAGGTTCGTCTGTATCCTCTATCGACCACCAAGTGATACAAACTTTAGAACACTTTTCGCTTCTCTTGCAGACACCATAGATCATTTACAAATTAACTATCCAAATGCCGAAATTGCCATCCTGGGCGACTTTAATGTCCATAACATCAACTGGCTTAAATATTCAAATACTACCGACGAACAAGGTCGTGAAGCCGAATCATTTTCAATCAGTTGTGGCTTGACTCAGCTTATTGATGAACCAACACGGATCCCTGATCGAGACGGAGAGTTCGCCAGTCTTCTTGATCTGTTTTTAACCACCAATCCGGAGATTTACACGGTCAGCGTAAATCCACCGTTAGGTTCTTCCGACCATAAACTACTTTCGACATCGAGTATTCTACCAATCAGTGACAGAGAGGCGCCCAAACCGCGCAAGATTTGGCACTACAAATCTGCTAAATGGGAAGATCTCAAGGAATATTTTCGAACTTTCCCTTGGTTGGACGTTTGTTTTCGATTCGACGACCCATCTGACTGCGCCAGGGAGGTTTCCGATGTTATTTTGGCCGGTATGGATGCTTACATCCCTTTTTCGAAGAAATGCCCTTCCAACGGCAAGCCTTGGTTTGACCTAAAATGCAAAGAAGCTGTTGCTTCTAAACATCTTGCATACCGACAGTGGCGTGAAGATCCTAACACCATAAATCGTAACATCTTTGTTCGTGCCAAGAACAGATGCAAAGAAATTATCGACGAAACCAAGGAGGTACACAATCAACGGATTAGAAACAAACTTCTCGCTTGTCCCGGCAATTCCAGGTCCTTTTGGTCAGTCGCTAAGGCAGTTGGTCAGAATTTCACCAAATCCACCATACCACCACTCACACGGCCAGATAATTCTATTGCAACGACACCTGTTGAGAAAGCGAACTTGTTGGCTGAACTCTTTGCTTCACATTCTACTGTCGATTTCCAAGGAAAAACACCACCTACTATTCCCATAGTGCAGTCAAGGATGCCCGATATTGTCTTCAGACAGCGTATCATAAAACGTATTTTGATGAAGTTAGACACCAAAAAGGCTTCAGGCGCTGACGGAATACCTGCCATAGTTCTCAAGAACTGTGCGAGGGAACTAACACCAGTTTTCTGTAGACTTTTCAACTTATCCTACAGAAAGGGAATATTTCCTTCCTGCTGGAAATGTGCCACAGTTCAGCCGATACCTAAAAAAGGCAAGAAGACCTTGCCAAATAACTACCGACCAATCGCACTACTCTCAATAATATCGAAAGTAATGGAAAAGGCTATCAATCAGCATCTTCTAAAATATCTTGAAGGATTCAACATTATTAGTGATCAGCAATATGGCTTTCGTAAAAATAGATCAACAGGAGATCTTCTGACTTATGTAACACATGTTTGGAACAACGCAATTGAACACTTTGGAGAATCTCGAGCGGTTGCTCTTGACATATCCAAGGCATTTGACCGTGTTTGGCACGATGGGCTGTTGGCTAAGCTACGTTCTTATGGTATGTCTGAAAAGTTCTGTTTGTGGCTCTCATGTTTCCTCAGAGAGCGTTCTTTACGAGTGGCAGTTGACGGATTTCTTTCTAGCACCTTCACTATCAACGCCGGTGTGCCCCAAGGTTCCATACTGTCTCCTACTCTCTTCCTCATTTATATTAACGATCTGCTGGAAAAGACCGAGAATCCAATCTACAGCTTTGCAGATGACAGTACACTTATCTCTTCATTCACTTTGAACGCTCGGACATCGAC
>CM032448.1:106068117-106218904 GCA_019049505.1 Pachyrhynchus sulphureomaculatus
TAAGTTGAAAAGTCTACAGAAAACTGGTGTTAGTTCCCTCGCACAGTTCTTGAGAACTATGGCAGGTATTCCGTCAGCGCCTGAAGCCTTTTTGGTGTCTAACTTCATCAAAATACGTTTTATGATACGCTGTCTGAAGACAATATCGGGCATCCTTGACTGCACTATGGGAATAGTAGGTGGTGTTTTTCCTTGGAAATCGACAGTAGAATGTGAAGCAAAGAGTTCAGCCAACAAGTTCGCTTTCTCAACAGGTGTCGTTGCAATAGAATTATCTGGCCGTGTGAGTGGTGGTATGGTGGATTTGGTGAAATTCTGACCAACTGCCTTAGCGACTGACCAAAAGGACCTGGAATTGCCGGGACAAGCGAGAAGTTTGTTTCTAATCCGTTGATTGTGTACCTCCTTGGTTTCGTCGATAATTTCTTTGCATCTGTTCCTGGCACGAACAAAGATGTTACGATTTATGGTGTTAGGATCTTCACGCCACTGTCGGTATGCAAGATGTTTAGAAGCAACAGCTTATTTGCATTTTAGGTCAAACCAAGGCTTGCCGTTGGAAGGGCATTTCTTCGAAAAAGGGATGTAAGCATCCATACCGGCCAAAATAACATCGGAAACCTCCCTGGCGCAGTCAGATGGGTCGTCGAATCGAAAAACAAACGTCCAACCAAGGGAAAGTTCGAAAATATTCCTTGAGATCTTCCCATTTAGCAGATTTGTAGTGCCAAATCTTGCGCGGTTTGGGCGCCTCTCTGTCACTGATTGGTAGAATACTCGATGTCGAAAGTAGTTTATGGTCGGAAGAACCTAACGGTGGATTTACGCTGACCGTGTAAATCTCCGGATTGGTGGTTAAAAACAGATCAAGAAGACTGGCGAACTCTCCGTCTCGATCAGGGATCCGTGTTGGTTCATCAATAAGCTGAGTCAAGCCACAACTGATTGAAAATGATTCGGCTTCACGACCTTGTTCGTCGGTAGTATTTGAATATTTAAGCCAGTTGATGTTATGGACATTAAAGTCGCCCAGGATGGCAATTTCGGCATTTGGATAGTTAATTTGTAAATGATCTATGGTGTCTGCAAGAGAAGCGAAAAGTGTTCTAAAGTTTGTATCACTTGGTGGTCGATAGAGGATACAGACGAACCTTGTGGTTGGTTGAGTCGTTATTTTTAACCACATAACATCAAAGTTTGGGGGCTCCAGGGCCTCTTCTCGTTGGCAAGAGAGGTCGCTTTTGACATAAAGACAGATTCCAAAGTTACGCCTAAATCGGGAATAGAAATCGTACCCAGGATAAAGATAGTTTACTGTGCTGGTCGATGAACTGACCTTAGTTTCGCAGAGAGCGAGTACATGAGGTTTATTTGATTGCAGGTGTTGGTGCACTGAATTTATGTTCGAATTTAAACCTCGTATGTTGCAAAAATCCATTTTGAAATTCTGTTCTCTGCATGTCGACGCCCCTGAACCAGCCCCCACCCGGAGATCCGAACGGGGGCTATTTTACCTCCGGAATTTTTTGTATCCAGGTGCCTCATCATGCTATTTGGTCCCACAGACCGGGACATCGGCACAGCCACGAAACGTTAAGCAACTTCACGCAGCTTATGCCGATGCGATGGTATCACACCGGGCGATGCTGGTGGGATCTGGGCATCTACCATCTAGAGTGTTCTTTAAGTCGCCTCCTACGACAGGCAGAACATACCGGGGGAGATATTCTATCCCGCCCCCCCACGGGGATATTATATATATATATATATATATATATATATATATATATATATATATATATATATATATATATATATATATATACAATAGAACCCCGATTAACCGAGTCCCGATTATCCGAGCTCCGGATTAACCGAGCCAATCTAAGAACCTGATTATCTGAGGTACGCGCGTCTATGCTGCGTATTAACCGGGCTTCTAAAATATGTATGTACATATTTCCATTTAAAATCGTCGGGGCCTTCGGGAAATCCCTCTGGCCCGTGTGAGGGGTTCCCCTATTTATGTTTTTGGACTCTTTCAGCATGTAAATTTGCATGAATGCAGTGCGTTATAGCGTTTACTACGGAGAAGTACGAGTATACTCACATAATTTATTTGGTTGGAGTTCTGGTAGTTAAGTGTAATTAATACGAACTGCTTTGTTTGAATTTTTGTTTGTCGTATTATAATGGAGCAAAACAAGCGTAAAAGAATCGTCGTTCCTACTGAAGAAAAATTAAAAGCCATCAGAAGAATTGAAGCAGGAGAGGCAATTAAAGTTGTTGCACGAGATTATGGAGTAGGTGAGGTAACAGTTGGAGATTGGAAAAGAAACCGCACAAAAAAAGAAGAGTGGTGTATAAATCAAGCCTCCTCGTCCTCAGGAAGAAAATCAATGAAAACCGGCGACTATGAAAAGGTTAACGAAGCTTTATTCATGTGGTTTAACCAACAGAGATCAAAAGGTGTGCCTCTGTCAGGCCCAATTTTACAACAGAAACCAATAATGATTAGTAGGTAATTCCCAGAGATAGATCAGTTTACCGCCAGTTCTGGATGGCTTAATTACTGGAAACAAACGGTACGGTGTTCGACAACTGACTGTATGTGGTGAAAAACTTTCTGCTGATGTGTCATCAATTGAGAAGTTTAAGCAGAACTTTAAAAAGCAAATCGGAGATTGTGAATACACATGTGATCATATTTACAACTGTGACGAAACTGGTCTGAATTCTAAAATGCTTCCATCAAAAAGATTATCATCTCGACAGGAAAAATCAGCTCCTGGGCACAAAGGAAGTAAGGAAAGATTAACTATAATGGTATGTTCCAATGCATCTGGCAAGCACAAAATCCCACTGATGATGATTGGCAAGTCTGCACGTCCAAGAGCTTTAGAAGACATCTCACCCAAAGCCCTACCAGTCTATTACAAAAGTCAGAAGAGCGCATGGATGGCTGCGACCTTATTTACTAACTGGTTTGAAGAAGAGTTCGTGTCATCTGTGACTAAATTTTTGAACAGAAACCGTCTTCCTATTAAAGCAATTTTGTTAATGGATAATGCCCCCTCTCGCCCTGGAGAAGGACTTCAAGTGGGCGAGATTGTTGTAAAATTTTTTCCTCCAAATGTAACCAGCATAATGCAACCAATGGATCAAGGCATCCTCGAAAACATTAAACAAAATTATAGGCGTCTATATCTTGAATATCTGTTAGAATACACAGAAAAGGAGGATATTATCAATAGGATGAGAAAGGTTACACTGAAAAATGTTATTTACTGGGTAAGTCAAGCTTGGGATTCTGTGCGTCCTACCACTATTCAAAAATTTTGGTCAAAAGTTATTGATTTTGAGGACTATAATGACAGTGAAGATTAAATGAATTAGCTTTGAAATTGAGAAGCCATGGAGAAATGTCCTGTTCAAATTTTGACAGCGAAGCTTATTTGAATTAATGCAAAAATTAAAAGGTTGCGAAAATGTGACAAGAGAAGATGTTGTTGAATGGATTACAGCAGATGATTTAGAAGAAGAAATGAGTATTGAAGACATAACGAATGCCTTTCAGGAAACCGAAAAATCAGATGACGATGACGATGACGAAGCGGCGGTGGATGAACAGTCTCCCACTAAGATCTCTCATCAAGAAGGTTTTGCTTCTTTGGAAAAAGTTTTGAGGTATATCGAACAACAACCAGAGGCAACCCCAGCGGATTTGCTGCTTCTTAATAGATGGAGAAACGTTGCAGCGAGAAAAAGAAGATGCAATATGAAACAGCAGCGCATAGATACCTATTTCACTGTTTTATAATGTATGTACCTATTTATATGTTAAAAACGTTAATACATCGATTTAAAGTATTGGTGTTTATTTTTTGAATAAATAAAAAACAAATCCGGATTCTCCGAGTTTTCAGATATCCGAGGAGGGTGCCCCCCACGTTACCTCCGATAACCGGGGTTCTACTGTATATATATATATATATATATATATATATATATATATATATATATATATATATATATATATAGATATATGTATGTATGTATGTATATTGTATATATATATATATATATATATATATATATATATATATATATATATATATATATATATATATATATATATATAATCCAAATACATAAACAAAATATTCCAGAAGCCTGGGGCCCTCAGTAGTCATACCTGTATGTAGGCTTGGATAAAAAACGTAACAAAAACTTAAGATTAATAATGAAACATTACACAATTAAAAATTTAAACTTAAAATTAAAAACATGAGTGAAATAATTTATATCAATTGAAAGAAAAGAGGTGTTAAGACTTCTAAAATGCACCAAAATTCCGAAACACAAAGGTTCTAAACACAAACTTTTACCTTTTTTTCCATACTTGTCTTATTAACAACTTTCTAAAACCCATTTTTTCAATTTGTTCTTGATAACTCTAATACTCTCAGGTATATTTTTAATATATAATATCATTTGGAAACTTACTGAAAAGTTCAGTTACCATATATACATGACTCTCTTTCCTACTCCTAGATAAATCCTTCTAAGTGCAATATTTTTATTTCTGGTAATCTTTTTTGAGGTGGTGTACTCATCACGCAAATTCGCATAATTATGCATAAGGATCTCCAATGCATATGTTTGTTTTATATTTAATAGTTTTCTTGTTAACAGTTATTGATCTAGCTTTATTAATAATTTTTAGTAGTCTTTTCTCATTACGTGCAAGAGATTCCATTGCATTATCATATGCAGAGCCCCACGCCACTATACCATAGCTTGCAACACCATTAAAAAGACCATGCTATATCCTGAGCAAAGTGTTTCTATCCACAATCTTTACTAATTTTGCAAAAATATATATCAAATATCTAGTTCTCTTGACAATTTTATCTATATTTTTTTCCATTTCATATTTGCATCAATTGGTACCCCTAAATATTTTAGTGTCATCAACTCTCTTCAATTCTTGTGTATTTATTGTAAAGAGTGCCTCAGGTGGAAATGAATCAAAGTAATTGGCAAATGTAATGTATACTGTTTTTGCAACATTCAAAGTTGATTTTATATTCAACCACAAGTATACTTTGCCCAAAAGATGCATTTACTTGTATGACTGTTATTGTACACTCAGTACACAAAATAATAGTGTCATCAGCATACGAGACTATTCTATCCATTGGCAAACCAATCATTATTGTAAATGAGGAAAAGTAAAGGCCCTAAAATACTACCTTGTGGTACTCCAGTTTTCATGTCTCTAAAACTACCTTTATTATTATTTCCTATTTTTACAGTTTATGTTCTGTCAGCAAGATAATCTTTGACAAGGTTACGCGTAACACCCCTTATACCATACTACTGTAGTTTTTGTAATAATATCTCATGGTTTACTGTATCAAAAGCCTTGGCCAGGTCCAAAAAAAACATTTATGTTTGGTTTGCTCTTATCTAGATTACTATACAACAAGTCAGATACAAATGCTAAAGCATCTTTTGTACCAAAACCTTTTTTTAAACTCATATTGCCTGTTTGCTATCATCTTGTGCTTATTTAGAAAATTTGTAAGTCTATCGTGGAGTATTTTTTAAATATTTTAGCAAAATTTGACATTAAGGAAACAGGCCTATAGTTTGTTGCTTCTGTCTTTGAGCCTTTCTTGTGGACTGGTACTATTTCTGCCATTTTGAAGTAATTGGGACATTTTCCTCTCTTAAAACACATGTTTATTATATGTGCAAGTGGCTCGGCAGCATACTGCTTATTTTTTTTAATGACCCGCGCGTGTATATTATCTACATCCCCTGCCTTATTTTTTAACTATATATATATATATATATATATATATATATATATATATATATATATTATATATATACATATATATATATATATATATATATATATATATATATATACATATATATATATATATATAATATATATATATATATATATATATAATAAGGTTATGAGAAAAAATATTGACTGAAAGTTAAAGACTTGCTCTATAAAACGGTATTGTAGTAGATCCTTATTGTGGGATAAACTCCGATAGAAACCTATTAATAAGGCACACTAGGGTACACTTTTTATACCGTCACCTTGAAGCTATCATTAAAAAATTAATTATTTAGGTAAAATTACTAATTCCACTATATAATTTAGATAATTGTTTTCAATCAATTTTCTTTAATTTTATAATGTAGCCAAATTAAGCAATTGGTGATAAACGCCACGGAAGGGTGAGGTACAAGGGGAGTCCTTCAAAAGTATATCACGGAATATAAAATAGTTAGCAGAAACATGGTTACCACACATATAAAACTTTACTAGTGGCGCATTTGACCCAGGAAAAAAGAATAAGGCTTTAGCAACACATGAAAGAAGATACACAACTGACTGATTAGTGATTATCAGTTGTTTTTCTTTCCAGAATAGGCGTCTACTTTAAGTATACTGTTATACTAAATTTAATTTTGTTGCGTGAAGATTCTAACGTCATAAACAGGAACGGATGCAAAGAAATTATCGACGATACCAAGAAGGCACCCAATCAACGAACAACAAACTTCTTGCTTGTCCCAATAATTCCAGGTCCTTCTGGTCAGTCGCTAAGGCAGTTAGTCAAAATTTCACCAAAATCCACTATATCACCACTAACATGGCCAGATAATTCTATTGCAACAACACCTGTTGAGAAAGCAAACTTGTTGGCTGAACTCTTTGCTTCACATTCTACTGTCGATTTCCAAGGAAAAAGACCACATACTGTCCCCATAGTGCAGTCAAGGATGCCCGATATTATCTTCAGCTTCTGGCGCTGACCGAATACCTGCCATGTACTCAAAAACTGTGCGAGGGAACTAACACCAGTTTTCTGTAGTCTTTTCAACCTATCCTATAGAAAGGGAATATTTCCTTCCTGCCTTCACAATCAACGCCGGTGTGCCCCAGGGCTTCATACTGTCTTCTACTCTCTTTCTCATTTACATTAACGATCTGCTGCAAAAGACCGGGAATCCAATCTACAGCTTTGCAGATGACAGTACGCTTATCTCTTTATTCACTTTGAACACTCGAACAACGGCTACTCGGACAAATATCCGCAGACAGCAAGAAGTCGTTCAAGACGTCGTAAGAAGACCTTACCAAATAACTACCGACCAATTGCACTGCTTTCAATAATATCGAAAGTCATGGAAAAGGTTATCAATGAGCATCTTCTAAAATATCTTGAACGATTCAATATTATTAGCGATCACCAATATGGTTTTCGTAAACATAGATCAACAGGAGATCTTCTGACTTATGTAACACATGTTTGGAACAACGCAATTGAACACTTTGGAGAATCTCGAGCGGTTTTTTGCTCTTGACATATCTAAGGCATTCGACCGTGTTTGGCCCGATGGACTGTTGGCTAAGTTACGCTCTTATGGTATGTCTGAAAGATTCTGTTTGTGGCTCTCATATTTCCTCAGAGAGCGTTCTTTACGAGTGGCGGTCGACGGATTTCTTTCTAACACCCTCACTATCAACGCCGGTATGCCCCAGGTCCCCATACTGTCTCCTACTCTCTTTCTCATTTACATTAACGATCTGCTGGAAAAGACCGGGAATCCAATATATAGCTTTGCAGATGACAGTACGCTTGTCTCTTCATTCACCTTGAACGCTCGGACATCGGCTGCTCAGGCGAATATCCGCAGACAGCAGGAGGTCGTTCAACTTAACAAAGACCTGGAAGAAATTCTATCTTGGGGTGACAGTAACCAAGTGGAATTTAACGCTACAAAAACCCAAGCGGCAGTTTTTTCTAAAAAAGTTCACGTTGCTGAACCCGACATAGTTGTGTCGGGGCACTCCATTCCCCTAGCATCGTCTCTCAATTTGTTGGGCGTTAGTTTGGGAGCAAATATGTCTTGGCATGAACATGTTGCAGGCATAGCAAGGAGAGCTTCTCAAAAGTTGGGAATATTATTTAGAACCAGAAAGCTTTACACTCCACAACAACTGTTAATTCTTTACAAAGCCCAAATTCGACCAACTATGGAATACTGCTCCCACGTTTGGGGCTCCGCTCCCAAACATACACTGCATTTGTTGGATTCTGTTCAGAGAAGAGCGGTCCGTCTGATTGGGGACCGGGAATTGACCGGCGGCCTTGATTCGCTGGAACATCGAAGAACGGTTGGCGACTTGAGTCTGTTCTACAAGTATTTTCATGGAAAGTGTTCGAAGGATGTAGCCCGCTTAATTCCTCCCAAAGCGGTGCATGTTAGAAATACACGTCGCGCTGGTGCTTCGCATCCGTTTGAGGTTCAGCTTATTACTCCGCGTACTACGCTTTTCAAGCAATCTTTTATATGGAGAACGTCATCCCTTTGGAATAATTTGCCCAGCGCTGTGTTTCCCACCGAGTACAATTTACAGCGATTCAAGAACAACGTGAATCGCTTTTTCCGCACTCGTGCCGCTCCTAGAGCGCTTTAGGGACTTCCCTGCAGCACGTGTGCTGGACCCATAAAAAAAAAAAAAATAGACCTGGAGAAATTCTATCTTGGGGTGACAGTAACCCAGTTTAACGCTTTGAAAACCCAGGCAGCAGTTTTTTTTTTCTAAAAAAGTTAACGTTGCTGAACTCGACATGATTACGTTGGGGCACTCCATTCCTCTAGCATCGACACTCAATTTGTTAGGCATTAATTTGGGCGCAAATATGTCTTAGCATGAACATGTTGCAAGCATAGCAAAGAGAGCTTTTCGAAAGCTGGGAATATTATTTAGAACTAGAAAGCTTTGCACTCCACAACAACTGTTAATTCTGTACAAAGCTCAAATTCAACTAACTGTAGAATACTGCTCTCATGTTTGGGGCTCTACTCCCAAATATACACTGCATTTGTTGGGTTCTATTCAGAGAAGAGCTGTTCGCCTGATTGGAGACCGGAGACTAGCCGGCGGCCTTGATTCGTTGGAACGTCAAACAACGGTTGGAAACTTGAGTCTATTCTACAAGTATTTTCATGGAAAGTGCTCGATAGATGTATCCCGCTTAATTCCTCCCAGAGCGGTGCATGTTAGAAGTACACGTCACGCTAATACTTCACATCCGTATGAGGTTCAGCTTGTTACTCCTCGTACGACTCTTTTCAAGCAGTGGAGAACCTCACCCTTTGGAATAATTAATTTCCCAAGACTGTGTTTCCCACCGAGTACAATTTACAGTGATTCAAGACCAACGTGAATCGCTTTTTTCCGCCCACATGCCGCTCCTAGAGCGCTTTAGGGACTTCCTTGCAGCACGTGTGCTAGTCCCATAAAAAAATCAATATCTACGATTCGGAGACAAACTTGCTTGTGACGGCTAAAAAAACTTTCTACAACGTGAACTTCTATATTATTAGAAAAATTGCAAAACATATCAAGGTTCTGTCTCAAGTAGAACTACTATCTTTTAATATTTGTGTAAGCCCAATGCTATTCAAATAGGTGGTTAGACTATTATTAACACGTTTCGAAAAATTTATGTTAAAATCTCCGACAATAATTATCTTAGATCCTTGCCGCGCATGTGTCTTTATATTTTTATACATACATAATGAATAACATTTTTTATTAACAGTATACGAGTACAAAAATATATCAAACTAAGTTTGTTTCCGATTTTTATTTTTATATACCAGATAAATTACACAGATCGACATTATTTTTAGTATCCGTCTGTCTGTTGTTAACTTTTTTTTACTAATTCGGTGACACTGATTACGAATTCACCACTCGTTTTATCGTATCACATCAGGTTTTAAAGAAAATCCATATAGTGGTATTTTCACTTTGTTCGTAAAAATAATTCAAGCTATTAAGTCTTGGCGCTCTTTTCACGAGTTATGCGACCTCTCGTAAGAAAGCGTGTTAGTTAGGTCCAGAAGACTTATGACAATTTAGAATTATTACTCAATAAAATTCAGTATCAAAATCACGGTTGGCAGCTTTGTGGAGATCTTAAAATAATATTTATATTATTAGGTTAACAATCAGGATATACAAAATATCCTTGTTTTTTATGTGAGTGGGATAGTAGAACACGACAACTACACTACGTAAAAAAAAATAATGGACTCCTTGGAATAAGCTTGAACCTGGAATCAAAAATTTATTACGAAAAAATTTAATCCGTCCTAAAAAAAGTTTTGTTACATTTGCTTTATCTTAAATTAAGTTTAATCAAACGTTAAAGCCCTAAATAAAGTTAAGTACCTGTGTAAAAAATTTCCTACATTATCTGAATGAAATAAAAGAAGGACCACAAATCAGACCTTGATGAATGATAAGGAATTTGAAGCGACAGTGATTATTACTGAATTAGAAGCTTGCGTTCAAAAATGTTGTACATAATTTTTTAGGTAATCACAATCATCTAGACTATAAAAATATTGTCGCACTATTGTTAGATAAATATCAGAAACTGGGATGCAATATGACTATAAAATTCCACTTTCTAGATTCACCTGTGGATTTTTTTCCCGAAAATCTTGGTGATGAGTGAGGAACAGGAAGAATGATTTCATCAAGACATCAAAACTATGGATACCAAGATACCAAGGTCGATGGAATGTAAATGTGATGGATGATTACTGTTGGCAAATAAAACATGATATTCTAGACGCAATTCATAAAAAAATCACTCCCAGGCGTAATTTTATGGAAAAAAGTAAAAGATATCACTCAGAATAATCGTAATATAATAATTGTAATGTATGTTTTCTTTGTAAATGTTTGAATGAATATAATTTAAACTTAATACTTGATTTTATCCTAAAAAAATTATAATAAAAGTTTTTTAATTTTGTAGAAAAACCAGATGTGATAGAAAGAAAATGCGGATACTTCTAAATTCAGCACACGTGAAATGAAAGAAATAGCTATTGAAATGAAAACAATGCTCAAAAATGTTTCATATGTCGGCCTGTGTTATCAAAGGTAATGCACTCGTACTCATTTTCGTTCACTCTACACTTTATGGAGAATATTCCAGAATTTTTCCTTATCTAGGCTAAGTTCATTAGGCCCTGACACCTTAAGGTCCAATATGTATTTTCACGTTTCTTCTTAGTCAATAATGTATAATAGTTATAGGATCTTAGCTACCTAATAGCCAATAAATCAATCTAGCTCAATCTAGAATCTAGTAATAAAAGTGTAAAACAAATATTTATTACCTAACCACCCTATGAAGACTACTCTAGAATTTTTTAAAAGTTTTTTGCTCAGTACTTTTCGAGATAAGATAGCAGGTCCATTTTTTAAAAATAATAGAAAGAAAAGTGTGCGCAAGTATTATATCATACATATTTTTGAACTCGTATATTCACAAACTCTCATTTTACATCCCACTCGATGATCTGCTAATTTTTTTTTCACTCCCGATTTCACCCTCCAAAACTAATCTCTTAAGCCAAAATTTAGCTTTCAAAAACTACACGGCTCTGATTAGGCCATCAATCTATATATTTGTGTCAAATTTCAACTTTCTGTGTCAAATAGTTTCGGAGAAAATCAGACAGATGGACAGACACCGAGGTGATCCCATAAGTATTCGATACGGAACACTAGAAATAATTTTCTGAGGAAATATACATACTTCTTATTTGTTTTAAAGAAGAAGAGAAGAGTACTTTTTGGACTTTACTAAGTTTTATTGTTGAATAAAATGCGATGAAAATAGCTACATTTAAAATTTCAGGACGAGAATATTTAAATAGAATGTTCAAGGTGTATAGAGTGCACCAAAAAAATTTAATTCGGTAGTAAGACCTCTGTCAAATTTTTTACGATAATTTGAAACAAAGTGTATATAGAATTCGAACTAAATATCTTATGATTTACGCTGCAACTTACTTAAACATTTTTTATAAATAATATTGATTATCTATCTCAACCATGGAAATAGAATAACTGAATATTAAATTTTCTTGTTTTTTTATTATTTCATATTACTTATTTACACAAACAAATAAATTCATAATTCAGTTTGGGGATATTTTTATTTATTCTGCTTTTATCATCAATTTAGTACCGGGAAGTGAATTTGATTTAATTTATAAAGTAAATTTTTGAAATTACATCAATATAACAAGATAACAGAATCGTTGAAAAAAAAATCATTGTAAGCAACATTTAGGTTTATAAAAGTAGTAGTGTGATGAGATAACCGACAAAATTCGTTTTCTTAAAAGTATAAAAATTTATTTTTTTATAAATTATGCTAGCATTAAAAAAAGACAAAAACTCAAAGTTTGATTTCACATCCAAGCAATTGACGAAGAAACAAACTTTTCAGAAAAAGGACTTAAGAAATAAGCCCGTTTTTGTTACATAAATTCTGACAGGTTAGTTCAGATGAATACTATAGAGTTAGTATTTTTTTCTTTACTTAAAGTAAAGCGAATGCTACAACTGAATTTCCATAAAAATCCGGTCAAAAAAAACTCATGTTGTGAACATTCAGAAGAATACTATGTTGTGCTTTCCTGTCGTTGGAGCCCTGATCTTTAAATGAGTAAATAAAGAAATGTAATTTGTACTCACGTAATTTAGCAGATTCACCAAACAAGCACACATATAAAAAGATACCGGCAAAAATGAACGTACGCATGTTGCAATTATATACAAGACTAAATATAAAATATCTTAAAAATACATTCAATTTGAAGGAATAAATTCAAGCGCGCTCTTTTAAATATATTTTAATTCTTTAATTTGCCCCCTTCCCCAAGACACGTTGTATGTGACGGTTACCCAGTGGTCAAGTTCATAGTCAAGGACGGTTTCTTCCTTCTTTTTGATTGATTCTAAATGTACATTGAATCCTTGTATATATATTTTTGTTAGAATAATATTTGTACAAGAATTAAACAATGTATTTGTAGAAGTAACGCTATATAGACAAATTACATTGGTCCAAATCTTGTTTTTTTATACCAATAACATATTTTGAGGTCTTGTAAAAAACATGTTTTGGAAATATATTTAATAATTTTTTTATGGATTAATTTAATAATTAATTAATTTAAATTTAAATTAATGTAATTATTTTAATTACTCTATAAAGAATAATTATATTGACAATTAAGGACTAATAACATTTTTAGAGCATACTTATCATCCTGTTTACTGTATCAAAAGTTCTTTTATACAGTATACTATTTTATTCTATTATATGAAGTGAATAATACGGTAAAATTTCGTATCCTTAAATGGCACGATAAATTTAACATTCAAATAGGTAGTAACGATTTAGAAAATTTGAATTCAAAAATATGTTACAGAAGTAATACTATTATATTAAATAACACCATTATCCCATCTGAGTTAGGAAATAGAAAAAATAATATATATATATATATATATATATATATATATATATATATATATATATATATATATATATATATATATATATATATATATATATATATATATATATATATATATATATATATATTTTAAGAGTCTGTTACAGCTGACGCTGTTTTCCTTCTCTCAACCTCGCGATCCATTCTCTTCGATCTTCCCAGTCTCCTTCCTGTAATCCTTTGTTTTCCATTGCCTCATTGACGTCATCCCGCCATGAACGCCTAGGTCTTACCCACTTCCTTCTTTCAGTTGGACTCCACTCTGTGATTTTCTTAATCCACCTTCTGTCGTCGCTTCTTCTTACGTGACAATACCATTTCAATTGTTTTTCTTCTATGATATGTACTGCGTCGTATATTATTCCATCTCTATCGCGTTTATTTTGATTTATATTTCTTGTTAATTGTTCATGTTTCTGATCCATATTTCCTGATACTTTCAACGATTTTTTGTATATTCTGACTTTATTTGTTTTCGTTATGTGCTTATCCCATAGAATTGAGTTTAACTGTCTGATGCAGGTTCTAGTTTATCCCAGTCTCGATTTCATTTCTTCTTCGGATGTTGCTTCTCTCGTTATTATGCTGCCCAAGTATTTAAATTTTCCAGTTCCATCTTTGATTGTGTTAGCCGATACTTGTTGGAAATTCATAATAAAATTATATAAAAACAACACTATGTTTTAATTTCCAATATATTTAAAGTCACTTGACAATTGTTCCACCATACAATGGCCATTGTATGGTGAAAACAATTGTCAAGTGACTTTAAATATATTGGAAATTAAAACATAGTGTTGTTTTTATATAATTTTCCAGTTCCTTTAATTGTTACATTCTCTACAATTTCTAGATTTTCTATTTCTCCTATCTTAGTGGTTAGGTATTCTGTCATATTAAAGTTTATGTCTAGCCCAGCTTTGTCATACTCTTCCTTCAGTTTTCTCACCATATAGCTGAGATCTTCTTCGTCCTGTGAAATGACGACTTGGTTATCTGCGAAACTCAAGCTTTATAATTAGTCGTCTCTTACTGGGACTTCCATACCTTGACATTTATTCTTCCAGTTTTTTAAGGTCTGTTCCAGGTAGATTTTGAACAGTGTCGGAGAGGTTGTATACCCTTGTAGTAGTCCTTTCGTTGTTCTAATTTTGGCCCCTAACTTATTACCAGTTTTTACTCTGTTTACTCTCTTTTACTGCTTTTATTAATACTTTGTCGATTCCCATGTCTGACATTACTTTCCAGAGGTGACTTCTAGCGACTGAATCGTAACCTTTTCTTATATCGATGAAAGCTAGGTGAATATCTTTGTTTTTGGCAAGTTCCTTTTGCTTGACTGTATATATGTGATCAATACAGGACTTCCCAGCCGTAAATTCTGGTTGGTCTTCCCCTAGTTTGCCTTTTATATTGTCTTCTATCTTATTCTTAATTACTTTCTCATACAGTCATCCAATGTTTGAAATGATGCTGATGCCTCTATAGTTTTCACATTTCCTTCGGTCACCTTTTTTGCTATGTGTGCTTCGGTCCATTCATTAGGTATTCTTCCTCTATTTCTAACCCTGTGGAACATACTTCTTATTATTCGGTATATGAATTAATCAAATCGAGACTGAAGTTCCTAAGAGCCTCATTAAGAATATTACGAAGTGCAATTGCACAGTATTGGCAAACTTTAACCATTTTAACTCATTTATTTTTAAAGATATATGATCATATTTTCTCAAATGGAATATAAACCTACAGCAGACGTTCTGTACATACTGCAATCGTCTCCTTGAAAGCGCATCCAAGCAAGGATAGTACACAATACTACAATAATGAAATGAAGACAAGACCAAAGATTCACACAATTTTTTCCTCATCTTAAAATTCAGAATAAAACGATTTGCATATAAAACCTTCATTTTCGCATAACTTTTTTGTAGGAGCACCCTAACATGTTCCCTGAATCTGAGATGTGTATCAATGCAAAGACCCAAATTCTTGGCACAATCAGAAAACAGCAAATCCTGATCAGCCAGCCTCAGTCTCAAAGCCATGCTCAAGGTTGGTCGCCGATTTTCCTTGCAAAACAATAAAACTTGAGTCTTGTCTGGATTAAGCCTCAAATTATGTTCATTCGAGTAAACTGACAAAGCCATGAGATCCTGATTTAAATTTTCTGCTGCAGACTCAGGATCCGATGGTTCAAAGAAATGAAGCAACTGTGTGTCATCAACATACGACTGAACCGATGAACATACAGCAGTTTGGAATATATCAAAAGTATATATAAGAAACAGAAGAGGCCCCAGTATTGAACCCTGGGGCACTCCGGAGATAATTTTACCAGCAGTTGAACAAACATCATTCATTCGCACCCTCTGCCGTCTACCCGACAAATAGCTATAGAAAAATTGTACGGAGTGATCAGCGAAGCCCAGATAGTGAAGTTTAGCACAAAGTAGGTTATGATCCAGCACATCAAAGGCTTTCGAATAATCCAGCGAGACTGATATAACAGCCATATTTTTTATCAATAGCTCTGATTATGCTATCCGTTAAATTCAATAAAGCCGTTGATGTGCTATGACCCCTCCGGAAGCCAGATTGATGCAAGGGGAGCAACTCATTTGTCAAGAGATATTCTGAGACCTGTGTATGTACTGCCCTCTCCAAGACTTTTGACATAACTGGTAACAAACTAATTGGACGCAAATCTCTGACGGTTAAAGGATTTTTAACTTTAACAACAGGGCACACAATAGACTCTTTCCAGCTCTCCGGAAAATACCCACTCTCCAGGCAACAATTAACAATATGGGTTAGATGATATAAGATAATAGGTAAACTAAGTTTAAGCATAAAAAGTGTCAAACCATCATTTCCAGCAGCATTGGACTTTATACTATTAACACATCTGCAAATTGACTCGGGGGTTTCCATTAGGAAATTAAAGTTCAGATCTAAATTCTTCTTATTGTTACTGTAATAATATATTTTACCAGCACAGTTGTCAGACTTTCGGAAAACGCTCAAAAAGTATTCATTTATATCATTCACATTGGCCAAATGTGCAGGCAGACGAGGGGTATCTTTTGAACCCGTGTGAACATTGCATTGTTGAAGTCCCTTCCATAATGATTTTGCATTCTTTTGTGTCTCTAAATATTCAAGATATCCAATTTTTCACGACGCACACTGTAAAGGGTGAGATTTCTCATTTCTTTGTAATATTAATTGACTCTCCTGAGTTTTATTTCTCTTAAACTGAGCTAGTGCTCGGTCTCTTTCTATCATTAGCGCTTTCAAAGCAGGTGTTAGCCAGGGAGCTGGAGGCTTGTTTACTCTTACCGTTCTGAGAAGACAATGGTCCCTAAACACGCCTGATAAATGAAAATTAATAAATCTGACCTTGTCCTCAATATCCTCAATATAATAAATGTCATCCCATGTTATGCGCTGTAGGTCAGTATAAAAATTATCCTCATTAGAGTGCTTAAAATCTCTGTAAGTTATGAATTTTTGTCGGCATAATTTTGCGAAAATATTACTTTACAATATGTTAATTTATGATCACTTATATTTTCCGCGTCTAAAGTGTCCACTGAGACAACACACTCCTCATCCATAACAAAAATAGGATCCAACAATGTTGAAGTTTTTTGAGTAACTCTGGTTGGCTCATTGATGACTTGGGCAAAACCAAGGGTGTCAAACACTTCTGACATAGGATTAGGTAAACAATCCGGCATCATGTTAATATTTAAATCACCCAGAACTATAACACGTCCATACAATGCCAAAACCTCAGGGAGAATCTGGTCAAGAAAATTAACAGAGTCTAGAATATTGTTTTTGGTGCAATATATTACACCTACCACACAACATGGTTTAAATTTAACTCTTATCCTTACCCAAAGGCTCTCAAGACCATCTACCCGCTGCGGCATCTGCAAGGGGAGCAGCTCGCTCTGCAAGGAATCCCTGACATATACACCCACACCTCCACCCCTGCCATCCATTCGATCGCATCTATAAAAGTTATAGCCGTTCATTCGCACCGCATCATCCGTCACATTCACATTTAGCCATGTCTCACTGACCGCCACAACATCAAAACTATTTGTCGCTACAATATCTACAAATTCATCAAATCCAGTAAATATAGATCTTAAATGTAAATGAGCTACACTAAAGACTGATGAATTACTTTCCCCATTCATTTCACTAACTCTTGAAAAAATGTGGAACGCTTCACGATTTTGCGTGTCATCCTTGCGCAGGGCCATGCTAAATATAGAATAGTATTCTTAGAGTGGTGGGTCATATTTAGAATGAACATTTAAGCATGAGAAAGCTGTGTTCGAAATGGGTACCGCATTTGCTCACAGTGAACCAAAAACAACAACGTGTCGATAATTCTGAGCGATGTTTGGCCGTCTTTAGGGCGTAATAAAAAGGATTGTTTCATGTGATATGTGACAATGGATGAAACATGGATCTACTACTACATACCGGAATTAAATCGGCAGTAAGCTAAGTGGACAGCAGCCAGTGAAAGCCGCCCGAAGCGACCAAAGACACAACAGTCGGATGGAAAGGTTTTGGCCTCTGTATTTTGGGATGAGCATGGAATAATTTTGATCGACTATGCTGAGAAGGGAAAAACCATGAATAGTGAATATTATATAAAGTTATTGGTGCGTTTGAAGGTAGAAATCGCAAAAAAAATGGCCCCAAACGAACAAGGAAAAAGTGCTCTTTCATCAAGGCATTGCACCGTATCACAAGTCAATTGTTACGATGGCAAAATTGCATAAATTAAAGTTCGAATTGCTTCTTCATAAACAGTATTCTCAAGATTTGGCCCCCAGTGACTATTATCTGTTCGCAGACCTCAAAAAAAATGCTAACGGGAAAGAGATTTGGCTCCAATGCAGAAGTTATCGCCGAAACTGAAGCCTATTTTGAAGGCAAACACAAATCCTTCTACAAGTAAGGTATAACAATATTAGAGAAAGGTTGGACTGATTGTGTTGCTCTTGAAAGAGACTATATTGATGAATAAAGTCGATTTTTGCAAAAAAAATATGTTTAAAAACTTTTCGATCTACGTGTTAAATTTGAACTTACAGGACTTAAAAAAAAAATGAAAATAAATAAATAGAATTTTCAAAGTGTATGTCTCCATACCATATAATTAGAAATATTGTAGGGGACTCAATAAGGTAATTAATAAGGTATGCCTCACCTTAGTCTATAAGTCATCAGACAATTTGAGGAAAATCTCAAAGACGATATTCTTAATTCTGAGAAAAGTGGAATTTATGAAATTAGTTGTAATGATTGCGACAAAAAAGTATGTTGAGCAAACTAAAAGGTCAATTAAAACACGACTTAAAAGAACATTTGCACATTTAAAATACAGTAGAACAGACAAGTCTAGCATTGCCAAACATGCCCTTGAACCTGATCATACTGTAACATTAGATAAACTAAAATTAATTAAAAATGTATCGGATAGGAGATTGTTGAATGCATACGAAAGTATGGAAATTATAAAATGTAAAAATAGTTTAAATAAAGATAGAGGGCCTATTCCTTATAGTCCGTTCTACTGGTTTACTTGAACGGAACTGATGGCCTCGCCTATGCCATTAGTTCCGCCTGAGTAAATCACGTGTTAGGCTAAGTATAAATAGAGTCGATTTGTCGATCATCGCTCCTGCTGAAGCTAACATGGTTAGCGAATAGCGCGTCGAATGCTAAAATAAAATGTTTGATGTAGTGGTGATATATACTGAGTAGTAAATTATTCTTTAGTGTGAAAAAATCAGATTCTTTTGGCATTTTGTGGCCTTCCTCGGCCACCTGATTTAAATTCATTAGATTTTTTTCTACTGGGGTTACATAAAACAAAAACTCTTTACGAAACTAATAAATAATCTAAACGAATTAAGAGAATGCATTAATGAAGCCGCACTAGAAATCAACGTCACGCGGGTGCGTAAAAAAAATAAATTTATAAATCCAGCGATTCATGTTGATCTTGAATCACGGCAAGTTGTATTAAGTGGGAAACACGATCATTCCAAAAGAAAAAAGAATTTTTGACAAAAGTAACAATTTGAACGTTAAAAAAATGTGGTGTATTAGCGCTATGTATGTTCTTTGCATGTACTACACTGGGTCAAATTAAGCGGGCTACATTCTTCGAACACTTTCCATGAAAATATTTATAGAATAAACTCACGTCGCCAACCGTTCTTCGATGTTACAAAGAATCAAAGTTACTAATTAGTTCTAGATCTCTAATCAGGAAAAACTACAGTCTGGGATTTTGCAGCGTAAAATTCTGCTTGGTTACCGTCACTCTCAGAAAGAATTTCTCCCAGGTCTTTATTAAATTGAACAACTTCCTGATGTTCGAGAATATTTACATGAAGTTTATGTTCATGCATTCAAAGTAAAATGAGAAAACAAACGTAGTGTCGTCGGCATAGCTGTAGCTTGGATTGCTCGTCCTTTCTAACAAGTCATTAATCTAAAATAGAAAGAGAGTAGGAGACAGTATTCACCCTTGAGAAACACCGGCGGTTATGGTAAGAGAAACTCGTCAACTACGACTTGTGAAGCACGATATCTAAGAAAAAACGAGAGCAATAAACGACCATTCGGTCATACCATATGAGCGCACCGTAGCCAACAATCCGTAATGTCAAACACGATCTGCCTTAGCCTTATGTATATTTTTAAATTCTCTGTGATGTTTAATTACGTTGTTTCAGTTATGTATGACATAAGTTAGAAGATCTCCCGATGACCTTTGCTTACGAAAGTCATATATATTATTAAATCCTTCCAAATATTTTAAAAGATGATGATTGATAGACTTTTTCGTAACTTTCGATATTATTAAAAGCAATGAGGTCGGCAATTGTTTGGAAGATCTTTTTTGGATATCGGCTGAACAGTAGCGTATTTCCAACAGAAAGGAAATATTCCTTTAAACAGTCTACAAAAGACCGGTGTTAGACCGTTCGCGCATTTTTTGACTACTATGGCAGGTAATTCATCTGCGCCAGAAGCTTTTTTGGTATCAGGTTTCACTGAAATATGAATGACTTTGAGAATGAAATTATTCATGAATACTTAACATTATCTAAACTTTGTATGGAACAAAATTATTTTTAATATAACAGTCAATTTTATGTTCAGAAAGAAGGAACAGCTATGGTGAATTGCTTATCACCTTTCATAGCCAATTTATTCATGAGTAAGTTGGAAACCGTAGCCAGTCAAGAATTTGCCTATTTCCCAAGGGTATGGTATAGATATTTGGATGATGTTTCCGCGATTTTTAATAGAAATAAAGCAAATATTGTTGGTTTTGTCTCCAAATTAAATAGCCGATATGATTCAATTAGATTTACTTACGAAATTGAGAACAAAGGACAACTGCCATTTCTAGATATTTTAATTATTGAAAATAATAATAGGTTAGAATTTGATATCTACGGCGATGACAGACATGGGGACACAATAACATTGTCGGAACGGGAAAAACATTACCATAAAACTATTAACAGAAGATAGAGAAGAATTTAAAAGAGATGTAGCCCAACTAGATACAGAACAACAAGATTACAGATTGGTAATAACTGAACAGGAGGTTATAAAGCATTCGACAAGTATGAAAAATGGCCGGTGTCCGGGACTAGGTAATATACCAATAGAGCTGATCAAATACGGGGGGGGGGGGGGCAGAGTATCATTTGATACAACTGTCACGTTCTTTAATAAGGGCATGTCAACTAAACAAACACCAAAAGAGTAGAACACAGCCTAAATAACTTCCATATTCAAAAAGGGAATAAAAGAGACCCGAGCTGCTATGGAGGAATTAGTGTCATCAGTAGCCTTTGTAGATTGTATGGGAAAATACTCCAAGAAAAAGATCTGAGACGACGTAGACCATACAATAAATGAAAACCAAAGCGGTTTCATTCATCCCGAGACGATCATGTACAGATAACCTGTTCATATTACAACAAGCGATGGAGAAAAAGATCAACAAAGGTTAAGAGGTACATCTCGGATTCATAAACCTGGAAAAAAATATACGACTCCATCCCACATTCGAAACTTTGCGAAGCATTGGCCAGGATTGGATTGTTAGCAGTTATTATGGAACAGTATAACGCCAATTCGGCTTACATCAAAAAGAGAAAACAGCTTTCAAAACCGATATAAGTCACAAAATGTTTACGGCAGAGATGCAGCTTGTCATCGATATTGTTCAATCTTTATTTGGAAATTGTACTACGAGAATGAGAGAGGAAATGCTCAACGATAGGCATACCGCTATATGATGAACACCTCTACAGTTTGAACTTTGCAGACGATCAAGTGATCATAGCACAAGACTCATAGGACCTAGAATACATGTTGAGGAAATTATATGAGGAGTATCAAAAATGGGGAATTAAGATCAACATAAACAAGACTGAATACCTTGCCATTAACACCGATCGGAATTTCCAGATTCTGATAGACGAAGATACCCAAATTAACCAAGTTTCAGACTTTAAATGTCTGGGCGCCATTATTGATACTAGAGGGCTAGGAGAGAATGAGATCAAAAACAGAATACTGAAAGGTAGAAAAGTGATCGGTTGCCTCAACTCGTTGTGGAGGGACAAAACATTGTCCAAAAGAACGAAAAAAAAAAAAACGACTTGAGCAGACGATGGTATAATCGATGACAATATATTGGTCGGAAGTATGGGTGATGAATATGGAAATGAGACGTAGATTGGAAGCTCTGGAGATGGATTATCTTAGAAGAGAGGCGAGAAGATCAAGATTAGAACACATCCCTATCTACGTCATTAGGCAACAAATGAAAGCACACCTTACAATAATTGATAGGATTGAGATACGAGGACTGCGTTGGTTCAGCCACTTAATGAGGATGCCAGAAAATCGATGGCCGGAGAAATATTTTGTTGGCGGGCACCAGGGAGAAACAAGCGCGGAATACCAAGGCGCTCATGGAACATAGATGAAGCCATGGCCATGGATAGAGATGCTTGGAAGAAGGGATTGGGTAAGCAGCACCTGGCTGTATATATTTAGTTACGATAGCTTGTACTGATCTAACTCAATAAATAAATAGATAGAAAAGACACAGTAACAGATAGATATATTCATAATGATTTATTTCATTTCGAACAACATAAATTAGCCGCATTACATTTTTTTAGTTCATCATTTGGTGACTTCTCCTCTAAATAAAGTAAACTTCAATAATGAAAGCAATCGTATTAGGAATATAACCCGAGTTAATGGTTATGACGATGACTTAATAAACAAGTTAATAAATAGACATAAGTTTATGTTAGATATTTAGAATTCCATTTTTTTACACGCGAAGCAAATAAAAGCAAGTATGTCTCCATATCATGTAATCTGAAATATCGCAGGGGACTCAATAAGGTTTTTAATAAGGTAGGCCTCACCTTAGTCTATAAGTCATCAGACAACTTGAGAAATATCTTAGAAAATTCCAAAGAAAAGATTCCTAATTGTGAGAAAAGTGGAATTTATGAAATTAGTTGTAATGATTGCGACAAAAAGTATGTTGGGTAAACTAAAAGGTCAATTAAAACACGACTTAAAGAACATTTAGCACATTTAAAATACAGTAGAACAGACAAGTCTAGCATTGCCAAACATGCCCTTGAAGCTGATCATACTGTAACATTAGATAATCTATGATTAATTAAAAATGTATCACATAGGAGATTGTTGAATGCATACGAAAGTATGGAAATTATAAAATATAAAAATAGTTTAAATAAAGATAGAGGGCCTATTCCTTATAGTCCCCTCTATTGGTTACTTGACCGGAAATGATGGCCTCGCCTATGTCATTAGTTCCGCCTGAGTAATTCAGGTTTTAGGCTAAGTATAAATAGGATCGATTTGTAGTTTAGCTTTAGTCAATCATCGCTCCTCAAACTAACATGGATAGCGAAACGCGCGTCGAGTGCAAAAATAAAGTGTTTGGTGTAATGGTGATATATACTGAGTAGCAAATTATTCTTTAGTGTGAAAAAAATATTTTTCTTGCTTTCGTGGGATGCTAAAATTCATTTTAAAAATAAGTTGATGAATTATATCTACCTACCTAAGCTATCTCTTTGTAAAACATTTTCATGTTCATGCCTCGATCTTGAAAGCAGATACTTTTAATCTCGCTCGTATTATTTTTGTGAAAAAACCCTTCTGCTTGTAATTGTGGGCGGTCTGTCTATAAGTATCTGTCGATCGGTCTGTCTGTCGATTTACGATAACACCAAAACGAAATAAGACATCACTTTTAAAATTTTGTATATGAGTAATATTTGCAATAGCAAAGGTAGTTCTTGAGCAATATTGGGCTTAGGTTGCTCAATTTTGTACATTTTAAAGTATGAAAAATTTCCTCGGTTACTTTCGTGATATTTGAGGATACCTAGGTCACAACAATTTAGTAGTCGGTCTCTTGGCACCATTACTTCCGAGCGAAAAGTTACATCGATTTCATATTTGGTATACATATAATACTTGACATACTGAAGAAGTATATGGCTTCGGGGGAAAGGGGGTTGTGGTCGATAAATTATCTAAATTTTATTCAGATAATGAATAATTTATAAGTATACACAGTTATATATACATAAGGTGTTTAAAAGGGTAAAGGAGAGTGTTTACAGTGGTTACTTATATCGTGCCATCAGTTCCAGGCAGGGTTCTTAGAGTAAAAAATACGTCAAATTATGTTTTATTAAACTATTATTTTATTGTCAGAAAGGCAAATTAAGAATTTGTTTAAGGACTGTGTCTTTGCGAGGAACGTACGAGGTAAATCATTTTGTATATTATTTACGTTAACTAGCATACGAGGGTCACTTGAAAACTATGTGCATAAATAAAGATGAAAATTTTTTATTTATTTTTCAGCATAGTCCCCTCTGCTATATTCGTAGTCCACAGCTTCTCTAATTCCTTTACACCGTCCCAGTGTTACTATTTGCTGAGGTCTGCAAAGTACGTGTCTATCTCTGTTAAGACTTCTTCGTTAAAAGAAAAATAAATATCTTGCGTCCCATTCATCTTTAAGGTTTAGAATCAGAGGGTAGTTAAATGGTGCCAAGTTTGGTGAATATGTGGGGCGAGGAAGAAATTCCTACCTCAGACCCACTAACTTTGTAGATGAGTGTGCTGGCTTGTTGTCATAATGGGAACGCTCCCTTTCCTTGGCAAGATGCTTTTTAAACGAATAGAGATGCTTGGTGAGGTCTCTGTAGTTGTTTTCCTTTTTAAAAAAGTATTCAATGCTTCAGGTATTCCAGAAAATAGTCCCAATAACCTTTCATACTTACAGGGACAGTTTTAACCTTCTTAGAACCAGAATCTCCGCTAGCCACCTACTTTTTCTCTTGTTCTTTAGTTTCTGAATAGTAATGATGAATCCAGTTTTCATTTCCAGTAATGAATCGCCTCAAAAATTCGCCGAAATTACTCGTTCAAGGCTCTATTCGATAGAGTATAATAGTGGCATCCACGTTGACACGAGCTTTCTCATAAGTATGGTAGATGTTCATGCAAGAAATTGGTAACCAGGTAATTAGAGATACCCAAAGTCTTAGTAATCTCAGCTTCCTTCAATCTTCTGCCGTCATGAATTTTGGTAGTTTTCTTGAGTAGTGAGATCAGACACCCTTCCAAAATGATCTCCTCCTCCCGGTGGCCATATGCCACGAAAGTATCGAAACCATATGTAAACCGCCCTAATTGGAGGTGCAGATTCTCTATAGTGTTTGCCAAGCCTTGCTATAATTTCATGAACCGTTTCCTTTTCAAAAATAATGTTTGGTAAACGACAAGATCAAGCAAAGCAAAGATTAATAGGAGATTTTCTTACGTATGTGATGCATGTTGGGAACAAAGCAATTTAATATTTTGGAGAATCTCAAGCGGTTGCACTTGTTATATCCAACGCATTCGGCCGTGTTTGATATGACGGATTGTTGGCTAAGGTACACTCTTATGGTATGTCTGAAAGGTCAACGAATTTCTTTCTAATACTTTTACTATTAACGCCGGTATACATCAAGGCCCCATACTGTCTCCCCTATTCTCTTTCTCATTTTTTATCATCAATGTACTCTTTGGTGTGCTAACCATGGCGCAATTATCTTAGTAAGTTGTCCAATCGCCTCCTGCATCAATAATCGCATGGCATCTCTCAAGGCAAGCTGCCGGCGAGATACTCTGCAAATTTTTGGAATTTCGCGAGACAACTAAGTCAAAGTCCTCAGAGTCTTTGCTCTAAGCTTTCTCCTTAGAAGGGACCAAACGTTTTCAATAGGGATGGCTTCAAACAGTTGTTAAGACCACTCTAGTATCTTATCGTGGGCCCAAGCAAGCCGCTTCGTGACGTGATTTTCGCCCAGCAAAAGGTTTCTTTAACGTGCTTCGGAATTTGACATCATGAGTACGAAGATGTTGTCGAATGATCTCATGGGACACATTCAAACCCGATTTTGTTAATTTTGCCACTCCTTGACGTAGTGTCAATTTCGGATCCGGTGAAAACAAAGATGCGATTCGTTTTTCAACTTTCGGAGTGAGTTTGCCTACCGAGCCACGTTTTGCCAAGTCGTTGACATTTCTCGTCTCGTTAAGACGATGGACAAACGACACTTTTTAATATATTTAGCGGCAGCGAAATGTATCATATTAGGCCCCTTTGGATGGGAACAAAGAAAGACTGCCTCGAACCAACGCACAAACAAGTGACTCATTTTGGATTTTACGTTACGTTTAATTCTAATGGTGTTGTCTCGTCCCAAAATTGTAGATGATGGGCAGATGGCAATCCAAATTTTACAATAGATACAAGAGATCCTTTAAAACTAACGTTTGGTGCGGTATTTTTAATAATAGAATTATTGATCTGTTTTTTTTAGAGAAAATCTTACAGCCGCGAGGTAACACATGGGCTGAAAAGTCCCGGGCCTAACAAAGAAAACACGGTTTTTTTGGTTCAAAATTAGCTTTATTCATCAACGTAATCTCCATCAAGAGCAACGCAATCATTCCAGCGCCGCTCTAACAATGGCCAAACACTGCTCAGAATCATCAACACGTTCTTGTTTTTGATAAACAGTGAGCAAACGCGGCACCCACTTTGAACAGAGCTTTCTCATAGTCAAATGCTCATGCAATATAAAGCCAACACGTTCTTTTGATATCTTTACGATGTCAGCTAACTCACGCAACTTCACTTTTCGATCATTCAAAACGATTTTATGGATTTTTTTGATGTTTTCTGGTGTTACCGCCTCATTTGGACGTCCACTGCGTTCTGCATCATCGGTGTCTCTACGACCACGTTTGAAGTCAGCAAACCAACGTTTTATTGTTGTTTCTGATGGAGCGGAGTCCCCATAACACTTTTCAAGCCATTGCTTCGCTTGAACGGTATTTTTTCCCATCAAGAAGCAGTGTAAAATTAAAACACGAAATTGTTTTTGATCCATTGTTTTGAAAATAACAAAAGTAGCGTCACTCTTAGCACAATAACTCACAAACTAATGAATAGAATATCATGAAATTTTAACAGCTGTCTTTTGAAGGTTAGTATTAACTGAAAAAAAAAAAGGTGACTGCAATAAAACTAGCGCCATCTATGTGTTAGGCCCGGGACTTTTCAGCCCATGTGTTACTTACAGTTTCTAAACAAAGAACTTTCCAATGAACTGGACGATTTTAAATTCAGAGGTAAGAATGAAAATGTACTTCCAATCAGATGGAGCACCTAGTCATAGCACCTTGGAAATTAGAAATTGGCTGGACGAAAACTTTTCTGGGAAGTGGATTGGTAGGTTTTCCTATGATGTACTTTGGCCGCGGCAGTGACCCGATCTCATGCCCTGTGACTTTTTTTTTGTGGAGGTATTTAAAAAAATTTAGTTTATGCTCAGAGACCTTTTGAAAAATATCGCACACTTAGAAGAAACTATCCGCCAGTCTGTAAATGAAATCAATCCGGAGATCTAGGCGAATGTTCGTCATGAAATTTATAACATAACTATTATGTGCAGGAAGGAAGAAGCGTAGAAACCTAAGAACTTTTTTCATTTAGTAAATAACATTCATTAATTTTTGATAATATATAATATAAAAAAAAAAGTGGGCGACTGAAAAACCAGGTACACGCAGAGTTATGACAGTAATAATATAATAAAGTTTGTTTCAGTTACTTAAAAAAAGACCTAGCTATACTTAGAAGGTTCGTAGAAAATTGGCAAGTGGAGCTATTTTTTTGCTTTGCATGGACTTTTCAAACGCTTTCGTAGATCTAGAAAATAAAAAAAATCCCCATCCGAACAACATAAAAAGAAAAGTTAAAAAATAAACTAAAAAATTAACCTGAGTAATATTCGTAGTTTAATTTTACCAAATACACAACCACGTTCACGTAGGACGTTTTTTTTACGTAAGAATCTGGTACTAATTAAAATGAAGATGTCTTAATGTAAGTGCGTCACTAACACTAATGGTTCAACAGTTTTATGTAATAACAACAATCGTACAAGAAAAAAATTGTAAATAGTATACTTGATATAATTAAAATCCGGATTATACCAGATAAATTATCAGTAGTAATGCAGTCGTGATAATTTTAGCTCAATCTATACTTTATGGAGAATATTCTAGAATTTTTTCAAATTTTTTTTATCGGTACTTTTCGCGACAGAGAGGGGGGGGACAGCGATTTTGGACATTTTTCTTACAGTAATAAGACTTTTACATCATATATATTTTTTGAACTCGTATTTTCACAAGCTTTCATTTGACATCTCATTCGATGACCTTCAGTTTTTTTTTTTTTTTATTTTATCCTACAAGCTAACCCCTTAAGTCAAAATTTAACTTTTAAAATTACACGGCTCTAATTGTGCCAACAATTCCTATATTTGTGCCAAATTTGAATTGTCTATGTCAAATAGTTTAGGAGAAAATCGGGTGTGAAAGAGAGAGACGAACACCGAAGTGATTCCATAAGTGTTCCGTACGGAACACTTAAAGTAAGCCTTGTGTGTTCTGTGCCAAAAATCGTCTGATAATGCTGGTATCAAGGACCACAGCGGACAATATGCTTTAAAGATTGTTAACTGAACAGTATCCTTTGGCAGTTATACCTTTACCACTCTTAATGTATGACCGCTCGGCAGTATAGAACAATGTTGGTATGAACCACTTATAACCCTTTGGTACTCAGCCTCGTACCACATCGAGAGAATTAACTTGAAGCAGAATTAAGAGCTAACTATATTAATCTATCGCTAATTGAGCTTTCCCTTTACAGCAGTTTTATCACTTGCTTTGCTAAACGGAAGTACCTTCGTGAAAAAATCACTACTTCATGTTTCAAACTACCTAGATAACAAAAAATATCGACCCCTATTTCCCTCAGTAGGCCCATTTGTTGGCACGATCACTCTCGAACAAAATGAGATATCGATTTTCAGGGTAGTACAAATTTAATATTGAAATAAAAATGAATGTCTTTTAGTAATATTGCTTTTAGTGAAGAAAAGGAGCGAGGTTAAATAATTAATTTTTTGAATGACCACTTAGTGTCGATCATGATAACTACTAAAGCTAGATGCAGGTTAACTATTGAAAAGGGGTCAAAAATAAGTAAAAGGAGTCACCTGAAAAAAATTTTTCTCGGATTTCAAAGATAACTATGTTTTTCGATAGAGGTACAAATACCTTTTTACCCTCTAAATTGTTTTTGCAATACCTGAATTATTTTGCGAATAATCGCTAGTAGAATATTTATGTCTAGAGCTTTTCATTTATTCATATTGCGTAAACGAATAGAGAAAATTGAGTTATTAGTGTTCCGTACGGAACACTTATAAGATCACTTCGGTGTCTGTCTGTCTGTCTGTCTGTCTGTCTGTCTGTCTGTCTGTCTATCTGTCTGTCACACCCCTATTTTCTCCGAAACTATTTGACATAGAAAGGTGAAAATTTGGTAATAATATAGGAATTGATGGCCTCATCAGAGCCATGTAGTTTTGAGAATTAAATTTTGACTTAAGGGGTTAGTTTTGGGGGGTGAAGTCGGAAGTGAAAAAAAAAAAATTTTTTTACTTGGACATCGAGTGTGGTGTCAAATGAAAGCTTGTGAAAAGACGAGTAAAAAATATATATATAATATTATACTTGCGCGCACTTTTCTTTGTATTATTTTTAAAAATTCGCGAAAAATCGCTGTCCCGGGCCTTATCTCGAAAAGTACTTATCAAAAAATTTCGAAAAAATTCTGGAATATTCTCCACGGGGTGTAGATTGAACGAAAATTATCACGAGTGCATTACCTTTAATAATTTATATGGTATATAAAAAAAACAAAAATTTCAAGGTCATCAGATTTCAGTAAAAATTGGAAACAAACTTTGTTGAAAACTCATTTGGGGTGTATATTGTGAAGTCACTGATCATTTTATACCTCTGTAACAAATTTTTTTTATTTTAAAAGCAAATCAACGTACGGAACACTAATTGCGCAAGTTTAACTTGCACTTGACCGGTTTTTATTTTTTTTTAAAATGAAGCTAAATCTTTATACCTTACAGTTGAATTCATGTGGTGGTGTGTGTAAAAATTTAATTTGTTGAAGTTATAAACAATTTTGTTAAACAATTTCGAATTAAACCATGTTCTCGATTTCACTCAAAAATGATATCGCACGCTTTTAATACATAAAACGCCAGTGAGTAATTTAAAAAAGTTAGTAACCTCTTATATTAAAGAAGTTATTACTATTTTTCTTCTATTTTCAAATGTTGAATCAATTCCTTATCATAATAAGAAACCGATTCAACATTTGAAGGCTACATTCGGCGACTCTGCCATTCGAAAAATTTATAATTTTTCTGACGGAGCTGTGTCTCAATATATATCTACATATATAACATGCAGGCTGAAAAGGTTTTGGTCTGACACATAGATGTCACCCTTTTCAAAAAGTCCATACGATTTTTTGGAAGTACCAACCTTCAAACGATACGTGTCAAAATGTCATGTACAAGTTACAGTGGTTTTAGTGATGCTACTTTCGATATTTTCAAAAAAAAATGGAAAAAAATCGAATTTCGTGTGTTAATTACACACTGTTTTTTTGATAGGAAAAAATACCGTTCGAACAAAGCAATGGCTTCATAATTGTTACGAGGACTCTGCCCCTGGAAAATCACTCATGATTTACTGGTATGCTGAATTTAAACGTGGTCGTACAGATACAAATGATGCTGAACGCTCTGGACCCCAAATGTGGTGGTTACACCGGATCAAAAAAATCCACAAAATTGTTTTGGATGACCTCAAAGTGAAAATTCCGTGAGATACCTGACACTCTAAAGGTATCAAAAAAACGTGTTGGTCATATTTTGTATGAACATTTGGGTATGAGAAAGCTCTGTTCGGCATGGGTACCGCGTGTGCTCACAGTGGACCAAAAATAACAACGTGTTGATGATTCTGAGCGCTGTTTGGAGCTTCTGAAGCTCAATAAAAAGGATTTTTTTCATGCGATATGTGACAATGAATCATCGGCAGTCAGCTGAGTGAACAGCAGCCGGTGAAAGCCGCCCGAAGTGACCAAAATCAGAACAGTCGGTTGGGAAGGTTTTGGCCCCTGTATTTTGGGATGCGCATGGAATAATTTTCATCGACTATGCTGAGAAGGGAAAAACCATCAATAGCAAATATTATATAAAGTTATTGGTGCGTTTGAAGGCAGAAATCGCAAAGAAATGGACCCAAATGAACAAGAAAAAAAGTGCTCTTTTATCAAAACAATGCACCGTATCACAAGTCAATGGTTACGATGGCAAAATTGCATAAATTAAAGTTCGAATTGCTTTTTCATCCACCGTATTCTCTAGATTTGGCCCCCAGCGACTATTGTCTATTCGCAAACCTCAAAAAAAATGTTAGCGGGAAAGAGATTTGGCTGCAATGAAGAAGTTATCGCCGAAACTGAGGCCTATTTTGAAGGCGTAGGACTGATTGTAATCACTCTTGAAGGAGACTATACTGATGAATAAAGTCGAATTTTGCAAGTAGCTAGACCAAAAACTTTTCAGCGTAAGTGTGTTTTATATTTTTATATACATATACATATATATATATATATATATATATACTATATATATATAATATAATATATATAATAAACTATATATAATAATTAATTTATTTTGTGATTTGTCTTTCAAAATATATTTAGGAGCAAAATTGGAGAAAAGCACTAAATACGAAAATCATGAACGAATTCAACAATTTCTTACTCATTTTGTTTTAATAATATTATAATTAATGTTATGAAATATTTGAATTTTATTTGTTTAAAATGAAATAAGTTTTAAATAAACAAAAACTGACATTTCAAGTTCATATTGATCACCTGGTTAGCTTATGAATATTTAACAAAAGAAATTTGATTATATGATGATTTTTAAGAGAATTTAGTCAATAAATCAGAAAGAAATGCAATGTCAAGTTGCACATGAAGGGGTACTTATTAAAATGCCAAGAGAACACATCACATATAATTTATTACAAACACAAGGACAAATCGAAAAGTTTGAAATTGAAAGGTATCCTTAGAGCAAATGCGAAAATTTTGTTTTAAACCACTTTTTTATGTAATAAAAGATAAAAAGGGGAGTGGCGGAAGGAGGATTACGCAACTAGGTCACATTTATATACCCACTCTCCAAAAATAAACCAGAGCTGAAAATAAAAACCAGTACCGGCGCTAGTTGTTCTTTTTCTGTAGACCGTCGCAATCTTTATTAGTGTCAGCTGTTTTAGGACATTTGGCTTGTTAAATTCCTAATTATAGTAATAAGAGTGGTAGTGTGTTTTGACGTAAATAAAAAATGGCGAATTGTGAAAATTTTGAGAATACATATGTATATGTATATGTATATATATATATATATATATATATATATATATATATATATATATATATATATATATATATATATATAGGGTGGACCACGAACTATGTATTACTTCCACAGTGTCAACGCGAACGCGGTTAAAACATTGATACACATTTAGTGTTAAACCTCCGTGGTACAAATTGGATCGATTTACGCTTGAGCAACGCTAGGAAATATTAAAAAATTATTTCCAAAGTGAGTGTTATGATGCAGAAGGCGTTCAAAAATATAAAAGAAATTTTGGTCGAAATCAAGTTCCTTCAGCTGCGGGTGTAAGAAAATTCGTAAATAAAGTTCATGAAACTGCCATCTATCTAACCTACCTCGTACTCGACCAGTGCACACAGACAAATATAGTACTGCTGTTGCAAATAGTGAAAACTCCAGAAGTTCAACTCGTCGCAGATGTCAACAAATGAATATCAATCGCACTTCAGTACTACAGTATTTTCATGGAAAGTGTTCGATGGATGTAGCCCACCTAATTCCTCCCAGAGCATTGGATGCTAGAAATACACATCGCCCGAATACTTCACATCCGTATGAAGTTCCGCTTGTTACTCCTAGTACAACCCTTTTTAACCAGTCTTTTATATGGAGAACTTCATCCCTTTGGAATAATTTGCCCAGGACTGTGTTTCCGACCGAGTACAATTTACAGCAATTCAAGACCAATGTGAATCGCTTTTTCCGCACACGTATCGTTCCTGTAGTGCTTTAGAGATTTCCCTGCATCACGTGTGCTAAGTCCATAAAAAAAACTTCTCTGTGGATAATTTTTCATAAAGATCATTATTGGCTTACAAGTCCAATTCACACAGAATTGAAGCAAAATGACCATCTGCTTCGTTATCGCTTCTCTGTGTAGACAAAGATTTTGCTCGTAAAAGCATCTTTTTGAACGAAACTTGTTTTCATCTCAAACAGCAAAATTGTAGAATTTGGAGTTTTGAAAAAATCCACACGTAGTCGAAGAAAAGCCAAGAAATCCTCGAAGAGTGACTGTTTGATGGGGTTTTTGCTGTGGGTGCCATAATTGGCCCTTTCTGGTTCGAAGATGAAGTTGGCAACAACCTTTCCGTGACTGAAGTGCGTTGCAGAGAGATAACTGATTTTTTGTGGTCGCAAACTGGACGATTTGGAGAAGCCCGGGGTCTCAGCAGGATGGCGCAAACAGGCTACACGAGTCGGGAAACAATCGATCTTTTGCGCACTAAGTAATCACGTGATTAGCCGTTTTGAAGATTTACCATAGCCTCTTTTTTTATGGGAACTGTTAAGGGCCGTTGTTACTCTAATAACCACCAACAATCCACGCAATACAGAATAATATCTGTCCAAACCATCGAAAATGTGCTGAAAAATTGGGTTGACAAAATGGGTTACTGCCAAGCCAGCCGTGGCAGCCATTTAAATGAAATTACCATATATTTCATAATTAATTGGTTTATTCTTTTTAACGAAGGAAAAACTTTGAAAGATATTAAACGGTTTTTTTATGGCAATTTAAAAAAAAAAACAACAGATGGTCCAACCTTATATATATAGATATGTGTGTATTATATATATATATATATATATATATATATATATATATATATATATATATTATATATATATATATATATATATATATATTATATATATATATATATATTTATATATTTATATATATATATATATATATATATATATATATATATATATATATATATATATATATATATATATATATATATATATATATATATATATATATATATATATATAAATATATATAAGAGGGAGAACCTAAAACTAACAGGAGTTGTCTTGTGATTAATTTGGTACTTGTAGTATACGGTTCGCCCCGCTAGGGTGATGTAGTTACACTCCTCCCAAGTCAGTCTGTCGAGCGGCATCGGTATAGAAGGATCGGAGAGGCTCCTGAATTTTTTTTTTATATCAAAGTTGTTTTGTGTACTTGTCGTTTTTTAAGATGGCCTATTCTCGAGAACTACGCGAAGCTGTGAAATTTTGTTCTCTACCTAAAAAAAGTACTCCAGAAACTATTGTTGTGGCGATTGATTCTTCCATCATGACAACGCGCCAGCCCACACGGCTCTGACTGTGCGCCAATTTTTAACAAAAAACGGCCTGACCTCTTTGCCCCACCCAGCCTACTCGCTGGATTTTGTCTCCATGCGACTTCTTTTTATTTCCTAGCATGAAAAGGGACCTGAAAAGAAGACGTTTTGCTGGCATAAAAGAGGTGAAACAAAAAACGACGCAAGCTCTGAAAGACGTTGGATCAGACAAATTTTGAACTTTGAACAATGGAATAAAAGATTGGATAAGTGTATTAACTATAACAAATAGATGCTTTTACTGCACTCTACCGGCGACTTACTAAGTCATTCAAGCAGAGCGACCAGCACGGCTGGCAACTTATTTGCAGAAGCGCACCTTTCTCAAGCTTACTGCTCGAAGGCACAGATGGCGCATTGGTATAACAATTAAAAATAAACGAAAAAATCGTATTCTTAGAAGTTACCAAAAGTGTTCTTCGCATTTGCTGAACCATCCTAGGACGCGTTTCGCCGTATCACTGCTCATCAGCTGGGCTAGGTTCAGCAAATACGAGAACACACTTTTAGTCCTTTATCCAAGTAACTAACGGAAAAACTATAACAAATAGATGCTTTTACTGCACTCTACCGGCGACTTACTAAGTCATTCAAGCAGAGCGGCCAGCACGGCTGGCAACTTATTTGCAGAAGCGCACCTTTCTCAAGCTTACTGCTCGAAGGCACAGATGGCGCATTGGTATAACAATTAAAAATAAACGAAAAAATCGTATTCTTAGAAGTTACCAAAGTGTGCATTTTGCTGAACCATCCCAGGACGCGTTTCGCCGTATCACGGCTCATCAGCTGGGCTAGGTTCAGCAAAATAGACCTGTTTCGGCAAAAACTTCTTCACTGGAGACAAATCTCTTTCCCGCGAGCATTTTTTTAAGGTATGCGAATAGACAATAATTGCTGGGGGCCAAATCTGGAGAATACGGTAGATGAGGAAGCAATTCGACTTCAATTCATGCAATTTTGCCATCGTAACCAGTGACACGGTGCATTGTCTTGATGAAAGAGCACTTTTTTCTTGTACATTTGGGGCCGTTTCTTTGCGATTTTCTGCGTTCAAACGCACCAATAACTTTATATAATATTCGCTATTGATGGTTTTTCCCTTCTCAACATAGTCGATGAAAATTATTCCATGCGTATCCCAAAACCTTCCCAGCTGACTGTTGTGTCTTTGGTAGCTTCGGGCGGCCTTCACCGGCTGCTGTCCATTCAGCTGGCTGTCTATTGATTCCGGTGTGTAGTGGTGGATCTACGTTTCATCCATTGTCACATATCGCATGAAAAAATCCTTTTTATTGCTCTTAAAAACAGATCCAAAGAGCGCTCAGAATCATCACCATGTTGTTTTTGGTTCTTTGTGAGCAAACGCGGTAGTCATTTCTAACAGAGCTTTCACGTGCCCAAATGTTCATGCAAAATATGACCAACACATTCTTTTGATATCTTTAGGGTGTCAGCTATCTCACGCAATTTCACTTTACGGTCATCCCAAACAATTTTGTGGATTTTTTTGATGTTTTCCAATATAACCACCTCATTTGGGCGTCCAGAGAGCGTTCAGCATCATTTGTATCTGTACGACTGCGTTTAAATTCAGCATATCAGTAAATGATGAGTGATTTTCCAGGGGCGAAGTCCCAATAAACACTTATCAAGACATTGCTTTGCTTGAAAGGTATTTTTTCCCATCAAAAACAGTGTTTTAATCAACATAGGAAATTCGATTTTTCCCATTGATTTGAAAGTATCAAAAGTAGCATCACTAAAACCACTGTAACTTGTAAATTAATCGTCGAAATATCATGAAATTTTGACACGTATCGTTTGAAGGTTGGTACTTCCTAAAAATCATATAGATTTATTGAAAAGCGATATCTATGTGTCAGACCAAAAACTTTTCAGTCTACTTGTTATATATACGTATACATATATAAGATTTTATTTTTCCAATGTTGTCCAGTATACTATCACCTACTATGGCTAAGTGTGTCACAGAAAGTGGACCCCAATGTTGTTATCTGAATTTAATAGATTTATTGTATTGGCAATTAACGTACTAACTAATATAATTATTAATTTGCTAAAAAGTGTAGTTGTTATTTTTTCTGTAATAGTTTTCTATAGATGTTACTTTGCATTTATCAAAAAATCAAATAATAGGTAAATTGTATCACTGTAACGTGAGATGTTTATAAACATCATGAATTATGTCATATAATACATATAACATGTTAACATGCATTAATGAATTGATAATCGTCCTAACTATTAGATCCAATTTGAATGTATACATGTGTATTTGTTTGTGTATATGGAAAACATAATAAGCTTAATTGTGACTAAGACATATTACAAATTTTATATGTAACTAACTATGTCTGTTTACCGTTATGTGACACAATTGAAAATCTTGTTAATGCCTTAAAAAAAGTTACTTTTAATTGATTAATAATAAATAGGGTAAACTTGGACAGTATAACAATAATTTGTTTTGTTTTCTTTGGCTGAAGAACCAGTTCTACTTTTATCACTATGAGTGATCATGATCACTTCGAATGGATGTTTAAAAGGTCACCTGGTTATCACTTCTACTTCTGCTAATTTCATCACTTTTAATGGAGGAAAACACGCAGGGAAATGGCGTTTTTCGACAAATACTAAGCTAGGATTTTGCTTATTCATAATTTAACGTGACCATATATACGAGGTGTTTCACAGAAATGTTCACTTTTAAAATAATTGGAATAAAAAAAAACAAATTGATAAATTTACCAACTCCCAATCACCTGACACAAAGTAAGCGTCTTGCTGCGAGCAGCACATGATACGCTAGTGGTACGAGGAACTTGGATGGTAAGGGACGTGTGAGGTGTGAGCGACGCGACTTTTCGGTAATGAGTGAGTGAGTGTTCTACATAGCTGCAAACGTCACAAGCTTGAATATTTTTTGATCAAAAAGTACGTTATTAAAAAAATTATTAAAATCACCAAGAATAACTTCTTCTTCATCGAGTACTATAACCGTTCAACAATCGTCGATTATCATGTTGGCTACCATGTTGATGATGATCGTTTTTTCATTGACAGCCGTTCGGAAGAATTGAACCTTAGACCTTCCCTACCACTGCCTTTTAATCACCATGTTCTCCTTGATCCTGGACCACGTCTGCCTGGAATCTTTTCCTTTATAAATAGATGCAGGATTTCGTATTTTTCCAGATATCTCATAATGTGGCCAAAATATTCTAATTTGCGTCGCTTGATGGTCATGACTAACTCCAAGTCCTTGTTCATAAAAATGAGAACGCTATTGTTTACTAATTCTGTCCATCCAACTGATTTTTAGCAGTTGTTGATACACCTATATCTCGAATGCCTCCAGACGTTTAAGCATTGCAGTTTTGTTCTCTCGTTTTGTCGATCCTAGCTCGACTGATGAGCAGTGATACGGCGAAACGTGTCTCAGAATGGACTGACAAATAGGAGACCAATGGATAGACTGCTGAAATATGGACTTTGTTCAAGTTTCCGGACTAACGCTATATAAAAAGAATGCAAAAATATCCTTAACAACCCTGCGCGATAAGTTTCAACTTGCTACCTCGCTCAGTTCATTCTTTGTATGCCCGTAGAGGACTAAACATAATATGTTTGGGAGCGTAGTCCTGGACAAACAAAGGTACAGTGCTTCTTAGATGGTCGGTACTAAGCTTCATATACAAGCTGTTATGGTGTAAAGAGTCTGCTAATGTAAAATAACAATCTGAGTTTTTGAAAAGCTTTTTGCTATGCATACGCTATGATCATATCAAGACTTATTTGGTGCTTCATTCCGTGATATAAATCATGTTATACGAGGCTGGTTTGAAAAGTCCGTGCAAAAATAAAAACTACTTATGTGTTTGGGGTAAACCTTTTTTATTTTTCGACATAGTCTCCTTTTAGGCTTATACACTTGGCCAACGATGTTCTAGTTTGTTGATCCCTTCCGAATAATAGGATTTGTCCAAGTCTGCAAAATATCCATTAGTGTCTGCAATCACCTCCTCGTTTGAATAAAATCTTTGTCCCGCCAGCCATTTCTTCAAATTGGGGAACAAATAGTAGTCCGAGGGAGCCAAGTCTGGAGAATAGGGGGGATGTGAAACGAGTTGGAATCCTATTTCCATTAATTTTGCGACCACAACTGCTGAGGTGTGTGCTGGTGCGTTGTCGTGATGGAAAAGGACTTCGCCAATCGCGGGGCGTTTTTCTTGCAGCTCCGTTTTCAAACGGTTCAATAACGATGAATAATATTCACCTGTAATAGTTTTACCCTTTTCCAGATAGTCGATGAGGATTATCCCTTGCGAATCCAAAAGACAGTCGCCATTACCTTTCCGGCCGAAGGAACGGTCTTCGCCTTTTTTGGTGCAGATTCCCCCTTGGTAACCCATTGTTTAGATTGTTGTTTGGTCTCAGGAGTATAGTAATGTATCCATGTTTCATCCACAGTGACGAAACGACGCTTAAAGTCCTCCGGATTCTTCTGGAACAGCTGCAAACCATCCTTGCAACACTTCACACGATTCCGTTTTTGGTCAAGCGTGAGCAATCGCGGCACCCATCTTGCGGATAGCTTTCTCATATCCAAATGTTTATGCAAAATATTATGTACCCGTTCAGTCGAGATGCCCACAGCACTAGCAATCTCACGCACCTTAACTCTTCTGTCATCCATCACCATATCATGGATTTGATCAATGATTTCTGGAGTCGTAACCTCCACAGGCCGTCCAGAACGTTCAGCGTCACTTGTGCCCATATGGCCAGTCCGAAAATTTTGAAACCACTTATAAACTGTTCTAATCAAAGGTGCAGAGTCACCATAATGTTTATCAAGCTTCTCTTTAGTCTCTCCTGAGGCGTTTTGCCTTTCATAAAGTAATGTTTAATCACCACACGAAATTCTTTTTCGTCCATTTCTTGAAAATCACTCGACTTCCTTGATTCACACGAATGCCAAACACAAAGAAATAGACGAATATGGCTGAAACTTTGGTGTGCGTTCATTCAAGAGATGCTACTAACTAAACATGACCTCGATACGCGCCGGTGGTGCCATCTCTCGGACTTTGTACGGACTTTTCAAACCAGCCTCGTACTAATAGTCCTGGATAAACAAGGGTACAGTGCTTCTTAGATGGTCGGTACTAAGCTTCATATACAAGCTGTTATGGTGTAAAGAGTCTGCTAATGCAAAATAACAATCTAAGTTTTTGAAAAGCTTTTTGCTATGCATACGCTATGATCATATCAAGACTTATTTGCTGCTTCATTCCGTGATATAAATCATGTTATACTAATACCATAATATAAATAATTAAAACATATGTTTGGTTAATTCATTCTGAAAATATTTATTCAGAGATTTCCTAAAAATAGATTTGGTGTATGACGTAAAGAAACCTATTAATAATCTTGTCGCTCATACTTCATTGTCAGAAGTTGAACTAATCAAGCACTTTTACGTCAATTTAAAACCAGTAAGGACGATTTTTAAAATATCTTAGACAAAAAATACAAAATTAAGTTATATTATTAATATACGAGGGTGTTCTTTTAAGTTACCTACCTAGTTATAAAGGAAAACTCGCAAATAAACATATATCTTTCTATATATGAGACGAATTCGAAAAGTAAGGGCCATTTGCATGATGAAGAGCGGAGTTGCAGACCCAGTATCCAGACCGATAAAATCGTTCAACAAGTGAACCAAAACCTGCGGTCTGATCCACGATGGCACTTGAAAGTGTGGCTTGATAGACAACGCACAGTGATTCGGCAAGAACATGCTAGCGGGACAATATTCATGACGTAATTTCCAGGAACCACTGATAACGACTTGTAAACAACCCCCTCCATTTAACGAATTCCAAGAATTAATTTGTTTATCACCTCATAAAGGCATCTTATCAGGGGGTCAAAGTAACCCTTATAAGAGAGGTCATTTTCATTTGCAAATCAGTTGCATTTTATACACACTTGTGATAACATATTTTAAAATTGGTAGCAAAGTGAAACGAGTTTTTTGTGATGGAATATTCTGTTGAAGGTATGTACTCTATTATGACTTATATTTTTAATAAAAAATATGTATACTTTTGGTGTAATATCAATTTGTAAATGTATAGATAAATCCAGCAAATTTTACATTAATTGTAAACTTTAAAAGTAGCAACTTTTTTATCCACATATATCCACCTAGATTTTTCTATATGTAATACCTACAACATTCAGGCACAGATTCATATATATTATAGACCCCGAAAAGGCCCGAAAGTAAAATTATTTTATTTTTTTCAGAACGAGTCGTGACTATGACGAAAATGGAGTTTTTTGAAGAATGGCTAAAACATGACATAACTGAACGAAACAGTGGCATTTTTTATTATATAAGTGAAAAATTCAATATGTCTGATGTTTCTGACGATTCTCTAAAACGACTCAAAATGAAAATATCAAGCCTTTCAACAAAATTCAATCAAAAGTGGACTTCTTTAAAGTGTAACAAAGAAATGTTTCTAATCAAACATAAAGATTGGTTAGAGGGATCCGGAATCGAAATAAAGATGTGTGTTAACCAGCCGTGCACTTCAACATCATCAGCGGCTCTTTCCGTAGGGCGACCCAGAAAATCATTTGAAGACTCATCAACGAAAGGAAGAGACGGAGAGTAGAAGATCTTTTGGAATCGCGAAGTGCAAGTGAGCTTATTACAGCAGCTGAGTTAGCTACTCGAAAAGAAGGGCATCGAAGTGTTGCTAAACAGATCCATAACGTCGCGGTCAGTGAAACTAGAGAAAAGAATAAGTGTTCTGAACAAAGTCGGCAGTTAACACCAGACGAAGCTTCAGCTTATTATGTGGACTCGAAATCGACTTCTCACTCATATAAACAAACAAGAAAATGGTCAATGAAAGCGGGACATTAAGTGTATCCATCGTTTTATAGTTTAGGTAAGTCCAAAGCTTCTTGTTGTAATTCTGACGAATATATTTCTGTGACTGAATCTCGAGCTGAAATTAAACTTCACGCGATTTTGGATAAAACGGTTGAACGATTAGTTAAAGCTCAGACGGAAGTCATTAGAAGTGTGTTACCTCGTTCATATTATACGTTGGTAAGCAAATGGGGCTGTGATGGGAGTTCGGGGCATAGCACGTATAAGCAGAAATTTGAGAACACTAACGCTACAGACAAATTTTTGTTCGTATACTCATTTGTCCCTTTGAGACTGCTTGATGGCGAAACTGTGATCTGTCAAAATCCAAGACCTTCCTCTACTTTATATTGCCGTCCTATTAAGTTTATTTTTGCCAAGGAGACAAAAGAGTTTACGAAAGAAGAAACTTCTAAAATTTTAGATGAAGTAAGTCAGCTTCTTCCAACATTATGTAACGTTGCTGGATCTCAAATCTCTGTTAAACACGATTTGTTGTTGACAATAACTGATGGCAAAGTGTGCAATGCCTAAATAGATACAAGTTCAACACAAAAGTGTTATATTTGCGGTGCCACCCCGTCTACTATGAACGAGGAGTCAAAGAAATATCCCAGCAACGAAGAACGCCTTGTATTTGGTTTATCTAATTTACATGCATGGATCCGCACGTTTGAATGTTTGCTTCACATCAGCTATCGTTTAGAAATAAAAAAGTGGCAAGTCAGGGAGATAACGACAAAGCTATTGTGAAGCAACGCTCACAAGAGATACAAAAAATGTTTAAAGATCGTATGGGTCTCATTGTAGATAAACCAAAACCTGGGTATGGTAACACAAACGATGGAAACACAGCACGTAGATTTTTTCCAAAGCTGAATTGAGCGAAATTACAGGATTAGACGTAAACCTTATTCGCAGATTTCATGTAATTTTAAGAACTTTGTCATCGGGATATGATATAAATTATATAGAATTCGAAAAGTTTTGTGTTGATACTAGAAAATTATACCTTGATCTGTATTCGTAGTATTCCATGCCCGTTACTGTGCATAAAATTCTTGTACACAGAGCGGAAGTTATAAAGTCTTTTCTTCTTCCCACTGGACAACTCTCCGAAGAAGCCCAGCAGGCAAGAAATAAAGACTGTCGTAGATTCCGTGAACGGCACACCAGGAAGCGGTCACGTATTGCCACAAATACAGATCTTTTGAGAATGCTTTTAATTACGTCTGATCCTGTTATCAACTCGTATAGAGAATTACCGCGAAGAAAATTTACTTCTTTGCCATCGGAGGTTCTGCAGTTGATTATCCCACCTTCATTGCCATCCGAAACACCATCAGTAAGTCATCATCACGAATTAAATGAGGAGGATTATTTACTCTCTGAATATTCTACTGAATGGGAGAGCGGTGATGACGACTCATCAGATGGTGATTAGTAGGTTTAAGTATTTTTTTATTGTAATTATTATTCTTATTTTATTGTGTGTTGTAGTTGCTTATAATTCATGCCTTAGTATATAAGTTATTTAATATTATATTTCTTTTACTTATACACCTTGTTATTGTAAATAATTGATATATAGATACTGTTATTGTACTAATTTATTTTAAAAGAAATAATATTTTGTAAATTAATAAATGTGAGTACTATCATTATGATTTTTATTTTTTTCCTAGAAATTTCTTTGTAAACAAACATGATTGTGCTTTTCACACATAATGAGTAGGTAGACGTATGTAGCTAATTAAAGAACAATTAGCGACAGTAGTGAACAAATGAGACACATTAGTAAACCACTTCCGTCTTGCAGCTACATATTTCGATTAATACACATACAGTACACATTTTTCAACTTTTTTTTTTCTTTAAAATACCTTAAGATACCTGGAATATACATAAACAATTGAAATAAGTGAAGAAATAATATTGTCTCGCTCGCTTGTACTAGTCGAGACACTGTGCAACGGTTTAAAGACGACGATGAACTCAAGACCGCCGTTGTCAACTGGTTCAATGCGCAGGCGAAGAACTTCTAAACAGAGGGATTAAAGAAGCTGGTGGGGCGTTACGAAAAGTGCTTAGAAGTGGAAAAGTGAAGTAGATTTGTAGGAAACTAAAATGCGTAACATTTACGATAGCTGCCAACAAATCACTGCGCGATGCGTGCCGCTTAACAAAATTTTCCGTCATTTCGTAGAAATTTTATCAGACTTATCAATCCACCCTCGATATATCATTATTTCAGTGCACTCGCCACGTACTGTATATAGTGCTGCATACAGCAAAGGCACATTTTCGAACACGCCAGGCACGGAACTCTAAACTGCTGTGAATAAAACATGTTCTCGAATTATAAATACGGCCCTTTCCAAAAATTACGGTACCGTTGCGACTTAACTCAAAAATCTGATGATCTTTAGAGCACACCTTTATCATTCAAACGCCTTCAAGCGTCCCAGTCAATCTTGAAATAATGTGTTATAGTATCCTATTATCCTCATTCTTTTAGAAGCTTTTATTGGCCCAAAAGGGTAACGTGGTCCTGTTCGGTTATTAAAAAAACGTGTTAACACAGCGTAAAGAAACATAAGTTCCATAACCTATTAAAACAGCAGGAATGTAATTTTTTCAGAACCGAAAATAAAATGTTTAATAATTTTTTCGCAAGAAGTCTAACCTAGAAAAAATATCCTAACTTAAACAACACCCTGTATATTAGGAAATAAATGCGTCTGAAACGGAAAAATACAATATTTATTGATGCTGCTCAAGCATATGCATTTACTGTAAATAAAAAAAGTAAATAAATACATATTTTTATCTATTACTTAACCTTTGGAAATTCATTAATTATAGATAATCATATTATAACATGTCAGGTAAATATCGATCTAGATCACAAAATAACCAATACAAACGTCAAATAACGTGACTTAGAATAATGTTACAGAAGCGATTAAACAGAGGTATCGAGCAACTTGAAACAATATTCGGTAATTAGTTGCTGGATATTAACAAGCTATATATATTAATAATTAACTAAATACATTTCGGTTGAGAGGCAAAAAGATCAACAACTTAAGGTACGCTGATGACACCCTTATCATAGCGGCTAGTGTTCCGGAACTCGAAACCATTATAGTAAGGCTCACTTAAGTCCGCAGGGAATATGGACTCGAAATAAACAAGACCAAAAAGTTATGGTCATCGACAGACCTGCTAATAATTAAATACAGAGGCGAGTGCTAGCTTGGAGCCAAGTCGGCAAGAGCTTTATATACCTAGGCGCGTCAATCATCAACGCTGGAAGATGCTCGGATGAGATCAAGAGGAAGATAACGATGGCCAAAACAGCGGCCAAAAAATTCACAAAAATCTTAAAAGATCGCATAATAATGAAGACAACCAAAACAACTCGTTATTGCCCTCGTATTTCCCATTGCAATGTATGAAGTCCAAACCTGAACACTAAAGCAAACTGACAGAAAAAGAGTCGAAAGTTTCGAGATGTGGATGTACAGACGATTTCTTCGGATCCCCTGGACAGAGCACCGAACTAACGCATCAGTTCTAGAGGAGATGAACGTGAAAACTAGGATACTCAAACGTGTAAACCAAACCTACTTCACATATTTTGATAACATCGCCAGAAGAAGAGATGGTGTCTCTGGAGAAATTTGTAGTCGAAGAAAAAAGTCAGCAGCAGAAGATCAAGAGACAGATCTGCGACGAGATTGATACACCAATTTCAGACCCTTGTTGGAAAAACTCTACATGAGGCTGGCCAAATGGCCCTAGACTAAGAGATTTGGAAGGATCAAGTGCGAAGAACCAGCTCATATGTAGTCACTACGCCCTGTCAAGGACAATAGGACAGAGGAGGGGAAGTAGGATACACATTTAATAAATTATCTGGCTGTATAATATAAAATTATCCGTATTTCTATCATATTAGTAAGGCATATAAAAAAAATGAGCACTGGAAGCGACTTTTAATTAATAAGCAGTAAGGACACAGGAAAAGACACATGGGTGAAATATTTGACAGAACTTTCAAAAAAGAAGAGAAATTGATACACATAAAAATATCAGATAGTACAAGGTGTATAAGTATGAAATGCGGATTTTTTTTTTTCGAAAAAAACATGTTAAATTCGTAAGAATGATAAAAAGTGCTTTATTCAAAGTATGCTCCATCGCTTATACATTTTTCCCATCTTTCGGGCTATTTGTGAATACCACGCCAGTAAAAATCTTCCCCTTTTGCTGCGAACCATTCATCGAGCCATTTTCTCACATCTTCGTACGAACCAAAGCGGTGCTCACAAGTGCGTGACCCATCGATACAAATAAGTGGTAATCGGAAGGAGCCAAGTCTGGTGGGGCCGCCTGGGGTAGAACTTCCCAGCTGAGTGTTTCCAACGTGTCGCGAACTGGTTTTGCCGTATGTGATGGAGCATTGTCATGAAGAAAAATGACTTTGTGTTGCCTCTTTCGGTATTCTGGCCTTTTTTTCAAGCAGCGAACGGTTCAAATCGGTCAATTGTTGTTGGTAACGTTTAGTATTAACCGTTTCCCCAGGTTTTTATAGCTCATAAAAGACCACGCCCCTCTGGTCCCACCAAACACAAAGCATCGTCTTTCTGCCAAAGCGATTCGGTCTTGCGGTCGACTCATGTGGTACCCATCTACCAGCTTTTAAATCTTTCCCATCTCTCGTAGCCGATTGGAAACAGCTTGTTGACTAACGCCCAATTGCTCGGCGAGTTCTTTTTGTGTTTGCGAATCATCTTCGTCCAGCAGTGCTTGCAATTTCGCATCTTCGTATTTTTTTGGCGGTTTTCCACGTTCCTTGTCTGCAACATCGAAGTCACCACTTTTGAAACGCCGAAACCATCGTTCACACGTATCTTGCGATGGAGCATGTTCACCAAAAGCTTCTCAAAGTAATCGGTATGATTCAACAGCAGTTTTCTTCAAATGAAAACAAAAAATTAATGCTGTCCACGAATGTTCTTTGTTCGGTATAAATTTCGACATATTGAACACAACAACACAACCCTATGCACATACTTTTCCAATTTATCACTCGTATGCGTCTGACACTTGTTGATGACACAACAAACTGGCGCAGTGTCAAATCTTTATAGCACAAACTGCATTGGTACACCATTTGTTGTCTGAAATCCGCATTTCATACTTGTACACCTGGTAACAGCGCTTGAAAAACTTAAGAATAGAAAAACTGCACACCAAGACAATAATACTAATGAGCTGCTCAAATATGGCTAAAAAACGGTGCTTCAAAGACAAGCAATTCGAGTTAACAAAATCTTTACCCAAAATGAAAACTGGCTACAAAAATTATAACTAAACGGACAAGCAGTACAATAACAAATAGAATCCACGAACACATTTCAGTGAAAGAGGATCAACAACCATTTCCTTTACGAAAGACATGTACCACAGAATATCATCAAAACCATAGAAATATATTCAGTTTTCACATTCCTCAAATCTAAGAACTCTGAAAAGAGTTCAACAAAATAAATACGATGTAAACCCTCTAACCTCTTTCCTCACCGCATTGGCCTCTTTTATAATTGAATCAAAACAATAAAAAAATTGCACAATTTGAAAAATGACCTACAATACCATATCTACAAAGCAACCTGTCTAATACTCTCCTCTAAATCTATAATCCCTCATATCAGGGGTCGGCAACCACATTAATTCTGTAATCTGTGACATGTTTCGAAATTAAGTAAATAATCGAAGACAGTATAGTATTACTTTAACGATACAAACAAAAACGATATATTATATAGGTCACTAGGTATTATTACCAAAAACTACAAAATATATATTTTGTAATTTATAATTTTACTGAATGCATTGGTTTGGCTTTAATTTCGGCAAATATTAAAGACGGCAAGCCTCAAAATATAAGCCTAGGCAAAAACACAAATAAACGTCCTCAATTCAGATCAAAAGAGTCGCTATAAGGCGGTTTTTGTTTGACTTGACTTCAATCGTTTTTATATTGCCGAACTTTAGTTTTTGTTAGATTTAACTTCTAGGAGGCCCTTTGATTGCAATGGGCGCGTTGTAGATAATAATTTTTGTTCTAAGAAATTTATTAAACGTAATTATTGGAATTTTCTGGAAACATTATTTTTCTATATATAGCAAGCGGCTACACGTTTGGATCATTTAGTATAGAAGTAACATCCGTTCCAGTCAACAGTAGTTGAAAAGTTTAAAAATTAAAATTACGGTGCGTTATGGTCGCGAAGAAACAGAAGGTAGACGTTCGATCATTTCAAACTTCATGGACAACAGATTACGGTTTTGTACAGCAAAACGATCGGGCCATTTGTGTCCTATATCGGAAAAGCGTAGTTTTTCCGGACATCTAGTGTTCAACGACATTTCCAGATAAAACATGAATCGTCATTTAAAGATAACGCTGATAAAAAGGAGGCAATACAAAGAGCAAGTAAACAATACGAGAAACAGTCAACATTCTTTAGCAAAGTTTTCCAAGGAAAAAATCAGGTAACTGAATGCAGTTTCAAAATTGCACAATCGTTGGCACAAAAGGGTAGGCCGTTCACTGACGGAGAATTTATGAAGCAAACGTTTTTGAGTACTGGCGAGGTTTTATTCGACGACTTGCCCAATAAGGATACAATATTGGCCAGGATTAGGGATATACCGGCATCAGCACGGACCATCGAGAGACGAATTACCGAAATGACACAAAATGTCCCAAAACAGCAGAGAGACGCTATCAAACGGAGTTTTGTATTAAGTGTAGCATTGGATAAAAGTGTCGATATTAATGACATTGCCCGTCTGGCAATCGTTGCGCGATACTTCGATGATGGTAGTGTGTATGAAGAGCTGATTTGTCTGCTCCCATTGCAAGAAACTACAAGAGGAGAGGATATATTTTCAGAATTTGTTAAACATTTTGAAAAGAGCAACATTGATTTAAATATAATTTTTTGCGTAACGACAGATGGCGCTTCTGCTATGATTGGGAGACATAAAGGATTTGTTTCCCTTCTTATTGAACGCATGGGTCGATCAGTTTTGAATTTTCATTGCATAATTCACCAAGAGAGTTTGTGCGCTAAAATCTCCGCTGGAAGTTTAAAATCCGTGATGGATAGGGTGGTTAAAATAGTTAACTATCTTGTCGGTCGTTCTTCACTGATCCATAGACAATTTAAGGCGTTTCTGCAGGAATTACAAAGTGCATATGCAGATATACCATTGCACAATAATGTGCACTGGCTCAGCAGTGGTAAAGTGCGCTATAGATTTGTGCAATGTCTGGGCGAAGTTAAATCGTTCTTGTTAGAAAAAAATCAAGTGGATGCTTATCCTGAACTAGAAGATAAGAACTGGGTCTGTATGTTAATGTTTCTTACTGATATTACAAACCATCTCAGTGAACTCAACTTAAAGTTACAAGGTTCAGGCAAAATAGTTCTGGATTTATACGAATCCTGGAAATCATTCAAATTAAAAATAGATTTATTTATCAGCGATATTACTAGAAACGCATATAAATATTTTCCAAATTTAAAAACTTATTTATTCAGTGTCGACGATGGTGCACTAATAAACGAAATTCTTAAATATATGACTAATTTAAAAGAGGAGTTTATCGAGATTTAATGGATTTTTCCAGCAGTTGCTTTGACATATCTCTTTTCTCATGGATGGACATTAATGATTTTGATCTTCAATACATTGAATTTAAAAGCTCCGAGTTATGGAACACGAAATTTGTAGAATTAAAAAGGGTATTAGAAGGTGACTGCCAGAACCATTCAAACGAGATACTCAGTTTGTTGGATGAGTTTACCAGAGAAATTTATTTGTCTTAAGAAAGTAGTCTTTGCCATGCTTACAGCTTTCGGATCATCCTATATCTGTGAACAACTTTTTTTCCCATATGAGAGTGATTTTAAACCCGTACCGAAGCAGGCTGACAACAGACAACTCGGAAGCATGTGTGACACTGAAAATAACCAGACATGAACCGGATATAAGAAAACTCTCTAAAGAACTTCAAGCACAGGGTTCACACTAGGTCCTAGGACTAGTATAATAAAATTATTTGTTAAATGTTAAAATTTTTTTGTAATTAAACCTTCTAAAAGCAATATTTTAAGTTAATTTAAGTTAATTTAAGTTACTTTTTGTTAATTTTAGTTGTACTAATGTCGGCACGCAAAATGTTATATGGATGAAAACTGGCACCCCTTAGTTAAAAGGTTGCCGACCCCTGCCTTATATGTTTGACTATAAATAGTTATGCTTAAAACTTGTTTATTATCCGAACCAAAACCCAAAAAAATTCTCAAAGCGATATTGAAAATAATGAAAATATATCGACCCTACCACTTGCATCCCCTTTCCCTACACCTATGTCTCTTACCAACACTAGCATTCCTTGTTGCTTGAAGTATTACATATGTACCAAATTTAAAATCGATATCTCATTTAATTCGAGAGCTATCGTGCCAACAGGCAAACACACAAGCCGGCGACAATGGGGAACATGTTTTTCGTTACCTAGCGATCCTAAAACGCGAAAAAAAGTAAAATACACTACTTCGTTTTAGTGAGAGAAGTGAAAATAAACACTTATTTACTTCAGCTAAATAAAAATCTCCAAATTTTAAGTAACAATAAAAGGAACAGAAATATAATTATATACAATAGACACAAAAATAAAGGCTAGAAAAAGAAAAAATACTCAGTAATAAATTATACAAATAAGAGCTAAAAGGTTACCATAAGCACACCTATAATTATAAATTATTCAAGAAGGATGACCATTTGTTCCCCATTAATTAAAATCCAGGAAACACTTTGAAACACCTTTAATAAACTTAATAATTACATATGTTGCTGTATCTTTCTGTAGTTTTTTTTTAATTTGTCTTTAATTACACTAAACCTTTTCCTCTTTTAATAAGGAAGACCGTTATAATTTATGTTGTCACCCTGAAGTTTTTTTTTTTTTAAATATTGTTTGAAAGACAAAGTGTAGGTGTTTGTGATTGTATTACATTATAACTTCTATTTTTTTAATGGGTCTAGCACACGTGCTGCAGGGAAGTCCCTAAAGCGCTACAGGAGCAACACGTGTGTGGAAAAAGCGATTCACGTTGTACTTAAATCGCTGTAAATTGTACTCGGTGGGAAACGCAGTCCTGGGCAAATTATTCCAAAGGGATGAAGTTCACCATATAAAAGACTGCTTAAAAAGCGTTGTACGAGGAATAACAAGTTGAACCTCATACGGATGTGAAGTATTAGCGCGACGTGTATTTCTAACATGCACCGCTCTGGGAGGAATTAAGCGGGCTACATCCTTCGAACACTTTTCATGATAATACTTGTAGACTAGGCTCAAGTCGCCAACCGTTCTTCGATACTCTAGTGAATCAGGGCCGCCTTCTCTGAATAGAATCCAACAAATGCAATGTATGTTTGGGAGCGAAGCCCCAAACATGGGAGCAGTATTCCATAGTTGGTCGAATTTGAGCTTTGTAAAGAATTAACAGTTGTTGTCGAGTGTAAAGCTTTCTGGTTCAAAATATTTCCAACTTTTGAGAAGCTCTCCTTGCTATGCCTGCGACACGTTCGTGCCAGGACATATTTGCTCCCAAACTAACGCCCAACAAATTGAGTAAAGATGTTAGAGGAATGAAGTGCCCCGCCATAACTATGTGGGGTTCAGCAACGTTAACTTTTTTAGAAAAAACTGCCGCCTGGGTTTTTGTAGCGTTAAATTCCACTTGGTTACTATCACACCAAGATAGAATTTCTTCCAGGTCTTTGTTAAGTTAAACGACTTCCCGCTGTCTGCGGATATTCGTCTGAGTAGTGGATGGCCGAGAGTTCAAAGTGAATGAAAAGATAAGCGTACCATCATCTGCAAAGCTGTAGATTGGGTTTCCGGTCTGTTCCAGCAGATCGTTAATGTAAATGAGAAAGAAAGTAGGAGATAGCATGGAGCCTTGGGCACACCGGCGTTGATAGTGAAGGTATTAGAAAGACATCCGTCGACTAACTCTCGTAAAGAACACTCTCTGAGGAAAAATGAGAGCCACAAACAGAACTTTTCAGACATACCATAAGAGCGTAGCTTAGCCAACAATCCATCGTGCCAAACACGGTCGAATGCCTTGAATTTGTCAAGAGCAACGGCTCGAAATTCTCCAAAGTGTTCAATTGCGTTATTCCAAACATGTTTTACATAAGTCAGAAGATCTCCTGTTGATCTATGTTTACGAAAGCCATATTGGTGATCGCTAATAATGTTGAATCCTTCAAGATATTTTAGAAGATGCTGATTGATAGCCTTTTCCATGACTTCCGATATTATTAAAAGCAGTGCGACTGGTCGGTACTTATTTGGCAAGGTTTTCTTGCCTTTTTTAGGTATCGGTTGAACTGTAGCACATTTCCAACAGGAAGGAAATATCCCCTTTCTGTAGGATAGGTTGAAAAGTCTACAGAAAACTGGTGTTAGTTCCCTCGCACAATTTTTGAGAACTATGGCAGGTATTCCGTCAGCTTTTTTGGCGTCTAGCTTCATTAAAATACGTTTAATGACAGGTTGTCTGAAGACAATATCGGGCATCCTTGACTGCACTATGGGAATAGTAGGTGGTGTTTTTTTCTTTGGAAATGGACAGTAGAATGTGAAGCAAAGAGTTCAGCCAACAAGTTCGCTTTTTCAACAAGTGTCGTTGCAATAGAATTATCTGGCCGTGTGAGTGGTGATATGATGGATTTGGTGAAATTTTGGCTAACTGCCTTAGCACTGCCTGCATTACAACTCGTGGCGTCGCCAAGTGAGACGAGGGGAGCATATATTTTCCCTCAGCTCTTGGATGGAGCAAATAACGCCCCTAAAAATAGGACTGTTTTTATTGAGGTTTTTCAGTTCTCAAAAATTTTTACCTGACGGTAATGGATTTTTCGATCGGATTTAAGTTCTTGTATAGTTCGCCAGAGTAAGCAATTTAGAGTACATATAAGTATCTACTCAGTATATATCACCACTACGCACTCGACGTGCGATTCGCTAACAATGATGATTGACTAGTCAATCATCGCTCCTGATGAAGCTAACATGTTATATGTACTGAGTAGTATCATTGTGCCAAAGATGCCACATTCCCAACATATATATAAGTATACCAGATGTAAGTATGAAATGCGGATTTCAGACAACAGATGGTGCACCAATGCAGTTTGTGCCATAAAGATTTGACACTACGCCATTTTGTTGTGTCATCAACAAGTGTCAGAGGCGCACGAGTGATAAATTGGAAAAGTGTGTGCATAGTGTTGTGTTGTTATGTTCAATATGTCGAAATTTATACCGAACAAAGAACATTCGCTGACAGCATTAATTTTTTGTTTTAATTTGAAGAAAACTGCTGTTGAATCATACTGATTACTTCGAGAAGCTTATCGTGAACATACTCTATCGCAAGATAGGTGTGAACGATGGTTTCGGCGTTTCAAAAGTGGTGACTTCGATGTTGCAGACAAAGAACGTGGAAAACCGCCAATAAAATACGAAGATGTGGAATTGCAAGCATTGTTGGACAAAGATGATTTGCAAACACAAAAACAACTCGCCGAGCAATTGGGCGTTAGACAACAAGTTGTTTCCAAACGGCTACGAGAGATGGGAAAGATTCAGAAGACCAATAGATGGGTACCACATGAGTTGAACGACAGGCAAATGGAAAAACGCAAAAACACAGTGACATTTTGCTCGCTCGGTACAAAACGAAGTCGTTTTTGCATCGTATAGTTACAGAGGATGAAAAGTGGATTTATTTTGAGAATCCCAAGAGCAAAAAAATCATGGGTAGACCCAGGCGCACCACCCATATCGACCGCAAGACCGAATCGCTTTGGCAGAAAGACGATGCTCTGTGTTTGGTGGGACCAGAGGGGCGTGGTCTATTATCAGCTGTTAAAACCTGGGGAAACGGTTAATACTAAACGTCAACAACAATTGACCGATTTAAACCGTTCGCTGCTTGAAAAAAGACCAGAATACCGAAAGAGGCAACACAAAGTCATTTTTCTTTATGACAATGCTCCATCACATACGGCAAAACCAGTTCGTGACACGTTGGAAGCACTCAGCTGGGAAGTTCCACCCCATGCGGCTTACTCACCAGACTTAGCTCCTTCCGATTGCCACTTGTTTGCATCGATGGGTCACGTACTTGTTGAGCAGCGCTTTGGTTCGTATGAAGATCTGAAAAAATGGCTCGATGAATGGTTCGCAGCAAAAGGGGAGATTTTTACTGGCGTAGTATTTACAAATTGCTCGAAAGATGAGAAAAATGTATAAGAAGCTTTGAATAAAGCACTTTTTATCATTCTTCCGAATTTAACATGTTTTTTTAGAAAAAAAATCCGCATTTCATACTTGTACACCTTGTAATAAAGACCAAGCTGCTTGTGTTTTCAAAATGACACGTTGATGTGAATCTTATTATTAATGGACAGAGAATTCAGCAGATTTTGTCTTTTAAATACCTCGGTACACTAATTAATAGCCAGTGTAATTCAAAAATAGAGATTAAATTGAGAATTTAGTAGGCTCGAGGGACGCTTATGAACATCAAAAATTTTTTCACTAGAAATGACCTTAGTCTAGAACCTCGAGTGCGTATGATTAGATGCTATGATTTTTTCGATACTCCCGTATGAATGTGAAGGTTGGACTCTTGCTCCCAGCACAAAGAACCGACTCGAGGCTTTTAAAGTGCACGGGGTGAGTCAACAATAGAGTAAAGTTTATTATTTCATCTGTTTCGGGAATGACGAAAAAATGTTAAATACAATAGTTTTAGGGAATGTTAAGGTGCACAGTTTAAAATTATTTTTAATATACAGGGTACTTCAAAAAAGTGTGGTCGATATAACATATGTTTTTTTAAATGGAACATCCTATTTTCTAATTTATTTTTAAATTCTGCGTAAAATTTTATAATTTTTTTATTAATAATATTATATACCTAAACCTAGTAGTTTTTCTAATATTTCATTTTTTTTTTTTAAAATACTAGTTTTCAGTTTTGTAAAAATTGCCAGTAGCGCCATTTCTGAAGGTAGAATACTCATAATTGGTACAAGCGTTCTATAGAGATGAAAAAAAAAGATATACGTAAAGAAACTTGAGTTAGATGGTACAGGGTGTTCAAAATAAATTTATACATTTCGACTATTTTAAATTAAAAATATTATAAATTTTTTAAATGGCACACCCTGTATATTATTATTTTTTCTGATAGATTTTACAAAACTTCCCAACTTTTATTAAGTATGTCATGTACCTATTTCTAAAATTTTTCAATTTTTACCATGTTTTTAATACACTTACGCTATCCTGTACATACGTTTATAAAATGCGCGGCAAATGAACGAATACACAGAACTGCTGCTGACTATAAAGGAAAGAAAAATTATGTATATCGGAAAAATATCAAATTCCTGGTTAGAGGACATCCGAAGATGTTTTAAATGCTCTTCGAAAGACGTTTTAGAGCTGCAGTATCTAGGACTATGTTAGCCATTTGAATTGTCAATCTTTGTCAGGTGACGGCGAACTAAGAAGTTTTCAGAAATCCACTGTATAAAAGTTTTCTTTTCTGTGAGAAATCTCCCACTCCCTAATCATCGATTTTTAAAAGAATTGGACTCTTTAGGTTCCACTGTAGGAAAGTATTCATTTCTGTACAAAATGTCGTCTCCTGATCGTCAATTTTAAAAGGGACTGTGACTTTTTAAAGTTCCACTGTAGGAAAGGGTTCTTTTTCTTATTATTTATTTATTATTTTCAAGTTTCTTTATTATTACTACTCAGTATATATCACCACTACACCAAACACTTTATTTTTGCACTCGACCCACGTTTCGCTAACCATGTTAGCTTCATCAGGAGCGATGATTGACTAAAGCTAAACTACAAATCTACCCTATTTATACTTAGCCTAACCCTTGAATTACTCAAGCGGAACTAATGACATAGGCAAGGCCATCAGTTCCGGTCAAGTAACCACTAGAGGGGACTATAAGGAATAGACCCTCTGTCTTTATTTAAACCACTTTTACATTTTATGATTTCCATACTTTCGTATGCGTTCAACAATCTCCTATCAGATACATTTTTTTATTAATCTTAGATTATCTAATGTTACAGTATGATCAGCTTCAAGGGCATGTTCGGCAATGCTAGACTTTTCTGTTCTACTGTATTTTAAGTGTGCTAAATGTTCTTTAAATCGTGTTTTAATTGACCTTTTAGTTTGCCCAAAATACTTTTTATCACAATCATTACAACTAATTTCATAAATTCCACTTTTCTCACAATTAGGAATCTTATCTTTGGGATTTCCTAAGATATTCCTCAGATTGTCTGATGACTTATAGACTAAGGTGAGGCCTACCTTATTAAATACCTTATGGAGTCCCTTCCTATATTTCGGATTATATGGTATGGAGACATACTTGGTGTTATTTTCTTCGCGTGTAAAAAAGGTGGAAGTCTGAATATTAAACCTAAACTTATGTCTATTTATTAGCTTATTTACTAAGTCATCGTCATAACCATTAACTCTAGTTATATTTCTAATACTATTCCTTTCTTTATTAAAGTTTACTCTATTCAGAGGGAAAGTGACCAAACGATGAACTAAAAAATGTAGTGAGGCTAATTTATGTTGTTTGCAATGAAATGAATCATTAGGAATATATCTATCTGTTACTATGTCCTTCCTATAGATATCAAATTCTAATCTATTATTATTTTTAATAATTAAAATATCTAGAAAAGGCAATTGTCCTTTGTTCTCAACTTCGTAGGTGAATTTAATGGAATCGTACCGGCTATTTAATTTAGAAACAAAATCATCAATATTTGCTTTCTTTGTATCAAAAATCGCGAAAATATCATCCACATACCTATACCATACCCTTGGGAAATATTCGAATTCTTGACTGGCTTCGATTTCAAACTTACTCATAAATAAATTGGCTATGAAAGGTGATAAGCAAAACATAAATTAGCCTCATTACATTTATTAGTTGTTTGGTCACTTTCCCTCAGAATAGAGTAAACTTTAATAAAGAAAGGAATCGAATTAGAAATATAACTAGAGTTAATGGTTATGACGATGACTTAGTAAATAAGGTAATAAATAGACATAAGTTTAGGTTTAATATTCAGAATTCCACCTTTTTTACACGCGAAGAAAATAACACCAAGTATGTCTCCATACCATATAATCCGAAATATAGGAAGGGACTCAATAAGGTATTTAATAAGGTAGGCCTCACCTTAGTCTATAAGTCATCAGACAATCTGAGGAATATCTTAGGAAATCCCAAAGATAAGATTCCTAATTGTGAGAAAAGTGGAATTTATGAAATTAGTTGTAATGATTGTGATAAAAAGTATTTTGGCAAACTAAAAGGTCAATTAAAACACGATTTAAAGAACATTTAGCACACTTAAAATACAGTAGAACAGAAAAGTCTAGCATTGCCGAACATACTGTAACATTAGATAATCTAAGATTAATAAAAAATGTATCTGATAGGAGATTGTTAAACGCATACGAAAGTATGGAAATCATAAAATGTAAAAGTAGTTTTAAATAAAGACAGAGGGCCTATTCCTTATAGTCCCCTCTAGTGGTTACTTGACCGGAACTGATGGCCTTGCCTATGTCATTAGCTCCGCTTGAGTAATTCAAGGGTAGATTTGTAGTTTAGCTTTAGTCAATCATCGCTCCTGATGACGATAACATGGTTAGCGAATTGCGCGTCGAGTGCAAAAATAAAGTGTTTGGTGTAGTGGTGATATATACTGAGTAGAATCATTGTGCCAAAGATTTCACATTCCCAACTTAGTTCTTTATTAATTATTAATATTTTTTAGAAAGATTTTGCAACGCTTATTTTTCACATGCCTTTGTCCTGATCGTTATCTCAAGCATGCGCAGTATTAACGCGAAGGGATTGCAACGTTAGGTTAGTATTCATCTTCTATAAACTTAGGGATTTTTTATTTTTTGTTAGATCAACACAAGTTTCTAAATTAAAGTTGTGTCTAACAGGTTTCTGTCACTTCTTTCAATATTTTCAAGGTAATACGAATGTGCAATAAATACAAATCCATTCGAAATTAGCACTAGTCACACCGTAATTCCATTGTGCCAAAGATTAATTAACTGTTTTCAGTGTTGTATGCAATAAAAGATTATGATTTCAATTTTATTGTATTTTCGTAGTTTTATACCTAAGTAGGAGAAACAACAGGCCTTACCATAACAGCGATAAGAATAACGAACTTCAAATAACCTCTCTTATAAGTTCCTAAATAAGGAAAATTGTTATCCTTAATAAAGATTTCTCTTATTTTGTTTCCATACTGCGCAAGCTCCAAATGGTAGCGCATGCTTCAAATAACGATAACAGCTGAATCCTTACATTTAATTTCTTCCTTTACTACTGCGCAAGCTCCAAATAAAGATAAAGACAGTGACCTACCAAAATAAGCATTGCAAAATTTCTCTTTATTATAATATTATTTATTTTCAATGTTATTGTTCTTCGGCTTACTTTATTTGTTTATTAAAATTAAAAAGAATTGTTCTGTAAAATACCAAGCTTAATGCCTGGATTAAGTTATAATTTTTTTATAATATCCTTGAGTTAAAAATAAGAGACATCGAATTTTCGTGTCTAATAACATTATTTAATAGAGTTTCATCCATTTTAATAATATTGTAATTATTGTATTATTTAAACATCGAAAATTATTAAACAGAGAGATGTACCTCTGAAACTTTTATTTTAAGTCAACTTTAGGATAACTTAATAGGGCAATTTTGCAAATATGATATGGAAATGAGCAATTTAATGAAACAAACTAATTTTACTTAATTTCTTGCATGTCTGAATATACATCTATGTATGTACGTGTGTGTCATACAAAATTGACTTAATTTTTTAAAACAATAAGAAGTAATTTTCTGTAACCTTCGAAAAGTATTTTAAATTATCGTATTTTTAAGGATAAACTTATCAAGTTGTCATAATTAATTAATTAATTAATTACGCTCCCCTAAATTTATTATCCTCATTCTTGGAACTATATTGGGGGTATATTTAGACAAAATATATGTTAGATGTCTCTCTCTCTCTCAGTCCCTTCACCCCAGTAGGAGTATCGGTGACGGTATGCAGATGCTGCCTCAACAGTCATTCTCCAGGCATCGCGATCCTGCGCGACCTGACTTGACTCGTGCATACCCATACCAAGAAGAGATCTAACTTGGTCGGACCATCCTGTTGGAAACCGTCCCCTTGATCTTCTACCTTCCTCGTTACTACAAGCTTTTCCATAGTATCCAATTTCCTCATAATGTGACTAAAATATTTCAGGTACTGTCTATTAATTCTATTTGAAAGTCAGTCATTTATTGAAGTTTTTCAAGAATAGATGCATTAGTACGGCGTTCAGTATATGATATCCTGAGGATTCTTCGATATGCTCACATCTCAAACGCATCGATTCGTCTTTTATCAGCTTGTTTAATGGTCCATGCTTCCGATGCGTAAATTGCTAGAGGAAATATAAGACTGGATAGCAATCTTAACTTTCCAGACCTTAGTGAGTTTGATCATCGAGCTTCTAGCCATAGCCAAAGGTCTTCTTACTTCCGCTTCACAGCCACCATTGTCAGTTATGAGAGATCCCAAATACCTGAAATGGTCTACTACAGTGAAACCAGCAAGTAGATGTAACCAAGTTCAAATAAAATAATAAAAAAAAACCATCAGGTGCACGTTAGACTTGCGCAATTAGTGTTTAGTACTGTGATGGCCTTTAAAATAAAAATTGTTGTTAGGGAAGTATAAACTGATCAGTGACTTCACAAAACACACCCCCAATAAAAGAATTAAGAGCCCAGATTACAGACATGTCTAATCAGATACTGACCTTTCAGACTAAGACAAAAAGTTCCTGATATGTATATATCTTAAGATGCAATATGTATTTTCACGTTTTTTTTCTTAGTCAATAATGTATAATAGTTATAGCATCTTAGCTACTTAATAACCAATAAATCAACCTAGTTCAATCTAGAATCTAGTAATAAAAAATATTTACTACTTAAATATTTGTTTAATTATAAATAAATAATAATAATAACTAATAACTTACCAGGTATGGACATGTGGAAAGATTAGCAGCACATCAAATCCCGAAACTAGTCCACAGATGGAGCCCAATGGAAAAACGAAGAAGAGGAAGGCCTAAAGCAAATTGGACGAGTGGTATTCAGAAAGCCATGTCAGAAAGAAACTTAAGACCGGGAGATTGGGAAGACCGGAGGGGATAGAAACTAGGAACCGGGAGGCGTAGGATGCTATATAATATATATATATATATATATATATATATATATATATATATATAATATATATATATATATATATATATATATATACAGTAGAATCTCGACTATCCGAAATAATATGGACCCAGAGTGATTTCAGATAATGGAAATTTCGGTTAATCCGAAAATAGAAGTTTAGAATGAATACAACATTGCAGATTGACTTAAAAGCATTTATACGTATAGAGGTATTTATTAAAACAAAGAATAGAACAATGAGTTTACTTATTTTATGTATATGTACGGAAAATCGAAAATAAAACAGTTTTATTCTTATTTTTAATGTGTAAAAAATGAGGTAATTTTTAACTGCACTCGTTATGTGTTAGTTCTGTTTTTGGCTGCAATGTCTCTCCGACGTTTGATAAGCAAAACGTCCGCGGCGGTTGCATTTTCTTGTTGTCCTACATAAGTTAACAATTTTTCTGGGGCCTCTAGTCCTTGGGAATGTAACATTTTTACTGGAATATTGTCAGTGGCTTCTACTTCGTTATCATCATCGTCATCACTGTCTATTTTATTAGAATTTTTGCATACACTTTTAATTAATTCTTGGTCAGTCATTCCATCTTCCACACTATCACTGTTTAACCATTCACAAACATCGATTTCCGTCACACTTTCACATCCTGATATTCTTGTAATAATTTGATGTAAACTTTCATTATCTTCTGTTTCTGCCTTTGAGTAATGTCTCTCCTCTTGTGGAATCAATTCTGACCAAGATTTTTCCAGAGTACTACTCTTTACTTGATTCCAAGCTGAAGCTATCATTGGATAGCTTATATATTCGTCGCAATGCTTTTCCTGTTTTGTATAAAAATCAAAACAATGCCTGGATAAACGCGACTCTATTTAAAGACTGGTTTTTTGGAGATTTTGTTCCCAAAGTGGAACTTTTTTTAAAAGAACATGGATATCCTAGAAAATGTATTCTGTTACTAGATAACGCCCTTATTCACCCAAGTGCGGAGCAACTTGAAAGTGGGGAAATAAAAGCAATGTTTTTGCCTCCTGCTGTAACTTCTCTCATTCAGCCTATGGATCAGGATGTACTGGAAAATTTAAAACGCAATTACAGGCGTTTGTTATTGGAGTATATTTTAGAAGAAGTACATGAAGGTGGCAATCTTATTGATTGTCTAAAAAAGATAAATTTGAAAAATGTTATATATTGATATATATAGACGAGTAACTTATAACACTAGTCGACTAACCAAAACATAGACAGCGGTGAAATTCTTAGACGTCGGGGGGTCCCCGGCGCGTTAAGGAAACCACTCATCGTCTGTTTCGAATAATGGGGATTTTTTCGTTTAATGGGAATACGATTTGCTTTTTAACAGTTTGTTTCGGATAAGCCGGATTTCAAATAATCGTGATTGTACTGTATATACAGTACAATCACAACATATATATATATATATATATATATATATATATATAAAATAAATAAATAAAATAATTTTGTCTCTAGAAGCGCGGCGCACAGTACTGAAAATATATTTATCTCCATCATACTGTCGAGAAAGCTCCTCGATCTATTGTTTTTTTATACCAGATAAATTATAAAAACTTATGCACCGAAAGCGAAGAAAATACTCAACAAGTTTGACACAGGTAGCGATCATCGGCTAGTAAGAGCTTTATTTAAAATAAAACTGAAAGTAGAAAGAAAGAACATGATTGAACATAAACATTCACAGTTTTCAACCATGGAGGTGCTCAAAAAAAATCAATCACAGATACAAGCAACATTGAAAATTAAACTCCAAACAGTAGATAGTTTAAAAAATATGGAAATAAACCAACTTACAGAGAAAAATACGTCTAGTATCGAAGTAACAATTAAGAAAATGTCCTAGCAACATCAGAAAGCGAACAAATTCTCTCCCGAAACAATTAAATTCATAAAAGAAAAAAAATCTAACGAAAGGGGTACACATGAATATGAAACATTGAGCAAAGCCATGAAGAAAGAAACAAGAAAGACGTTAGAAAATTCAATAAAAACTTAAATTAACACCATTTAAAAAAAAAAAATATGAAAGTATTGAAATCCGAGATTTTACAAAATAGAACTAAAATAGTAAAAAAACCGGTCAAGTGCAAGTTGAACTTGCGCGATTAGTGTTCCGTACGTTGATTGCTTTTAAAATAAAAAATTTTGTTACGGAGGTATAAAATAATCAGTGACTTCACAAAAACACACCCCAAATGAGTTTTCACCAAAGTTTGTTTCCAATTTTTTACTGAAAACTGATGACCTTGAAATTTTTGTTGTTTTTTATATACCAGATAATTATTAAAGGTAATGCACTCGTGATAATTTTCGTTCAATGCACACCCCGTGGGGAATATTCCAGAACTTTTTCAAAATTTTTTGATAAGTACTTTTCGAGATAATACAAAAAAAGTGCACGCAAGTATTATATTATATATATATATATATATATATATATATATATATATATATATATATATATATATATATATATATATATATATATATACAGTAGAATCTCACAAATTATAATAAAACTAGTTATGTAAGCTTTATTTTAACACAAAACAGTTTTTATTTATTAACATTTAATTAATTGAACATATTAAATTCATAGAAAAACTTTTAAAAAGTTTTTTAATTATTAGGTATTTAATTGGTTTTTAACATAAAATCAGTAATACTTGTTTGTTTTTTTGATTTATTTAAACTGGATTCAACGATATCGTTACGGACGTCCAAAAGGTTAGACATGTGTTTACTGGAAAATATATCACTGGTTTTTGCACCATTTTATAACATTATTGATGCCTTCAAGGACTTTTAAATGAGGAGTAGCTGGCGTTATGTCGACGTCGAATTGTACACACCACGAATAACTCGGTGATTCCCCGTTTTATTTTTACTTTAATGAGCGAAAAAAAAAATAATTTGTAGTGAAAATACAAAAAAAAGTAAAAAACTTCCAGAAATTAGAACCCTCTGTTCTAATTTTAGAGCGTTTTAATTTGGTTTTTTTCGCCTATTTAGTTCAAAATCATAGAAAAAAAATAATTTCTAGTGGAAATAAAAACCAAAAAAAAAACAACACTTCCAGAAATTAGAACCACAGGTTCTAATTTCAGAGCGTCCAATACATTGAAATGGCCGGTTCTAATTTCTGGACGGTTCGAATTTGTGACGGTTCGAATTTGTGAGATTCTACTATATATATATATATATATATATATATATATATATATATATATATATATATATATATATATATATATATATATATACACATATATATACACACATATATATATATATATATATATATATATATATATATTATATATATATATATATATATATATATATATATATATATATATATATATATATATTACTCGTGTTTTCACAAGCTTTCATTTGACACCACACTCGATGACCAAGTAAAAAAATTTTTTTTTCACTGTCGATTTCACCCCCCAAAACTAACCCCTTAAATCAAAATTTAACTTTCAAAACTACACGGCTCTGATGCCATCAATTCCTATATTATTACCAAATTTCAACTTTCTATGACAAATAATTTCGGAGAAAATCGGGTGTGACAGACAGACGGACAGACATAAATGTTCCGTAAGGAACACTAAAAATTACGTGATAAAACAGGTAAAATAATAACTGACAGGAAGGAAATAACGGATGAAATAAAGAAATTCTACACAAGATTCTATTTCTCGACTATACCAAATTTAAATCAGCAGCAAAAACATATTCTAAACGTCGGCTCGGGAGAAATTCCTAAGGAATGTCGAAGTGAATTGGAAACTGCTTTAAAACAGATGAAGAATAAGAAATCTTCAGGGGAAGATAAAATAACATCTGAAATATTGAAAATGGGAGGAAATGAACTTATTGAAGCGATACGGATAATACTCAACAAATGTATTGAAGAACGAAGACAACATTGGCAAAACAGTGAGGTCATACCTTTATTCAAGAAAGACGATCACAAAAACCTTGAGCACTATCGCCCCATACGCTTGTTATCGCATTTGTACAAGCTTCTTACTAAAATTGTTACATACCGTCTTACAAATAAGTTCGATGACTACCAACCAGTCGAACAGGCAGACGAGCTTTCGCAAGGAATTTGGAACCACATATCATATCTAGATGCTCCGCCTTTTAATAGAAAAAGCGACGGAATATTAAGCTGTAGCTAGCTCTCATTAATTATAAGAAGGCTTTCGACTCCGTGGAACATTGGGCAATTATGCAGTCCTTAGCTCATGCCAGAATAGGTACTTTTCGAGATAGGGTGGGGAGGCATATTTTTTTTGAAAACAAAACAAAGAAAAGTGTGTGCAAGTATTACATCATATATATCTTCGTGTTTTTTGTTTTCATAAGCTTTCATTTGACACCCCACTCAACGACCTTAGATTTTTTTTTTCACTTCCCCCTGCAACCTAACGCTCCAAGTCAAAATTTAACTTTCAAAACAACACGGATCCGATTGGGTCATCAATTTCTATATTTGTGCAAAATTTCAACTTTATATGTCAAATAGTTCCGGAGAAAATCGAAAAATGTGACGGACGAACAGACACCGAAGTGCTCTTATAATGTGGACTTTTTGGCACGATGACACTACTCAGTATATATCACGACTACACCACACAGACGGACACCAAAGTAATCCCATAAGTATACAGTAAAATCTTATTTTTAATATTTATTAATAGTGTTACCTCTGTTTTTCGAAATGTAAATGTTTACTGTACCCCGACGATCTTAAACTTTTCTGTGCGGTTGATTCTTCGAAAGACTGTAGACATACAAACTGATTTGAACAAGGGAGTCAAATGGTGTTCCTTAAATAACTTAGAAATTAATACCTGAAAATGTAGGATTATAAATTTTGATAACCGCAAAGATCTTATTAATTTTGATTATTGTTTAGATGGCAAGCCTTTACAAGCTGTTGATAGTTTTAATGATTTGGGTGTGATTTTTAGCAGTGATTTGAGTTTTAATAGTAACATTGATAATACATTACTGAAAGCATCTCGTGTGTTAGGTTTTCTACGCCGCGCCTGTTATGATATCTGTGGTACTGGAGCTATTAAGTCTATGTATAATTGTTTTGTTAGGAGTGTTTTAGACTATAATAGTGTCATATGGGGTCCTGTTTATAACTGTCATATTAATCGTCTGAAGTCTGTCCAAAATAAGTTTGCAAAATTCATTTTATACAAACTAAAGTTCCCCTACAATGTACCGTACCTGATGCGTATTCAATTAGTAGGTATAGAAACACTTGAAACAAATGAAGATGCAAAACTGTCATACTCTGCTGTCTCATGTTGATTTTCGGATTCCAAACAGGACCACTAGATCTCAACAACTGTTCCATACCACTTTTCATCGTACTACGTACGGAACACAAAGTTTTTCTAATAGACTGTTAAGTAATTATAATGCAAATTTTAGTGATTTAGATCTGTTTAGATATAGTATGACATTTAAAAACAATATAAGGTATAGACGTATTAATACAGTAAAACTCTAGGGCAACGATAGTAACAATTTATCTGTTATCTTTGTTTTTACTTCTTTTTGTAAATTATTGTGTGTCCATTCTTTTTTTTTTGTATCTATGATTATAGTTACACTATTTGGAGTTGTTGCTCTGTAAGTATTCATTGTATAAATAAAATAAAGTAAAGAACAATAAAAAAAAAATTAAATTTGATTTTCTCACCCTAAAAAATAGCTTACTCTAAATAACTACATCTCTCTCTATATCTTAAATGAGCTTAATCCTAAAAGAATATTGAATTGAGGAAAAAATAACAATTTTCAGATTTTCAAGTAGCCTAGCCAAGTTGTCCAGTACGGATGAATCAATGAAGAAATTTGCACTTCCATCATCGATTTTTTATAGGGGGGGGGTAAACTTTCGAAATTTCCGCTCTATGAAAGGGTTCTTTTTTGGAAGAAATGCCCCAACAGTCATGGAATTTTAGTTTATTAGATAGGGAAATCTTTTAATGTTCGAGCGTAAGAGATTTTTTTCATAAGTTGTCGTTTGGCGTCGCCCTTCACGTTTGTCAATTGGAGTCATTCATCTCTATAAGCACCGCTGCCTATAGTGTTCTCTTTTTAGTGTTCCGTACGGAATACTTATAAGATGACTTCCGTGTCTGTCTTTCCGTCTGTCACACACGATTTTCTTCAAAACTATTTGTCATAGAAAGTTTAAACTTGGTAATAATATAGGAATTGATGGCCTCATCAGAGCCGTGTAGTGTTGAAAGTTAAATTTTGACTTAAGGGGTTAGTTTTTCGGGGTGAAATCGGAAGTGTAAAAAAAATTTTTACTAGGTTATCCAGTGTGGTGTCAAATGAAAGCTTGTGAAAACACAAGTAAAATATATATATATATATATATATATATATATATATATATATATATATATATATATATATATATATATATAATACTTCCGCACACTTTTCTTTGTATTATTTTTAAAAAATAGCGAAAAATCGCAATCCCACCTTATCTCAAATAGTACTAATCAAAAAATTTTGAAAAAATTCTGGAATATTCTTCACGGGGTGTAGATTGAACGAAAATTACCACGAGTGCATTACCTTTAATAGTTTATCTGGCATATAAAAAAACAAAAATCTCAAAGTCATGGTATGGAACATAATTGTGCAAGTTTAACTTCGGAGGGTATATTTCCTGTAATTTTTGGAAATAAAGGTCTGGTCATATCAAACACATTGGAGCAGATATAACCAATTTTGAAATGAATATGTGAAAGCAGGTGATCTTGCCATAATCTTTATGTCTCTCCCTGCAAATCTCCCAAACCAACTTTTTCCAAAAAATTAGGGTAATTCAACTTTCATGCCAGAGAGGACTTTAAGGTTTACCTGTAAATGACAAACTGTCAAAATTTTTTGAATACATCTACTTTTAGTAAAGTTGAGATTTCTGTTTACAAGATCAATGGAAAAACCCCATTTAACAAAGCATCCTTCTTTCGCTGTGTGGTATCCACCAGTCTGCTCTGCTCTAAATACTGTCGAAGTAAGAAATAATGCCTATGGCATATGTGGTTTGGTTGCAGTGCAGGGTAGGTTTATGGTGTTAGGCCAGAGCATCAAGAACTATCGGAATTGTTTTAAATCCTCTTAAATTTAAACAGTTTCTCCTACTTCATTAATCCAAAAGCATACAAAAAACTTTTGCAGAAAGTGTTTATCAAACTGATTGAGGCTTAGACTGTACTTTTGAATGTACATACGATGATACGCACCTACAATTGTAGGGGTAACAGGCACTATTTTCTCCTTATTTAAAACGAGCCTATTCAATGAACACCAGTATCTCATACTTTTGTCTACCACAGAAATTTTAGGAACCACTAAATCCATGCTAATCTTTGCCAAGGTGTTGGTACTCGTATTTGTTGAGGAAAATTACTAGTCTCTGGTGATCTTTTCATAAACTTAAAAGTTAAATAATTAATTTTCCATGTATTTGCTTTAATTTTTCCAAAACCAAGCATAATTCTTTAAATTATTTTTAATCTTTTGCTCAAGATACAGAATGTATTCTTTAAATGATGACTGAACATCAATCTGACTTGAATCACCTTGTAACTTTGTATGGAGCTTCAAATTCTTTTAAGTACCATTTTATCGCTTTATAGATCTAAGGCAGTATTAAAACCTCTCTACTTTTCTCTAAGTATATCTTGTTCGATGATTATTTTTATTATGTAACCCTATCAATTGCCCTAGTTAATCTATATAAAGGGTGTTTTTTATAGAGGTATAAAACTTTAAGTTGGCAACACTTTTTTAACTGGCGGCCATTTTGTCAGCTGTCAAGTGATTTATGTTTAGTTTGGTTTGGCATTTCAACATGAATAGACTGACGCCTGAACAACGCTTCCAAATTGTGCAAATTTATTTTGAAAATCATGGTTCTGTTCGAAATACGTATCGCGCACTACGTCCATTTTACGGTCAACATAATCGCCCATCAGAGCAATTAATTCGATTAACTAAGGAACGTTTTCGCACCACGTTTACTCTAAATGATAATACGCATCCACAGAGACATCGTACAGTGCGTACAGAAGAAGTCATTGCTGCTGTAGAGCGTAGCGTAGAAGAAGAGGAGAATCAGTCTGTCTGCCATCGTGCACAGGAATTGGATATGTGTCCATCCAGTTTATGGAAGATTTTGGGGAAAGATCTTGGTTTGTGTGCTTACAAAATCCAACTGGTGCAACAATTGAAGCCACACGATCACCTAGCAAGGCGTAGATTCGGTGAATGGGCCCAAAACAAGATTGCCGTTGACCCGATTTTCATAAGCGAATTTTGTTTAGCGATGAAGCTCACTTTTGTTTGAATGGATACGTCAATAAACAAAACTGCCGTATTTGGAGTGATGATAATCCTCAAGTGTATGTTGAGACACCGTTACATCCAGAAAAACTGACTGTTTGGTGTGCTTTATGGGCTGGTGGAATCATTGGTCCGTACTTCTTTAAAAACGATGCTGGTCAGAACGTTACAGTCAATGGTGACCGCTATAGAGCCATGATTACTGACTTTTTTCATTCATCAACTGAACAACCATGATGTGCAGGAGCTGTGGTTTCAACAAGACGGCGCAACATATCACACAGCTCGTAACACAATTGATTTATTGAAGGAAACGTTTGGTAACCGCATAGTTTCACGTTTCGGACCCGTGAATTGGCCTCCAAGATCGTGCGATTTAACGCCGCTAGACTATTTTCTGTGGGAATATGTAAAGTCGCTAGTCTACGCCGATAAGCCCGAAACGATTGACCACTTGGAGGGCAACATTCGCCGCGTTATTGCCACAAATGTTGGAAAAAGTCATCGAAAATTGGACCTCCAGATTAAACTACGTCCGAGCCAGCCGTGGCGGTCATATGCCAGAAGTCATATTTAAATTATAATGCCAGAAGATCTTTCGAATAAAGTAAATTTCATGTCAATTTAAAAAATTCATCTTTGTTTTATTCCATTTCAAAGTTCTATACCTCTATAAAAAACACTCTTTAAAAGCAATCTTGCTTTGTCCTAGTTTTAATCATATGTACCGTAACTTCGCATGTTCACTATAGACAAGGGATTTATTTGGCTTAGTAATAACTAAACGTGACCTGAACATTTAGGGGATTTACCTAATAAGGTCAGATGTATTTTCAGTTGCATAAACTTAGTACATTCATTTAAATATTTTAGGATATCGATACTAAAAACATCATTAAATGTTTATAACATTTTTGCTGCCATCTCGTGTCGATGTTCGTAGCATAAAATGTCACTCGTCAATTTCTAGTGTACATTTGTCGTTTTAGGCTGGAATATTATATGTATTTTTCCAAATAAAAATGATGTAAAATGGAAAATAACGCTAATTTCTGCTGCATATGCGTACAAATAACTGAAAAATTAGATAACATAGCTGTCAAAGATGAAAACGGTATTAAATATAGCGAAAAATTAACTGCTTGCGATCCTAACCAAGTAAGGCAACTTTGTTTACACCTATATATTTATGGTATTAAAACCACTAAAATGTTATTAAATTTACAGAGTTGGAATGAGCAGGCTTTAAACCTTTGTAAAATCTGTATAGATAAATTAAATGCAGCCTATGAATTTATAGAATCATGTAAGAAAAGTGAGACTTTACGTGCTGAGAGATTGTTACAAATACAGGAAGAATTATTAGAAAAGAAAACTCTGGAAAATTCTACATTCACTTGTGATACATGCAAGAAAACTTTTAAACAGAAGAGATTTCTCAAATTACACATTACTAGGATACACTTAGGAAGTGGTAATCATAAAAGAAAAGAAAAAGGTAGGTAAAGAGTGTTTGTGAAGTACTTATAGACAGCAGCTGAGCTGCTGAGCAAAAAATACAGAGAGAAATGACTGGAGTAGATAGAGAAAAACATACATTGAGACTAGAGCAAAATAATTTTTTCCAATGAAGCTTCATTTTCGGGTTGTGTGATCACTTTAAGAGCCTGGTCAGTTTCCACTAACCAATTGGTTCAATGCATTGCCAAATCCCCTGTGAAGATCCATGTTTGGGGATGTCTTTTGGAAAATGGTTTTTGGAGAGTTCATCTTCATCTTTACTGACAATGGGAGTGCTGAAAAAATATTTCTGATTTACAAAAAATTAGTACCGACTGCTAAACAGTGGTTTGTCTATAAAAATGAGGAATGGATTATTCAAGAGGGTAACAACCCCAAACATCAGAGTAAAATGTGTAGCCAGTGGAAAGGGGAATTCAGTATCATCACCGTATCATCTTAGTTGCCCAATGCAAACCTAAATGAGAATATGATTATAGATCAAGCAGAAGCTTTGAAGTAGAAAGGTATATGCAGTAAAGCAGCATGTCACTGCAAATCCAGGTAACTTGGAAATCTTTGCTCCAAGAATATGCAGAAAATCTCATATAAAGAGTGCCCTGAAGATGTCAGGTGATCATCGATGCTGATGGCAACTGGGCAAACTACTCAATCATCAGCATTTTAATGGCAATCGTTTATTATCAAATAATGTAAAAAAAAAATTAAATAAACTGTAAAGAGATAACATTGCTCTTAAAATTATTGTCCATTATCAGTTTTAAATGTCATTTCTAAAGGTTTCAAATTTAGGTTTCTAAAAATGAATAATGTGCATCATGTAGCTGTTAAACTTTTAAAACATACTTTTTACAGAGCAATTTCTGAGCATTTGCTATGCTTTGGTGTATTCTGACCTATATTTAAGATGTTCAGTTGAATCAAGTATTCATCCCATAGAACACAATCGAAAAAATATTTTTTACCTATTATCTTATCATGTAAAATTTTGTTGTTTGTTCTTATTTGGGATGAAATTTCAATAATTGTCTATTCATTTCGATTCTAATTCTAATCTTTATAAATTTTTTGACAGATGCAAGTCAAACTAAAATTTTTGATAATATTGCTTGTTTTTACACAATTTTTTAATCATTGTTATTTTTAGCTACCAATAATGCAACTGAGGAGAAGGAAAATGATCAAACATCTGATCCAAATGTTCCTAGTACTATTAAGTGTGAAGATAACCAAAACAATTTAAAAGTTGAGTCAACAAATAGTAATTATGATGATGAAGATGACTTTTTTGAAGATAACGATGATGACATTTACTGTAGTGAGGAAGAACAAAAGCAAAAAACATTACAAAAAAGAAGAACCAGAAAATCCAAAAGACCAGATTCATTTACTTGTGAGTATTGTGGGAAGCAATTTAACAGACACCAGCATTGGGCAGCACATATAAGGTCGAAACATACATTTGAAAAACCTTATAAATGCAAACTCTGTGATGCTAGTTTTGTGACTTCTCATAGTTTACTCGTTCACAAACGAAATCATAACAATGAGAAGCCCTATATTTGTAGTACATGTGGTAAGGGTTTTGTGTGTTCAGGAGATTTGTTTCATCACACCAAAATACACCTAAATAAAAAGGAATATCAGTGTAATGTGTGCGAAAAAAGGTTCAATACGACAAGTATATTGAGAACTCACAAAATTGTCAAACATACTGAACCCAAGGATTGGAAATATGTATGTTCACTTTGTGATAGGAGATTTCCTATAAATAGTGGTTTGACTCTTCACATGAAGAGGCATTCTGGTGTGAAAGATCATTCATGCCACATCTGTGGAAAGGGATTTTTGAACAAGTCTGAAGTTATGAAGCATATTTTATCTCACTCGAATCAGAAACAGTTTAAGTGCACTTATTGCAATGAAAAAGAATATAAGAACAAGGATGGATTGAATAAACATTTGAAAGTGATACACGATATAGGAAATTGGAAGCCTCCGAAGCTGGAAAAGAAATTCGTTTGTCCCCTCTGTCAGAAGATGTTTAATTTTAACAATAAATTGCAGCGCCATCTTGTGACGCACACGGGAGAAAAACCGTTTAAATGTGACATTTGTGAAAAAAAATTTAGTTGTAATTATTATAGGAAGAGTCATATGAGAAAAGAACATAATCTTCAATCGGAAGATGAAATTAAGTATGTGGAGTTGATAACAGTGCCTCCTTCGGTACCACCAAACCTTACTCCTAGTTAAGTATGGGAGAGAAACCAAAGACTATTATTAAGGCTGGTTTTACATGAATGGCTTTTTACTTACTTTATTCTTTAATAAAGTAAAAAATCTTCCATTTATAAGTCGGGATGTACCTAGTCATGGATCTCTTGCGACCCATTTTTTTTTAAAGGGTCATTGCTGTGTGCACAATTACTGGGAGCTGGATCATCTGAAATCAAAATTTCTAAAGAAATTAGTTTACCAGAGGATCAATCTTGTCTTGGTACAAAGGATTTAAAAAAGAAATTTCATCAAATTGTTTAAACAATTACATTTTATATTTTGGCTAATTAAAAATAAAGTTCTTGATAAATTCAAAATTCCTTTGTTCAAACAGAAGCAATATTACCAAATTTCATCAAACTCGGTTCAGTGGTTCTTGAGATATCTTACACATCACCAAGCGGTTTGCAAGAAAAAGTAGTTTAAGGAAACATGTGTTTAAAGTTTTAGGTTTGAAAAGTCGGATTAAAAAACAGTAATACAAAAATAAAAATTCTGAATCGTCGACTCCAGAGCTATATGCTGAATCTTCATCAGCTATTTGAGCTAGAGTACTAATTTGTTCTTGTCTATGAAGCATTTTAGCTTCTTTTGTACTTTGTAGTAATTGTCGCTCTGCCAGGTCAACTTGTTCTCCGTTCACTTTAGCTGTGTAGTCACAAGCATTTCAGCTATAATGAACACCCATATCTATCATATTTAACAAAACCAATTAAAATATAAACTTTAATAACTGTTATGACTGAATTGCCATGAGTGAATTCTACAACAGTATTGAGCACACCCCCCCAGTTTCAAATATACAACCTTAGAATAGCAGATGTAAATACCTTGTTCCTTTTAAGAAGGACAATTGAAGTATCTCGTATTATATAATAAAAGAAAAAGTTTAAAATACATTAAAATCGAGTTAAGGTCGGCGAAGGCCGACCCGAGAGCAGCTGCTCGCTACCTGTTCCAATTTTTAACCGATTTTTTTTGAGATTTTTTTGTTGTGGATTTACATTTTCCATTAGTTTTAAGCATGATTAATTACAGTAAATCATATAATGGTTTAATGGGGGTAGCTTTGTTCATACCGTTTTATACGCCCTTTTTAGGGTTCTTGCAGTCCCACAGTCTGAAAATTATATTTTTTCATTATTTCAAGTTTTAACACGAGCCCTTCCTTTGCTTAACTTTCTTTTTATTAATATCTTACTATAAAGTACTATTATTTAAAATACCAGTGTGAGAAAATCAAATTCAGTTTTATGTTAGAACTGTGAGTTTATCAATTTTTTACTCTACCAACTGCTGATGCTTTGAGGTTATTTTACAAATAAACTTAAAATAACATAATAATACTGGGCTGGCCTCTCTAGCGCAGTGAGTGTAGAGCCCGCCAAGCATGGTCGCTGGTTCGGATCCACTCCTTGCGGCTATAAATCGACTGAATGAAGAATTGCAAGTGGCTACTGCAACATACGAAAAAAAAATAACACTACCGACCTCGGTAACTTAGTATTAGGACCAAAAGGTTGCCGGTTCGAATCCTGTCAGTTGTTGGGTGTTGTGTTGGTTATAGGTTGTAGGTCCGTGGTTGCACTACCGCACTGGTTTAGGTTTTATATTTTACAGGTCCCCCAGCTACACAAATTTTAGGATGAATTTGACTGCAACATTTCCAAAATCTTACTTATCTTTGAGAATCAGGTGTGTGTGGATGTTGTACGCCAATATCTCATGATATGCTCTAATATAGACCTATTAAATAATGGTGTTGATATTGGGTTGATGTATCTGATCATTTTTCAGTTAAGTGTGAGTTACATGTAAAAGTTACGAACTAAAAAGCTCTAATTACATACTGAGATTTCCGCTACGTTTATCATGAATCATTTTATAATGATTTTTTAAATGTCCCTTTTTACAACACACTCCATATATACCTAGTACTCCCGTAAATATTGTTACAAACTCTCACGTACGCCCTCTATAAACAATAACACTTTTTTGATGAAATTATTTATAAGTTATGTTACTCTGTTATACAGTTATTGTCTGTAAACATATTTACAATTTGATTTCTTTAAACAATGCATTGGGGTGATCAAGAAAATATGATTGCTGTTATACTTTTATTTAAGTGCGGTATGGAAAAAAGCGACTTTTTAATACCTTAAAATCGCTTAAAGTAAGTCGTACGTTTGTTTACCGGGCGATAAAAATATTTACTGAGATGGGAGACATAAAAGACAGGCAATGTTCAGGAAGACCAAGGACAGTTCCAACGCCACAAGCTGTTAAAACTGTAAAAGTGCGAATTTATCGAAATCCTCTCCACAAAAAAAAATTATCTCGTGAGATGAAAATTTCGAAAAATCCTCTATCCTATTATTGAAGAAGAGGTAAGACTTGGCGCTTGTAAGAGATACACTAGTAATTTGCTAACGGAAGATTTAAAATGAAAACGGTGGCCAAAATCTAAAAGTTCGTTGAAGGGATACGCTAATGACAAATAGAGAAAAATTTTGTTTACCGACGAAAAAATTTTCACTGTGGAACAACCTTTCAATAAGCAAAATGATAAGATCTATGCCAGGAAGCGTCTGAACTTGAGGGGCCATCATCCAGCATCAGTTATGGTTTGGAAAGGAGTCAGCTTTAATGGGGTTACCAGTTTTCATTTTTGTGAAAAAGGTGTGAAAACTTCCAGTAAGATTCTGCACCAGAACACAAATCTAAAACAACACAATCCTGGCTTCAACAAATGTGCCTTCATTTATTACTACAGAAGATTGACCTTCTGCAACTCTTGATCCAAATCCTTTAGATAATAAACTATGGTTTGTCTTAGAGGATATGGTTTGCTTTAAAAGACATGCCAATCTTGACTCTTTTAAAACGAGCTTTAACAAAAGCGGTAGACAATTTTCCGTTGGATCAAGTGCGTGCTGCCATAAACGACTTGCCTAATCGTTTGAGGGCTTGTGTAAAAGCAAGAGGGGGATATTTTGAATAAATGTTAAATAAATTTTGTTATATGAATATATAAATTAATTCCATAATAATTTGTTTTAATTTTCATACAAATTAAATGTTTAGACAATGTTTTCATTGTAATAGTATTTATGGGAGTATTATGTATATTAACAGCAAAGAAAGAAAGAAGATATAAACTTTTAATGCCTTTATTTTAAATCTTTGACATCCAGACGCCCTTCCGAACAAGCTTACATAGATCGTTCAAAGTACTAAGTATTGATAAACGACTGTCCATTTCAGTTTTTAACAAATTACAATTTATATATCAATAAATTGCAAACAAAGTTGTTCATGTAAAACTTGCCAAAAAGTTTATGTAAAAAATTTTGAATGTACAAATTAGTTGATACCTGAATGTTAAATATTAAAATTATACATGGTGAAGTAGAAGACGCATTTACTTTGGAAATAGTCACATTCTTTCAAAAACAGTTTTAATGTAAGTGATTTGAAAAGTTTAAGGGAACATTACATTTTCTCGATCGAAAATTTTAATGACTAATAATTTTTATGGGACTGAAAAATTAATAAAAGGACATTTTTTGAGTCCGTAATTTTTCTGATATATAAACTCCTGGACAAAATTAACGCAACAATCTGAAAATTAATTTATCTTTTTCTTATGTCAGTTTTAAAGTTTATCGAGTATTTGAATAGTAGGCTATGCATATTTTGTTTCGTTGTTCATGACAGAAATCAAAACAATTCGTTTAGATTTACAGTTTTAAAGAATTTTTTAGAAGATAAACAATTTTCTGTAATAATGCGATAGATTTTCTTTAAAAGTAAGCTTATAAATTGTTCCCTTTTTCAAAGTAATACGTTTTTGTGGTTGACTGTTTTATTTTTGACCCCGAAGAATTAGAAAAATGAATCGAACAAGGAATTTAACTGAACACGAGGTAGTGTGAGCCTCAGTTTTATTGGACGAGGGATATTGTCAGAGTTATGTTGCCAATTTGTTAGGCAAACATCGTTCCACAATAAGTCGTATGGTAAGACGCTTGAATGAAGTAGGAACTTATTCTAGAAAGCTAGAGCAAGGGCGAAAACGATGCACTAGTGACCTAGATGAACGTTTTATAAGACAATATGCTTTAAGAAACAGGACTGTCACTAGTTCTATAATAAGAAACGAACTCGAAGCTATTCGCAATGTCACAATTTCTTCTAAAACAGTTAGACGACGGTTAAATGAAGCTGGATTAAACAGTAGGAGACCAGCCACTGCGCCTTTGCTTACTAGAGAGAACAGAGTTGCCAGGTTACGTTTTGTTCGAAATCACGAAAACTGGTCTGTGGATGATTGGAAACAAGTTTTCTGCACAGATGAAACTAGGGTTAGTCTAAAACATCCAGATGGTCGTGAGCGAGTATGGCGAAGACCAGGAGAGAGGTTTGCTCCTTGCAATATCTCTGCAAGGATTCCATTCGGCGGTGGCTCTGTTATGTTCTGGGGTGGCATCTGCTTTGATGCTCGCACAGAGTTAGTTCCTGTCCGTACGAGATCCATGAATGCTGACTACTATCTTGAGAATATTGTAATAGAACATGCGATGCCTTTCGGTCATTTTGTGGGGCCCAATTTCCTGTTTATGCAAGACAACGCTCGACCTCACGTGGCTAGGGAGGTACTCGATTATCTTAATCAAGTTGATATATCGATTATGCAATGGCCACCAAAAAGCCCGGATCTGAATCCGATAGAACATGTATGGGATCCCCTTAAGAAAAATGTGAAACGTCATATACCTGCACCTAGAAACCTGAGGGAACTTGAAAATGCAGTTATTACAGAATGGGAGCAAATTCCTCAAGATTTTATCCAAAATTTAATTAGGAGCATGCCTAGGCGCATAAACGCTGTCATCGGAAGTAGAGGAGGCAACACACTCTACTAGTGTCCCAGTTAGACCATTAATTTTGCTACTAGTATCCCAGTTTATTTTTTTCATTATTACCTAATTTCAACGATTTTGTTATTAGGTCTTAAGAATAATTTTAATTCGAATCTTATAGAGAAATTTGGTAGCTAATTCACTTTTAAAGTATCCGAATAAGTTTTTTCTAACTTTTAGTGTAACCAATGTTCATAAAAACTTATTAAAATTAATTCATGATAGAGATTTATATGATTTAATATATTGTTGCGTTAATTTTGTCCAGGAGTGTATTTAAGTGTTCAAATACATGAAAAAAACTTTTACATAATTTTTTAAGGAGTTTTGCAGCCTCATGGAAGCCATTTTGAAAATCTTGATCTGTTGGCGTACATGATTGCGACTCATTGGAACGCCTGAAAAAAAAAATATCCTTAGAAAAAGTATGACTAATGGCCCCAGTATAGACTACGATTATTTTGTTTGAGCAAAAATTCACAAAATGGTGGACCTCCAAATGTGGTGGTCTCAAAAATAGCATTTTTTTTTCGTAACAAAAAATATTAAAAATTGAGGAAAAAATTAACCAATCTTTTTTTTTTATTGTAGTTTATGCTGGGGCTATTGTTGTATAGAAGAACATATAGAATTTCAGACTGATCGGTTATATGGTTTTTTTAAGTTATCATGCATGCCGATTACAAAAAACGTTGTCCTGAGAAAAACGCATTTAAAGTTTTGACAAACGAATTTTCACATATATAAATCTACTTACGTTCGATCAGCTATGCCTGCTGCATACAAAATTCCTTCCGACTCCTTATACTATTCATGCTCGTCCCAAAATGCTTCAGATTCAACAATATTTTCTTTTCCTTTCCATTTTCGACAAGCGAGACAAAAACTTGATTTTACAATGTCTCAAAATCTTATTACTATATTTACCAGAAGAGACACGATGCCCAAAAGAGACGTAAAGCCACATTTTGCCCATGATCCGTCACCTGATACCGATAATTCATTTTCTTTATTACCAGCTACTTTGTTTCTTTCCCTTCATTGGCGGCTTTATTTATAACAACTCTGAATACAGCCTTAACTGCGCTTTTAATATTTTCAATGATTTTATAATAAGTTGTTTCATAAAAGCCTCGTTCTCAAGGGTTCTTTCGTCTCTTGTAAAATTAGAATTACTTTCATCTGTCTTTTACCTGGTCGGCACACTCGCTTCGAACTAAATTTCCCACATTTTTTTATTCATTTTACACAATATTAGCCATTTACTGAATGGTTAGCCCCGCGAAAGATATTTTCGAACTGAGCAGGCCAGCGTACCGTTTGCTTTGGAGCTACAGTTTTGCCTCAAACTGAAAATATATTATACCTATTATAATAAGCTCTCCTTTTACCTGCTTCTATTTTTCTTAGAATCATAAAAGTAGCGGATAGAGTAAAACCTTTGTAAACGGCCGAAAGGTAAGTTGGCACGCCGCGCGCTCGATTTGGCCTGCCTTACTTTTGCCGCTATAATGGTCTATAACTTCCAAAGTATTTAAAAAGTCGATTTTTCCAACCCGAGAAAGTATAATGTTCCCTTAATATTCACTACACACATGAATTGAAATAACAATAGGAATTTGCACAAGTTTGTTACGAATGGTTTCTTAAAATAACTGATTCGTTTTTAAATTAAAAGCGACACCTGCTTGACTCCATATTTGATGTATTAAATAAAAGAGCGCTCCTGTTTTATATTTGTATTTTGTTAACTAAAAAAAAAATTCTGAAAAGGGGGATTCGATTATAAAAGTTTTGTTTTTTTTTTTTGTAAGCTATTTTTAATTGTATTACTTGCTATGTTTTTATAATTTAGGAAATAGAACAAGTAATATTTAGGAGTCCTTTGATTAGGGTTTTGAAATTATTAAAAGGATTCAAATTTTATCATTAAATTAGCAAAAACGGGAAATTAGCAAACGTAACATAACCTAATGTAGCGGACTCCAAACCTAACATAACCTAATGTACCGAACTTCGCTATATTAGTTTATGTTAGGTTTGGAGCTCCTGGTTTAAAAGCCTTAGGTTTAGGAAACTTTCATCTGCTCATTTTTTCTCTTTGTATAGGATTATGATATGTTCTTAGTGTAAATGCCTAAAAATTAGGTTTATTGAAAAATGAGTTCAAAGCATGGTCAATAATCAAAAATCCGCTCAGACAGATTTATAGAGAAATCAGAAACGAAGATTATAAAGAAAATGATTGTGATTCCTTGAAAATTTCGTGACAGACTCATTTTATTGCCTAAAAAGGTGTTTTTTTTGAAAAATAGCAATATATGTTGATAAATTATTAAAAATCATGGTAAATAATCAAAAATCCGCTCAGACAGATCGAAAGAGAAATCAAGAACGAGGATTTGAAAAAAAAAATTGAGATTCCTTGAAAATTGCGGGCCATAAAAAATTACATATTGTCCCCATTGTGGGACGCCCGAAAACCTCTACGACCAACGAGACGGTGACAAAAATTCAAAGTAGCGTGCTAAATGATCGCCAACTGAAGATACGTGAGCTGACTGACATTGTAGACATCTCAATAGGCCTTGTCCACCACATTTTACATGATGTTCTTCCACATCTACAGGAGCCGACAGATTTGGCCCCAGCGATTTCTTCTTGTTTCCAAACCTGAAAAAATGACTGGCAGGAGTAAGATTCACTTCGAATGATGAAGTTAAATCTAAGACGAATGCTTATTTTGCAGAGTTGGATAAATCTTATTATACTGAGGATATTTTTTAAAAAGTGGGAAAGTCGTTGTATCAGATGTATTGATTTGCAAGGTGACCATGTAGAAAAATAGAAAAAAAAAATCTCTTTAATCTTGCGTTTTCTTTGTCGGGCCGAGAACTTTTGGAACCACTCTCGAACATGATTGGTATGTTTGATACAGAGAGTAAAATATAAGAACAAAGGCTACAGGCTGGTGGGCTCTCAAAAAGCCCAAGTGCTGTAAGCATTCAAGCCACCTATTGACAGTATATTTATCCCACCCCAGTTTCAGATTTTGTTCTCTGTATTGTAAGAGAATTAATAAAAATCGTTTGCAATTGCCCCAGCTGACCTTAAATTTAAGGACATTCTGGCTGATGAAATTAAAAGTAGATATAATTCATAATATAAATTTAACATTTTCCTTCGAAAATATTCTAAATGGCCACAGGGCCCTACTTTTCGGGCTTTTGCTGAAAGGCAATAATAAAAAAGTTTTGATTTCAGTCAGAATTATATTTCTATTTTTCATTTTAACCAGAAATTACTACAAAAAGAGACTGGTACTACTTTTGATCTCACCAAATTATTTTTGGTTTTTTTTTGTAAATTATTATGTGAAGAATTATTATTATTATTAATAGGAAGAAACGGAAAGTAGATTTAAGAGACGCTCAAAATTATTTTATGGATCCCAAGATGTATATATATTAGGAGTATTTTTTACAGATAGGTTCCCTCTACTATTTATGAAATAAAAGTTTTATTTATTGATATTTTTGTTTTTTATTCTAATCTTGGAATTTTCCAAACAAATCTATTTTTCTCTTCCGCCGGTATTTTTTAGATGATAACAAATCGGTACGATTGTTTATTCAAAAATGATGGCTGTTATAGCCAACTCATTCAAAAATATTTGAGAAGACACCCAAAGTAGAAACAGATTTCTAATTTTCAATATTTTTTGGCCACTCGCTTTAAATTTAGGATTTCTTCACCCTTTTCATGAATCGAATATGGTAATGACATGGTATCGGAATGCTGTTATTTCGACCTGAAATACTGTTCAGTGTTCCGTACGGAACACTTAACACGTAGGCTGGAAAGTTTTTGGCCTGATAGATGTCGCCCTTTTCAAAAATCCCTATGATTTTTAGGAAGTCCCAACCTTCAAACGATACGTGTCAAAATTTCATGACATTTCGACGATTAGTTTACAAATTACAGTGGTTTTAGTGACGCTACTTTTGATATTTTCAAAACAATAGAAAAAAATCGAATTTCGTGTGTTGATTAAACATTGTTTTTTGATGGGAAAAAATACCGGTCGAGCAAAACAATGACTTGATAAGTGTTACGGGAACTCTGCCCCTAGAAAAATTCACTCATCATTTACTGGTATGCTAAATTTAAACGCGGACGTATAGACAAATGATGCTGAACGAGCAAATGAGGTGGTTACACCGGAAAACGTAAAAAAATCCACAAAATTGTTTTGGATGACCGTAAAGTGAAATTACGTGAGATAGCCGACACCCTAAAGATAACAAAAGAATGTGTTGGTCATATTTTGCATGAACATTTGCGTTTGCTCATAGTGGGCCAAAAACAACGTGTGATTCTGAGCTCTGTTTGGACCTGTTTAAGCGCAATAAAAAGGATTTTTTCATGCGATATGTGACAATGGATGAAACACGGATCCACCATACACACCGACATCAAATCAGCAGTCACCTGAGTGGACAGCAGCCGGTGAAAACCGTCCGAAGTGACCAAAGACACAACAGTCGGCTAGGGATGTTTTGGCCTCTGTATTTAGGGATGCGCATGAAATAATTTTTATCGACTATGCTGAGAAGGGAAAAACCATCAATAGCGAATACTGTATAAAGGTATTGGCGCGTTTCAAGGCAGAATCGTAAAGAAACGGCCCCAAGAGAAAAAAGTGCTCTTTCATCAAGATAATACACCGTGTCACAAGTCGATGGTTACGATGGCAAAATTGCATGAATTGAAGTTCAAATTGCTCCCTCATCCACCGTATTCATCAAATTTGGCCCCCCAGCGACTATTAGCTATTCGCAGACCTCAAAATATGCTCGTGGGATATTTGGCTCCAGTGAAGAAGTTATCGCCGAAACTGAGGCTTTTTTTGAAGGCAAAGACGAATCCTTCTAAAAGAAAGGTATAGAAATATTAGAAAAACGTTGGACTGATATATCGCTCTTGAAGGAGACTATGTTGATGAATAAAGTCGAATTTTGCAAAAAAAATGTATTTTAAGACCAAAAACTTTTCAGCCTACGTGTTATAACATCACTTCGGTATCTGTCCATCGGTCACACCCAATTTTCTCCGAAGTTATTTGACCTAGAAAGTTGAAGTTTGGCACTAATATAGGAATTAATTGCCTCATCAGAGCCGTGTAGTTTTGAAAGTTAAATTTTGACATAAGGGGTTAATTTTGGGGGGTGAAATTGGAAGCGAAACAAGCTTTTTTGAAAACTCATTTGGGGTGTGTTTTTCTGAAGTCTAAAAAAAAATATTTTCAATGGAATCACGGTACGGAACACTAACTGCGCAAGTCCAACTTGCACTTGACCGGTTTTTTAACCTAGTTTTAGGGTGGGTGTTTTTTAAAGTTATCTGCTCAGTTACGAAGGAAAATTGGCAGAGTTTAAAAAAATATATTTTCTACATACAGTCGGTCAAATAAGAGCGTGTTGCTTGTAGTCCGTAAAATAAATTCCTTTTTTTTTGAGTTATTGTTGGCACCTCTGCAAACAATGCTTTGTGGAAAGGGAATCATTTCTAACCTTATTTATGGTTAAATAGTACATTATCGAACATCAGTACTGCGTACTACGCTTAGCGCTTCGCTATGTTCGTCTGTAATTATCCAAAAGGTCCGAAAATGACGCCTACAGCGACTGCTAAGTTTACGGACAAGTCGAGGGTATTCGTTACAAGTGGGTGAGACAAGAACGAAAACATGATTATAGATCAAATTTTGACCTGTCGACTAACCGTCTGCCTAGTTGTTCATTCTATCGGGCGAGTTGAATAAAAGACATTAATGTTGATTTTGCGGCCCACGTACCCTGGAATACCCAGATAAGCATCCAAAAATGGACTGTCATTTAACCACTATAACATATGTTGACACTAAAAAAGTCGTCCGCCCCAAAGGGCAGACAATGCTGAGATCGGACCCAGCTTTAGGGCTCAAAAAACGTCGATCCAAAAAAGGGCCGTCATATAACCATATAAAATCAATAAATTTAGTTGGTTCTTGATAAAATAAGAAAACCTGCAAAAAGTAGACGCTGCCAATGCCGGCTGATGAAGCTGGAACTTGAAAACGAGAGAAATGACTCGTGTGGCCAGAGACAAACATAGATCGAGACTAGAGCAATATAATTTTTTTCGATGAAACTTCATTTTGAGGTTATATTATTACCCCACGAGCCTGGCCAATTTCCACTAACCAACTGGTTCAACGCACCGTGAAACACCCCGTGAAGATCCATCTTTAGGAATGTTTTTCGGAAAGGGGTTTTAGGAGATCTTTACCTACAATTTGGACGTTGAAAAAATGCTCCGGATTTACAAGAAGGCATTAGTACCGACTATCAAACGGTGGTTTGTTGATAAAAATGAGGAATGGAATCTTCAAGAAGATGACCACAAACATCTGAGTAAAACGTGTTGGCAGTGGAAAGGGGAATCCGGTATCGTCACACTAGATGTCCAATCGTCCGATACAAACTCGATTGAGAACGTGTGGCCATATATCAAGCAGAAGCTTCGTAGGAAAAAGGTGTACACAGTGGCAAATCGCGGAAAATTTCGTCAGAAGTATACCTCGAAGATGCCACGCGATCATCGACGCTGATGGGGACTGGACGAATTACTGAATCATTAGCACTTTTATGACAATCTTTTACTGTCGAATGATGCAAAAAAACTTTTAAATAAATACATTTTTTAATGAACAATGCGTGACACGTTTTTATTTGACCCACTGTACTTTTTACCACAATAAAACAATTACTTAAATAAAAAAATGTTTATTATGTTTAGAAGGCACAAATGGTGAAACATAATCAAGTTCTAAATAATTTATTGTTAAGCATTACATGCAATTTTTTAGGCAGACCATAGTAATGAATTTTCAAATTCATCTACATATTTTAAATAGATCGGAGCCCAAACTTGCTCAGATAGCAAGAGAAAAAAACCGATTCCTGTAATATTCCCGGAATATCTACTTAAAAAATGTGTCCTTTTTTGAGTGAGTACCGCAAAACTAAAGAATTACTTACAAATTTATCTAAAAGCTATCAGGATGTTGTTTTAACTCGGAACAGACATAAACTGTTTGAAGACCTACATCGTGGTGATAAATTACCACATGAAGGGCTCGGAAGGAACGACTCATGTGTAAGCGAGAGAGGGGAGCGCAATCAACACGCTGTAGCCGATAAAAGGTACGAGCCGATTTATTTACATTTATGTTTATATATATATATATATATATATATATATATATATATATATATATATATATATATATATATATATATATATATACATATATATATATATATATACATATATTATATATATATACATATATTATATATATATATATATATTATATATATATATATATATATATATATATATATATATTATATATATACATATATTATATATATACATATATTTATATATATATATATATATATATATATATATATATATATATATATATATATAATAAATGTAAATAAATCGGCTCCTACCTTTTATCGACTACAGCATGTTGATTGCGCTCCCCTCTCTCGCTTACACGTGAGTCGTTCCTTCCGAGCCCTTCATGTGGTAATTTATCACCACGATGTACATGTATATATATATATATATATATATATATATATATATATATATATATATATATATATATATATATAATATATATTATACATGTGTATATATATATATATATATATATATATATATATATATATATATATATATATATATACACACACACATACACAAGCAATAATGCAAAGAAGAGTTAACGGTAGAAAGACCTATGGTAGAAAATAGAAGTTGTGGCTCAAAACATCAGAGATTGGACGAATTTAGAAGAGCTATTTCACGTTGCAAAGGATAGGGAGTCCTTTAATAGGGTGGTCACCACTTCCGATATATATAATATATATATATAATATATATATATATATATATATATATATATATATATATATATATATGTATATATATATATATATATATATATATATATATATATATATATATATATATATATATAATATATATATATATATATATATATATATATATATATATATATATATATATATATATGTATATAATAATATATATACACACACACATATGTATCTTCTTATATGTGTCATATCAGGTCAACATCAGTTGACTATCGCTCTGGCATATTCACCCCTGTTCCCTGCGACTCGAATTAAATCTTCGACGCTATGGATTCCCGTCCAATCTCATATATTTCTCAGTCAAGACGCCTGCTTCCTACCAACGCCACACCTATCCTCAATATTTCCTCTCATTATGAGCTGCAATAACTCATAATGTTTGCCACGAAGAATATGTCCCAAATATTCCAGTTTTCTGTACTTTACCGTTGACAACAACTCCCTGATTACATTAACTCTCTGCAGTACTCCCTGATTGGTGACATAAGCTGTCCATGGAATAAGAAAAATCCTTCTATGCAGCCACATCTTGAAAGCCTCCAAGCGGGTAACTGTCGCAACCTTCAATGTCCATACCTCAGTGCCGTACAATAAAACCGACCAAATATAGCATTTTAGCATTCTTCAAGGCATATATATATATATATATATATATATATATATATATATATATATATATATATATATATATATATATATATATACCCCATTTAAAAAGTACACCTGTTCTACATTTCCTTGTTGAGGTTAAAAAAACATTTAATATTGAGAGGCGTGGAGGAGGAAGTAAGTTGTCCGAAATGTCTGGAGGATAAAAAGATGTCGCTGTACTTCATTTGAGCTTGTGAAGCCCTAAGGGTTCAGTAAGTTACACTAAGTCAGCTATTCACCAGCAGGTACTATTGATTACCTTAGGACTCAGCCGAAACGTGTAGCTAAATAAATAATAAACAGTATTGTGGTGTTAATAACCCCTCTAAAGGTTTTGCGTAGATCTACTTCCCTTAATACTGGATGAAAGACTAACATGAAGTAACTTTGGAGGTCAAAACATCTGGAATAATTGAATGTCCAAGCATTTCGGTTAAATCAGCTGCAGCGACAATGCCTATGTTTATTCTTCAGCGTCTTTGCCTATATGTTGTCGCAATTTTGGCCAGCCTGAACTAATACTAATAACTCTTAACCTAAAAAGCACTTAATCACAGCAACTCAGGTATAGAATCCTGTTTAGTCAATAATAATTTGGCAAGCTGGGCTTCATTTCCATAAAACTTATTGTGTCTATTTTCGTCTCTCTCAAAATGGTATAAAACTTTTAAGTTCATCTCCGTCGCTCTCATACAATGCAAATCTCCGCCATGTTGAACGAACATTTCAAAAATGTTTCCTAGGTCTTTGGTTTTGTCGTCTAAGATTTTGGATAAATCGTTGTCGACTCTCATTAGGGGTATCATTTGTTGGTATTTTTTTTCTTGCTAAAAAATAATGGAGATAGCAAAAACTATAATGTTGTAATACATATCATCGGAAATTTATGTAATCTCAGGGAAAAAGTAGTTCTGTTACTCAGTTTAGTGTGTCGTCAGAGTACCCAACTAGGTTACAATGGTTACAAGTCACAAAAAAAGCCAGTCAAGTGCAAGTCGGTGATTGCTTTTAAAATAAAATAAAATTATATCTCAGTACAAGAGCAACTCGCCACCCGGTTACAGTTACCTCCACCGTACTTCAAGAAACATAGTTTTTTTTTTATACCAGATAAAATATCAAACGTGATAATTTACTCAATCTACCCTTTATGGAGAATATTTCAGAATTTTTTCAAAATTTTTTGATCAGTACTTTACGAGATAAGAGGTGGACATCGATTTTTTTTTATAATTTTTTAAAAATAACACAAAGAAAAGTGCGCTAATGTATTACATTATATATATTTTGGAACACACACAAGCTTTTATTTGACATCCCACTCGATGTCTTGGTAATTTTTTTTTACTCTCGACTTCACCCCCAAAACTAACCCCTTGCGTCAAAATTTAACTTTTAAAACTACACGGCTTTGATTGGGCCATTAATTCCTCTATGGGTGCCAAATTTCAACTCTCTATCATCATCTCTATTCAAATAGTTTCGGAGAAATCGGGTGTGACAGACGGATGGACAGACACCGAAATGATCCCATAAGTGTTTCGTACAGAACATTAAAAAAATCTGAAAGACCAAATACAAGGTGTCCCATTAAATTTTAAAATATTTATAGAAAGACAATTAGTAAATTGAAAAAAATAAGAAAAAAATCATACAAGGCAGCACTGACCGTATATTCTTAGATCGTGGTTCCAATCTCCAACGACATCGAATGCTTTTGTAATTCTCGTGTGACTGTGACCTTCTTTGAAATATTTTCAGGTTTATTTATGTTTGCAGTGATCTTAAACAGACAGTGTCTTCTGCCAATTTTAATTCCGTTTTATTATGATTTACGCGGTTTTCAATCACCACTGGTACCGATAAATTTTTTAAATTGTGTTCGTGTTTTTTTAATCCCTAAAGCGTTGAGCGAAAAAAGTGATTCACGTTTACTTAATTTGGCCGCTCCTTGACGCAACGTGAAAACAAAGACACGATTCGTTTTTTCGACTTCCGGAGTGACCTTGCCTACCGAGCCACGTTTTGGCAAGTCGTCGACATTTTTCGTCTCGTTAAATTGATACCGACTTTATAATATATTTAGAGCGGCCGCGGAATGTGTCATTTTTAGGCCCCTTTGGATGGGAACAAAGAAAGACTGCCTCGAACCGACGCGCAAACAAGTGACTTATTTTGGATTTTACGTGATTTCGACGAAAGTTCTGAATCGATTGATACTTTTACTACCAGGTGTACAACAGATGGTGCACCAATGCAGTTTGTGCTATAAAGATTTGACACTGTGTCATTTTGTTGTGTCATCAACAATTGTCAGACGCGCGCACGAGTGATAAATTGGAAAAGTGTGTGCATAGTGTTGTGTTGTTGTGTTCAATATGCGAAATTTATACCGAACCAAGAGCATTCGCGGACAGCATTAATTTTTTGAAGAAAACTGCTGTTGAATCATACCGATTACTTCGAGAAGCTTATGGTGAACATGCTCCATAGGAAGATACGTGTGAACGATGGTTTCGGCGTTTCAAAAGTGGTGACTTCGATGCTGCAGACAAGGAACGTTGTAAACCGCCAAAAAAATACGAAGATGTGGTTTTGCAAGCCTTGTTGGACGAAGATGATTCGCAAATACAAAAACAACTCGCCGAGCATTTGAGTGTTAGTCAACAAGCTGTTTCCAATCGGCTACGGGAGATGGGAAAGATTCAGAAGACCGGTAGATGGGTACCACATGAGTTGAACGACAGGTAAATGGAAAAGCGCAAAAATACGTGTGACATTTTGCTCGCTCGGTACAAAAGGAAGTCGTTTTTTTTTTAGTGCATTGTATAGTTACAGGGGATGAAAAGTGGATTTATTTTGAGAATCTCAAGCGCAAAAAATCATGGGTAGACCCAGACGCACCATCCACATCGACCGCATGACCGAATCGCTTTGGCAGAAAGACGATGCTCTGTGTTTGGTGGGACCAGAGGGGCGTGGTCTACTATGAGCTGTTAAAACCTGGGGAAACGGTTAATACTAAACGTTACCAACAACAATTGACCGATTTGAACAACTCGCTGCTTGAAAAAAGGCCAGAATACCGAAAGAGGCAACACAAAGTCATTTTTCTTCATGACAATGCTCCATCACATCCGGCAAAACCAGTTCACGACACCTTGGAACCACTCAGCTGGGAAGTTCTACCCCATGCGGTTTATTCACCAGACTTGACTCCTTCCGATTACCACTTGTTTGTATCGATGGGTTACGCACTTGCTGAGCAGCGCTTTGGTTCGTACGAAGATGTGAACAAATTGCTCGATGAATGGTTCGCAGCAAAAGGGGAAGATTTTTACTAGCGTGGTATTCACAAATTGTCCGAAAGATGGGAAAAATGTATAACAAGCGATGGAGCATACTTTGAATAAAGTACTTTTTATCATTCTTCCGAATTTGACGTGTTTTTTTAGAAAAAAATTCCGGATTTCATACTTGTACACCTGGTAAAATGCGTCGTAGAAAAAGGTTTCCTCTACCAGTTTTCTGTTGAATCGCTAGAATAGCATCTACCAAAAATGAATTATCGCGGACACGTTTTTACTTGACAGAGTATATTTAGGTTACTTGACATGTAAATATCTTAAGACACAAATGTATAATCATGATTCACTCACCCCATTATATTAGAGTTACCTCTCTAGTTGTCAATAAAAAGATCCTAGATTATCTCGCACTAAGTTAAGCTTTGCGATAGGCCAAACAAATTTGCATTTATTTATTGGGACACCCTGTAAGAAAGTGTTCATTATTTACTAACCTGCTACATAGTCTCTTCCATAAAAAGCAATATATTTATATTCTTCTCTGTCAAAGTGCCCAGACATTTTACTGACTTCAAAATTTGCATACTGTGATATCGTAGGATTATATTGTCGAAATGGTATTGGCGAAAAAATTTGATAATTTTCTATCGTATTCATTCTGACCTGGAATATTCCATAACGGTTACTTTTTACTTATAAATATTGAAACTCTACAATCCAAGAGATACTTGCGGTTTCTTTAGAATGATTTTCTACCTATTAAGAGTCAGAATAGATGTATACCTATTAACAGGCAGAATAGATGTATACTGCTTACAGATAAAACGGGCCGTGGCAGGGGACGGGCAGATTCTTTTGGCCCCGGCATTTCCAGGGGAACCCGATGCCAATAGGGTGACTCGATATTTTTGAGAAATGTTTGGATAGAAAAAGTTCTTTTTTGAAATCAGTCCGGTCAGGATTTTTTTGGGAAAGCTCTTTCTCAGGTCATTTTTTCAAGGTTGTCACTATAACAGGAAATTTTTTGAAAGGAGCTCATAAATTTAATTCCGCTCGAGCCAGGATTTTCTTCCCAATGTCATAATAACAGGAACAAAACTACCGAATTGCATGGACAGATAAGTCAATGCAGAATATAACTCAGTCCTATATAAGAAACGGTGAGATGGAACTGAACAGGAAGGACCGTACATATGTGCTCAGAGAGTAAAAGAACTTGTCCTTAAAATACCCTAGGGTAACCTCAAAAATAGGAAACGACTTGAACAATTTGTTGGCCAATTTGGCAGATAGAAAAAATTAAAATAACAAAACTAATTAATTATCGGTCAAGCCATCGGTCATGCCTATTTTTTGTTTTGTATGGGCATAACCTACGTGCTGCAGAGAAATCTCTAAAGCGCTACAGGAGAGATGCGTGTGCGAAAACAGCGATTCACATTGGCGAACAGAAATGAAGCATTAGAGAGATGGCGAAGAACATATGGAGGAATGGGACTACAGCTGACCGACGAAACAACGTTGTACCCTCTACATTTTGCCGACGATCAGGTGGTTATTGCTCAGAACCAGAAAGATCTTCAATTTATGACAAGAAAATTGTTTGAAGATTATAAAATCTGGTGTTTAATAGTTAACTGTAAGAAAACCAAATATTTGTGTATAGGAGGAAAACAGGAAAGCCTTACTGTAAATACCGGTGAGGTCATTGATGCTTGTGAAGAGTATATATATATATATATATATATATATATATATATATATATATATATATATATATATATATATATATATATATATATAATCTAGGAAGTAACATAAGTAAAGACGGTAGAACGGAAAAAGAAGTAGAGAGTAGAATAAGTAAAGGAAAAGACACCTAAACTCTATTCTATGGTTGAAAAACAAAACATCACCGAGAAAGTACCTCATTTATAAAGCATTATTTAAGAGCATTGTACTATACGGTTGTGAAACTTGGCAACGACGAAACGATTGGAACAGAAATTAATGGCACTCGAAATCGATTTCTGGCGAAGATCTGCTGGAATGTCAAGAATGGATAAAATTAGAAATGAAGGGATGTAATGAAAGTAAAAAAACCACGTTTATTGAGGAAATTCAACAACGGAAACTTATATGGTAAGGACACGTGGAAAGAATGGAAAAACACCGAATACCAAAGATGATTTTAACGTGGGTGCCAAGGGAAAGGAAGAGAAGAGGGAGATCAAGAGCGACAGGTTTGGAGGTGTTCAGAGGGCAATGTCAGAGAGAAATCTAAGTCCCGGAGATTGGGAAGATCGAAAAAGATGGAAACTGGGACCGGAAGGCGAAGAACGCTATAAAAAACCGAATTAACAATGATTGATAATAGCATCTTTTGACGCTTGTGGTATTGATTCCGTTTGCCACGTATAAAAGAACCGAATTGATGATGACAGAATTAACAGGTATTGTGGACTGTAAAGCTTTGTAGTTTGAAATAATATTCCCAGCTTTTGAAAAAAGCTCTTTGTTATTTTTACATGTTCATGCGAAAACATATTTGCTCACAGATTAACGTCCAGCAAATTAAATGACTATACTGGAAGGACGGAGTGCCCCAACATAATTATGTCGGGTTCAGCAACGTTAACTTTTTTAGAAAAAAACTGCCGCCTGGGTTTTTGGTAGCGTTAAATTCCACTTGGTTATTGTAACTCCAAGATAGAATTTCTACCAGGTTTTTTTGTAGTGTAGCCGATGTGAAAGAAATAAGTATACTGTCATCTGCAAAGCTGTAGATAGGACCTGGTCTTTTCCAGTAGAACGTTAACGTAAATGAGAAAGAGAGTAGGAGACAATATGGAATCTATGAAAATGAGATGGCTAAACAGTGAGCTCTGATAAAATCAGGCTTCCTAAGTTTATAACAACGCGGCACTAGGGATGAATGAATCTAAGAGGAGACCAAACTTTGAATATACCAGGTCCTTACTAAAACTAAATAGAAAGTAACTGAAGAACGTGATAGGTCTTTACATGATATTGTCCACCAAATCTCTATTTTATTAGTCAACTTATCCCATTTTTGTAAAGCTACTAGATAGACTACTAGTACTACTATAGGGCAATAATTGATTGATTGACTGACCCTTAAAAACAAGTCCCATTGCAATGCAAATGGCACTAGTAATCTTGAGCTTAATTTTTTATCTGAAATACTTTTGATAGAAGGCAAGCAGTATACAATGAATCAACCTGAAACATCAATTTTTTTACTCGAGAATTAAATAGTTATAGTGAAAAGGGACACAAATAATAGAGCATGTGCCTTTCAGTAAGTTTTCCTTTCTCGAAAATTATGTTACGAGTAAAAATTAGTCGACAATAATTCATTCAAAAATAAACGTCGTTTTACTTAACTTTAGTATTTATTTTTACTGCAAGCAAGCATAAAATTGCCACATATCTTATTATCTGTCATAACGGGTGATAGAAAATCATGCCCAGAAAACTGCCTTATCTCTTGCGTCAATTTTCAAGCATGTAATATATACCCTATTAAGAAAATCCACTGTAATATTACTCCAAACATCCAAAACTAGAGTTAAACTATCCAACCCGACTTTCTTCAATGACAAATCGACAACTCCAAAAGTTAGAGCTTTATTATTTTCAAAGGTCGGACGTGGTTCAACATCTGGTAGTCTTATAGAAACCCACGCGACTCTCATATCGTCGTTTTTTAATCTGGCTGCCGATTTAGTTGCGAAGTCTTTCAGTTTTTGGAATACGTCCCCTGGACCTAAAATTTAAAAAATCACTATATGTCTTATGATGTACTGAATATGTAGAGATCCAGTTTTTATTGTTACAGTAATACATTTATACTATCGACAAAACCGGTATATATCTACTGCATGCAGTAGAACAAAAGGTGTGTTATTTTAATGAATATTATTTATTTGCAGACATAAGCAATTCTGGAGAAATATACATTTTCTTTATTACTCCTGTAGGCATAATTATATATATATATATATATATATATATATATATATATATATATATATATATATATACGTATATGTATATGATACGTATATGTATATGATATGTATATGTATATGATATGTATATGTGTATGTATAAGTATATGTATAGGTATAGGTATACATATACATATATATATATATATATATATATATATATATATATATATATATATATATATATATATATCCTATTAGAATTAAAATGAACTTTAAAGTAGTGTGCGGGTGTGTAAAATTACTAATGCAACTGACCGACTTCGACATATCTCGAAAACCGCCAACATTTACTAACATAAAAATATGTTTTCTTTCTATACCTTTGCTGTCCGTTTTATACTGGTACAAAAATACAAGCATCAACAACGTTTTCTCTTTTTTATCCATTATTGAAGCATTAAAACCATCAACGAAATGTAGCGCTTGATTCACTTCATTTTCCTGAACAGGCAATATGATAGATACTCTCGTATTTTCGGTGACGTATGGAGCTGGAATAAATTCGACGTTTCCTAGAGGTTTACATACTTCAAATCTAAAATAGAAAAGCTCGTCATGAGCGCAGTCGCAACATTGAGTGTTTCATACATATCGGTATCCCCGATAACCCATCAAAGAAGGTCGTAACAATGGAAGAATAAAAGGGAATGAGGCATACTGGAATACACTAGTTGCGATCTCAAATTTAAATCGGTAACTCAGCTTTAAAAATTACCGCTAGAGGCGTTTATATGTGAACTTCTAATGAATCGAGAACTGTTTTACTAATTAACAGAAATTTATTCTTCTTATGTAAAATGATATTTTGCTTTAATTTTCATAGTTGCTTTAGATAAAAAAAAAATGATAAAGCATCTTGTTTTAAAATATTTTAAACAATGTAAAACTAACCATTCAGTCTGTTCAACAAGAAAAAATCGCGATTTTTTGGAAAGGACAAAAGACATTTATTTCTGATATTTTTTATATAAAAGTACATTAAAAACGTAAACAAGCTTTGTATTAGTTTATGGTTAAATCAACCCCGTTGTGAGAATATCCTGACATAATCTCAGCATGCTTTCCAGCAGTTTTTCAACGTAATCCATGGAAAGAGAACGCCGAAATCTTCGGAGCTTCAAAGAATTATTCTTTGAAGCTGCTTCGAATTGTAAAGAGACCTGTCCCTAAGCTTCACCTTCATGAGGCTCCTCATTTTTTTCGATGGGGTGGGCCACGAGATATTGGGAAGGCTGATCCATCGTAATTATGCCATTTTCCACCTTCTACTCTCTGTAGAGTTTGCTGCGATGTTTCGAATCAATGTCCTCGTGTAAATTCCAATTCAGTTTATTGAATCCAATAATCTTATTGGTTCATCTAAAAATTTTTACCATCTTCTCTGCGTTCAATTCTCACTGAAGGGCAACAAATAGTAGCGCTCTGAGAAGCAGCCCTACACATTTTATTGTGCATTGGATTAAATTTATACCGCAGATGGACCAAACACGCTTCACCCGAACCCACATCCAGATAGGGTGGGGGTGTTGATACACAGAAAAAAAGTTTTCTTGTTTGATGGTTCTTGGGTCAGGGACTCGCTGTAATATTTCATACCTTTTGATAATTTCTTTTCCACTATGCAAATCTCTAAACCCTAAATCCAGAATATAATCCATTCCTCTGCTCAAATCAAACGTTTTGTAGCCATTCACCAGCCTTCTGAATTCATATTCGGTAGGATGCTTTTCTGATACTTGTGCCACAACTTCCTTCAGAATATTCTAAAAAGAAAAACGAAAATCTGATGTTTTATCAAAAAAAAAATTTTCTTTAGATATTTTCTAATTGAGTAACAAATAAGTTCGATAACTACCAACCAGTCGAACAGGACGACTTTCGCAAGGAATTTAGAACAGCAGCCTTTTAATAGAAAAAGCGACCGAATATAATATTAAGCTGCACCTAGCTCTCATCGATTATAAGAAGGCTTTTGACTCCTTGGAACATTAGGCAATTATGCAGTCCTTAGCTCATGCCAGGATAGACTCAAGATATACCGAACTCCTAACATTCATATATGAAAATGCAACATTAACGGTTAAATTAGATGAAGCTTCACAAAAGCTGGGACTATTATTTGAAACCAGAAAGCTTTACGCTCCACTTTGATTCCTTGGGACATCTCAGAACGATTGGCGACGAGTCTACTCTACAAGTATTTTCACGGAAAGGGTTCGATGGATGTAACTAGATTCATTCCTCCCAAAGTTACTGTCAAGACCAGACTTGCCACCAATACAATCTGGTAGATCAAGGAACTCTCGATTTCCTTGTCAAATATTTATCTCCTTTTTTTATACAGAAATAAAATGGGATATGATGATATGATATAATAATAATAATATTTATTGTCTAACAAAATACAAAGACAGTCTGAAATAATATATAGAATCGACACATAACCAAATAACAAAAGTAAATACACAAGAGTAAACTTATTTACACATTCTGCAATAATCTGCTTCTTAAAGCGTTGGTAAAGTGAAATGAAGTGAGGTCGCACAGTTTGTGTGTGTGTGGTGTTAATTAAGAAATTTGTAGAGAGTGTAGGCAAGTAGAACCTAAGATCACGTTTGATAATTCGTGAAGGAACATGAAAGTTTATTTGTGATACTAGCTCAGAACAAACTATAAAGGATGTGCGTAAATAAAAATTGAACTAATATATATTTTCTAGGATTAACTGAAGACGGTATCTGAAATCTTTCTAAGAGGATGATTCGTTTTAGACCTCTAAGAAGATATACCCCATCTCTCTTAAATGCAAGAAATTTAAAAAATTTTCTTTAGATATTTTCTAATTGAGTAATATAGATGAAAAATAGGATTCAATACAACCACACCAAACTCCAGCTTAGATCTCATGGAGATAAAATAGTGTTTTCAGTGTTTGAATATTTGTAAAATCACCGAAATTTCTTAGTATAAACGCGAGCGTTCTCGTTGAATTGCCGTAGGCATTAATACGTAACGAGAAAAAAAGCTTGTAGGTCAAACATGACCACAAGATCGTTAAAAATGTCACAACTCTTAAATGGTATACCATGTAGATAATAATTAAAGTTAATACGATCCAATTTATTTTTAAATGTCATAGTGAAACATTTGTTAACATTTAGACGTAACTTGTTGGTACTCCACCAATTATCTAGAACATTAAGATCACTCTCCATAGACTAACAATCGTTTATGTCCTGAATTTCTTTGAATATTTTTAAATCGTAATGCGTTTAGCCCCTGGACAAAACCGTTTTTTTTTTTTCCCGAAGATTTGTTTAAAACAACTCTCTCAAATAAACTCAAGTAATGAAAACATATCGATCTTATAAGATGCTTCTATTATTATCATTAATGAAAACAAGCAAATTGCTCAGCAAACTGATGTCTCCGAATAGATTACAACATGTAAATAGAGAACCGTCTACTTGGGAATTTAACGTTAAAGCTTTAAAAAAAAATGTAAAAGGCGCCAATAACAAAAATACTATGATATACCTCACCCTCTACTAGCTCTACTAACCTTAACTAAAAGCTTACGTCACTCAGCCGACACCCAAAAAAAAATCCTTTACTGCTGACGTTTGCTACCATAACAAACAAAGGAATTCTTGTGTAGAATATAAAGCCGAACAAAGTGAACGATTTTCGACCTACCACAACAATTTTATTTATCCTTTTTATAATAAAGCAAATAAAATTTTTGGGATTACATGCGTTAACATTTTTTACTTATTATAATAAAATATTGGAATATAAAACTTGTGTAATTCATATTTGGTGTCAGGAAGTAATTATTTTAAAAGGTAACAATTTTTATTAAATTTGTTTAGGAAAAACTTGTCCAAATGTGCACTGAAGTAACTGTGTGTAAGCTTATATTCTAGTTCAGGTTAGTTCAGGTACCAATCGGTCATGCTACAAGGAGGCGTGAGTTACAATATATACAGTGAATTTCATAACACTCGTTAGTTAGTCAACAATTTTGACGACATTTTGCATTAAGATAGAGTAGACCTTAGGTCAGGTAACAGGTTATATTTAATCGCAAAAAAGTCCACACAATGTAACAAAAAAAGACAATTTTTACTGTAATGATTTAAAAAATTTCGTCACCAAAAAAATGTTTACTTATAAGAGTGATATAGAATAATATAGATATAAAGACTATGCCAGTCGTAGACGGGATCTGCCATAAGAAAAAAACATTATTTCTAATAAAGGGATCTGAAAAGTTTCTTCATGAACAATATACATGCCAATAAACAACAACCATGTCCAAAACCAATTTTGTATAAAAATTGGGACACTTTTTTACTGTTTCTTATAAAACGCACTATTTTGAAACATAAAAAAAATTGGTTTATTGGTAGCGTTGAAAAAAGTAGGACATCATTCCCTTATTTACACATAAATTGAAACCTTTTTTGGAGACTATTTACCTGAATATCCAAAACCTCCGGCTCCGTGTGCTGTCTAATAATTGCAAAATCATCAGGAAAAAATATATGGCTCATATTAAAATAATATTGTCTTGGCATGTCGAATCTGGTTGCTGGTTTTTGCTCCCGTTCTTTGACCAGGAGGCCACGATTCTGTAAGTGATTTTGACAATTTTTCTATTTGTTTGTTGTACATTTCTAGCCTTTGCTAAAAAGAAAATAAACAAATAAAAAATCGGAAGAGAAATTTCCCAGATTTCTCACACATTTCATTTGTAAACAAAGAATACCTGTACAATGGCAAAACAGTGAGATCATAGTTTTATTCAAGAAAGGCGATTACGAAAATCTTGTGAACTATCGCCTCATCAGCGTGTTATCGCATTTGTATAAGCTTCTTACTAAAATCGTCACAAATCGTCTAACAAATAAGTTCGATAACTACCAACCAGTCGAACAGGACGACTTTCGCAAGGAATTTAAAACAGCAGCCTTTTAATAGAAAAAGCGACCGAATATAATATTAAGCTGCACCTAGCTCTCATCGATTATAAGAAGGCTTTTGACTCCTTGGAACATTAGGCAATTATGCAGTCCTTAGCTCATGCCAGGATAGACTCAAGATATACCGAACTCCTAACATTCATATATGAAAATGCAACATTAACGGTTAAATTAGATGAAGCTTCACAAAAGCTGGGAATATTATTTGAAACCAGAAAGCTTTACGCTCCACTTTGATTCCTTGGGACATCTCAGAACGATTGGCGACGAGTCTACTCTACAAGTATTTTCACGGAAAGGGTTCGATGGATGTAACTAGATTCATTCCTCCCAAAGCGGTGTATGCTAGGTTAACAAGTTGAGCTAACACTTCATATCCGCATAAAGTTTAGCTTGTCACTCCTAATACAACCCTTTTTAAGCAGTCTTTTATATGGCGAACCTTATTCCTTTGGCATAAATTGTACTGGACTGTGTACAATTTAAAGTGATTCAAGACCAACGTGAATCGCTTTTTCCGCACACGCGTCGCTCCTGTAGCACTTTAGGGTTTTCCTTGCAGCATGTGTGCTATGCCCATGAAAACAACGGTCATAAACTCAACAATCAACGACTATGTCAAATTTCACCAATAAGTCTTTTATTAATTCTCGCTTTGTCTTCTATTTGCCTTATATGAATTCTATGATACTGAGTCACTAATTACTCCATCACTGTTGTATTTTAAGGACCCGGATGTTGATCATCTTCAACTGACTCTCATATTTGTTGGAAGGTCCATCGCTCAACAGTAGTGTACGATGGTGCAGACACCTCATAAGTAGTCTCGATACGTTCCTAAATTTTCACGCGACATCTTGTGGCTTAACAGATATCTACTTTTAAATTACATATTTAATCGGGCTTGCAATCGTTATGTATGTTTCATAGTCATGAGCGCAGTATTCGGTGGCAAGTGGAAATATCCCAGATCCACTCTGTCAGACATCCCCCGTATACGTCCCAAATTTGAAATTGATATCTCCTTTCGTTCGAGAATTATCGCAAGAGACAGAGGGAAATAGGAATCTGTGTTTTTCTAGAGGTAGGGATCCTAAAAGTGAAAATCTCGGAGATTGATTTCCTCACGAATACAACAATATAAGAAATAAATAAATAAAAAACCGGTTAAGTGCAAGTTGAACTTGCGCAACGAGTGTTCCGTATGTTGATTGCTTTTAAAATAAAAAATTTTGTTACGGAGGTATAAAATGATTAGTGACTTCACAAAACACACCCCAAATGAGTTTTCAACAAGGTTTGTTTCCAATCTTTACTAAAAACTGATGTTCTTGAAATTTTTTTTTTTTTATATACCAGATAAATTATTAAAGGTAATGCACTCGTGAGAATTTTCGTTCAATATACACCCCGTGGAGAATATTCCAGAATTTTTTCAAAATTTTTTAGATCAGTACTTTTTGAGATAAGGGGGAGGACAGCAATTTTTTGCGATTTTTTTTAAAAATAATACAAAGAAAAGTGCGCAACTATTGCATTATATATATTTTTTTACTCGTGTTTCCACAAGCTTTCATTTGATACCCCACTCGATGACCTAGTAAAAAAATTTTTTTTTCACTTCTGATTTCACCCCCCAAAACTAATCCCTTAAGTCAAAATTTAACTTTCAAAACTACACAGCTCTGAAGAGACCATCAATTCCTATATTAGTGCCAAATTTCAACTGTCTAGGTCAAATAGTTTCGGAGAAAATCAGGTGTGACAGACGGTTGGACACCGAAGTGATCTTATAGGTGTTCCGTACGAACACTAAAAAGAGATACAAATAACAAATTGTGGTTTAATCTGCTGAATATAGATAATTGAAAATAAGAGAAAATATTTTATACTTACTTTGACAAAATAAGCATTTAACCTGAAAAAATCTTCATTTGTAATGACAGGACGAACTGTCACAGCCGAATTAAACTCTTCATTTTTACTTAATTCTAATAAATGCTTTGGGAGATCGAAATGTTTTAGCTTAAATGATGGCACATTCTGACCCTAAAAATAAATACATACAGTCACGATCATAGAAATTGCATCACTTAATAAAAATGCTATTTTTTCAAAATTAAACACTGATTGTGTAGTAAAAAAGCATTTGAAATTGCACCGTCTAGATACAGCATATTATGATTTTATCCTCTCGGGGTATCATCAAAAGTATTGTCCTGAGTTTTGGATCCTGAAATACTTGTGTTCTTTTGTTCATAAACAATTTAAGTTTTCAAAACGCGTTTTTTGAGCTTAACATGTGAATTACTCCGGTTATATAAGTCGGAACGAGACAAAAAAAAAACTCTTCGGAATAAAATTCCCAAAAAATCCTTGGTTTTAAATCGCTAAAATGCGTATATAACCTGCAAAATTGAAAGACAAGCAAAAACCTGTTTCTTTTTTTTTTCATTTTATTGTACAGGGTGAGTCAACGATAGAGTAAAGTTCTTTATCTCATTTGTTTCGGAAATGACGAAAAAATGTTAAATACAATAATTTTAGGGAATGTTAAGGTGCACAGTTTAAAATTATTTTTGAGTATACAGGGTACTTCAAAAAAGTGTGGCCGATATAATGTTTTTTTTTAAATAGAACATCCTATTTTCTAATTCATTTTTAAATTCTACGTAAAATTTTATAACTTTTTTATTAATAATGTTATATACCTAAACCTAGTAGTTTTTCTAATATTTCAATTTTTTTTTTAAAAATACTAGTTTTCAGTTTTGTAGAAAATTGCCAGTAGCGCCATTGTTTCTGAAGATGGAATACTCATAATTGGTACGAGCGTTCTATAGAGATGAAAAAAAAGATATATGTAAAGAAATTTGAGTTAGATGCTACAGGGTGTTCAAAATAAATTTATACATTTCGACTTATTTAAATTGAAAAATCTCAAATTTTTTAAATGGTATCTATATTATTATTTTTCCTGATAGATTTTACAAAACCCTCTAACTTTTATTAAGTATGTCATATACCTATTTCTAATAGTTTTCGATTTATTTTGAATTTTTCAATTTTTTACCCTTGTTTTTAATACACTTACGCTATTGTGAAAACATAAACAAATAGTTAATAATAATTTTAATATAGTTTAACTTGTCTAAGAATTAATTATTATGACGTAATAAATGTTCAAAAATATGCCCGTCTACTTGAATACACATGTTTAGTCGTTTTACTATATTTGTATGTATATATATATATATATATATATATATATATATATATATATATATAAATATATATATATATATATATATATATATATATATATATATATATATATATATATATATATATATATTGTAGTATTATCGCGCTGTGCGGCGAAATACAAACGTATATGTTCCGGCTCCCTAGGCAACACTGACGGATATTGTGACATCCCCGGCAATATATCTACTATCTATATAGTAAAAAAAACGGTAAAAATCCCTATGGTGGCGGACAGGTAGACTACAAAAACAAATCTCTAGAGGAATTACTCAACTGAATACCCGTGGTTTCATTTATGCTGTGTAAATCATATTAAATACAAAATTTCCATAGCGCCATAGTGTCAGGATTGTTTTTAAAACACAAAGCACGCTCCGTTGCGAGGAAACGCTCTATAGCATTAAATTTCCACGGACACTATGTGCCCCACTTTTCCCTTTTACATACGATATAGTAAAGATATAATCAATTTATGGATTTATGCTAAAAGCGGTGATGCAAGGAAGTAAAATTTAATACAATTAACAATGTGTTACATTTGAATGAATAGATCTTTTTTTTTAATGGAGTAATTGCTTTTTAATGTACTTATTTATGCGTGAGTAAATTGTTTTTACTACCTGTACAGATTGTTGACAAGACAGTCCTAAACTGTGATGTATACAACGACCTAAATTCTCGCTGTAATCATCTGAAACAGCGTTCATAATACACCATTCTAGCTGTTTTCTAGCTGCCTTCAAAACAGAGTTACTTATTACAATTCCGGCATCTAAAAAAAGGTGTAAGTTAATTTACCAGGTGTACAAGTATGAAATGAGGATTTCAGACAATGCAGTTTGTGCTATAAAGATTTGATACCATTTTGTTGTGTCATTAACAAGTGTCAGACGCGCACAAATGATAAATTGGAAAAGTGTGTGCATAGTGTTGTGTTGTTGTGTTCAATATGTCAAAATTTATATCGAACAAAGAGCATTCGCGGACAGCATTAATTTTTTGTGTTCATTTGAAGAAAACTGCTGTTGAATCATACCAATTATTTCGAGAAGCTTATGGTGAACATGCTCCATCGCAAGATACGTGTGAACGATGGTTTCGGCGTTTCAAAAGTCGTGACTTCGATGTTTGCTGACAAGGAACGTGGAAAACCGCCAAAAAAATACGAAGATGTGGAATTGCAAGCACTGCAGGACGAAGATGATTCGCAAACACAAAAAACAACTCGCCCAGCAATTGGGCGTTAGTAAACAAGCTGTTTCCAATCGGCTACGAGAGAGGGGAAAGATTCAGAAGCCGGTAGATGGGTACTACATGAGTTGAACGACAGGCAAATGGAAAAGCGCAAAAACACATGACATTTTGCTTGCTCGGTACAAAAGGAAGTCGTTTTTTGCATCGTATAGTTACAGGGGATGAAAAGTGGATTTATTTTGAGAATCCCAAGCGCAAAAAATCATGGGTAGACCCAGGCGCTCCATCCACATCGACCGCAAGAGCGAATCGCTTTGGCAGAAAGACGATGCTCTGTGTTTGGTGGGACCAGAAGGGCGTGGTCTAGTATGAGCTGTTAAAACCTGGGAAAACGATTAATACTAAACGTAACCAACAACAATTGACCGATTTGAACCGTTTGCTGCTTGAAAAAAAGGCCAGAATACCGAAAGAGGCAACACAAAGTCATTTTTCTTCATGACGATGCTCCGTCACATATGGCAAAACCAGTTCGCAACACGTTGGAAGCACTCAGCACTCAGAAGATGTGAAAAAATGGCTCGATGAATGGTTCACAGCAAAAGGGGAAGATTTTTACTGGCGTGGTATTCACAAATTGCCCGAAAGATGGAACAAATGTATAACAAGCGATGGAGCATATTTTAAATAAAGCACTTTTTATCATTCTTCCGAATTTAACATGTTTTTTTTAGAAAAAAAATTCGCATTTCATACTTGTACACTTGGTACTGATCTAACCATTAAAGTCAACAAAAAATAGTCTATCCGATTTCAGAAAGAAAACAATATCACATGTACCAAGTTACTAATTTTATTACGATGTTTTTTTTAAAGTTATCTCCCAAGCTACGAAGCCAAACTTACAGACCTTAAAAAAATTATTTTTCTACATAGTCTATCAAGTAAGAACGTGACCGTATTCTTGAAAGAATGTGTTTCGACACATTTCTTGCCATCAATGTATTCTTTGGTGTGCTAACAACGGCGCAATTATATTAGTAAGTTCTCCAAACGCCTCCTATATCAATAATCGCCTAGAATCTTCGAGGTATGCTGTCGACGTGATTTTCTGCATACTCTGCAAATTTTTCGCATCCCGAGAGACAACCGAGCCTAAGTTCTCAGAGTTTTCCTCTGAACTTTCTCTTTACAAGGGACCAAACGTTTTCAGTAGGGTTGGCGTCCGGCGATTGGGACCATTCTAGTATCTTATCCCTTCGTCTGTGAAGATCACGTTGTCCCAGTCATGGTCTCGATGTTGTCGTGGGCCTAAGCGAGCCGCTTCGCGACCTGATTTTAACCCAGCAAAGGTTTCTTCAACGTGCTTCGGAATTTGACATTAGGAGCACGAAGATGTCGAATATTCTCATCGGACACATTCAAGTCCGATTTTCTTAATTTTGCCGCTCCTTAACGCAGCGTCAATTTCGGGTCCTGTGAAAACACGATTCGTTTTTTTTCGACTTTCACAGTGACTTTGTCTACCGAGCCACTTTTTGGCAAATCGTCGATATTTTTCGTCTCGTTAAAACGATTTACCCACTTCTTCATAAACGATAACGACTTTTTAATATATTTAGCGGCCGCGGAATTGTGATTTTAGGCTCCTTTGAATGGAAGCAAAGAAAGACTGCCTCGAATCGACGCACAAACAAGTCTCATTTTGAATTTTACGTGATTTACACCGAAGGTCGGAATCGACTGATACTTTTACTAGAATGCGCCGTAGGCAAAGGTTCCCTCTACCAATGTTTTGTTGAATCGCTAGAATCCCAACTACCAAAAATCAATTATGGCGGACACGTTCTTACTGGACAGACTGTATCTACCGCCTACTCTCATATATTTAGTCCAGCGTTTTTCGGATAATTTCATTCCACCTAAAACAAATTCTTTGATCTGCTGAAAATTGTCGGTACAAGAGGTCTGTCTCCAAAAAAAAATCGCAGGACGCTTAATCAGGGCCACAGGATGGATGCTGTAACGTGGTAGATTTACAGCTTGGCTTGGCATGGCTTGAACTGTGTGAGTCTTGGGAACCTTGCAATCCTGGTGTTACAATAAACTTTTATTTCTCCAACTATCTTCTTCAAATTTTGGTTTATCCTTGGAAATCCCTTCACAATCCCAAAAAATGCTTGCCATCAAATTTCAGAAGTGACTTTTCACCTTCTCTGTAGATGGAGAGCCCTCATGAAGCCGATGCATTAACTTCTGCTTCATGAGAAAATCCCAATAGAAAACTCAGATCTTGTCGCCTGTGATGATTTGAGGAAAATATCTCTCATCCATCATATCTTTCCTCACTGCAAAATGTAACGAACTCGTACAAAAATTCATCATAGAACTTAGAGTAACGACAGTAATTTGGAAACCAAGAAATTTTTGTATGTCATTTTTTGTGGCCAGGCAGATAACCAAAGAAAAAATTCTCAGATAAACACCATTCATTATAATAATTTCTTTAACTTATCAGTCTTATCTACTTATTATGAATTATTTTAAAACAACATGGAACCTAATACTTGGGATTAGTTGTATAACTTATAATTATTAAACTACAAAAGTTAAGCATATAAAAATGTAATAGTACTACGAAATCGCGATAAGGTATTTTGTAAATCTTTACAAAAAATATATTTACCCAGTGCCAGTTAACAAAGTAAATAAGCAATTTTATTGTTAATTTTATTGTACAAATTCCTATTTTTTGTGGTAATCTCTGACGAGTAGTAGTAGAAGGCACAGCGTCACGCAAATAGACCAGGAAGTCCTTTTTACCAACTCCTGAAGAAATTTACCCTTAAGTGTGATAATTTAAAGAAATCGATTTTTTTTTTGTTTACATATCTCGAATATGTATAGAATAAGAGGTTGAAGTAACAAAGTCGGTCTATGTTTATTTTTGAAAATACCGCTGTCGCCAGGCGCAGTAGCTTTGGGGATCATAAACTCGTTTTTCGAAGCGTAGCGCGAACCAGAGCAGGTATTAAAATTTCAATGCCGTAACGTCATCACGTAAGTGAAAGTTAAACATCTAATACTTCAGTGAACTTAAAATAGTCACAAAGATAGGTATGTGGCAAGAGATTTTTATTTATGTGTTACACGTTAGTCATTCTTTAAACGCGTTTTTCTCAAAATTGCATTTTCTAACTCGAAAACAATTTATTGCATAGACCTAAAATATTTTTTGCATGTTAAGGACATGTTTTGTCATAACGCGAACAATGAATTTTTTGATTTGACCAAAAATGTCAACTTGGCATGCAAGAAACGGATACTTTTGGCGAAAATTTTATAATTTTTTTTTCTAATCGCCACCATCCTTATAATTTTCATTATTTTTTAAAATCCACGGTTGATGGTACGGAAAATTGTATCTATTCTAATGACCATTTTGTTTTTTTTTTGATTCCAGGTAATGTGAAGGCGCCAATCATGGCATCAGTGCAGTTGCTTTTTTTTTACCTATCCCGTTACTGGGGCATAAGTCTCGTAAATTTCAATATTTTGGTCGGAAAAAATGTATGTGTATTTGTAAACAAATAATAAATAGGTACCCAACATTTTAAAATATTTGATGAACTGGTTTTTTAAAAAAAATTCTAAAAAAATATCCTTATTATTAAGTAGTTACACTGGTAACTAACATTATTGAGTGTTTTAATCCCACACAATAAAAATCCTTGGAGATGCCTAGTGCAATTCTAATTGAAACATTGGAAGATATTATTAATTTGGCACAGGCGAATTCGAAGAACCTCAGCAGACTCACCTAAATTACAATAGCTGCTATCTGGAACCCTAGTCCCAAGATACACATCCGTACTAACACTTATTTTATCAACAACATCTTTAAGTCGATGAATGTTGATGAAAGTATAGTCGTTAGCGAAGAAATAGTAATCATAATCCTGAGCAAAAGTATCAGCTACATATTTTATAACTTGGAAGGGTCTATATTTGCTTCTTGCATCTGTAAAACCTACTAAACCTGGAACAAGACACATTAATATTAGGTTTAGTTGATTACTCATTAATGAAGTAAGGTTTAAGTTATAATTCAACAAGGTATCTAAAAGTAATTTCAATTGTGTGTTGTATGTTCCACAAAGACCTTTACACTATTATTAATTTATTGGGTGTATCTTTGTAAAACTAAGTGATACTAACAGTAAAATTGTAAAAGAATGCAGATCCACGGTAGTATTCCTGGTTTATATATATATATATATATATATATATATATATATATATATATATATATATATATAATATATATATATATATATATATATATATATATACACTCGACACTGTTTATAGTGAAACTCTATATAGTGAAAATCTTTATAATGCAATTTTTTCAAAACCTAGAATATTTTAATGAAATTTCATGTAAAAAGCCCTGCATATAGTGAATCTATAAAATAGTAACCCTCTATATAAAAAAATTTTTACCGGAATTTTATATATAAATTTTTATGCATTTATTGAATCTTGGCCATTTCGGGTTTCCCATTTTTATCTAACATTAGCACGAATTCCATTTTTTATGACGCATTCTTTTGAAAAGGTTCTTAATGCGTTTATAACGCCTAATGGTTGGCAATAAATCAGGTAGATTTCTGTGAGAAACCCGGGGAATAACCCATTTTATAGAAACCCGGGGAAAAACCCATTTTATAGTCGAGGCCTAGTAATTCGCAAATTCAGGTTCAGTTTCTTTTTGTTTAAGAATCAAGTAAGATGTCCAAGCGAGTGTGTTTAAGTTTAGCTGAGAAAATGTTTTGGAGGAAGTTGATAAAGGCTGCAAAAAAATTGATGTTGCTGCAAAATTTGGTGTTTGTCCAAGTTACGTCTCTCTGATAATAAAAAGTCGCGACAGTATCATCAAGAAACCTAGTGTTCCAAGCAGTCGAAAACGAGTACGGGTGAGTACTTACGAGGATGTAAATGAACCAGTTTTACGATGGTTTCAAGTGGCCCGTACGCATCAAAACGTACCCATATCGGGAAATTTAATAAAGCAAAAGGCTCTACAATTTGCTAAAGAATTTAACTGCGTTAATTTTCAAGCTAGTGAAGGGTGGTTGAGTGCCTGGAAGACTCGCAATTCAATTGTTTTCAAGACGGTGTCTGGTGAGAGTGCAAACGTTAGTCAGGAGGACTGTGACATTTGGACTGAAACTGTTTTAAAAAGTGCATTGAAAAAGTAAGAACCAAAAAACGTTTTCAATTGTGATGAAACCGGTTTGTTTTTTAAATGTTTGCCAAATAAAACTTTTGCTTTTAAAAGTGATAATGTTTTGGTGTTAAAACAAGTAAAGAAAGGGTGACACTTACGGTTGGAGCAAACATGGATGGCTCAGAAAAACTGAAATTACTGCTCATAGGTAAAAGCAAAAATCCCTGTTGTTTAAAAGGAGTTAAATCTCAGGAGTTAGATTACGTCAATAATAAACAGGCATGGATGACTTCTGAGATTTTCGAAAGATGGATCAAAGAACTGGACACAAAAATGAAATGCCAAAAGCAAAAGATTGTGATGTTTATAGACATTTGTCCTGCACATCCAGTTACTGTAAGTAAAAAATTAAGGAATATTGAATTGATCTTTTTTCCACCAAACATGACCTCCAAATTGCAACCTATGGACCAGGGTATTATAAAAAACATAAAACATCATTACCAAAACAGAATTGTTCACAAAATTGTTAATGCGATTGATAACAACCTTCCAGTCCAAAAATTGATTACCCTTAAAGAGTGTATAACCGAAGTCGCTAAAATATGGAGTGAAAATGTTTCTCAGAAAACTATCAAAAACTGCTTTTCTAAAGCAGGTTTTACTGAAAAAATTGACGAATGGGAAGAAGAAGACGAAATGGATCTCGCTACCTTCAAAAGGCAATGGGGTATTCTACAAAAAACTGCTACCCTCGACGCAGATTTTTTACTTAAAGATTTCATAGAAATCGACAATGATGTTGGCACGACAGATCTACCAACTGGCCAAGACATAATTGACGATATAAAAAGTATAGAAGAAGAAACTGAAACCGGGGAATGTCCTGGTAAATTTAGTGAAAATGAAATAAGAAATACATTTGACATTGTGCGAACTACTCTCAGGGGCCAGGAAAGTGTACCTGATCAAATCTTTATGCATTTGAATAAATGCGAGAATTTTGTTGAGCAACAATTATTTTTCAAAAGTAATGTTCAAAAGAAAATAACTGATTATTCTTCCTACTACGTATGTACGTAGTATGTACATATATATTAACAGATTTTGTATTATTCTTTTTATTTCGTATGTAGTACATACATACATAAAGTCCATACGTTATATCTTTACACGTGCGTCATAGTTTTCAGGTAATATCCCAAACGACTATTATATTTTTTGTCTCTTTTTACCAATACTTACGATTTATCGGTGAAAAGAGACAAATAATATAATAGTCGTCTGTTATATGGCCTGAAAACTATGACGGACGGGTAAAGATATAACGTACGGACTTTATGTATGTATTTAGCCCTGTACATGCTATGTACTATTTAAACCTTCAAATGTTTAATAAAATCTTTTTTAATAATTCAATTTTGAATTTTTTTTTGTTGCCTGTACTTTATAAAATACAAGTAAATGATTACCAATATAAAATACATATATAGCAATATATACGGATTTTTTCTTTATATAGTGAAACACTTTCTATAGTGAAATTTCGGTCAACATTTTGGTCTTTCACTATATAGAGTGTCGACTCTATATATATATATACATATATATATATATATATATATATATATATATATATATATATATATATATATATATATAAAACCTAGTTTTTTTATGAAAAAGCTAAATATGATAAAAAAAATTGTCACTTGTCAAATTTGATAGATTACAAAGGCAACTAGGATTTTTTTGAATATCACCCTCTACAAATAGGCACACCATTAAATAGCATTTATCAATTCATTTACAAAAATATGTAACACTTTATATTTATTTTCAGTCGTTACCAATAGACACATAGACATAGACATACCATGTTTTAACTTTGAATTGGCTCACCCAATTTACTATTTTCCTATTGGGAGTAACATTTCTTTTGCTAATAAACTTAGTTTTTGTGAGGAAGACAAATATGATACATAAGACAAAATTTTTCACTTGTCAAATTTGACAGTTTAAAAAGTCAACTTGAATTTTTTTACATGACACTTCCTTTATATGAGCATACATTAAATAGTATTTTTCAGTCCATTTACAAAAATATATATAGCACCAGAATATTTATTTTCAATCGTTTAGTTTTTTGTGAGAAAGCCAAAATGATAGCAAAAAATTTATTTTTGAAGATGCTATTTTAAAAAATCTAGTCTCAAATCTGACAAGTGGCAAATTTTATGTATCATGTTTGGCTTCCTTAGAAAAAACAAAATTTAATAATAAAGAAAACTTTTTAAATATGCTTAATAGGAAAATAGGTTGAGCCTCTTAAAAGTCAAAATTTGGTTTAATGACTTGAATATCCTGTACATCAGTAACGAATAAAAATAAATATCAAGTGTGATGTATCTGAAAAATGCTATTTAAGGGTGTGCCCATACGTATAGAGTATCATTTAAAAAAAAATCCTAGTTGGCTTTGTAATCTGTCAAATTTTACAAGCGACAATTTTTTTGTTATCATATTTGATTTCTTCATAAATAACTAAGTTTAGCACTGGCAGAATTTTCTTCGTATGTAGAATAAGAAAATAGTGAATTAGGCACTTGGAAAATGTCCCTGTATAAATTAAACGAAAATTCAATCAAAAATCTCACCAAGATCATTAATGCATGTAACTCTGTTAAGATATACAGAATTTATGCTAAAGTGCATGTAAACATTTGACAATTTTATAACTGGAAAGATTAATCATTAAACGGTTAATATTACATTGATAGATGAATCTGTCAAGATCAGATTGCAGGCTATTGATGTTAGGATTGAAAATATTATAAAATTGAAGATCATCAGCATATAATAAAACTTGTAATATAAGACATGATTTGGAAAATGAATAATACAAAAAATACTCTTAGTTCTATATGTGAACGCTGTGGTACATCAAACATCACAAAAATTTTGCACAAAACAACTTTAAATATATTGAGTAAACATATACTTACCAGTCAAATTAAACTTAGTCTTCAGTTTATATTGGGCAGTAATGAAAAATTTAATTTTATCAACAATATGTCCTATAGTTTTGTTAATATGCACTGCTTGAGTATTAACTTTATCCTCTGAAGTAAAAATACCAACAAACAACTTCTCTCGAATACCAAGTTCTGTTGAATAATACCTGGGTCTCACGAATTGTGACTTGGTCTCTCCTTTAGGTTTTTCAGGCAGAATTCTTGGTGCTAACCTATTTATTGAGCTATTGATAATTTCTTGAGCGAAGCGGCTGTTTACTCTGAAATCACTTTCTGTGGTGTCACAAGAAATATCCAAACTTGTAGATATAAAAGATGATAGGTAGAGACCTATTATAATTCCTAGGAATAGATATATGTTATCCGAGACAAATTTAACTGTTGGCTTTATCATTTTCTTTGTTTTTAGATGAGTTTTTCAATGGTATTCATTAAAAAACAAACTATAAAATATGATACAATTAAGAATTAAAGGATCATAGAAATAACACTTCCTATCACTTCATTGCAGTATTGTGTATAATGACCAAATAATTCTAAAAGCTTAAAAAAATCAAAAAAAACATTGTCAATGAAAAAATATTTATGCTTAAGACATCTGTTTCTTTAACAAAATACCTAAAAATTTGACAGTTATAGTACATTTGAACTACTCTGTTTATTTTTATGCACTTAGTAATGTCGAAATCTAAAACAGCAGAAATAATTTGCTTTCATACTGGCATTACATTTAAAACATCGGAGAGACCCCCTGAAATTCAGTAACATGGGGTCAGGAATATCAATATTGTAGAAAGGAGCACGCAAGGAAATATAAAACATTATTAGAACATCCAGTACATACTTTAACTTATTGATTAGGGCAATATCCTTTAATTATTCTTAACTGGACATTTAGATTCCTCGTTTCTAAAGAACCAAGCAGCGCTGGCAATCGTCGTTAGCGCCTTATCACTTACATGGTGTGTTTAAATATTTTACTCAGGTGCCCCGGCCCCGGTCTGAAAATCATTTTCTCCATTGTGAATTTGTTCCGAGGCTAAAACCTGCTGGGACAATACAACCTCGAATGTTATCCTTCCAGTCAAGCCTTGTGTCGTAATATAATCCAAGATATTAAGCGCTGTTTCGCCATCCAAGCCTATTAATTCAAGGTGAAGATCTTCATGAAGAGGAATCTTATTTAACTTAGAGAAGAGGATCACTTGAATCTTTACCGGATTGACCTTGATTTTTCAGTAATCCAACCATTCCAATAATTTTTTTTATCGTTCACCTTACTGTTTTGATAAGGTTCATCCTTGATTTACAGTGTCTCCATAGATATATTTAAGGGGATGTTATGATATCCGTCAATATTTTCCAGATGCCCGCATGCATTTCGCGGTACTTTTAAGACAACGCGGCAGCACTACCGGGGCATTATTGGAGTTATTGGAGTTCTATATTAACTACTACCTTTACATTTACACACACGACACTCTGCCGCTGGTCGAAATCGAACCAGCCATCATCCACTTGCTATGCAAGCTGCTAACCTGCTAAGTCACCGTGACAGTAAGTGACTGTCCTCGGCATATAATGTCAACATGGTATGATTTGCTTTAGAGATGTGGGCCGGGTAAACAGAACTTTGTGGGACTCCGGTCTCCAGTCTCGTTTCTTGAGACCTTTTCATCAACCGTAACCCTATATCTTCTATAGGAGATAAATGACCGGCCTAATTTTGTCGTGTGAGTAGCAGTGGAGTGGCCAGATTCAAGTAGCGGGAGGCGTAAATATGAAGGGCCATATGTCTAAGAAGGCGATATTTTCTACAGGTGAGGAAAAAACCAAAGTCAATGAGTCTGTGTTTCGCCTTGTTGAACGAGTCCACAACTTGTTGGATAGTCTCGTCGTATGCTGCATTATCTTGTGCTCAGGTTGAAAGTCTTATTACTTTTTAGGGATAATATTGAGCTCTTTTGCTTTGGATGCGATGATCTCGAGAACTATCTTTTTAGACAGTTGGAAGAAGGTTGAGTAGCCGATAATTAGTGACCTACCCGGTCGATGTTCCATGTTTATAGAAAATCACGACCACAGTCCTTTTTAACTCGCGAGAGTACTGCTGGGAAATGCCGACTTGCTTGTGGGAAGTCTTTTAAGACCGGTCATTGTTATACCGTCATGTCATCTAGCTTCCCGTATTGTTCTATTATTAATGGCCTCCTTCACTGCGTTGGATGTGGTGTAGTAGGGGTGGAATGGTTGAATGTGGACCTGATGTAAGGTTTCGATAGTACTAGCTATCCCATTACTGTTAGAGCTGGAGGCAGAAAAATGTAAAATAGGCTCTCTCAAAGGAATTAATTTTGCAGTGTTTGCAAAGCAAACATTTAATTTGAGAGATCGATTAGCTGGATAAATGGTGTATTGTTTGTAATCCTAAGTTATATAAAGAAAAAAAAATTGATGTCTATAAAATCACTTTTAAATTATAAACTAACTCATTGAAAATCACCCTGATAGTCATGCTGAATCCAACTTTTATAAACTCTAGGGCCGGAATTCGTAGTCAATTTGAAGAAAAAAGTTGGAGAGGGCAAGATTGTAGTGAAGTTGGCAGTACAACTTGACTACAAAAAAACTGTACAAGTTATTGGAGTGAACTTGTACAAAAGTTGGAGTACATATTGTAGTATAAGTTTGCCTACAACTTGTATTCAATTACCGGCCGTAGATTTCGATCAACTTGTATCCACATATTGCTCACCAAAAACTTACCGTAAATTTGGCGTCAAATTGACTCCAAACTACAGATGACCAAGTTTCTGTAGTGCAACACTAGCTATCAGGGCAGATTTCTCAAGAACGAAGCCGACATAGTAGTTCCAGTGGTTAATGCATTATTGGACTACTAAAAGTAGCCACTAAAAACTGACTAATTTGTTAGGCTTCGTGCTGGCGATTATACTCCTATATTAGGGAATGGACGTGTTGGGAGGAGTGATTCAGCATCAGTTAATAGTGAAGTAAATACTACATTCATCGATCTCGTAATTGACACTTTTTTAATGGCCATAGCATACGCGATGCAGGGAAATCCCCAAGCCGCTACAGGAATGGCACGTGTTCGCAAAAACTAATTCACATTGGTCTTGAGATGCCATAAATTTTACTCGGTGGGAAACACAGTCCTGGGAAAACATTCTAAATGGATGAGGTTTTTCATATCAAAGAATTCTTGAAAAGGGTTGTATGAGGCGTGACATGCTTCTCACACCTTAGTCACTTGTTATAACTGTCAAATTCTGAATTTATTTGAACCATAAACCCTGAAATTTAAACTTAATATCTTTTTAGTGTTCTGTACGGAACCCTTATAAGATCACTTCGGTGTCTGTCCGTTTCTCTGTCACACCCAATTTTCTCCTAAACTATTTGACATAGAAAGTTGAAATTTGGTACTAATATAGGAATTGATGGCTTCACCAGGACCGTGTAGTTTTGAAAGTTAAATTTTGACTTAAGGGGTTAGTTTTGGAGGGTGAAATTGAAAGTGAAATTTTTTTTTACCACATCATTGAGTGGTGTGTCAAATGAACGATTGCAAAAAATGCGAATTCAAAAATATATATAATGTAATATTTGCGCATACTTGTCTTTGTATTATTTTTCAAAAATGTGTTAAAAAATCGCTGTCTCCGCCCCTTAACTCGGGTTGAGTGCTGATCAAAAACTCTGGAATATTCTCCACAAGGTGTAGATTGAACGAAAATTGTCACGAGTGCATTACCTTCAACACTTTATCTGGTATATGAAAAAAAACCGGTCAAGTGCAAGTTGAACTTGCGCAATTAGTGTTCCTTACGTTGATTGTTTTTAAAATAAAAAAAAAAAATGTTACGGAGGTATAAAATGATCAGTGACTTCACAAAACACACCCTAAATGAGTTTTCAACAAAGTTTGTTGCCAATCTTTACTGAAAATTTAAATTTTTGTTTTTTTTTATAAACCAGATAAATTATTAAAGGTAATGCACTCGTGATAATTTTCGTTCAATCTACACTCCCTGGAGAATATTCCAGAATTTTTTCAAAATTTTTTGATAAGTACTTTTCGAGATAAGGCGGGTGGACAGCGATTTCTCGCGATATTTTAAAAATAATACAAAGAAAAAGTGCGCGCAAGTATTACATTATATATATATATATATATATATATATATAATATATATATATATATATATATATATATATATATATATATATATATATACATATATATATTTTTTTTTTTTTCACTCGTATTTTCACCTTTCATTTGACATCACACTCGATGACCCAGTAAAAATTTTCTTTTTCACTTCCGATTTAACCCCCCAAAACTAACCCGTTAAGTCAAAATTTAACTTTCAAAACTACATGGCTCTGATGAGGCTATCAATTCCTATATTATTACCAAATTTTAACTTTCTATGACAAATAGTTTCGGAGAAAATCGGGTGTGACAGACAGACAGACAGACAGACACCGACGTGATCTTATAAGTGTTCCGTACGGAACACTAACAAAAATTTCAAGGTCATTATTTTTTAGTATAAACGGGAAAAAAAAAACTTTGTTAAAAAACTAATTTTGGGTGGGTTTTTCGAACTCATTGTTTTGGATGACAGTAAAGTGAAATTGCGTAAGATAGGTGACACCCTAGAGATATCAAAAGACCGTGTTGGTCGTATTTTGCATGCACATTTGCTTTGTTCGAAATGGGTACCGCGTTTGCTCATAGTGGACCAAAAACAACAACGGATTCTGAGCGCTGTTTGGAGCTGTATAAGCGCAATAAAAAGGCTTTTTTCATGCGATATGTGACAATGGATGAAACATGGATCCACCACTATGCATCGGAATCAAATCGGCAGTCAGCTGCGTGGACAGCAGCCGATGAAAGCCGCTCAAAGCGACCAAAAAAACAACAGCCGGCTGGGAAGGTTTTGGCCTTTGTATCTTGGGATGCGCATGGAATAATTTTCATCGTACTATGCTAAGAAGGGAAAAACTATCAATAGCGAATATTACATAAAGTTATTGGTGCGTTTGAAGGCAGAAATCGCAAAGAAACGGCCCCAAATGAACAAGAAAAAAGTGCTGTTTTATCAAGACAATGCATCGTGTCATAAGTCAGTGGTTACGATGGCAAAATTGCATGAATTGAAGTTCGAATTGCTTCATCATCCACCGTATTCTCCAGATCTGGCCCCCAGCGACTATTATCTATTCGCAGACCTCAAAAAAATCCTCCCGGCGAAGAGATTTGACTCCAATGAAGAAGTTATCGCCGAAACTATTTTGCCTATTTTGAAGGCAAAGACAAATCCTTCTACAGGAAAGGTATAGAAATATTAGAAAAGCGTTGCACTGATTGTATAGCCCTTAAAGGAGACTATATTGATAAATAAAGTCGAATTTTGCAAAAAAATTGTGTTTTAAGTAGCTAGACCAAAAACTTTTCAGCCTACGTGTTATACTACCTAATAATTTATTGTGCCCGTATTTAAAGTTACTTGTTTTTAAGTGTTAAGAATCGATAACGGATATATCTACATAATTTAATATTTTCAGTAAAACAAAGGGAAAACAGAATAAATTAATGCGGAAAAGCATCCGGAACATTAAGATAACAAATATATTTGGAAATATCGTTATCCCTTAATGACCTAAATTTATCATCACCGATTTTGTTAAAGGTATTTAAATATTCATATCAAATATAGCCCAGCTTTTACGTTAAAGTTTATTTTTAAAACCTGTAAATTAAAGAACATTAATAATTCTCTCGATATAATTACTCTTCCACCGTGGAAAATAAATTTTATTACCTCCATTTTTAAAATTAACGTGGTATAATAAAGGTTTGCATAGTCAAGACGCCGTTTTCTTGTAACTTCAGCAGTACCGTTCTGACACGACTTTTGCTGCCATACGCCGAATAGTTTGGAATTTAAAGGGTTACATACATCTCGAATTTTCAAAAATTTTTTTTTTTACGGATTTTTATCCTCTATACTTCTAAGAATTACTTATATATATATTTATATACATATATACATATATATATATATATATATATATATATATATATATATATATATATATATATATATACTAGCCGAGCCCGCGGCTCCGCTCGCGTGGACTTGATTCACTACTATCGTCACTGCTTATTCCTTATGTTACCCAACGTAATAAAATATCTCCCATTATTTCTCCTTATCTCCCAATATTTCTCCTTATTTCCCATTATCTCTACATAATTTCCATTATCTAGGCTTATCTCTGCTCATCTCCCATTATTTCTCCTTATCTCCCATTATTTCTCCTTACTTCCCATTATCTCACCTTATTTCCCATTATCTAGGCTTATCTCGACTTATCTCCCATTATTTCTTCTTATCTCCCATTATTTCTCCTTATCTCCCATTATCTCACCATAACTCCCATTATCTAGACTTATCTCTGCTTATATCCCATTATCTCTCCTTATCTCCCATTATTTATACTTATCTCCCATTATCTCACCCTATCTCCCATTATCGAGGCTTATCTTGACTTATCTCCCATTATTTCTCCTTATCTCCCATTATCTCACCTTATCTGCCATTATCTAGGCTTATATCGAATTATATAGAACATATGTATAAATTTATAAAAACACGTAAATCGGATAAGTGGTTCTCGAGTGATAAGCGCACTAACGGACAGACAGACAGACAGAGAGACGTTGCATTTTATATATATTGTATTCTTTGCTACATGATATTGTTCCATATTTGATGCTTTAGGGAGTGTATTGCAAGAGAACGCGCTAGCGGCAAACTTTTCTCCGGCTTGATTCACTATTATTGTCACTGCTTATTCCTTATACCACCTAATAAAATATATCCTATAACCTGACCAGAGAACATACGTATGTTTAAAAAAAAAGCACGTAAATCGGATAAGTGGTTCTCCAGTGATAAGCACATTAACGGACGGACAGACAGACAGACAGACAGACGGACAGAGAGACATTGCATTTTATATATATTATAGATATTCTCTGCTACATAATATTGTTCCATATATAGTTTGGACTGTGTATTGCAAGAGAACGCGCTAGCGGTAAACTTTGTCCGACTTTATTTACTATTATCGTCACTGCTCATTCCTTATGCTACCTATCGTAATAAAATATAGCCTATAACCTGGCCGGAGAACATATGTATGTTTAAAAAAAAAAAAAAGTACGAAAATCGGATAAGTGGTTCTCCAGTGATAAGGGCACTACAGACAGACAGACAGAGATACGTTGCATTTTATATATATTATAGATGTAATAAAATATATAGCTATAACCTGGTCAGAGAACATATGTATGAATTTAAAAAATCACGTAAATCGGATATATATTATAGATATAGATTATTATTATTATTATATAACCTGGCCAAAGAATATATATATGAATTTAAAAGACAGGTAAATCGGATAAGTGGTTCCCGCGTGATAAACGCACTAATGGACAGACAGACCGATAGGGAGACATTGCATTTTATATATATTTATAGATTATACATTACAGAGATTCCTTGCTACATAATATTGTTCCATATTTATTGGTTTAGGCTGTGTATTGCAAAGGCACGCGCTAGCGGCAAACTTATTTCCGACATTATTCACTATTTTACGTCACTGCTCATTCCTTATGCTACCTATCGTAATAAAATATAGCTTATAACCTGGCCAGAGAACATATGTATGGTTTAAAAAAAAAAGTACGTAAATCGGATAAGTGGTTCTTCAGTGATAGGCGCACTAACGGACAGACAGACAGACAGGCAGACAGACAGACAGATAGATGTTGCATTTTATATATATTATAAATATATATATATATATATATATATATATATATATATATATATATATATATATATATATATATATATATATATATATATATATATATATATATATATATATATATATATATATATATATATATATATATATATATATATATATATATATATAACCCAACTTACTTTAGTCCAAAAATTCGTAATTTTTGTGATACAGGATGTCAAAATTATATTTTAGTTCTTGTACACATTCCTTGATCAGGAAGCTGTCCGTGGTGGATGTGGCGAGAGCTTGTATAGCTACTTTACTGTCGCCGCAGATTAAAATTTTCATATTATTCGTCCCTTTCGAGATTTGTATTTTTACACATTTGTGGATGGCTAACACATCAGCTTGAAAAACCGTCGCCATTTTGCCAATGGGTATACTTTCCCTGTGGTTTAATTTATGGTAAAAGATTTCCGCCCCAAAGCGGCCATTAGCACCCGAACCGTCAGTATACCAAATGTCGGTATTCGCCCTGTTCAGGAGCTTTTGCATGTCCTCTCAGGGATATGGACAGAAAAAGACTTAATCACTTGTCTTGTTTTCGTGATTTTATCTTGTTTTAAAACGAATCGGCGTTCATGGAGGAATTTCAGACCTGAGTGTCCCCGGTCCCCATTCCTCCATTCGCCTTGACATTTCAGTTTGTACACTGTTAATCTTGCTGTGTAGATAATGAGCTGGTTCAGTGGTGGGATACAGTGTGGTACTTCTAGCGCCTCCATTGGTGTCGTTTTCATAGCCCCCGCTGCCGCCCTAAGGTAGTTCCCCTATAGGCTACGCAATAGGTTCCTTGACTCCACCGTGCCACCAAATCACTGCTGCGTACGTTAATTAGGCAATAGCACCGCCCTGTATATCCACAGTGCGACCTTGGGTTGCATACCCCAAGTTTTACCCAGGGCTTTCCTACAGGCCCTAGGGACGCGTAGAATTTGTTCCTTTTTTCATTCATATGTTGTTTCCAGTTTAGTTTTGGATCCAGACGAACTCCAAGTTATTTCACCGAGCTCATGTAAACCAATTCATTGCCCCAGAAACTAAGCGGTGCAATTTCTTGGAGTTTGTATTTCCTGGTAAACATCATGGCATTGGTTTTTGATGGACTGACCGTTAGTCTATTTGCCATGCACCACCTTTGAGTGATCCTCAGGGCCCTCTGCATGATCTCCTTGAGAGGTTGTAGAAAATTGCTTCTAATCACTATTGCCACATCATCGGCGTAGCCATAAGCGGAGATGCCTTCTTCCTGTAGGGTTCTTAGTAGGTCATCCACCACCATGCACCACAGTAGGGGTGACAAAATTCCTCCCTGCGGGCATCCCTTGGCGGGGTACCCCCTAATATCTGTTCAAGCTTAGCTAACTGTTAGAATCCTGCTGGTTAGCATGCTTCCTACCCAATCTACCAGTGCACTGGGTGAACCGTGATTGGTCATTGAGTCCCTGATGACTGAGTATGAGCTGCTATCAAAAGCTCCCTATATATCAAGGAAGACGCCTAGAGCGTATCCCTTATTCGCTAATTGTGCCTCTACGCCGCCCACCTTCTGATTGTGTGTGATTGTGAGAGTCACCCTAATATCTTACCGTTGGCCCAATTGAGCCGCTTCGTGACTTGATTTTCGCCCAGCAAAGGTTTCCTCAACGTGCTTCGGAATTTGACATCATGAGCACGGAGATGTTGTCGAATGGTGTCATGGGACTCATTTAAACCCGATTTTCAAAAATTTTACCGCTCTTGACGCAGCGTCAATTTCGGGTTCCGTGAAAATAAAGACACGATTCGTTTTTCGACTTTCCTACCGAGCCACGTTTTGGCAAGTGGCCGACATTTTTCGTCTCGTTAAAATGATTTACCAATTTTTTCACTAACGATACCGAGTTTTTAATATATTTAGCGGCCGCGGAATGTGTCATTTTAGGCCCCTTTGGATGGGAACAAAAAAAGACTGCCTCGAGCCGATGCGCAAACAAGTCTTATTTTGAATTTTACGTGATTTCGATGAAAGTTTGGAATCGACTGATACCTTTATTAAAATACGTCGTAGACAAAGGTTCCCTCAACCGATTTTTTGTTGAATCGCTAGAATCGCATCTACCAAAAATGAATTATCGTGGACACGTTCTTCCTTGATAGACTGTACGTAATATTCATAAACGCTCTATTCTCATTTCGCTTTAATTTTTTAAAGTTACCCTTATTATACAATATTTTAAATCAAGGTTTCCATAGCAAACCACTCGCCGGTATAAAATGTACGGATTTGGTGCTTTTCATGTTAGAAACCAAACAAAAGCGAAGCGGAACGAAGGTAAAAGATAAACACTTGATTTTAATTTCCCTCAGGTAGGGAGGGAATTTTGTGTGCAAGTGTGTATAATCAGGGAGCACCAGCACGGACTGGACAGAAAATTGGAAAAGTTAGTATAGAGTAAATAGTACAAAAATCTCGATGTAGTACTGGCAGGTTGAGATAATTAAATTGAAGATAAATAAATTTAACTGTGACATATTTCAACTCTAAAATTTTCGAAGAATAGAGTGAAATTAAACAATTCCATATTATACTACTTTACAGATAGTGTAATTAAACTTAACGGAGACTGTAACATTTTTTCACGTTTCAGGGTCCCTAAAACATAAAAAAACATAGTTTCCCATGTCTGTCGGTTTGTCTTTCTATCGATCTATTGGCACGATAACTCTGGATTGAAATAAGATATCGATCTGACATATTTCAACTTCAAAACTTTCGGAGTTTCTAAAGAATAGAATGAAATTAAACAATTTCATATTATACTACTATACAGATAGTGTAATTAAACGTAACGGAGATTCTTGCATTTTTTAACGTTTCAAGGTACTTAAATAATAAAAAATATAATTTCTCATGTATATCGGTTTGTCTTTCTATCGATCTATTAGCAAGATAACTCTGGATTGAAATAAGATATCGATTTGAAATAAAGTACGCGTTTAATACGAAGGTTTTTTTAAGTCATTCAAAAAAAATCGTTTGGGGCTCAAATTATTGTTGTTGTTGTAAGTACTTTGCAGTTTTTAAGTTTTACATATATATATATATATATATATATATATATATATATATATATATATATATATATATATATATTTTCTACAGCCGACGCTGTCTTCCTTCTCTCAGCCTTTGATTCCATCCGTTTCTATCTTCCCAGTCTCCATCTGTTAGACCCCTGTCCTCCATAGCCTCGTCCACATCGTCTCTCCATGATCGTCTGGGTCTTCCTCTTTTTCTTCTCCCTATAGGGCTCCATTCCGTTATTTTCTTTATCCACCTATTATCTTCGCTCCGTCTTATGTGTCCATACCATTTTAATCGTTTTCCTTCAATGGTGTTTACTGCGTTCTCTTTGATGTTCATTCTGCTTCTTATTTCTTCATTTGTTATTCTCTCCATACGTGTCACTCTACAAGGTCTTCTCCAATACTCCATCTCTACCGCGTTAATTTTAGATTTATTTCTTTTGTTGATCGTCCATGTTTCTGACCCGTATGTCATTATGCTTTGTATTATTGATTTGTATATGCGTGTTTTGTTTCTTTTTGTAATGTGTTTGTCCCACAGGATCGAATTTAATTCTCTGATGCATGTCCGCGTTTGTCCTAATCTAGCTTTAATCTCTTCTTCTGATGTTGTGTTTTTTGAAATGATGGTTCCTAAATATTTAAATCTATCGGTTCCTTTGATTATTGTTTCGTTATCGACTTCTAGATTCTCCACGTTTCCCTCTTTGTTGTTAGATATTCCGTTTTATCAAAGTTTATTGCTAATCCTGCTTTAGTGTATTCTTCTTTCAGTTTTCTTACCATATAACTGAGGTCTTCCTCATCTTGCGCTATGATTACTTGGTCGTCTGCGAAACTTAGAGTATATAAGTAATCTTGTCGTATTGGGACTCCCATTCCACTACATTTTTGCTTCCATTTTTTTAATGTTTGTTCGAGGTATATTTTGAATAGTGTTGGGGATGTAGAGCATCCTTGTAATAGGCCTTTTGATGTTCACTGTGCTGTTTTCGTAGAGAGCTTTTACTGCGTATATTAGTTCTTTGTCAATGCCTATTTCTTTCATTGCGTTCCATAATCTTTGTCTTGGTATTGAGTCATAGGCCTTTCTTATGTCTATGAAGGCTAGATGAACTTCTCTATACTCTGCCAGTTTTTTTTCCATTGTTTGTTTTATAGTGTATATGTGGTCTATACATGATTTTCCGGCCGTAAAGCCTGCTTGGTCTTCTCCAATTTTTCCTTTTATATTTTCCTCTATGATATTTTTAATAATTTTTCCATACAAACGTCCCATACTCAATATTATGCTTAGGCCTCTCTAGTTTGTGCATTTTCTGCGGTCTTCCTTTTTAAATATAGATACTATATAGGCTTTTGACCATTCCTTTGGTATTTTTTTTTTCTCCATTTATCGCTCTGTGTAACATGTTTCTCAGCATTCGATGTAATTTATTAGACCTGTACTTAATCATTTCATTTACCACACCTCCAGGCCCTGCAGATTTATTATTTTTGAGTGTTTCTTATTGTCTTCTTTACTTCTTCATAGCTTAGTTCTATCTCTTTTTTTTCCTTATTCTGTTCTTCTTCAGGGTTTTCTTCTTGGAATTCTTGTCTGTCTTCTGTTAGCAGCTTCTTATAATATTCCTCCCACTCGCTTTCTGGGATATACTCTATATACGTTTTCTCTCTATTGTTAGTCCTTAATGCTTTAATTATTCTCCATGACTCTGTGCTTCTAGTTCCTCCTATATACTGTTCTATATGTTCGCACGATTTTTCTCATCTCTTGTTCTTTTCTTTGTTTATCATTCTCCTCGTTTCTGCATTTTTCTCTTTATATTTCTGTAGATCTTCTTCTGATTTTGTATTCAGCCATTTTTCGTATAGCCTTTTTTTCTCCTTTATAGATTCTTTGGTTTTTTCACAGATTCTAATTTTTATGTTTCTTATTCTCGTTGTCTTCTTTACCTAATGCTTCTAGGGCCGCCTGTTTGATGCATTCTTTTATGTGGTCATACATCTGTTGGAGGTTGTCGTAGTTAAATTCATTTAATTTTTGATCTAATCGTCGTCTATATAGGTCTCTTATCGTTTCGTCTTGCAGTAAGTGTATTTTGTATTTTATTTCTTTGTCTGCTTTTTCTGTTATCTCATTAGTATTTCTGTTTTTTTTTATCTATTGTTCCTGTTTGTTTTATTGTCCTGTACCACGGTACTTTTATATTTGCTACTAATAGTCTATGGTCTGTTCCACATTTTGCCCCTCTCTTTACTCTTACGTCTTTTATTTTGATAGTCGTATCGTTTTTAATTATAATGTGGTCTATTATTGATTTTTTTTTTCTAAGGGAAAATGAGTCAGAGTATTAACAAGCCATTATCGAATCCTATGTGTTTACCGCGTTACAACATCAACCCTATCGTTCTGATTTAGCACCCTGCGATTTCTTTTTGTTCAAACATATGAAGAATCTAAGCGGCCGAAAATTTTGTTCAGGATGATGCGTTGAAAGCCGCCGTAGAGTTGTTTTTTGACCCAATTTCACTTGCTGAGTGAGAACAAAAATCATAAGATCTCATTCATTAAAATCAGTTCAGGTTAGGCCGTTTTGGCTCTAGGTGATGACCATTATTGGCAGGGTAGTCTTTGATATTAGTGTGTCTAAACTGGCGTGAATTAAGCTGTTTTCGAAACATAGTTTTTTTGTATCTTATATTCATTTAGATCACTAGATAATAAATTATATAATACTTGAAAGTCCTCCAACCCCTTCACTCTCTTCTTCTGAAGCGTTATCGCTCAAATTTGACATCGATATTTTGTTTCGTACGAGAGTTTCGTGCCAACAGATAGACGACGCAATGGAAATTGGAAACTATGTTTTTTGTAATTCCTCTCCCTTTGGTCTATATCCCTGGTAAGCGATTAGTGACTATGATGTAGTAGCAGCACTGATTCTCTCACGCCATTCTGTTCTCTTCTGAGCTAAATTAATAATGTTGTTTAGCCCCCCACCCATCAGGTCTTTAGTTTGATCGATCAATTTTTGGAGATCTTTCTCGCGCACGATTGCCCTCTACTTTGCCTTCTACTATGAATAATTGGAGTGAATCCGTTTTGCTTGTAATATGGCGTATGTATGTTTAAGAAGTAGTTGTTTATTCGTTTTGATAAGTTTAGGCTAATTTTTAGTTAGAACAGATTCATTTATTCGATGGTCTGTCCAAGGAATTCGTAGAAGGCGTCTGTATGAATACATTTCGCCTAGAATCAGTTCTTTTCAACATCCACGTTTAGGCTCTGAAAGTGGCAACAGTGTTTTGACGGATGTTTTCACAGGTGTAATATGATAACTGTGTGTCTCAGGTTTCCCGTGTAAGCTGGATATCCTGAGAAGGATTGTTTAACAGCTGACGTTTCAATGGGATCTCACCCATCTTTTTCAAAGCTTACGAGATGGAATCTCGAAGTAGACTGAGCTCTGCGGTTCAATTGCGTCTGGTTATATGCGCAACAGGGGCGTTCTTATTGGTTGGTTGGGATTGGCCAATCGCGTGCGTCTGACTGCGTGTTATTCTGTCTGGTGTTTTTTGTATTGTTTCTGCTTCAGGCTCTGTGTTGTTTTTTGGCTTAATTCTGCATTTGGTAAGAATATTTTTCCAAGCACTTGGTAAACGTTGACTGTCTCTTGGTTGTTGAGATTGATGGGCCTTTTTTCTATTTCTATAGCTTCTCTTACTATTCTTGTGGACAGGTTATTGCTTCTTGCTAAAGTCCTCGTTTTAGCAAAATTGATTTTATGTCCTGTCATGGCGACGTGTTGAAAAAGCGATGATGTTATTGTTTTTTGTCTAACTGCATTTATGTGTTCGTCTTTTCTTGTACTTATTCTGCGATTAGTCTGACCGACGTATGACAAATTACAGTCGCCCCCATACTCCTTGGTCTTCTAACGGGATTTTACCACCTCATTGAAATCATAAAAACCGTTACACTGGAAGAGAACGACATTTTGGTGAGCTTTGACGTCACATCTCTTTTCACCAAGTACCGGTCTTAGAGGCACTATCGATCATAGAAAGAAAATAAAATCCGCCCGAACACATAATCAACCTAGTCAAACATTGCCTACTTCATTTACGGAAACCAACGATACAAACAAATAGAGGGAGCTCCAATGGGTTCGCCACTTTCTCCAGCCCTAGCTAACTTATTCATGGAATATTTTGAAACAACAGCCTTACAAGCAGCAACACTGAAACCAAAAATATGGCTGCGCTATGTCGCCGACACCTTGGTGGTCTGGCAACATGGCGAGGAAAATCTAAATCTTTTTCTCAATCACCTGAACCAACACCACCCAAAAATCAAGTTCACTATGGAAAAAGAACAAACAAAACAGCTACCATTCCTCGACGTCCTACTTCAAAGAAAAATAGACAGGTCATTATCACGTACAGTCTATCACAAACCTACACATACAAATAGATAACTCCATGCAGAATCACACCACCACCCAGCCCAACTCGCCGCTGTAGCCAAATCACTAGTGTTCCGCTAGCAGGCTTTAAAGGACGAAGAAAACTGGGAGAAAGAGATGGTTTAGCTCCAACAAGCCTTAACATTAAATGGCTATAAGAAAAATAGTCTACAACAAGCTTTACGAAAGTCACAAAAACGGGAAAAAGCTGAGGAGGCAAAGGCTTTCCTTCCCTATGTAAAAGGGACCACAGACAAAATCGGAAAACTCCTTAAGAAACACAATATCACAACAGTCTTCAAAACAGACCGAAAAATCAAGGATATTCTACCTTCAGCCAAGGATCAAATCCTGTTAGAAGACCAAGGAGTATATGAGATCCCATGCGGAGACTGTAATTTGTCATACGTCGGTCAGACTAATCGCAGGATAAGTACAAGAAAAGACGAACACATAAATGCAGTTAGACAAAAAAACAATAACATCATCGCTTTTTCAACACGTCGCCAAGACAGGACATAAAATTAATTTTGCTAAAACGACGACTTTAGCAAGAAGCAATAACCTGTCCACAAGAATAGTAAGAGAAGCTATAGAAATAGAAAAAAGGCCCATCAATCTCAACAACCGAGACGATAGTCAACGTTTAACAACTGCTTGGAAAAATATTCTTACCAAGTGCAGAATTAAGCCCAAAAACAACACAGATTAGATCACGTAAGCTTTGAAAAAGATGGGTGAGATCTCATTGAAATGTCAGCTGTTAAACAATCCTTCTCAGGATATCCAGCCTACACAGGAAACCCGCGACACACAGTTATCATATATATATATATATATATATATATATATATATATATATATATATATATATATATATATATATATATACATATATATATATATATATATATATATATATATATATATATATATATATTTATTTATTTTTTTTATTTTTCACCTCCCCGCCTAAGTAGGGATTTCATCCTTTTTAGTGTTCCGTACAGAACACTTATAAGATCACTTCGGTGTCTGTCCGTCTGTCTGTCTGTCTGTCTGCTCATCTATCTGTCTATCACACTCGATTTTCTCCAAAACTATTTAACGTAGAAAGTTAAAATTTGGTACTAATGAAGGAATTGATGGTCCCATCAAAGCCGTGTAGTTCTGAAAGTTAAATTTTGCCTTAAAGGGTTAGTTTTGGGAGGTGAAATCAGAAGTAAAAAAAAAAACTTTTTTGCCAGGTCATCGAGTCAAATGTAAGCTTGTGAAAACATGAGTTTAAAAATATATATAATGTAATACTTGCGCACACTTTTCTTTGTATTATTTTTGTAAAATTGTCAAAAATCTGTGTCCCCCCCTTCCCTCATATCGAAAAGTACTGATCAAAAAATGTTGAAAAAATTCTGGAATACGACGCTCCACAGGGTGTGGATTAAACGAAAATTATCACGAGTACATTACCTTTAATAAATTATCTGGTATATATAAGAAAAACAAAAATTTCTACGTCATCACTTTTCAACAAGGAAACAAACTTTGTTGAAAACTCATTTGGGGTGTGTTTTGTGAAGTCATTGATCATTTTATAACTCCATAACGAAAATTGTTATTTTTAAAGCAATCAACGTACGAAACACTAATTGCGACTTACACTGGTTATTTATATCTTAAGGCGAGGATAATATATTTATAAGGTAATACCTGTCAAGGTTGTCCAAGTGCCGAAACATACATTTTTGTTCATACCCGCTAGAAAGACGAATTGATGTTTCTTACTATCATATTGTACTGGTACGGCGCCAAGTAATTTGTATTCTGTTCCCTTCTCTGTCAATGTTAGGTCGGCTGATGGGTTCGTGATAGAACGAATCGTGTTTTAAGACGCTCCGATTGAGGGGAAACAGTAAATTATTACTGAAATATAAATTTTGTTCAATTCTGGCAGTTATTCATGATTGTTATTTATATGTTACCAACAGTCTATTTGTTTAAATTCGAACTAACCAAGTTGAATCCTGAGGTATCTCTTTTTACCAACATTACATATGAATTTCTTTTAACTTTCAAACTGTAAACAGCAAAAGTTACTCAAATTTTAAATTTAAATTTAAAACAGGGAAGTTTTAATTCAGGAGAGAACGGAGTAAAATGAAAATGCTAAGAAAGATCTTAAAAAAATAGTCGAAAGTAAAGGTTTTAATTTTCTCTGTAAGGTTGTTGTTCCTGTACCGGTGTCCATTGAAATTTCCGGTATTAAACTGTTTGTCTCTCTAGTCACCAAATTCGATTATTTTAGAATATTATGGTATACTTCTTGTCCAAATCAGAAGAGATTTGAGAAACCAAATATAATTTATCTATCTATGATCGCGAAAAATTGTGGCTGGAATTAAAAGCTGTTTTAGGCATTTTAAAACATAGTAGTCAAAAACCAATTTTTCGAAATTTGGTCTTCATTTTTTGAATATTCCTACTCTAGAAATTGTTTGATTATTGTCTTTCTTATGGTATCTACCTGATGTCTCTCATTTAAATATCTTTCTTAGTCGTTGATATTCTTAATAGATGATGAAGCTATTTAAAATCTGTTAATAATATTCCATATTTGATTGTTTCTGTCGCCTACATCCTATTTATTATTTTTATTACGTACTTTTTCTTTATGGGCTTAACGCACGTACTGGGAAATCTTTAAAGCTCTACATCGTAAATTGTAAAGAGTTTATTGATGGGTCCGTTACTTTGTGACAGTACGTTTTAACAATAAAATTACCTATTTATTTTGTTAACTAACACTAAATATATAAATGCATTATCGCGATTTCGTTATACAATTACATTTTCAAAAGCGTAACTAAGACTAAAACAGACTTTTTTGTATTTATTTTTATATAATGAAAGGATGTGGATATCCTAGGTGCTATAAAAATTGGTACGTGCGTGATTTTTCATTTTTTAACTTATAAGATGCATTATGTTCTTTGAATCTTGTTTTGAAATTCCGTCCTGTTTGGCCTACGTAACAGCTATTGTACTCTTGACAATTAAGTTTATAAACTCCTAATTTATTATGTTTATCAGTTTTATCTTTGGCACTGAAAAATATACTGGATAATTTTTGAGCTGGTTTTAAAGTTACTGTTGTTTTTTTCGGGTGTGAGAACTAGAGATATTTTACCCGACATCGGACCAAAATATGTCAGAGGTATGAGTGTTTTTTTTCTTGGTATTCTTTTATGGGATAAATTGAATTGAAGATATATAATAAAAGACTGTTTTTAGTTAATTTCCACTGGTTTATTTAAATTGCGATGACGCGTTTCGCTGTCGATGCAGCTTCTTCAGATCTACGTTTTACACTGTCAGGTTAGGTTTAATGTTCACAATTTTATATAATTTCTTAATTATAATAATAAAACTGGAGAAATTTTTAAATCAAAAAAATATCAACATAGCTTACCAGACTAATAATTCTATAGGGAAATATCTTAAAAACTACAAACCACAAATCAATAAAGTTAGGTTTATCAATTAACATGTGGGTCATGTCCTAAAACATTCATAGGACAAACTGGACGTACACGTACAGAACACGAAAAAAGTTTCATCCATAGAAAATCTAATTCAATGTATGCTAATCATCTTTTAACAGAAAATCACACATTTAACAAGAATTTCAAAATTTTACACACCCAACAAAAAGGTTTAAAACTAACCCTTTTAGAAACAATGCAAATAAATCGATTAAGGACTACAGGTACTTTACTCAACGACCAGGTAGATTTAAGCAATTCACCATTATTGAATTTATTATCCTAATTCCAAATCTGTGTAATATTATAATTAATAAATTATATAAAATTGTGAACATTAAACCTAACTTGACAGTGTAAAATGTAGATCTGAAGAAGCTGCATCGACAGCGAAACGCGTCATCGCAATTTAAATAAACCAGTGGAAATTGACTAAAAACAGTCTTTTTATTATATATTTATAATGAATTTCCATCAAGTAGAAGCTACAACCATCCAAAATTTGAATTGAAGGTGATTTGCTTTTGTTTACGGCTTATTAGGGTATTAATTATTTTAGGTTGGAAGCCGTTATTGAGTGCTATATTTTTGATTGTATCCAGTTCTTTTTTTTAAATTATTTTCCTAAGAGGTATATTGAAGGCTTTATTGATCATGGATCTATAAGCTGCCAGTTTATGGGAGTTAGGGTGTATTGAGTCTGCTGGGATAGTGACATCTGAAAAGGTTGGTTTACGGAAAATATCGAATTCTAATCTATTTCCATTCTTTGAAATTGTAATATCTAAGAAATTTATTTTATTATCTGTTTCCTTTTCCAATGTGAATTTATGTTGGGATGTATATTATAGAGATAATTTAAAGTAGAGTTTAGTTCAATATCATTTCCATGGGACGAAATAGCGATAACGTATTTGTAAATCTTTACAAAAATATAGTTAGTGTCAGATCACAAAGTAAATAAGTAATTTTACTGTAAATTGTATTCAGTGGGATACACAGTCTTGAGATAATCTTTCCAAAACAATGAGATGAATCTGCTTGAAAAAGGTTGTACGAGGAATAACAAGCTGAATCCCACACGCATATTAGCACGACGTGTACTAATAACATGCACGGCAAATACTTGTAGAACAGACTCAAGTAGAAAATCGTTTTTTGATGTTACTGTTACAGCTTGCTGGCCAGTTCTGGGTCTCCAATAAGGTGAACAACTCTCTTCTGAATAGAATCCAAAAATACAAGTATGTTTGGAAGCACAGCCCCAAACATGGAAGCAGTATTCCATTATTGGTCGAATTTGAGATTTGTATAGAAGTAAAAGTTATTGTGGAATGTAAATCTTTCTAGTTTGAAACAATATTCCCAGGTTTTGAAAAGCTCTCTTTGCCATGCATGTAACATATTCATGAGAAGACATCGACACTGCTAGAGGGATGGAGTATCCCGACATAACTATGTCGGGTTCCGTAACGTTAATTTTTTTTAGAAAACACTGCCGCCTAGGATTCTGTAGCATTAAATTCTATTAGTTACTGTCACACTGTCTTTGTTAAGTTCACACGACTTCCTGCTGTCTGCTGATATTTGCATGAGTAGCCGATGCTCGAGCGTTCCTAGTAAATGAATTTCTGGTCCGTTCCAGCAGATTATTAATATAAATAAGAAAGCGAGTTTGGAGTTTTGGAGTACACTAGCGTTGAGAGTGAAGATATTAGAAAGAGACTCGTAAGTGGCAATTAGTAAAGAATGCTCTGTGAGGAAACACGAGCATCATAAATAATAAATAAAATTGTTCAGACATACCATAAGAACGTAGCTTAGCCAACAATCCGTCATACCAAACATGTCAAATGCTTTGGATATATCAAGTGCAAACGCACGAGATTCTCTTAAAACAGTTCAATTGCGATGTTTCATACATGTGTTACATAAGTTAGAAGATGTCCTGTTGATCTTTGCTTGTGAAAGCCATATTGATGGCTATTAATATTATTGAATCCTATTAAATTTTTTGGATGATTGATGGCCTTGTCCATAATTTCGATTTTACTGAAAGCTGTGCGACTAGTCGATAGTTACTGCACTGACTTAGCCGTTACTTGATGGAGATCCATAATAACTAGGAATAAAAATTTAATCAAATGTTTAAGATCACCACTTATGTTTATTATGGCTGACAATTGTTTCGACACACTATGTCTTCTTCTGGAGCACGATATAAATTAACTAACAAAGTATGTTTAGTACTTGTAATTAGGTAAATTATGTATTCTGAAACATACTTTGTTAGTTATTTTACATCGTGCTCCAGAAGAAGACACAGAGTGTCGAAACAATTGTCAGCAATAGTAAACTTAAGTGGTGATCTTAAACATTTGTTTAAATTTTTATTCCTAGTCGATAGTTATTTGGCAAGGTTTTTTTTGCCATTTTTTGGGTATCGGCTGAACTGTAACGTATTTCCAGCCGGAAGAAAATCTTCCCTTTCTGTAGGATATATTGAAAAGAGTACGGAAAACTGGAGTTAGTTCGCTAGCGCACTTTTTGAATACTATAGCAAATACCCTATCAGCACCAGAAGCTTTCTTGGTGTCTAGCTTCAATAAAGTAACTGTTATGACACGCTGTCTGAAGACAAATAGGGAACTCTTGACTGTACATTGGGAACAATGGGTGGATTTTCTTTAGAAATTGATAGTAAAACGTGAAGCGAAGAGTTTAGCTAATAAGTTGGCTTTCTCAACTGGTGATATTGCAAGTATATTATCTGGCCTTAGCGACCTACCAGGCAAAAGGTTTGTTTTAAATTCTTTGATTGCGTACCTCCCTGATTTCGTCGATAATTTCTTTGCGTATGTTTCGGATTTTTTGTTCTTTATACGAAAATAATTCATTTCAAATGTTCTTAATTTAGCATTTTTACCTTCTGTTTCTACGACAATATTTCCAACTTTTTTTTTGGTTGGCCAACGTTAATATTCCTTGCATTTTGAATTATTTGCGTTATTTTTTTATTTTTCTGTATCATTTATTTCAAAAATGCTTCCGAAATATACACTCCTGGACAAAATTAACGCAACAATATATTAAATCATACAAATCTCTATAATGAATTAAGTTTAATAATTTTTTATGAACATTGGTTACACCAAAAGTTAGAAAAAAACTTATTCGGATACTTTAAAAGTGAATTAGCTACTAAATTTCTCTATAAGATTCGAATTAAAATTATTCTTAAGACCTAATAACAAAATCGTTGAAATTATGTAATAATGAAAAAAATAAACTGGGACACTAGTAGCAAAATTAATGGTGTAACTGGGACACTAGTAGCGTGTGTAGTCCTCCTCTACTTCGGATGACAGCGCTTATGCGCCTAGGCATGCTTCTAATTAAATTTTGGATAAAATCTTCAGGAATTTGCTCCCATTCTGTGATAACTGCATTTTCAAGTTCCCTTAGGTTTCTAGGTGCAGGTATATGACGTTTCACATTTTTCTTAAGGTGATCCCATACATGTTCTATCGGATTCAGATCCGGGCTTTTTGGTGGCCATTGCATAATCGGTATATCAACTTGATTAAGATAATCGAGTACCTCTCTAGCCACGAGGTCGAGCGTTGTCTTGCATAAACAGGAAATTGGGCACCACAAAATGACCGAAAGGCATCACATGTTCTATTACAATATTCTCAAGATAGTAATCAGCATTCATGGATCTCGTACGGACAGGAACTAACTCTGTGCGAGCATCAAAGCAGATGCCACCCCAGAACATAACAGAGCCACTGCCGAATGGAATCCTTGCAGAGATATTGCAAGGAGCAAACCTCTCTCCTGGTGTTCGCCATACTCGCTCACAACCATCTGGATGTTTTAGATTAACCCTAGTTTCATCTGTGAAGAAAACTTGTTTCCAATCATCCACAGACCAGTTTTCGTGATTTCGAGCAAAACGTAACCTGGCAACTCTGTTCTCTCTAGTAAGCAAGGGCGCAGTGGCTGGTCTCCTACTGTTTAATCCAGCTTCATTTAACCGTCTTCTAACTGTTTTAGAAGAAATTGTGACATTGCGAACAGCTTCGAGTTCGTTTCTTATTATAGAACTAGTGACAGTCCTGTTTCTTAAAGCATATTGTCTTATAAAACGTTCATCTAGGTCGCTAGTGCATCGTTTTCGCCCTTGCCCTAGCCTTCTAGAATAAGTTCCTACTTCATTCAAGCGTCTTACCATATGACTTATTGTGGAACGATGTTTGCCTAACAAATTGGTAACATAACTCTGACAATATCCCTCGTCCAATAAAACTGAGGCTCGCACTACCTCGTGTTCAGTTAAATTTCTTGTTCGATTCATTTTTCTAATTCTTCGGGGTCAAAAATAAAACAGTCTACCACAAAAACGTATTACTTTGAAAAAGGGAACAATTTATAAGCTTACTTTTAAAGAAAATCTATCTCATTATTACAGAAAATTTTTTATCATCTAAAAAATTCTTTAAAACTTTAAATCTAAACGAATTGTTTTGATTTCTGTCATGAACAACGAAACAAAATATGCATAGCCTACTATTCAATCGATAAACTTTAAAACTGACATAAGAAAAAGATAAATTGATTTTCAGATTGTTGCGTTAATTTTGTTCAGGAGTTTATAAATTTATCTTCCTGTTTCATGTAGCAATCTCCATTCAATAAAAATTAAATTTAGTTTCCGACTTTACAACCATATATTGGATTTTTTTGGGTTTGAAAGCCCGTTGCATATTGGTTGTATTTTTATACACCCTTGTTAACGTCAGTGTAAGGCTAGAACTACTTGGTTATCAGCAAATCAAAGGTTAAATAAATAACGATTTTGAATTGAATTACCCATTTCACCACAACCGCTTTTTCATTCCTTTAAAATTTATTCTACATATACTACCTTCCAAAAGTTTGGAAGCCCACTAAGGGATTTCTAAACAAAACTAGAACTTACAAAAAAAAAAGAAATTTGTAATCGTAAAATAAATATCGATAAAAAACAATAAGGTGTTGCTTACAAAATCAGTCATAAATGTACCCATCAGAAAGTGTTTATATCAGATATTACTGTCTCCAAAAGAACCATCTTTATTTTTAATTACTAACCCATGAATGTTCGGCTTTCTATTTATTAATTTATTAAAATACTTGGCATCAAACATTTTACGTCAGTAAGTATTTGCCCACCTAGAAATATCAATGTAACTGCCAAAATTTAATATCTAATTAAACCTTTTTATTATATTAGTTAAATTTAATTGTTCTTAACAAGTGTTCATCATAAAATTGTTTAGATAAGCCTTTTTGGTGAAATCACAAATTAAAAACCAATTAGAACAAATATCCAAATTTTGCATGATAATCGTTATGCGGCGCTTTCTGAGAATTCCAGTTGAAGTAAGAACATTTTATGATAAAAACTATACTTTAAATACTATTGCCCTTTTGGAAATTAATCATTCGCAAACAGTACTTTGTCACTGATACAGGCTCAAACTGTTTTGTGAAAACGCTAAAAACGAAAGAAGTTTCCGATGAAAATCTGGCTCTGATAATTGCGAGACATCATAATCGTCACTCGAGTCGACAAATCGCAAGTGATATGCGGATACCCAGGAGAAAGGTGGACTACATCGTAAAAAAATTTTCTGCGGGACATGGAATTCCAACCAAAAACGTCCAGGAAGGCCTCGAAAAATGACTCCCGCTGAAGACAGAGCTATAACAATGTCCAGCAGTAATCGCCGCCTAACCGCACCAGAAATCACGGCTCAAGTAAACCTGGAGCGGCCCATCCCCATCAGTGTGACAACCGTGAAGAACAGGTTAGCAGAAGGTGGACTACATGGGAGAGTTGCAGTGACGAAACCACTTCTTACGCAAATGAATAAACGTAAACGATTGGAATGGGCCCGAGAACATGAAAATTGGACATCAGAACAATCGAATTCCGTCCTTTGGAAAGACGAATCTAAATTCGAAATTTTCGGTTCAAATCGACGAGTTTACGTGCGGCGGTTAGCTGGAGAGAGGATGTTGGAAGCCTGTCAGTTGCCTACAGTAAAAAATGATGGAGGTTCAGTAATGGTTTGGGTTATTTTGGCAACAGTAAAGTTGGAAAAATCTTTAAGATAGAAGGAATCATGCGAAAAGAACAGTATTAAGAAATTTGGTAACTCAAATGCTTCCTTCTGGAAGACATATTTTTCAGGGAAAATTTATTTTTCAGCGTGACAACGACCATAAACATTCTCCTAAACAAATTAGAGAACTTTTGGACCAATGGAAATCCGATGACGTCCTAGAAGTGATGACTTGGCCTCCACCATCACCCGACTTGAACCACATCGAATTGCTGCAGGATCATTTGGACAGGTGTGTTCGAGAACTCAATCCAATATCAGAAAATCACTTGTGGGAACTTTTACAAGCAGATTGGGTTAAAATAACCGAAGAAACGCTGAAGAAACTATTGGACAGAATGCCGAAACTCTGTAAAGCGGTAATTAAAAACAAAGGAGGTCACATAGATGAGAAAAATCCTGGAAAATCATGAATATTTTTCTGATTTTCTAGACTGTAAATAATGTGAAAATAAATAATAATTTATTGAAATTAAAAAATATATATTATCTGAGTTTTTGTTGTCTTAGGACTGAAATAATTAGTTGGGCAAATACTTTCTGACGGTAGTGTATGTATTCGCGATCAATAATTTTTAATCTAAATTGTATAGAGCCGTCTAGCAAGATTTGCAAATATTCTTGTTTATTTAAAGTTTTTTATTCTATTTTTGCGAAACTGCCTGGTTTATGATATTAAAATTGAAATCTTGTTAAACCATAATGCTGAAACATCCATGCTTAATAGTTGATACAGTGCAAACTGAAACCCTTTTGTTAGTTGAGCGGCCCACAAATATTCTTCCACCGAATCTAAAAAATTGCGATTTTGAATCATTCATTCTAATTCGTATATGTTTTAGTTTATTACAATTTGTATTGCTAAAATCCCACTGTTAGTTTAGATTTCCGAGCAACTACACATTCTGTTAGGTCTGTAAATAGTAATCTTCTCTTAACAATGATAGTTGAGACTGGTTTAACATGAGTTTGATTTAAAGCAGCGGTGATTTCACGGGCCCACCCCTACTAACTATCGATGGCATGTTGTTCGTGGGGAACCCCTTGGACAAGATAATCTGATGATGTCGATGATGAATCATGAACAAGGTTATAAATTAAAATATCTTCCTGGCTTTGGTTCCCAGAGAAAACGAGTACTTGTAATGAATTATCAAAGATAGTAATTATTTAAACCTTTTCATGATAGTATACTCTATATTCTGAATAAGTAATGAATATATTACGATTTCGAAAGCTATCGGAAATAGAAAATCAGTCAAATGAAAAACTTTTTAGAGAATTAGGTGCTTAATAAAACGGATTTAAAACTTCCTTTTATTATGGGAAATATTCTTAAAGATATAAATTATTTGTCCATTTTTTGTGAGTTCATTTTCATTAAATTGGAAAATAATACCTTCTATAAAGATTTTTATAGGATCCTAAAGACATAATTAAAATTATTTCGTTAAGAGTCCATTTAGTTTAGACATAACCGTTATGAATTGATCCTCTCGTTCTGTTATGACTTTGGGATGACCAGATCCTTCCCTGTCTGCATTGGTTCCTGTCATTTTATTTCTGTGAAGACCCCGTTATTTAATATACCTAGTTTTTTGCGATTTATCGTTTAAAACAGCTTACCCCAGTTGTTTTACTGAAGACATTTTAAAAACGAGATTTTAGACTAAACAATCGCACAAGCATTTAGAAGCACAATAAATCCAGAACTCGCAACTCTCGCCTTCGAGTGCCCGAGAACAATTGCTAAGATCTTACCAAATGTGTAGCTGTTTATTAAAATCATTCATTGTAAGTAAACAACACTGTTTTAGATCGGGAAATACATAGGTAATGCAATCGAAAATCAACAAAAACGAAAATTTTAGGAAACGAGCGTTAAAGCTTATTGTAAATACATCAGGTACCTAAGGTCTGTCTTTAAGACAGACAAGGTATAACAATCACCAATAAAGACGATATAGTAACTGTAGTGCGAGACTTTTATGAAAGCTCAACAGTCCAAGACAATTATTACACCAGATCTAAAATAAATAACCGGTCAAGTGCAAGTTGAACTTGCGCAATTAGTGTTCCGTACGTTGATTGCTTTTAAAATAAAAAATGTTGTAACGGAAGTATAAAATGATCAGTGACTTCACAAAATACACCCAAATGAGTTTTCAACAAAGTTTATTTCCAATCTTTCCTGAAAATTGATGACCTTGAAATTTCTGTTTTTTTTTTATATAACAGGTAATGCACTCGTGATAATTTTCGTTCAATCTACACCCCGTGGAGAATATTCCAGAATTTTTTCAAAATTTTTTGATAAGTACTTTTCGAGATAAGGCGGGTGGACAGCGATTTTTCGCGATTTTTTAAAAATAATACAAAGAAAAGTGCGCGCAAGTATTACATTATATATATATTTTTTTACTCGTGTTTCCACAAGCTTTCATTTGACACCACACTTGATTACCTAGTAAAAAAATTTTTTTTTCACTTCCGATTTCACCCCCCAAAACTAACCCCTTAAGTCAAAATTTAACTTTCAAAACTACATGGCTCTGATGAGGCCATCAATTCCTATATTATTCCCAAATTTCAACTTTCTATGACAAATAGTTTCGGAGAAAATCGGGTGTGACAGACGGACAGAGAGACGGACAGACAGACGGACAGACAGACGGACAGACAGACGGACAAACAGACGGACAGGCACCGAAGTGAGCTTATAAGTGTTCCGTACGGAACACTAAAAATGAGAGGAAATCCCTGAAATAGATAAGCATGAACTAACAGTCCTACAGCACATGAAAACCAATAGAAGCCTAGGTAAAGATCATATTACTACAGAAATGTTAAAAACGGGAGGCGAGAACTTAAGAGAGAGTGTAAGGATATTACTAAACAAGTGCTTATTGCTGGGTAAAATACCGAAAAAATGGGAAAATGCTGAAGTTGTTATTATATACAACAAAATAGAAAATTTTCGTCCAATTAGCCTACTGTCCCATTTATATAAATTACTTACAAAAATATTAACTAATAAATTGACGCACAAGATGGATTTAAATCAATCTCCGGAACAGGCTGGATTTCGAAAGAGATTCAGCACAGCAGACCACCTACAGACACTACGTATGCTTACTGAGAAAGCCACGGAATATAATATATCCTTACACTTGGCTTTCGTAGACTACCAGAAAGCCTTTGATTCTATAGAAATATGGGCAGTTTTAAGAGCCCTAGATAACCCTAGGATAGATACCAGATACTCATCATACAATGCGTATATCCACATACTAGTAAATGAAGACATGAAAACCCGAAAAATACCGATAAAAAGATCAAGTAGATACGATCTTACTAAAACTGTTCACACTGGTACTGGATGACGTTTTTAAGACCTTAGAGTGGCAAAATAACGGATTAACATAGACGGAACACGACTTAATCATCTACGATTTGCGGATGATATCTTTCTAATCGGTACTACACCCAATGAATTAACAACTAGATTCGAAGAACTGCATCATGCATCGTCACGAGTAGGACTGGAAATGAACCTGAGCAAGACAAAAATAATGAGCCCAGAGCAAATTGCGATTACCATCGAAAATCGGCCATTAGCCGGCCATATCCGAATATATACAAAAAATACTACTAGGAAAGGAGAACTAAAGAGCAGAAATTTCTCGAAGACTATGTCTTGGTTGGGCAGCTTTTGGTAAACTCGGGTTTATTTTTGGATCACGAGATATCCCTGTAAACCTCAAAAGGAACACGTACGAGTCGTGTGTACTGCCAGTTCTTACCTACTGTCTTGAAACGATGTCGCTAGCATGTAAATCGATGAACAGACTTCGAGTGGCGTAGCGTGCAATGGAGAGAGTTTTGCTTAGAGTGAGTTTGAGAGATAGAATCCCAAATGAAAAAAATCTGGAGAAGAATACGGCCGACGGATGCTGTGGAAAGAGCGGCTCGACTAAAATGGAGATGGGCTGGCCACGTAGTGAAAGAGAACAACGACGAATGGACTTACAAGCTTACAGTATGGCGTCCTAGAGAGAACAAGAGGAGTGTGGCGAGACGACATCCAGAATATAGCAGAAAAAAATTGGAACTGAACTGCTCTGGACAGAGAAAGATGGAAATATTTGAAAGAAGCCTACATCCAGGAGTGGATGAGAGCAGGCTGAAAAGAAGAAAAAGAAGAGCAGAGGTAATCAATCAAGATTCATTGCGAGTAATTTTTTTTTTAAATAGATATATTTTTTAGTTGAAACTAGTCACTGTATTCAATTTTTTGGGCGGTAGAGTGTACGATTAATAATATTTCGTAGAAGAATTACTACTAGCCATTTCATTACCTCGATTGTTATCTTTCACGGATCTCCCCTATCCACACTGCCGGCACTCAACTTTTGAATTTCCCAGCCCGTCATAGAATTAACGGGACTAATACGATTACCGAACAACTTTTTGACTTGTATCTTTACTTTAAATACGCTCAAAATTTTATCCGGAATTACAGCGGAATTGTTTTAAGGTCTTTAACGGTTGAGGAAACTGACAGACAGCTATAGTGAGTTGCAAAAGTTGCTATGTTGTGAATTGTTTTTTTTTTTTTAATTTGTAAAGTTAACTCGGTAGTAAAAGGAAAATCTGAATAAATCTAGACGGCGCACAGTGTGGAAAAACGAAAAATCGTGTTTCAAAATTGTCTAGAGCCTTCAATTTTGGTTCGATTTGGACGATTTTTTTTTAAATTGAAGCTTATTAAATTCCGAACAAAGTTGTAGGAGCCGATTTTTCAATTAAACTTTTGTTTCAAAATTGCGGACGTTGGTTTCTGATTATATAGCGACTGAGACACAGAAAACGCTAACAGTTTCAAACCAAGTTGTGCTAAAATGCGTGTATGTATGTTTTTTTATGTCGCAGATAATATATCTAATATCACAGTTACAAGATTAATAATAATGAACCCAAAATGGCTGCCATGAACAATAAAAGTATTATAAATATGAATAAACGTACCATTATTATTTTATATCCATAACATTTGCATAAATAATTTCTTTAAGGTTGTTAATTATAAATATGTTTCAACAATTGACTTAAAATGACCAATCAAGTATGGCGGATGCCAAAATTGAATCGAGCAAGAAAGTTTCTCTGAGGCATTTAGACTGTGGCAGTCAGATCATTCAAGTTATTCAAGTTTAGTTGCGGGATTTAAATTTTTCATGCAGTTATTGCTAGAATATTGCTGCTGTAAATTTTAAGTATCGTAGACAATTTTCTAGCAGATACAAAAGCAGCGATACACGCAGAAAAGGACAGCTCACACAGCTAGAAAATGGCTACAACAGCTAAAACGTTTTGTTAAAATAGGGACAGCTAAATATTTTATGTAAGAGTAAGTTAAGGTTAGACATATTTATTTTCTGATTTTTCTAGTCTATTCCTATAATTCAGTAGTTCTGTATATGTACTAAAGGGTTTTCTCATTAATAAAGATTATTATTACTCTTACAAAATACACGCAGAGAAATGCTAAAATAGGGACAGTTAAATATATTGCTGCATTAGCCACTGTTTAGCAACAGCAGCCACTTTTTTGCTACAACAGCAAACAATGTGGCTAGTGCAGCAAAATATTTAGCTGTCCCTATTTTAACAAAACGTTTTTAGCTGTTGTAGCCATTTTCTAGCTGTGTGAGCTGTCCTTTTCTGCGTGTATCGCTGTTTTTTGTATCTGCTAGAAAATTGTCTACGATACTTAAAATTTACAGCAGCAATATTCTAGCAATAACTGCATGAAAATTTAAATCCCGCAACTAAACTTGAATAACTTGAATGACATGAATGAGCTACAACAGCTAAAACGTTTTGTTAAAATAGGGACAGCTAAATATTTTGCTGCACTAGCCACATTGTTTGCTGTTGTAGCAAAAAAAAGTGGCTGCTGTTGCTAAACAGTGGCTAATGCAGCAATATATTTAACTGTCCCTATTTTAGCATTTCTCTGCGTGTATTTTGTAAGAGTAATAATAATCTTTATTAATGAGAAAACCCTTTAGTACATATACAGAACTACTGAATTATAGGAATAGACTAGAAAAATCAGAAAATAAATATGTCTAACCTTAACTTACTCTTACATAAAATATTTAGCTGTCCCTATTTTAACAAAACGTTTTAGCTGTTGTAGCCATTTTCTAGCTGTGTGAGCTGTCCTTTTCTGCGTGTATTGCTGCTTTTGTATCTGCTAGAAAATTGTCTACGATACTTAAAATTTACAGCAGCAATATTCTAGCAATAACTGCATGAAAATTTAAATCCCGCAACTAAACTTGAATAACTTGAATGATCTGACTGCCACAGTCTAAATGCCACAGAGAAACTTTCTTGCTCGATTCAATTTTGGCATCCGCCATACTTGATTTGTCATTTTAAGTCAATTGTTCAAACATATTTATAATTAACAACCTTAAAGAAATTATTTATGCAAATGTTATGGATATAAAATAATAATGGTACGTTTATTCATATTTATAATACTTTTATTGTTCATGGCAGCCATTTTGGGTTCATTATTATTAATCTTGTAACTGTGATATTAGATATATTATCTGCGACATAAAAAAACATACATACACGCATTTTAGCACAACTTGGTTTGAAACTGTAAGCGGTTTCTGTGTCTCAGTCGCTATATAATCAGAAACCAACGTCCGCCATTTTGAAACAAAAGTTTAATTGAAAAATCGGCTCCGATAACTTTGTTTGGAATTTAATAAGCTTTAACTTAAAAAAAAAATCGTCCAAATCGAACCAAAATTGAAGGCTCTAGACAATTTTGAAACACGATTTTTCGCTTTTCCCCACTGTGCGGCGTTCTCGTCTCAACTGGATGAATGAAAATGCTAGTTCAAAGTCTGGATTATTTAGATAAAAAAAAAACCCTTTATAACTGGAGAATTACTGTAATTACAAACTAATTTTGACTTAAAGGCTGATTGAAATATTACACTTTTTAATAATGCGATAACACTGTGTCCCACTACTCCAGGAATTTGCGTGGTGTAGCAGAGAAAGTATAGAAACAGTAAACATAAAACAAAGTAGCGACGCTTAAAAAAATTTTTAGGTACTGTTTTCTTATCACGCATGCGTCCCCTATCATACCAACAACATGGTTGCCTACGCGGTCGCAGGTTTTGTTTGCATCTGGATTTCAAGGAGACTATTTTTATAACGTGATTTAAAATTCATTATTAATAATTTTCCAATAAGTAAATAACTCGTTTGATATTATAATAGAAAATAATTATAAACAAAATGTCAAGAGGAAGTTTTTGTTGTGCGGTTAGTGCTTGTAAAAATATATGTGATATTTCCAAAAATCCTAAAAGGTAATTTATTCATAATTCTTTATTTCTTCTATGCAATATGTTATACAATATGTGTACTAAAAAGTTTTATACAAATGGAGAAAAAGTTTATCTTAGATATTACGAAAAAGTTTATTCTTGATAAAAAGTTCTGCATTACATGGAAATCCATAATTAAGCATCAAAAGTTTAAAGTATTTGTTGGTATAAAGGGAAAATAAAAAATAATGATTTATAATGAAGACTAAAGTGTGTTTAAATTTAAATACAGAGCAAGATATTAATTGAAAATGTTAATAAGAACTAAAAAATTGTGCTCAGGTTTAGATTTGTGGCCTTTTTAGTTAAAAATTCAAAAAAACTCAGTAATTGTTGGATTATTTATTGAGTAAAAGAAAACGAAATCACTACAAATTTTATGCTGAAAATAAACGAACATATCTTTGGAAATACCTAACAACTGTGAATAAACTTCAAAGCTAACGTCAGTCTGTATCTGCAATAATTAGAAATGCCAGTAAAATTGAGTGTTGAAGATAAAATTGAAATTGTTCTCATAGTTGGAGATAATTATAAAATTTTTAGAGAAGCAGCAGAAATCTTTAATAATAGACACCCTGGTAAAACTGTACACTTCTCAACTGTAGGATATTTAATAAATTCAAGATTTATGGAAGTCTTGAAAATAAATTTAAAAAGAAACACCGGGAATGGGTTTCAAATGAAAGTAATCACAATCAAGTAATGCTGTTGGTAGAGAAAAGCCAACAGATACACTTCGGAAAAGATCAGCTTTATTAAATGTGACTAAAACTACAGTTGCGAGAATTTTAAGATTCAAATAAATTTAAACTGTACAAACCCCAATTTATCTATACTTTCAAAGCAGGAGATGTTGAACGAAAATTTGAATTTTGTGCTTGCTTTCAAGGAGAGTTGGAAGATAACAAGTTTATGGCAGATCAAAGACTTTTCTCTAACGAAGCGACGTTTACGTCTAATGGGACAGTAAGTTCTCAAAACTATCGCTGGTGGAGTGATGTCAATCCTCATTTCAATATCCAAACTCGAGATCAATCCTCGTTTAAAAACAATGTATGGTGTGGAATGTTTAAAGATAGGATAATGGACCATTTCTTTTTCGAAATAATATGAATGCTGAACGTTACCTAGAATTTTTAAATAGTGAATTCCCTGAGTCGCTACTGTGTTTTATATTTACTGTGGTATAGAGATCAGTCTTTTTCAACTTAATTTCCTTGTTAGCAGCAATGTTGGAAGGCTGATTATACTCTTCCGAATAATATTCAAAGTACCAAAACCATGCCCCGTTTTTTTTCGAGAAATAAAAATCTGCAAAATGTGATGGTGAACCATAGGAATCTTTTTTTGCCAAGAATTTATCTATATAGATTTCAATGTACCATGGAGCATTATCGTGTTGCCATATCTTAGCACACGTAATGTATAGTCGTATGTGTGCCACCTTCTTCATCTGAGCATTTCAAGGAATTTCCGATGAAAGTTTGTTTAACAGTTTATTCTGAACGCACACATTCCTTGCCGACAATTCCTTGCCTGTAAAAAAAAAATAAATTATCATCGATTTGATTTTTCGATTTTCTCATTTCTCTTTAATCAGATAAAGAGAGTTTGCAGCGTCTCACTTTTAGGTTTCGGGTGTTGTCTCGGTGTTATATTCGAAAATCATTCATCACCTGTAATTACGTGAATGAAAACCCTGGGTCTATATCTAAAAAACACTCAATATTATTAGAGACTATCATGCCTTCACTATCAACGCCGGTATGCCACAAGCATACAGACTGTCTTCTATCTTTCTCATTTACATTAATGATTTGCTGGAAAGACTAGGAATTTAACCTACAGTTTTGCAGATGATAGGACGCTTATTTCTTCATTCACTTTGAACGCTCGAACATTGGTTCCTCATGCAAACAGCAGGAAGTCGTTCCACTTAATAAAGACCTGGAAGAATTTCTATCTTAGGGTGTTAATTTGGGAGCAAATACGTCTTGGCATGAACATTTTGAAAACAGCAAAGAGAGCTTCTCAAAAGCTGCGAAAATTATTTCGAACTAGAAAGATTTACACTTCACAACAACTGTTAATTTTGAACGATGCTCAAATTTGATCAAGTATGGAATAATGCTCCATGTTTGGGGCTCTGCTTCCAAACATGCACTGCGCTTGTTGAATTCTATTCAGAAGAGAGCTGTCGGCCTGATTAGATACTCAAAACTCATCAGCAACCTTGATTTCTTGAAACTTCGAAGAACGGTTGGCGATTTGTATCTATTCTACAAGTGTTTGATGGATGTAGCCTGCCTAATTCCTCTCAGAGCGATCCATTCTAGGAATACACGTCTCGCTAATACTTCACATCCGTATGAGGTTGAGCTTCTCACTTTTCTTACAACCCTTTCAAGAGGTCTTCTACAATCTGTCAAGTAAGAACGTGTCTGCAATAATTCATTTTTGGTAGATGCGATTCTAGCGATTCAACAGAAAATCGGTAGGGGGAACCTTTGTCTATGACGCATTTTAGTAAAGGTATCAGTCGATTCAGAACTTTCGTCGAAATCACGTAAAAGCCAAAATAATAAATATATTAAAAAGTCGGTATCGTTTGAGAAGAAGTGGATAAATCCTTTTAACGAGACGAAAAATGTCGACGGCTTGCCAAAATGTGGCTCGGTAGACAAAGTCATTTCCAAAGTCGAAAAACGAATCGTGTTTTTGTTTTCACGGTACCCGAAATTGACCCGGCGTCAACGAGCGGCAAAATTAAGAAATTCGGGTTTAAATGTATCCCATGAGACCATTTGACAAGATCTTGGTGCTCATGATGTCAAATTCCGAAGCAAGTTGCAGAAACCTTTGTTGGGCGAAAATCACGTCGCGAAGTGGCTCGCTTGGGCCCACGATAATATACTAGAGTGGCTCTCACAATCGCCGGACGCCAACTCTTTTGAAAACGTTTGGTGTCTTGTAAAAAGAAAGCTTAGAGGAAAGACTCTGAGGACTTTGACTCAGTTGTCTCGCGAGATTCGAAAAATTTGCAGATTATGTAGAAAATCTGGTCGACAGCATGCCTCGAAGACGCCAAGCTATTATTGATGCAGGAGGCGATTGGATAACTTACTAAGGTAATTGCGCCGTTGTTAGCACACAAAAGAATACATTGATGGCAAAAAATGTTCTCGAAACACATTTTTTCAAGAGTATGAGCGATCATGTTCTTACTTGACAGACTCTATATGGAGAAGGTCATTCATTTAGAATAATTTGCTTAGGACTATTTTCCTCACCGACTATAGTTTACAGCCATACAATATCAACGTGAATTGCTTTTTCCGCACACGCGTCGCTTCTGTAGCGCTTTAGGAATTTCCCTGTAGCACGTATGAAGCCTATAAAAATTTATTAAAGTACAAATTTAGAAAATATTTAGCTGTTTCTTATAAATATACTGTTATATACCTTCTTTCCTATTAACTAAAGCTATGCACGACAATTTTACTTCATTAGGTTATACTTTTAATAATATGGCGAAAGGCGGTGAGCCATTGAATATTTTCAGTTTTACAAATCCTGCTAATATTCAATCAAAGCATAACTTATCGTTTCCTGTCGTCCTTCCTTGTGTCCACTGTTAACCTGAGATCGTGTTTAGATGTAAACAAGTGGGTCCTTGTCTGTGCCTAAAGTAACCATAACGCCAATTTTCATAAGGAAAAAATAAGCCGAATATAAACACCAATTAAAATAACCAGATAACAAAAAAAAAACACCAAAACACGTGATAGAATAAACTCTATATTTCGAGAATATTGTAAAACTTTTGCCTTGCTTCCAGCCCGAACAGACAGTAATGATTCCTTCAGGTGGAATTTGAAATAAACAGGCTCGTGTTTGCTTGGTTTTTATCAGTTTGTACGAACCATTAGAAAAGCAGCATAATGACAAATAATGTTTTAATAATTGTTAGGCTTTTTAAAATATACAACAGTTAAATTAAAACGTGTTACTTAGTTATACCGAACAGTAAAAACTATTTTTAAGAACGGTGGCTTCTTGTTTAAAAAACCAGCCAAGTGCAAGTCGGACTTGCGCAATTAATGTTCCATACTGTCATTACTTTTAAAATTAAATTTTTGTTACGGAGTTTTAAAATGATCAGTACTACACAAAACACACCCCAAATGAGTTTTCAAAAATCAATATCTAGGATTTAGACACTAACTTGGCTGTGATAGCTAAAAAAACTTTCGACGACATGAACTTTTATATTATTAGGAAAATTGCAAAACGCATTGTCTATCAAGAATCAAATAGGTGGATAGACTATTATCAACACATTCTAAAAAATTTATGTTAAAATCACCCACAATCATTATCTTAGATCTTTCCTGCGCATATGTGTTTATACTTTTATCTATACATTGAATAACATGTTTTTTAAACAGGATAGGAACTTGTATACAAGTACGAAACATATTAGGTGGATCAAATATAAACGAGATTTATTTTTTAATTTTTTTATTTACTATAACAAATAAGCCAAGTACATATCATTTTTGCAACATAATCTTCTGCTTTGGAAATGCACTTTTTTCAGCGTATCGGAGACTTTTTGATACCGTCATCGTAAAAGAAAGGGGGCTGTGTCAGTAACCAGTGCGTACGAAGCCCTTTATCGGGTTGTCGTCATCAAATCGTTGGCCTCCCAGCGCTTCTTTGAGTGGCCCAAACAGATGAAAATTGCAGGGCGATAGTTTGGGGCTGTAGGGAGAGTGATCAAGTGTTGTCCAACTCGTGGGGTCGAGCGTTATCACGGAGAAGAATCACGTCTCTTATCGGTTGGTCACTTCTTTTGCGGCGATAAGCAAGTTTAACCTCATCCAAAAGGTTACAGTAGTACGCCGCATTGATGGTGCGACGTTCGTGGAAAAAATCAATGTGCAAAATGCCACACGACGATCATGGCTCTCATTTTCGACTTCTTCACGGCCTCCCATGAACTGTACCGTCAATCTCCGCAGAATTTCGGTCGGTTGCAGGCCTTCACAAGAGAGAAATTTAATAATAACGCGTTGCGCAATCGAAGGGTGCACGTTCCGCTCCGACATCGTAAGGTGTACTACTGAATGCACCTGGCGAGGCCAACCGATTGTTTTCCCCACTCCTAATAAACCCAATCAATCTAGCTCAATTTAGAATCTAGTAATAAAAGTTTGAAACAAATATTTACTACCTAAATATTTGTTTAATTTTAATCAAATAAAATAAAATTATTTTGTCTTAGTACTTATCCGTTGGTTACCAGGGTCTGACCTGAAAAGTATATTAAAAAATCTCCACCATATTGTCAAGGTAAATAATTTTATTTATACGCGATAAATTACCAAATGTAATGCCCTCGTAATAATTTTCGCTCAATATACCAGGTATACAAGTTTGAAATGCCGATTTTTTTCTAAAAAAACATGTTAAATTCGGAAGAATGATAAAAAGTGCTTTATTCAAAGTAAAATCTTCCCCTTTTGCTGCGAACCATTCATCGAGCCATTTTTTCACATCTTCGTACGAATCAAAGCGCTGATCAGCAAGTCGATGCAAACAAGTGGTAATCGGAAGGAGCCAAGTCTGGTGAGTAAGCCGCAAGGGGTAGAACTTCCCAGCCGAGTGCTTCCAACGTGTCGCGAACTGGTTTTACCGTATGTGATGGAGCATTGTCATGAAGAAAAACGACTTTGTGTTGCCTCTTTCGGTATTCTGGCCTTTTTTTTCAGCGAACCGTTCAAATCAGTCAATTGTTGTTGGTAACGTTTAGTATTAACCGTTTCCCCAGGTTTTAACAGCTCATAATTGACCACGCCCCTCTGGTCCCACCAAACACAGAGCATCGTCTTTTTGCCAAAGCGATTCGGTCTTGCGGTCGATGTGGATAGTGCGCCTGGGTTCACCTATGATTTTTTGCGCTTATGCTGTCCGCGAATGCTCTTTGTTCGGTATAAATTTCGACATATTGAACACAACACTATGCACACACTTTTCCAATTTATGACTCGTGCGCGTCTGACACTTGTTGATGACACTACAAAATGGCGCAGGGTCAAATCTTTATGACACAAACTGCATTGGTGGGCCATCTGTTGTCTGAAATCCGCATTTCATACTTGTACACCTGGTACACTTTATGGAGAATATTCCAGAGTTTTTTCAAATCTTTTTGGACCGGAATTTTTCTAGTTTGTGCGAGTATTACATCATATATATTTTTAAATTTGTATTTTTACCAGCTTTCATTTGACACCCCACTCTATGACCCTTTAAGCCAAAATTTAACTTTCAAAAACTATACAGCTCTGATTGGGCAATCAATTTCTATATTTGGGCTAAAATTCAACTTTCTATGTCAAATAGTTTCGGAGAAAATCGCGTGTGACAGACAGACAGACGGATATCGAGCTAAAAATAACTAACTGCAGTTTCATCATTAATAAAAATCGATATATTCCTAGTAATAATGTGTTAAAGATTCAGCTTTTTATTATTGATTTAATCAAAGCAAGACAGTTCACCCCATTATTTATACTTAAAGATATGTCAACTAATGAGCTAAAAATAATTAATCAGTATACGTTCCCCTTAATTAAATAAGCAAGGCAACCTTCGAGGCCTCTTAAAAGCTTTCCAATGACAAAGTGGCTTGTTAAAGAGCGACTTTAGCGACAGTTTATATATACGAGGTGTATTCAAAAAATATTCTACAAAAAAGTTACCGTTGCACAAAAATCTACTCGAGCTGTTTGATATATCGCGTGTAGGTTAGGAAAAAAAGTTATTGTTTGATATTGTGCTGTAATGCAATGTAAAATAATACTGAATTGCTATTGTTGTACAATCTGTAAACAATGGTAATACATATTGTTAATTTGGGTCCAGATATGTCTTGACATGAAGAACTTGCAAGCATATCAAAAAGCTTCTCAAAAGCTGGGAATATTATGTCGAACTACAAAGCTTTACGCTCTACAACAACTGTTACTTCTGTAGAAAGTGCAATTTCGACCAACTATGGAATACTCCTCCCGTGTTTGGAGCTCCATTCCGAAACATACACTGCATTTGTT
>CM032448.1:106219004-106319004 GCA_019049505.1 Pachyrhynchus sulphureomaculatus
ACCGCCTCATTTGGACGTCCACTGCGTTCTGAATCATCGGTGTCTCTACGACCACGTTTGAAGTCAGCAAACCAACGTTTTATTGTTGTTTCTGATGGAGCGGAGTCCCCATAACACTTTTCAAGCCATTGCTTCGCTTGAACGTTATTTTTTTCCCATCAAGAAGCAGTGTAAAATTAAAACACGAAATTGTTTTTGATCCATTGTTTTGAAAATAACAAAAGTAGCGTCACTCTTAGCACAATAACTCACAAACTAATGAATAGAATATCATGAAATTTTAACAGCTGTCTTTTGAAGGTTAGTATTAACTGAAAAAAAAGGTGACTGCAATAAAAACTAGCGCCATCTATGTGTTAGGCCCGGGACTTTTCAGCCCATGTGTTAGCTTACCAGACTAACAATACTATAGGGAAATATCTTAAAAACTACAAACCACAAATCAATAAAGTTAGGTTTATCAATAACATGTGGGTCATGTCCTAAAACATTCATAGGACAAACTGGACGTACACGTACAGAACACGAAAAAAGTTTCATCCATAGAAAATCTAATTCAATATATGCTAATCATCTTTTAACAGAAAATGACACATTAACAAGAATTTCAAAATTTTACACACCCAACAAAAAGGTTTAAAACTAACCCTTTTAGAAACAATGCAAATAAATCGATTAAGGACTACAGGTACTTTACTCAACGACCAGGTAGATTTAAGCAATTCACCATTATTGAATTTATTTTCCTAATTCCAAATCTGTGTAATATTATAATTAATAATTTATATAAAATTGTGAACATTAAACCTAACTTGACAGTGTAAAATGTAGATCTGAAGAAGCTGCATCGACAGCGAAACGCGTCATCGCAATTTAAATAAACCAGTGGAAATTGACTAAAAAACAGTCTTTTATTATATATTTATAATGAATTTCCATCAAGTAGAAGCTACAACCATCCAAAATTTGAATTGAAGGTGATTTGCTTTTGTTTACGGCTTATTAGGGTATTAATTATTTTAGGTTGGAAGCCGTTAATTGAGTGCTATATTTTTGATTGTATCCAGTTCTTTTTTTTAATTATTTTTCCTAAGAGGTATATTGAAGGCTTTATTGATCATGGCTCTATAAGCTGCCAGTTTATGGGAGTTAGGGTGTATTGAGTCTGCTGGGATAGTGACATCTGAAAAGGTTGGTTTACGGAAAATATCGAATTCTAATCTATTTCCATTCTTTGAAATTGTAATATCTAAGAAATTTATTTTATTATCTGTTTCCTTTTCCAATGTGAATTTATGTTGGGCTGTATATTATAGAGATAATTTAAAGTAGAGTTTAGTTCAATATCATTTCCATGGGACGAAATAGCGATAACGCATTTGTAAATCTTTACAAAAATATAGTTAGTGTCAGATCACAAAGTAAATAAGTAATTTTTACTGTAAATTGTATTCAGTGAGATACACATCTTGAGATAATCTTTCCGAAACGATGAGATGAATCTGCTTGAAAAAGGTTTGTACGAGGAATAACAAGCTGAATCCCACACGCATATTTAGACAAGGCGAAATCGGCGCCATCGTTGGAAAAAATTTTCTAATTGCATTTTTTTTCATAACCTTCTCCAGGAGATGCCCCTGAAAGAGGATCAACATGTTGCCGGGCGGTAACCTGGTCCGAATTTGTTTAAACAAATTTTTTTTAAACAAAGTCCAAAAATTGAAATTTTGCAATATCTTTATTTTTAAACATTGTTTTTTAACAGTTAACAAATTGCGTTCGAGCGCCCGCGGCCGCATCGAAACTGTATACATAGATATATACGCAACGCCCGTACGTAGGCGCGAATATATTTATTCAAAACTGTGATACAAAATTCCAAAAAATATTAAAACTTTAATGATGAATACAAATAATAAGTTTCAATTGGTTCAATATTTATCTAATAATGCTGTAAATTACGTTGCATTAAGTCACACTCAACAATTAATAATATCAGGTGGATTCTATAACATTGAAAAGTGCTATTGTATACAGGGAAATAATATACATGAAATTATTGAGTTAGAAAACAATCACTTAGAGGCTGATACAAGGATATATTTTGTCATGCTCGATATATGTTACCTTATAATTCTGAAATAATAATTCATTCCGTTGATACCGACGTTTTTATATTAGCAATTCATTATTGGAGCTTTTTCAAATTAATTGGTTGTACAGGATTGTATTTTAAAGTAGTTGGTCAGAAGCCAAGATTATTGTCTTGTAATGTAGCTGCTGAATATTTAACTAGTCAAGTTTGTCAAGTTTTGCCTGCTTTACATGCGTTTACAGGCTGTGATACTACTAGTAAAGTAGGTACTAAAAATAAAGCTTTAGATTTAGTCTTTGATTTAGATACTCAAAATGCATTAACCCCACTTGGTACTGGCTTACAATTAAATGCCATGGAATTCAATGCATTAGAAAAATTGTATTTGAAAATTTTGAATAAAGCTGGAGAAACAGCAGATAATGCTAGACAAATAATTTTAGAACGTTCTTGTGGGATGGGTATTAATTTTGGAAAAATTCCATGTACATCCGATGCTTTAAAATTGCACATTTCACGAGCTTCACTACAAACGTACATATGGAAAATGTCATTGTATTCTCGGTATCGACATTTAAATGCAACAGAATTTGGTTACACTATAGAAACAGGTGAATTGTTACCCAAATTCATGTTAAAAAATTCGATACCAGATTCGTTAATTAGGCAATGTAAATGTACAAAAAATTGTAAAACTAATGCATGTAATTGCAAAAGCAACAACGTAAGTTGTATACTCATGTGGGTGTAATTTAAATATTTGCGAAAATTCTATTAAATATATATAAGTTATATTTCATAAAATTGTTTTAATTCTTCTACCATCCTAATCGAATATTGAATTTTTATTTATATTCATTTGTTATAATAATTAAATTTGATATAACAATTACTCTTTAATAAATAAATATTTTTTACATACTTTTCAAATATATTAATTTTAATAAGAAATCAAGAAACAAAGCTTTATAGAGCATCGCAGTGCGTATACAGTTCCGTGCGCCTACGTACGGGCGTTGCGTATATATCTATGTATACAGTTTCGATGCAGCCCGCGGGCGCTCGAACGCAATTTGTTAACTGTTAAAAAACAATATTTAAAAATGAAGATATTGCAATATTTCCTACGGTAATTTGTAGAGGAGATCTCAAACTTTAATTTGGACACTTGGCAACATTGAAAATTTTAATTTTTGACCCCGATATTGGGAGGTGAAAGTGGCCATTTTTCGCGTTTTCCCCTCGCACCTAAAATCGCCGATATCTCGAAAACGACGCATTTTAGAGAAAATTCACAAGAGACATTTTTTGTTCAAAATGGTCCAATTTACCTAAAAAAACTTGTTCCGAAAATTTCAATTTTTGGACTTTGTTTAAAAAAAATTTGTTTAAACAAATTCGGACCAGGTTACCGCCCGGCAACATGTTGATCCTCTTTCAGGGGCATCTCCTGGAGAAGGTTATGAAAAAAAATTCAATTAGAAAATTTTTTCCAACGATGGCGCCGATTTCGCCTTGTCTAATTAGCACGACGTGTACTAATAACATGCACGGCAAATACTTGTAGAACAGGCTCAAGTAGAAAATCGTTTTTTTTGATGTTACTGTTACAGCTTGCTGGCCAGTTCTGGGTCTCCAATAAGGTGAACAACTCTCTTCTGAATAGAATCCAAAAATACAAGTATGTTTGGAAGCACAGCCCCAAACATGGAAGCAGTATTCCATTATTGGTCGAATTTGAGATTTGTATAGAAGTAAAAGTTATTGTGAAATGTAAATCTTTCTAGTTTGAAACAATATTCCCAGGTTTTGAAAAGCTCTCTTTGCCATGCATGTAACATATTCATGAGAAGACATCGACACTGCTAGAGGGATGGAGTATCCCGACATAACTATGTCGGGTTCCGTAACGTTAATTTTTTTAGAAAACACTGCCGCCTAGGATTCTGTAGCATTAAATTCTATTAGTTACTGTCACACTGTCTTTGTTAAGTTCACACGACTTCCTGCTGTCTGCTGATATTTGCATGAGTAGCCGATGCTCGAGCGTTCCTAGTAAATGAATTTCTGGTCCGTTCCAGCAGATTATTAATATAAATAAGAAAGCGAGTTTGGAGTTTTGGAGTACACTAGCGTTGAGAGTGAAGATATTAGAACGAGACTCGTAAGTGGCAATTAGTAAAGAATGCTCTGTGAGGAAACACAAGCATCATAAATAATAAATAAAATTGTTCAGACATACCATAAGAACGTAGCTTAGCCAACAATCCGTCATACCAAACATGTCAAATGCTTTGGATATATCAAGTGCAAACGCACGAGATTCTCTTAAAACAGTTCAATTGCGATGTTTCATACATGTGTTACATAAGTTAGAAGATGTCCTGTTGATCTTTGCTTGTGAAAGCCATATTGATGGCTATTAATATTATTGAATCCTATTAAATTTTTTGGATGATTGATGGCCTTGTCCATAATTTCGATTTTACTGAAAGCTGTGCGACTAGTCGATAGTTACTGCACTGACTTAGCCGTTACTTGATGGAGATCCATAATAACTAGGAATAAAAATTTAAACAAATGTTTAAGATCACCATTTCTGTTTGGATGGATTTACTTCTGAATTTGTGTGTCATATGTACTTGTACTGATTTCACAGCTGTTTTTATGTGCTTCTTGTAGATCCTCGATTATGCACAAACCTGAAAACATTAATAGACACTTATCAATAAACTTTCATAAATTTAAGTACTATCGCTGCACTTACTTTTGTATCTGTCTATACAATATGTCACATGTAAAAGTATACTTTGTAGTTCTTTATTTCCTGGCAATAGAATCTTAATAAGTTCAAAATATTACGTGCAATAACAGACAGCTACCTTGTTTTTAATCAAAACTAAATAAATAAACATTTAAGTAGTTTAATGTTTTATGTATTGTAATATGTAAAGTAACAAAATAAATATAAAAATTTTCACTTTAATTTTGCTTGAAAGAAGAAATGAACTTCCAGTCTCTCCAGGTTCTAACAGTTTTGTAACTGTACTTCTTTCTTCTAAATCTTTTTCACTTTCTTCAACTATACCATCCTTCTTTGTTTCTTGAGAATATACGGTCGTTCTGTAGTGTTAGATGTTCGTTTTCTTCGATCGGATTGGCATTCAAATCTTGTGGGAATACATCCTGGTTTCATGCGCACTTGTGGCACTGAACCCATCACATGGTACTGATTGTAATTCTTCATATCATTTGGCAACTGGAACAAGAATAAAGTATCCATTAAATAAACACTAGTGGATGATAACATTAAAGAAATAAAACCTAACCTCAATAGTGATGTGACTATCTAAAGGTATTATTTAGATAATTAACTCTTTTCTCAACTCTAATTCTCAAACAAGATTATTACGACACACAATTTTATAATAATAAAATATTAAGTAAAACTTACCTCAAAATGGTCTTCAGGGAAATAAATTGAAGAATTTGGAGAAATAACTGCTGGGCCTCGCCGTGCAAGAGTTAGCCACTTATTTCTTGTTGTTTTCTTGTTTGGAACGTAAACAAATAACTTGTTAGGAGTATGTTTTTACACTGAGAGACCGCACACCACTTATACACATTAGAATTCATCTTAAACACACAAAATAACAAAATTATTGTATAGACACTGTATATTTCACTGTTGTTGACATGGAGTTTAGAAAGGCGTGACGTCACGAGCAGACGCCATAACACCTGCGAGCGTTTTGGCGTGAAATTCTAAATTAGTTTAAAAAAGGCCAATTTTATGCTAGGAAACCTGTACTTTCTCTAGAAATATATATTTTTTTTGGAAATAGTAGTTCCGTAAGAACATCGTGGAATTGTTTTTCAAAATTAGTCATCATGCCTATTCTGCCAATTTGGTGACCTGAATGACTTTAAAACAATTACATATACAATATTATATATATATATATATATATATATATATATATATATATATATATATATATATATTATATATATATATATATATATATATATATATATATATATATATATATATATATATATATATATATATATCAAGGATTTTCTACAGCTGACGCTGTCTTCCTTCTCTCAGCCTTTGATTCCATCCGTTTTTATCTCCCAGTCTCCATTTGCTAGTCCCCTGTCTTCCATAGTCTCATCCACATCGTCTCTCCACGATCGTCTGGGTCTTTCTCTTTTTCTTCTCCCTATAGGGCTCCACTGCGTTATTTTCTTTATCGACCTATTATCTTCGCTTCGTCTTATGTGTCCATACCATTTTAATCGTTTTTCTTCAATGGTGTTTATTGCGTTCTCTTTGATGTTCATTCTGCTTCTTATTTCTTCATTTGTTATTCTCTCCATACGTGTCACTCTACAACATCTTATGTTTATTATTGCTGACAATTGTTTCGACACACTATGTCTTCTTCTGGAGCATGATATAAATTAACTAACAAAGTATGTTTAGTACTTGTAATTAGGTAAATTATGTATTCTGAAACATACTTTGTTAGTTATTTTACATCGTGCTCCAGAAGAAGACACAGTGTGTCGAAACAATTGTCAGCAATAGTAAACTCAAGTGGTGATCTTAAAGATTTGTTTAAATTTTTATTCCTAGTCGATAGTTATTTGGCAAGGTTTTTTTTTTTTGCCATTTTTTGGGTATCGGCTGAACTGTAACGTATTTCCAGCCGGAAGAAAATCTTCCCTTTCTGTAGGATAGATTGAAAAGAGTACGGAAAACTGGAGTTTAGTTCGCTAGCGCACTTTTTGAATACTATAGCAAATACCCTATCAGCACCAGAAGCTTTCTTGGTGTCTAGCTTCAATAAAGTAACTGTTATGACACGCTGTCTGAAGACAAATAGGGAACTCTTGACTGTACATTGGGAACAATGGGTGGATTTTCTTTAGAAATTGATAGTAAAACGTGAAGCGAAGAGTTTAGCTAATAAGTTGGCTTTCTCAACTGGTGATATTGCAAGTATATTATCTGGCCTTAGCGACCTACCAAAAGAACTTAGAATTGATCACACAGGCAAAAGGTTTGTTTTAAATTCTTTGATTGCTACCTCCCTGATTTCGTCGATAATTTCTTTGCGTATGTTTCGGATTTTTTGTTCTTTATACGAAAATAGTTCATTTCAAATGTTCTTAATTTAGCATTTTTACCTTCTGTTTCTACGACAATATTTCCAACTTTTTTTTTGGTTGGTCAACGTCAATATTCCTTGCATTTTGAATTATTCGCGTTATTTTTTATTTTCCTGTATCATTTATTTCAAAAATGCTTCCAAAATATACACTCCTGGACAAAATTAACGCAACAATATATTAAATCATACAAATCTCTATAATGAATTAAGTTTAATAATTTTTTATGAACATTGGTTACACTAAAAGTTAGAAAAAACTTATTCGGATACTTTAAAAGTGAATTAGCTACTAAATTTCTCTATAAGATTCGAATTAAAATTATTCTTAAGACCTAATAACAAAATCGTTGAAATTATGTAATAATGAAAAAATAAACTGGGACACTAGTAGCAAAATTAATGGTGTAACTGGGACACTAGTAGCGTGTGTAGTCCTCCTCTACTTCGGATGACAGCGCTTATGCGCCTAGGCATGCTTCTAATTAAATTTTGGATAAAATCTTCAGGAATTTGCTCCCATTCTGTGATAACTGCATTTTCAAGTTCCCTTAGGTTTCTAGGTGCAGGTATATGACGTTTCACATTTTTCTTAAGGTGATCCCATACATGTTCTATCGGATTCAGATCCGGGCTTTTTGGTGGCCATTGCATAATCGGTATATCAATTTGATTAAGATAATCGAGTACCTCCCTAGCCACGTGAGGTCGAGCGTTGTCTTGCATAAACAGGAAATTGGGCCCCACAAAACGACCGAAAGGCATCACATGTTCTATTAGAATATTCTCAAGATAGTAGTCAGCATTCATGGATCTCGTACGGACAGGAACTAACTCTGTGCGAGCATAAAAGCAGATGCCATCCCAGAACATAACAGAGCCACCGCCGAATGGAATCCTTGCAGAAATATTGCAAGGAGCAAACCTCTCTCCTGGTCTTCGCCATACTTGCTCACGACCATCTGGATGTTTTAGACTAACCCTAGTTTCATCTGTGAAGAAAACTTGTTTCCAATCATCCACAGACCAGTTTTCGTGATTTCGAGCAAAACGTAACCTGACAACTCTGTTCTCTCTAGTAAGCAAGGGCGCAGTGGCTGGTCTCCCCTACTGTTTAAAAATAATCCAGCTTCATTTAACCGTCTTCTAACTGTTTTACCAGAAATTGTGACATTGCGAACAGCTTCGAGTTCGTTTCTTATTATAGAACTAGTGACAGTCTTGTTTCTTAAAGCATATTGTCTTATAAAACGTTCATCTAGGTCGCTAGTGCATCGTTTTCGCCCTTGCCCTAGCCTTCTAGAATAAGTTCCTACTTCATTCAAGTGTCTTTACGATACGACTTATTGTGGAACGATGTTTGCCTAAAAAATTGACAACATAACTCTGACAATATCCCTCGTCCAATAAAACTGAGGCTCGCACTACCTCGTGTTCAGTTAAATTTCTTGTTCGATTCATTTTTCTGATTCTTCGGGGTCAAAAATAAAAGAGTCTACCACAAAAACGTATTACTTTGAAAAGGGGAACAATTTATAAGCTTACTTTTAAAGAAAATCTATCGCATTATTACAGAAAATTGTTTATCTTCTAAAAAATTCTTTAAAACTGTAAATCTAAACGAATTGTTTTATTTCTGTCATGAACAATGAATGAACTATTCAATCGATAAACTTTAAAACTGACATAAGAAAAAGATAAATTGATTTTCAGATTGTTGCGTTAATTTTGTCCAGGAGTTTATAAATTTATCTTCCTGTTTCATGTAGCAATCTCCATTCAATTAAAATTAAATTTAGTTTCCGACTCTACAACCATATATTGGATTTTTTTGGGTTTGAAAGCCCCGGTGCATATTGCTTGTATTTTTTATACACCCTTGTTAACGTCAGTGTAAGGCTAGAACTACTTGGTTATCAGCAAATCAAAGGTTAAATAAATAACGATTTTGAATTGAATTACCCATTTCACCACAACCGCTTTTTCATTCCTTTAAAATTTATTCTACATACACTACCTTCCAAAAGATTGGAAGCCCACTAAGGGATTTCTAAACAAAACTAAAACATACAAAAAAAAAAGAAATTTGTAATCGTAAAATAAATATCGATAAAAACAATAAGGTGTTTGTTTACAAAATCAGTCATAAATGTATCCATCAGAAAGTGTTTATATCAGATATTACTATCGCCAAAAGAACCATCTTTATTTTTAATTACTTACTCATGAATGTTCGGCTTCCTATTTATTAATTTATTAAAATACTTGGCATCAAACATTATACGTCCTCTTGAAAGATTTTCTTGTTGAAATACACTACAGTCAGAAAGTATTTGCTCACCTAGAAATTTTAATGTAACTGCCAAAATTTAATACCTATTTAAACCCTTTTATTATATTAGGTAAATTTAATTGTTCTTAACACGTGTCCATCATAAAATTGTTTAGATAAGCCTTTTTGGTGAAATCACAAATTAAAAACCAATTAGAACAAATATCCAAATTTTGCATGATAATCGTTTTGAGGAGCTTTCTGAGAATTCCAGTTGAATTAAGAACATTTTATGATAAAAACTATGCTTTAAATACTATTACCCTTTTGGAAATTAATCATTCGCAAACAGTACTTTGTCACTGATACAGACTCAACTGTTTTGTAAAAACGCCAAAAACGAAAGAAGTTTCCGATGAAAATCTGGCTCTGATAATTGCGAGACATCATAATTGTCACTCGAATCGACAAATCGCAAGTGATAATGCGGATGCCAAGGAGAAAGGTGGACTACATCGTAAAAAAAATTTCTGCGGGACATGGAATTCCAACCAAAAACGTCCAGGAAGGCCTCGAAAAACGACTCCTGCTGAAGACAGAGCTATAACAATGTCCAGCAGACGTAATCGCCGCCTAACCGCACCAGAAATCACGGCTCAAGTAAACCTGAAGCGGCCCATCCCCATCAGTGTGACAACCGTGAAGAACAGGTTAGCAGAAGGTGGACTACATGGGAGAGTTGCAGTGACGAAACCACTTCTTAGGCAAGTGAATAAACGTAAACGATTGGAATGGGCCCGAGAACATGAAAATTGGACATCAGAACAATCGAATTCCGTCCTTTGGAACGACGAATCTAAATTCGAAATTTTCGGTTCAAATCGACGAGTTTACGTGCGGCGGTTAGCTGGAGAGAGAATGGTGGAAGCCTGTCAGTTGCCTACAGTAAAACATGGTGGAGGTTCAGTAATGGTTTGGAGTTATTTTGGTAACAGTTAAGTTGGAAAAATCTTTAATATAGAAGGAATAATGCGAAAAGAACAGTATCAAGAAATTTTGCTAACTCAAATGCTTCCTTCTGTAAGACATATTTTTCAGGGGAAATTTATTTTTCAGCGTGATAATGACCTTAAACATTCTGCTAAACAAATTAGAGAACTTTTGGACCAATGGAAATCCGAAGACGTCCTGGAAGTGATGACTTGGCCTCCACAATCACCCGACTTGAACCACATCGAATTGCTGCGGGACCATTTGGACAGGTGTGTTCGAAAACTCAATCCAACATCAGAAAAATCACTTGTGGGAACTTTTACAAGCAGATTGGGTTAAAATAACCGAAGAAACGCTGAAGAAACTATTGGACAGAATGCCGAAACTCTGTAAAGCGGTAATTAAAAACAAAGGAGGTCACATAGATGAGAAAAATCCTGGAAAATCATGAATATTTTTCTGATTTTCTAGACTGTAAATAATGTGAAAATAAATAATAATTTATTGAAATTAAAAAATATATATTATCTGAGTTTTTGTTGTCTTAGGACTGAAATAATTAGTTGGGCAAATACTTTCTGACGGTAGTGTATGTATTCGCGATCAATAATTTTTAATCTAAATTGCATAGAGCCGTCTAGCAAGATTTGCAAATATTCTTGTTTATTTAAAGTTTTTTATTCTATTTTTGCGAAACTGCCTGGTTTATGATATTAAAATTGAAATCTTGTTAAACCATAATGCTGAAACATCCATGCTTAATAGTTGATACAGTGCAAACTGAAACCCTTTTGTTAGTTGAGCGGCCCACAAATATTCTTCCACCGAATCTAAAAAATTGCGATTTTGAATCATTCATTCTAATTCGTATATGTTTTAGTTTATTACAATTTGTATTGCTAAAATCCGACTGTTAGTTTAGATTTCCGAGCAACTACACTTTCTGTTAGGTCTGTAAATAGTAATCTTCTCTTAACAATGATAGTTGAGACTGGTTTAACATGAGTTTGATTTAAAGCAGCGGTGATTTCACGGGCCCACCCCTACTAACTATCGATGGCATGTTGTTCGTGGGGAACCCCTTGGACAAGATAATCTGATGATGTCGATGATGAATCATGAACAAGGTTATAAATTAAAATATCTTCCTGGCTTTGGTTCCCAGAGAAAACGAGTACTTGTAATGAATTATCAAAGATAGTAATTATTTAAACCTTTTCATGATAGTATACTCTATATTCTGAATAAGTAATGAATATATTACGATTTCAAAAGCTATCGGAAATAGAAAATCAGTCAAATGAAAAATTTTTTAGAGAATTAGGTGCTTAATAAAACGGATTTAAAACTTCCTTTTATTATGGGAAATATTCTTAAAGATATAAATTATTTGTCCATTTTTTGTGAGTTCATTTTCATTAAATTGGAAAATAATACCTTCTATAAAGATTTTTATAGGATCCTAAAGACATAATTAAAATTATTTCGTTAAGAGTCCATTTAGTTTAGACATAACCGTTATGAATTGATCCTCTCGTTCTGTTATGACTTTGGGATGACCAGATCCTTCCCTGTCTGCATTGGTTCCTGTCATTTTATTTCTGAAGACCCCTTTATTTAATATACCTAGTTTTTTGCGATTTATCGTTTAAAACAGCTTACCCCAGTTGTTTTACTGAAGACATTTTAAAAACGAGATTTTAGACTAAACAATCGCACAAGCATTTAGAAGCACAATAAATCCAGAACTCGCAACTCTCGCCTTCGAGTGCCCGAGAACAATTGCTAAGATCTTACCAAATGTGTAGCTGTTTATTAAAATCATTCATTGTAAGTAAACAATACTGTTTTAGATCGGGAAATACATAGGTAATGCAATCGAAAATCAACAAAAACGAAAATTTTAGGAAACGAGCGTTAAAGCTTATTGTAAATACATCAGGTACCTAAGGTCTGTCTTTAAGACAGACAAGGTATAACAATCACCAATAAAGACGATATAGTAACTGTAGTGCGAGACTTTTATGAAAGCTCAACAGTCCAAGACAATTATTACACCAGATCTAAAATAAATAACCGGTCAAGTGCAAGTTGAACTTGCGCAATTAGTGTTCCGTACGTTGATTGCTTTTAAAATAAAAAATGTTGTAACGGAAGTATAAAATGATCAGTGACTTCACAAAATACACCCCAAATGAGTTTTCAACAAAGTTTATTTCCAATCTTTCCTGAAAATTGATGACCTTGAAATTTCTGTTTTTTTTTTTATATAACAGGTAATGCACTCGTGATAATTTTCGTTCAATCTACACCCCGTGGAGAATATTCCAGAATTTTTTCAAAATTTTTCGATAAATACTTTTCGAGATAAGGCGGGTGGACAGCGATTTTTTCGCGATTTTTTAAAAATAATACAAAGAAAAGTGCGCGCAAGTATTACATTATATATATATTTTTTACTCGTGTTTCCACAAGCTTTCATTTGACACCACACTTGATTACCTAGTAAAAAATTTTTTTTTTCACTTCCGATTTCATCCCCCAAAACTAACCCCTTAAGTCAAAATTTAACATTCAAAACTACATGGCTCTGATGAGGCCATCAATTCCTATATTATTCCCAAATTTCAACTTTCTATGACAAATAGTTTCGGAGAAAATCGGGTGTGACAGACGGACAGAGAGACGGACAGACAGACGGACAGACAGACGGACAGACAGACGGACAAACAGACGGACAGGCACCGAAGTGAGCTTATAAGTGTTCCGTACGGAACACTAAAAATGAGAGAATAGATAAGCATGAACTAACAGTCCTACAGCACATGAAAACCAATAGAAGCCTAGGTAAAGATCATATTACTACAGAAATGTTAAAAACGGGAGGCGAGAACTTAAGAGAGAGTGTAAGGATATTACTAAACAAGTGCTTATTGCTGGGTAAAATACCGAAAAAAATGGGGAAAATGCTGAAGTTGTTATTATATACAACAAAATAGAAAATTTTCGTCCAATTAGCCTACTGTCCCATTTATATAAATTACTTACAAAAATATCAACTAATAAATTGACGCACAAGATGGATTTAAATCAACCTCCGGAACAGGCTGGATTTCGAAAGAGATTCAGCATAGCAGACCACCTACAGACACTATGTATGCTCACTGAGAAGGCCACGGAATATAATATATCCTTACACTTGGCTTTCGTAGACTACCAGAAAGCCTTTGATTCTATAGAAATATGGGCAGTTTTAAGAGCCCTAGATAACCCTAGGATAGATACCAGATACTCATCATACAATGCGTATATCCACATACTAGTAAATGAAGACATGAAAACCCGAAAAATACCGATAAAAAGATCAAGTAGATACGATCTTACTAAAACTGTTCACACTGGTACTGGATGACGTTTTTAGACCTTAGAGTGGCAAAATAACGGGATTAACATAGACGGAACACGACTTAATCATCTACGATTTGCGGATGATATCTTTCTAATCGGTACTACACCCAATGAATTAACAACTAGGTTCGAAGAACTGCATCATGCATCGTCACGAGTAGGACTGGAAATGAACCTGAGCAAGACAAAAATAATGAGCCCAGAGCAAATTGCGATTACCATCGAAAATCGGCCATTAGCCGGCCATATCCGAATATATACAAAAAATACTACTAGGAAAGGAGAACTAAAGAGCAGAAATTTCTCGAAGACTATGTCTTGGTTGGGCAGCTTTTGGTAAACTCGGGTTTATTTTTGGATCACGAGATATCCCTGTAAACCTCAAAAGGAACACGTACGAGTCGTGTGTACTGCCAGTTCTTACGTACTGTCTTGAAACGATGTCGCTAGCATGTAAATCGACTTCGAGTGGCGCAGCGTGCAATGGAGAGAGTTTTGCTTAGAGTGAGTTTGAGAGATAGAATCCCAAATGAGAAAATCCGGAGAAGAATACGGCCGACGGATGCTGTGGAAAGAGCGGCTCAACTAAAATGAAGATGGGCCGGCCAAGTAGTGAAAGAGAACAACGACGGATGGACTTACAAGCTTACAGTATGGCGTCCAAGAGAGAACAAGAGGAGTGTGGCGAGACGACATCCAGAATATAGCAGGAAAAAATTGGAACTGAACTGCTCTGGACAGAGAAAGATGGAAATATTTGAAAGAAGCCTACATCCAGGAGTAGATGAGAGCAGGCTGAAAAGAAGAAAAAGAATAGCAGAGGTAATCAATCAAGATTCATTGCGAGTAATTTGTTTTTAAATTTTTTTAATAGATATATTTTTTAATTGAAACTAGTCACTGTATTCAATTTTTTGGGCGGTAGAGTGTACGATTAATAATATTTCGTAGAAGAATTACTACTAGCCATTTCATTACCTCGATTGTTATCTTTCACGGATCTCCCCTATCCACACTGCCGGCACTCAACTTTTGAATTTCCCAGCCCGTCATAGAATTAACGGACTAATACGATTACCGAACAACTTTTTGACTTGTATCTTTACTTTAAATACGCTCAAAATTTTATCCGGAATTACAGCGGAATTGTTTTAAGGTCTTTAACGGTTGAGGAAACTGACAGACAGCTATAGTGAGTTGCAAAGTTGCTATGTTGTGAATTGTTTTTTTTTTAAATTTGTAAAGTTAACTCGGTAGTAAAAGGAAAATCTGAATAAATCTAGACGGCGCACAGTGTGGAAAAACGAAAAATCGTTTTTCAAAATTGTCTAGAGCCTTCAATTTTGGTTCGATTTGGACGATTTTTTTTTTTTAAATTGAAGCTTATTAAATTCCGAACAAAGTTGTAGGAGCCGATTTTTTCAATTAAACTTTTGTTTCAACTTTTGTTTCAAAATTGCGGATGTTGGTTTCTGATTATATAGCGACTGAGACACAGAAAACGCTAACAGTTTCAAACCAAGTTGTGCTAAAATGCGTGTATGTATGTTTTTTTATGTCGCAGATAATATATCTAATATCACAGTTACAAGATTAATAATAATGAACCCAAAATGGCTGCCATGAACAATAAAAGTATTATAAACATGAATAAACGTACCATTATTATTTTATATCCATAACATTTGCATAAATAATTTCTTTAAGGTTGTTAATTATAAATATGTTTGAACAATTGACTTAAAATGACAAATCAAGTATGGCGGATGCCAAAATTGAATCGAGCAAGAAAGTTTCTCTGTGGCATTTAGACTGTGGCAGTCAGATCATTCAAGTTATTCAAGTTTAGTTGCGGGATTTAAATTTTCATGCAGTTATTGCTAGAATATTGCTGCTGTAAATTTTAAGTATCGTAGACAATTTTTTAGCAGATACAAAAGCAGCGATACACGCAGAAAAGGACAGCTCACACAGCTAGAAAATGGCTACAACAGCTAAAACGTTTTGTTAAAATAGGGACAGCTAAATATTTTATGTAAGAGTAAGTTAAGGTTAGACATATTTATTTTCTGATTTTTCTAGTCTATTCCTATAATTCAGTAGTTCTGTATATGTACTAAAGGGTTTTCTCATTAATAAAGATTATTATTACTCTTACAAAATACACGCAGAGAAATGCTAAAATAGGGACAGTTAAATATATTGCTGCATTAGCCACTGTTTAGCAACAGCAGCCACTTTTTTGCTACAACAGCAAACAATGTGGCTAGTGCAGCAAAAATATTTAGCTGTCCCTATTTTAACAAAACGTTTTAGCTGTTGTAGCCATTTTCTAGCTGTGTGAGCTGTCCTTTTCTGCGTGTATCGCTGTTTTTTGTATCTGTTAGAAAATTGTCTACGATACTTAAAATTTACAGCAGCAATATTCTAGCAATAACTGCATGAAAATTTAAATCCCCGCAACTAAACTTGAATAACTTGAATGACATGAATGAGCAGCAAAATATTTAGCTGTCCCTATTTTAACAAAACGTTTTTAGCTGTTGTAGCCATTTTCTAGCTGTGTGAGCTGTCCTTTTCTGCGTGTATCGCTGTTTTTTGTATCTGTTAGAAAATTGTCTACGATACTTAAAATTTACAGCAGCAATATTCTAGCAATAACTGCATGAAAATTTAAATCCCGCAACTAAACTTGAATAACTTGAATGACATGAATGAGCTACAACAGCTAAAACGTTTTGTTAAAATAGGGACAGCTAAATATTTTGCTGCACTAGCCACATTGTTTGCTGTTGTAGCAAAAAAGTGGCTGCTGTTGCTAAACAGTGGCTAATGCAGCAATATATTTAACTGTCCCTATTTTAGCATTTCTCTGCGTGTATTTTGTAAGAGTAATAATAATCTTTATTAATGAGAAAACCCTTTAGTACATATACAGAACTACTGAATTATAGGAATAGACTAGAAAAATCAGAAAATAAATATGTCTAACCTTAACTTACTCTTACATAAAATATTTAGCTGTCCCTATTTTAACAAAACGTTTTAGCTGTTGTAGCCATTTTCTAGCTGTGTGAGCTGTCCTTTTCTGCGTGTATCGCTGCTTTTGTATCTGCTAGAAAATTGTCTACGATACTTAAAATTTACAGCAGCAATATTCTAGCAATAACTGCATGAAAATTTAAATCCCGCAACTAAACTTGAATAACTTGAATGATCTGACTGCCACAGTCTAAATGCCACAGAGAAACTTTCTTGCTCGATTCAATTTTGGCATCCGCCATACTTGATTTGTCATTTTAAGTCAATTGTTGAAACATATTTATAATTAACAACCTTAAAGAAATTATTTATGCAAATGTTATGGATATAAAATAATAATGGTACGTTTATTCATATTTATAATACTTTTATTGTTCATGGCAGCCATTTTGGGTTCATTATTATTAATCTTGTAACTGTGATATTAGATATATTATCTGCGACATAAAAAAAACATACATACACGCATTTTAGCACAACTTGGTTTGAAACTGTAAGCGGTTTCTGTATCTCAGTCGCTATATAATCAGAAACCAACGTCCGCCATTTTGAAACAAAAGTTTAATTGAAAAATCGGCTCCGATAACTTTGTTTGGAATTTAATAAGCTTTAACTTAAAAAAAATCGTCCAAATCGAACCAAAATTGAAGGCTCTAGACAATTTTGAAACACGATTTTTCGTTTTTCCCCACTGTGCGGCGTTCTCGTCTCAACTGGATGAATGAAAATGCTAGTTCAAAGTCTGGATTATTTAGATAAAAAAAAAAACCTTTATAACTGGAGAATTACTGTAATTACAAACTAATTTTGACTTAAAGGCTGATTGAAATATTACACTTTTTAATAATGCGATAACACTGTGTCCCACTACTCCAGGAATTTGCGTGGTGTAGCAGAGAAAGTATAGAAACAGTAAACATAAAACAAAGTAGCGACGCTTAAAAAAATTTTTAGGTACTGTTTTCTTATCACGCATGCGTCCCCTATCATACCAACAACATGGTTGCCAACGCGGTCGCAGGTTTTGTTTGCATCTGGATTTCAAGGAGACTATTTTTATAACGTGATTTAAAATTCATTATTAATAATTTTCCAATAAGTAAATAACTCGTTTGATATTATAATAGAAAATAATTATAAACAAAATGTCAAGAGGAAGTTTTTGTTGTGCGGTTAGTGCTTGTAAAAATATATGTGATATTTCCAAAAATCCTAAAAGGTAATTTATTCATAATTCTTTATTTCTTCTATGCAATATGTTATACAGTGTGTACTAAAAAGTTTTATACAAATGGAGAAAAAGTTTATCTTAGATATTACGAAAAAATTTATTCTTGATAAAAAGTTCTGCATTACATGGAAATCCATAATTAAGCATCAAAAGTTTAAAATATTTGTTGGTATAAAGGGAAAATAAAAAAATAATGATTTATAATGAAGACTAAAGTGTGTTTAAATTTAAATACAGAGCAAAATATTAATTGAAAATGTTAATAAGAACTAAAAAATTGTGCTCAGGTTTAGATTTGTGGCCTTTTTAGTTAAAAATTCAAAAAAACTCAGTAATTGTTGGATTATTTATTGAATAAAAGAAAACGAAATCACTACAAATTTTATGCTGGAAATACCTAACAACTGTCAATAAACTTCAAAGCTAACGTCAGTCTGTATCTGCAATAATTAGAAATGCCAGTAAAATTGAGTGTTGAAGATAAAATTGAAATTGTTCTCATAGTTGGAGATAATTATACAATTTTTAGAGAAGCAGCAGAAATCTTTAATAATAGACACCCTGGTAAAACTGTACACTTCTCAACTGTAGGATATTTAATAAATTCAAGATTGTCTTGAAAATAAATTTAAAAAGAAACACCGGGAATGGGTTTCAAATGAAAGTAATCACAATCAAGTAATGCTGTTGGTAGAGAAAAGCCAACAGAGTCACTTCGGAAAAGATCAGCTTTATTAAATGTGACTAAAACTACAGTTGCGAGAATTTTAAGATTCAAATAAATTTAAACTGTACAAACCCCAATTTATCTATACTTTCAAAGCAGGAGATGTTGAACGAAAATTTGAATTTTGTGCTTGCTTTCAAGGAGAGTTGGAAGATAACAAGTTTATGGCAGATCAAAGACTTTTCTCTAACGAAGCGACGTTTACGTCTAATGGGACAGTAAGTTCTCAAAACTATCGCTGGTGGAGTGATGTCAATCCTCATTTCAATATCCAAACTCGAGATCAATCCTCGTTTAAAACCAATGTATGGTGTGGAATATTTAAAGATAGGATAATGGACCATTTCTTTTTCGAAATAATATGAATGCTGAACGTTACCTAGAATTTTTAAATAGTGAATTCCCTGAGTCGCTACTGTGTTTTATATTTACTGTGGTATAGAGATCAGTCTTTTTCAACTTAATTTCCTTGTTAGCAGCAATGTTGGAAGGCTGATTATACTCTTCCGAATAATATTCAAAGTACCAAAACCATGCCCCGTTTTTTTTCGAGAAATAAAGATCTGCAAAATGTGATGGTGAACCATAGGAATCTTTTTTTTTGCCAAGAATTTATCTATATAGATTTCAATGTACCATGAAGCATTATCGTGTTGCCATATCTTAGCACACGTAATATATAGTCGTATGTGTGTCACCTTCTTCATCTGAGCAATTCAAGGAATTTCCGATGAAAGTTTGTTTAACAGTTTATTCTGAACGCACACATTCCTTGCCGACAATTCCTTGCCTGTAAAAAAAAAATAAATTATCATCGATTTGATTTTTCGATTTTCCCATTTCTCTTTAATCAGATAAAGAGAGTTTGCAGCGTCTCACTTTTAGGTTTCGGGTGTTGTCTCGGTGTTATATTCGAAAATCATTAATCACATGTAATTACGTGAATGAAAACCTTGGGTCTATATCTAAAAACACTCAATATTATTAGAGACTATCATGCCTTCCCTATCAACGCCGGTATGCCACAAGCATACAGACTGTCTTCTATCTTTCTCATTTACATTAATGATTTGCTGGAAAGACTAGGAATTTAACCTACAGTTTTGCAGATGATAGGACGCTTATTTCTTCATTCACTTTGAACGCTCGAACATTGGTTCCTCATGCAAACAGCAGGAAGTCGTTCCACTTAATAAAGACCTGGAAGAATTTCTATCTTAGGGTGTTAATTTGGGAGCAAATACGTCTTGGCATGAACATGTTGAAAACATAGCAAAGAGAGCTTCTCAAAAGCTGCGAAAATTATTTCGAACTAGAAAGATTTACACTTCACAACAACTGTTAATTTTGAACGATGCTCAAATTTGATCAAGTATGGAATAATGCTCCATGTTTGGGGCTCTGCTTCCAAACATGCACTGCGCTTGTTGAATTCTATTCAGAAGAGAGCTGTCGGCCTGATTGGATACTCAAAACTCATCAGCAACCTTGATTTCTTGAAACTTCGAAGAACGGTTGGTGATTTGTATCTATTCTACAAGTGTTTGATGGATGTAGCCTGCCTAATTCCTCTCAGAGCGATCCATTCTAGGAATACACGTCTCGCTAATACTTCACATCCGTATGAGGTTGAGCTTGTGACTCTTCTTACAACCCTTTTCAAGCAGTCTTCTACAATCCGTCAAGTAAGAACGTGTCTGCAATAATTCATTTTTGGTAGATGCGATTCTAGCGATTCAACAGAAAATCGGTAGAGGGAACCTTTGTCTATGACGCATTTTAGTAAAGGTATCAGTCGATTCAGAACTTTCGTCGAAATCACGTAAAATCCAAAATAATAAATATATTAAAAAGTCGGTATCGTTTGTGAAGAAGTGGATAAATCCTTTTAACGAGACGAAAAATGTCGACGGCTTGCCGAAATGTGGCTCGGTAGACAAAGTCATTTCCAAAGTCGAAAAACGAATCGTGTTTTTGTTTTCACGGTACCCGAAATTGACCCGGCGTCAACGAGCGACAAAATTAAGAAAATCGGGTTTAAATGTATCCCAATGAGACCATTTGACAACATCTTGGTGCTCATGATGTCAAATTCCGAAGCAAGTTGCAGAAACCTTTGTTGGGCGAAAATCACGTAGCGAAGCGGTTCGCTTGGGCCCACGATAATATACTAGAGTGGCTCTCACAATCGCCGGACGCTAACCTCATTGAAAACGTTTGGTCTCTTATAAAAAAAAGCTTAGAGGAAAGACTCTGAGGACTGACTCAGTTGCCTCACGAGATTCGAAAAATTTGCAGATTATGTAGAAAATCTCGTCGGCAGCATGCCTAGAAGACGCCAGGCGATTATTGATGCAGGAGGCGATTGGATAACTTACCAAGGTAAGTGCGCCGTTGTTAGCACACCAAAGAATACATTGATGGCAAAAAATGTTCTCGAAACACATTTTTTCAAGAATATGAGTGATAATGTTCTTACTTGACAGACTCTATATGGAGAAGATCATTCATTTAGAATAATTTGCTTAGGACTGTTTTCCTTACCGACTATAGTTTACAGCGATACAATATCAACGTGAATTGCTTTTTCCGCACACGCGTCGCTTCTGTAGCGCTTTAGGAATTTCCCTGTAGCACGTATGAAGTGCCTATAAAAATTTATTAAAGTACAAATTTAGAAAATATTTAGCTGTTTCTTATAAATATAATGTTATATACCTTCTTTCCTATTAACTAAAGCTATGCACCACAATTTTACTTCATTAGGTTATACTGTTTCCTGTCGTCCTTCCTTGTGTCCACTGTTAATCTGAGATCGTGTTTAGATCTAAACAAGCGGGTCCTTGTCTGTGCCTAAAGTAACCATAACGCCAATTTTCATAAGGAAAAAATAAGCCGGGTAATTATTTTCCTACCGAATATAAACACCAATTTAAATAACCAGATAACAAAAAAAAACACCAAAATACGTGATAGAATAAACTCTATATTTCGAGAATATTGTACAACTTTTGCCTTGCTTCCAGCCCGAACAGACAGTAATGATTCCTTCAGGTGGAATTTGAAATAAACAGGCTCGTGTTTGCTTGGTTTTTATCAGTTTGTACGAACCATTAGAAAAGCAGCATAATGACAAATAATGTTTTAATAATTGTTAAGCTTTTTAAAATATACAACAATTAAATTAACACGTTTTACTTAGTTATAACGAACAGTAAAAACTATTTTAAAGAACGGTGGTTTCTTGTTTAAAAAAACTGGCCAAGTGCAAGTCAGACTTGCGCAATTAATGTTTCATGCTGCCATTACTTTTAAAATTAAATTTTTGTTACGGAAGTTTAAAATGATCAGTACTACACAAAACACACCCCAAATGAGTTTTCAAAAATTAATGTCTAGGATTCGGACACAAACTTGGCTGTGATGGCTAAAGAAACTTTCGACAATATGAACTTTTATATCATTAGGAAAATTGCAAAACGCATTGTCTATCAAGGATCTGTCTCTAGTAGAACTAGTAAGTTTGATCATTTATATAAACCCAATGCTATTCAAATAGGTGAATAGACTATTATCAACACAGTCCAAAAAATGTATGTTAAAATCACCCACAATCATTATCTTATATTTTTCCTGCGCATATGTGTTCATACTTTTATCTATACATTGAATAACATGTTTTTTAAGCAGGATAGGGACTTGTATACAAGTACGAAACATATTAGGTGGATCAAATATAAACGAGATTTATTTTCTAATTTTTTATTTACTATAACAAATAAGCCAAGTACGAGTACATATCATTTTTGCAACATAATCTTCTGCTTTGGAAATGCACTTTTTTCAGCGTATCGGAAACTTTTTGATACCGTCATCGTAAAAGGAAGGGGGCTGTGTCAGTAACCAGTGCGTACGAAGCCCTTTATCGGGTTGTCGTGATCAAATCGCTGGCCTCCCAGCGCTTCTTTGAGTGGCCCAAACAGATGAAAATTGCAGGGCGATAGTTCGGGGCTGTAGGGAGGCTGATCGAGTGTTGTTCAACTCGTGGGGTCGAGCATTATCACGGAGAAGAATCACGTCTCTTATCGGTTGGTCACTTCTTTTGCGGCGATAAGCAAGTTTAACCTCATCCAAAAGGTTACAGTAGTACGCCGCATTCACGGTGCGACCTTCGTGGAAAAAATCAATGCGCAAAATGCCACACGACGATCATGGCTCTCATTTTCGACTTCTTCACGGCCTCCCATGAACTGTACCGTCAATCTCCGTAGAATTTCGGTCGGTCGCACGCCTTCACAAGAGAGAAATTTAATAATAACGCGTTGCGCAATCGAAGGGTGCACGTTCCGCTCCGACATCGTAAGCTGAACTACTGAATGCACCCCGGCGAGGCCAACCGATTGTTTTCCCCACTCCTAATAAACCCAATCAATCTAGCTCAATTTAGAATCTAGTAACAGACGTTTGAAACAAATATCTACTACCTAAATATTTGTTTAATTATAATTAAATAAAATAAAATTATTTTGTCTTGGTACTTATCCGTTGGTTACCAGGGTCCGACCTGAAAAGTATATTAAAAAATATCCACCATATTGTCAAGGCGAATAATTTTATTTATACGCGATAAATTACCAAATGTAATGCCTCGTAATAATTCTATACCAGGTGTACAAGTTTGAAATGCGGATTTTTTTCTAAAAAAAAAACATGTTAAATTCGGAAGAATGATAAAAAGTGCTTTATTCAAAGTATGCTCCATCGCATTTTTCCCATCTTTTGGGCAATTTGTGAATACCACGCCAGTAAAAATCTTCCCCTTTTGCTGCGAACCATTTTTTTCACATCTTCGTACGAATCAAAGCGCTGATCAGCAAGTCGATGTAAACAGGTGGTAATCGGAAGGAGCCAAGTCTGGTGAGTAAGCCGCATGGGGTAGAACTTCCAGCCGAGTGTGCTTCCAACGTGTCGCGAACTGGTTTTACCGTATGTGATGGAGCATTGTCATGAAGAAAAATGACTTTGTGTTGCCTCTTTCGGTATTCTGGCCTTTTTTTTCAAGCAGAGAACGGTTCAAATCGGTCAATTATTGTTGATAACGTTTAGTATTAACCGTTTCCCCAGGTTTTAACAGTTCATAATAGACCACGCCCCTCTGGTCCCACCAAACACAGAGCATCGTCTTTCTGCCAAAACGATTCGGTTTTGCGGTTGATGTGGATGGTGCGCCTGGGTCCACCTATGATTTTTTGCGCTTGGGATTCTCAAAATAAATCCGCTTTTCATCCCCTGTAACTATACGATGCAAAAACGACTTCCTTTTGGACCGAGTGAGCAATATGTCACACGTGTTTTTACGCTTTTCCATTTGCCTGTCGTTCAACTCATGTGGTACCCATCTATCGGTCTTCCCATCTCTCGTAGCCGATTGGAAACACCTTGTTGACTAACACCCAATTGCTCGGCGAGTTGTTTTTGTGTTTGCGAATCGTCTTCGTCCAACAATGCTTGCAATTCCACATCTTCGTACTTTTTTGGCGGTTTTCCACGTTCCTTGTCTGCAACATCGAAGTCACTACTTTTGAAACGCCGAAACCATCGTTCACACGTATCTTGCGATGGAGCATGTTCACCATAAGCTTCTCGAAGTAGTCGGTATGATTCAACAGCAGTTTTCTTCAAATGAAAACAAAAAATTAATGCTGTCCGCGAATGCTCTTTGTTCGGTATAAATTTCGACATATTGAACACAACAACACAACACTATGCACACACTTTTCCAATTTATCACTCGTGGACGTCTGACACTTGTTGATGACACAACAAAATGGCGCAGTCTCAAATCTTTATGGCACAAACTGCATTGGTGCTCCATCTGTTGTCTGAAATCCGCATTTATACTTGTACACCTGGTACACTTTATGGAGAACATTCCAGAGTTTTTTCAAATCTTTTTGGACCGGAATTTTTTCGAGTTTGTGCGAGTATTACACCATATATATTTTTAAATTCGTATTTTCACCAGCTTTCATTTGACACCCCACTCGACGACCCTTTAAGGCAAAATTTAACTTTCAAAACTATGCAGCTCTGATTGGGCAATCAATTTCTATATTTGGGCCAAAATTCAACTTTCTATGTCAAATAGTTTCGGGAGAAAATCGCTTGTGATAAACAGACAGACGGATATCGAACTAAAAATAACTAACTGCAGTTTCATCATTAATAAAAATCGATATATTCCTAGTAATAATGTGTTAAAGATTCAGCTTTTTATTATTGATTTAATCAAAGCAAGACGGTTCACCCCATTATTTATACTTAAAGATATGTCAACTAATGAGCTAAAAATAATTAATCAGTATACGTTCCCCTTAATTAAATAAGCAAGGCAACCTTCGAGGCCTCTTAAAAGCTTTCCAATGACAAAGTGGCTTGTTAAAGAGCGACTTTAGCGACAGTTTAGATATACGAGGTGTATTCAAAAAATATTCTACAAAAAAAGTTACGGGTACACAAAAATCTACTCTAGCTGTTTGATATATCGGGTGTAGGTTAGGAAAAAAAGTTATTGTTTGATATTGTGCTGTAATGTAATGTAAAATAATACTGAATTGCTCCTGTTGTACAATCTGTAAACAATGGTTATATATATATGTTGTTAATTTGGGTCCAGATATGTCTTGACATGAAGAACTTGCAAACATACCAAAAAGAATGTAATGAACGACTAATATTGTCAAATTTCCACTTTATTTAGTTTCACTGAAACTGTATGACGCGTTTCGCTATACTATAGCTTCTGCTGATACAAAATGATATTCGAGTATTAGTGTTGTTACATTTATATAAATACCCTAAGGTAGATAGGTAATAAAATTAATACTATATGCTAATGAATATAGCTGGGAAATCCATTCTGAATATTAATTGTATAAATCGAGTAAAGGGGAGTTACCATGGGCCAGACAGGTATCTTTTTGTTCGTTTAAGATGATGTCTGAATTTTTAATTCTATTTATTTCTAAATTTTCTAATAGGTTTAATTTTACGCCTTTGTTTTGTATGTGTAGAATTTTAAATTTATTGTCAAAAAGATGATTTGATTCGGTTAAATGATTAGTGTACGCTGAGTCAGTTTTGTTTTTTAAATAGCTTCTTTTATGTTCTAAAATCCGAGTTTCGAATGAGCGACCTGCTGACCTATGTAATTTTTATGACAAGAACCACAATTTAACTGATACACTCCAGATTTTTTTGATCTATTTTGTTTTCCCTTTGCGTTTTTAATGAATTTTCCTAACGAGTTATTTGTTCTAAAAGCTATGTTGATATTATATTTGTTTAAGTGGTTTTTAATTTTCTCTGACGTGTTACGAAAATATGTTAAAATATTAATTTTTTTCCCTGTTTTCTTTCTTGGGGTATACTAAAGAAATAGCTTTATTTTTTAATTTATGTTTAGAATTGAATCTATGGTGTCAGGAGAATATCCGTTGTTAACAGCAATTTGTTTTATTAGATTGAATTCTTTATTAAAATCATCTACAGATAAGGGGACACTTACAAGTCTATGCAACACTGTGGTAAGCTGCCAATTTGTGTCGTAGGGGGTAAGCTGATTTTATGTTTATTGTAGTATCTGTATGTGAGGGTTTGTGAAAAATAGAGAATTTGTGTTTGTTGTAATGTCTGGTTATCGTTAAGTCAAGAAAATTAATTTTATTGTCGACTTCTAGTTCCATGGTGAATTTAATATTTTTATGTATTGAGTTTATATAGTTAAAAACATTGTCAAGTTGACGCTCTGTACCATTAAAACAAGCAAAGATGTCGTCTACATATCGGTACCAATACAATAATGATTTGCTAAATTCTTGTCGATGTATTTGTTTTTCTAGGTTATCCATAAATATTTCTGCTAAAAGCCGGCTATGTGGACTACCCATTATGAGACCCTCAGAACTATTATAAAACTAAAAAAAATTAAAGTAAAAAATAATTTTGATTGAGGCTCGTGTTTAATAAATTTAGTATGTCTTGTTGTATAACGATATTAAATTTATTTTTGATTAAAAATGTTTTTATGATTTTTACTGTTTCATCCGGGGGTATGCTAGGGTTTTGGACGTCAAATGATACTCGTTTTGAATTATCTGGTAGAAAGACGTTGGAAATTGTTTCCGTTAATTGTAACGAATTTTTTATTGTGTAAGTTGGGGTGAAGTTAATGTTTGTTTTAATGATATCTATGAGAAATTTTGAGAGTTTGTAAGCTGGGGCCGATATGTAGGAGGATACAGGTCTAATAGGATGATTTTCTTTATGTAATTTGACTAATGAATAAAGTAGAGGGGGCTGATGATTCATGACTGTTAATTTTGAGATTTGGTTGTCTGATATGATGCTAGAAGCTTTACCTAACGCTGTTCTAATATCTTTCTTGAATTTTTCTGTCGTATCTTTAAGTAATATTTTGAAATTTCCTTTCTTAATAAATTCTAATGTTTTGTCTATATATTGTTGTTGATCTATAGCGACTATTGTGTTACCCATATCTGCTTTTGTGAAAATGATATTATTATTTTTAGCCTTGTTTTGTATTGCTCTAGCTATATTTATTTCATTATCTAAATTTGGTTTGTTGTTAAACACGAGCCTCAATCAAAATTATTTTTACTTTAATAATACGTTTTATAATAGTTCTGAGGGTCTCATAATGGGTAGTCTACTTAGCCCGCTTTTAGCAGAAATATTTATGGATAACCTAGAAAAACAAATACATCCACAAGAATTTAGCCAATCATTTATGTATTGGTAACGATATGTAGACGACATCTTTGCTTGTTTTTTTAATGGTACAGAGCGTCAACTTGAAAATGTTTTTTAACTATATAAACTCAATACATAAAAATATTAAATTCACTATGGAACTAGAAGTCGACAATAAAATTAATTTTCTTGACTTAACGATAACCAGACATTACAACAAACACAAATTCTCTATTTTTCACAAACCTCACATACAGATACTACAATAAACATAAAATCAGCTCACCCCCTACAACACAAATTGGCAGCTTACTACAGTATGTTGCATAGACTTAAATTGTGGTTCTTGTCATAAAAGTTACAGGTCAGACAGGTCGCTCATTCGAAACTCGGATTTTAGAACATAAAAAAAGCTATTTAAAAAACAAAACTGACTCAGCGTACAGTAATCATTTAACCGAATCAAATCATCTTTTTGACGATAAATTTAAAACTCTACACATACAAAACAAAGGCGTAAAATTAAACCTATTAGAAAATTTAGAAATAAATAGAATTAAAAATTCAGACATCATCTTAAACGAACAAAAATATACCTGTCAGGCCCATGGTAACTCCCCTTTACTCAATTTATACAATTAATATTCAGAATGGATTTCCCAGCTATATTCATTGGCATATAGTATTAATTTTATTACCTATCTACCTTAGGGTATTTATATAAATGTAACAACACTAATACTCAAATATCATTTTGTATCAGAAGAAGCTATAGTATAGCGAAAACGCGTCATACAGCTTCAGTGAAACTAAATAAAGTGGAAATTTGACAATATTAGTCTTTCATTACATTCGTTATGAATTTCCATCAAGTAACAGCCACAACAATTCAAAGTTTAAAAAGATACCAAAAAGAGCTTCTCAAAAGATGGGAATATTATGTCGAACTACAAAGCTTTACGCTCTACAACAACTGTTACTTCTGTAGAAAGTGCAATTTCGACCAACTATGGAATACTCCTCCCGTGTTTGGAGCTCCATTCCCAAACATACACTGCATTTGTTGGTTTTCTATACAGAAAAAAGCTGTTCACCTGGTTGTAGATCCAGAACTGACTAGCAGCCTCGATTTCTTGGACCATCGAGAAACGGTTGGCGATATGAGTCTAGTCTACAAGTATTTCGTATGTTCGATACAGGTAGTCCGCTTAATTCCTCCAAAAGTGCTGCATGCTAGGAACACACGTCGAGCTAATACTTCACGTCCATATGAAGTTCAGTTTTTCACCCCTCGTATAACCCTTTTCAAGCAGTCTTTTATATGGAGAGCCTCATTCTTTGGGAATGATTCGCCCAGGAATGTGTTTCCAACCGAGTACAATTTTCAGTGATTCGAGACTAACGTGAATCGCTTTTTCCATTCCTCCTGTAGTGCTTTAGGGATTTTTTTGCAGCACTTGTGCTATACCCATAAAAATAAATACTAATCAAATATCACGTCGGTGAGACTCGCAGAATCGCAACGAATCTGAGCCCTCATTTAATAAAACTGATCTAGCGATTTTAGTTCTTCGGAGGAATAAAAAAACATACATAACAGGTAGGCTGAAAAGTTTTTGGTTTAGCTACTTAAAACAGATTATTTGCAAAATTCGACTTCGTTCATCAACATAGTTTCATTCAAGAGCGATACAATCAGTTTAACGCTTTTCTAACATTTCTATACCTTTCTTGTAGAAGGATTTGTCTTTACTTTCAAACTAGACCTCAGTTTCGGTGGTAACTTCTTCATTGGAGCCAAAGCTCTTTCCCGCGAGCATTTTTTTAATGTCTGCGAGTAGATAATAGTCGCTGGTGGCCAAATCTGGAGAATATGGCAGGAGAAAACAATTCGAACTTCAATCTTTGCAATTTGGCCATCGTAACCATTGACTTAATGAAAGATCACTTTTTCTTGTTCATTTGGGGCCGTTTCTTTGCGATTTCTGCTTTGAAATGTACCAATAACTTTATATAATATTCGCTATTGATGGTTTTCCCCTTCTCAGCATAGTCGATGAAAATTATTCCATGCGCATCCCAAAATACAGAGGCCAAAACCCTCTCAGCCGACTGTCGTGTCTTTGGTCGCCTCGGGCGGAATTCACCAACTGCTGTCCACTCAGCTGATTGCCGATTTGATTCCGGTGTGTAGTGGTAGATCCATGTTTGCCCTATTGTTACATATCACACGAAATAATCCTTTTTGTTGCACTTAAATAGGTCCAAACAGCGCTCAGAATCATCAATACGTTGTTGTTTTTGGTCCACTGTGAGCAAACGCGGTTCCCATTTCGACCAGAGCTTTCTCATGCCTAATTGTTCATGCAAAATATGACCAACATGTTCTTTTGATATCTTTAGGGTGTCAGCTATCTCACGCAATTTCACTTTACGGTTAAGCAAAACAAATTTGTGGATTTTTTTATGTTTTCCGGTGTAACCACCTCGTTTGGACATCCAGACCGTTCAGCATCATTTGTATCTATACGACCACATTTAAATTCAGCATACCAGTCAATGATGAGTGATTTTCCAGGGGCAGAGTCTTCATAACACTTATCAAGCCATTGCTTTGCTTGAACGGTATTTTTTCCCATCAAAAAACAGTGTTTAATCAACATACGAAATTCTGTTTTTTTCCATTGTTTTGAAAATATCCTAAGTAGCGTCACTAAAACCATTGTAATTTGTACACTAATCGTCGAACTGTCATGAAATTTTGACACGTATCGTTTGAAGGTTGATACTTCTTAAAATTCATATGGATTTTTTGAAAAGGGCGACATCTATGTGTCAGACCAAAAACTTTTCAGCCTATGTGTTACAGAGTGGAGGAAAACATTATATTTTTCGCATATACAGTTTGCTACAAATAAAGAAAATTATCAAGAGAGAATTTATTGTATGAGAGAATGACATGTGTGAAACGACAGCTCAAATAGAAGCAACTAGATTTCGCTTTGACCTAGTGTCGAATTAGTTCCACAAAGGGTGCTGTAAGTTAGGCCTTCAGGACATTGACTACAAGGTGATCCTTCTTTATACATACTACTACCTACGAAATATCCTGCTGGCCCGTAATTATAAGCAAGAACGAATTCCTAAAAACTACCTAAAACATTAAGATTAATTTGAATTAGTTTTAAATACTCCAGGCTACTAGAGTCACACAGCAATTTTATGTCACAAAGATCAAAAAGAGCAGGGTGTGAATAGAATTCTCATAAATCAATCAGGTGGGTGAGATCAAGTTAGATCAGATAACACTAAATTTCTTGATATGATAACCAATTACTTTTTCTGAAATGCAAATACATATCTGTTCAACCGGATTAAAACAGGTTAGGCTAGACGATATTGTCGGTCTTCCTCCGTCTCCTTTGATCTCGCCCGCTTATACTATTTAAGAGAGGTGACATAAAATTTTTGTAGGACTATATACACTGGTGAGCAAAAAATCGACTCGAACTATTTGGCTTCATTTATCACGGATTCTAAAATTTAATGTTCATATATTTTTACGGATTTTAGAATCATTTGAAAGCCCATTCTATTCTCTTTCCAATGATACCAAATTCCATAGCATATCTCATGCTTTTTACTGATTAAAATGAATGAATTGAAAGGTGAAACAAATAGAACCAGGATTGAAGATAGGTGTAAGAGAAAGGAAAAATTAAAGCACATAGCGCTCTTCAGGCTTCCTATACCATCACCATCATCTCATCGTCACGTAGGCACATTCGGGGCTAGTCGGAGAATAAAATGGAGTGCTATTGCTCTAAGGTCCCGTCGACATGTTTTCGGGCAAATCTCAGTCGCGCTTATCGATGGGCTGCTCTCAATTTGGGTCCGTTGGCTAGTCTCTTCGGAGTTAGGATAGCTTCTTTAAGTCTTCTTCTGACTGTTCAATGCCCGACCACGAACTTGTCTGAGCTCTTGCCGGAGCTTCTGCTGGACCTCAACGTCGGTCAAGTGACGATTTCTTAGAGTTGTGTTGATAATAAAGCGGTGGTCTCGCTCCGAGATACACCTTCTTCTTCCTGATCCTGGTATCCGTTTAAAGGCACCAGTCTTTTGGTAACGTCTGTAAACTCTGGAGACAGCTGACGGTCTCAGGTGCAGTTCTGCAGCGACTACACATTGGCTATGCCCTTCTTCCAATAGGGCACTGACATGTGCCGTTTCTTCCGGTGTGGTATCCATTTGCAGATGACGTAATTAGTGAGCGGGTATAGCAGAGATGTTGACGGTTCAAGTTCCGATAAAAGAATGATAGGAAAATGTAGTTGCATGTGTTTTTATAGGAATAAATAGCGCGCAACGAGTACGTTGTTGAGAGAGCAACGGCTCTATTGAGTAAAACCGTTATAATCAGTAAAACTTTTTGGAAATCCAAATGTGCTTGGTATTATTGGAAAGAGTAGAAAATCAGCATTCTAATTATACCAAAAGTAATACCAGTGTTTGGAAATTAAATTCAAGGATGGGTGTTAAATGAAGCAAAATCGTTTGAGTCGATTTTTTTGCTCACCAGTATAATTTAATTCAAGTTAGATTAGCTTAGCTCTTCATATCATACCTAAGTGGTCTTTTTGTTTAGTTACAGAACATCCCACATGGGTTGTTGTTGCCCAGACCACTTGACTGAAATGACCAGCTCCTGAAGCAGTTTCAAATCTTACACTGGTCTCTTTTATATGATATCCATAATTTTTTCACTTCGTTGTACCTGGAAATTAATAATAAAAGATACGTCAAAAATATGTTTTGATGGGGCGAATATTAATCCGTCGTACAGAAAAGGAATGGGATGCTTTTGCAGAATGATTTTTAAATATTTGTATTTTCATAACAGTTTGAAAGATTTTGATAATATTGAGCTGTCACATGTTGTTCCGCATAATGACAAGAAATAGCTTTGTTAATGTTAAGTGGACATATGCCTAGGATAAAAAAAACCTTGTTAAGTGCAAGTCGGACTTAGTCTATATAGATTCGATGGTGAAAATCTAAGAATCATATTCGCACGAGCAATCATGCCTATGTTCTATTATTGCGCGAATATATACAAGCACAAGCTAGATATGTGCAGAATCAAGCATAGATTAGAATCGGTCAGAGGCACGGTGGCGAGAACGATTTGCAGAGCATATTCCACGACATCGATCCAGGCTGCGGCCATGTTGGCAAATATCCCACCAATAGAGGAACTCATAAAAGAAAGACTGGACTATTTACGTTACAAAGCCGGTGAAATGAATCGAGACAGTGAGAATGAGTTCACACTAACAGCCGAACCACCGAGAATGAGCAAAAAGGCACTGAACAAGAGATAGAACCATCACTAAATGGCAAAGAGAATGGGAGATGAGCGAAAAAGGCAGGGTGACGCACTGCTTTGTTCCGGAAATCAGGAAAAGGCAAAACCTATATATTCGATTTAATTAAAAATTAACACATATTTTAACTGGGCACGGACAATTTGCAACCCATTATGGGAGAATTGGCAAAACGGCAAACTTAAAATGCCGAGATTGCACGCAAATGGAAGACGACGATGACGGACCGCTACATAGGCTATATTATTGCGACTTTTTCAGAGAAGCCAGAAACAAACTAAAAGAGATACTAGATGTTGAAGATGTAAACGACATAGCACCGAGCACGTTATTAGAAGAACTTTGTAAAAGAGAAAAGATCGAAGCCTTATAAGACTTCGTTCCGACTGGGGTGCTTCGTCTGTAGTCGGGAATGTGTAAATAGTTAAAATTTTGTTGAGCCAAATAGAGTATAAGTTAGTAATTAAGTATTCTTTGTAAATTATATATTCAATGGATCATTTTTAGTGTTCCGTACGGAACACTTATAAGATCACTTCGGTGTCTGTCTGTCTGTCTGTCTGTCTGTCTGTCTGTCTGTCTGTTTGTCTGTCACACCCGATTTTCTCCGAAACTATTTGACATAGAAAGGTGAAATTTGGTAATAATATAGGAATTGATGGCCTCATCAGAGCCATGTAGTTTTGAGAATTAAATTTTGACTTAGGGGGTTAGTTTTGGGGGGTGAAGTCGGAAGTGAAAAAAAAAAATTTTTTACTAGGTCATCGAGTGTGGTGTGAAATGAAAGCTTGTGAAAACGCGAGTAAAAAATATATATATAATATTATACTTGCGCGTACTTTTTCTTTCTATTATTTTTAAAAATTCGCGAAAAAATCGCTGTCCCGGGCCTTATCTCGAAAAGTACTTATCAAAAAATTTCGAAAAAATTCTGGAATATTCTCCACGGGGTGTAGATTGAACGAAAATTATCACGAGTGCATTACCTTTAATAATTTATATGGTATATAAAAAAAACAAAAATTTCAAGGTCATCAGATTTCAGTAAAGATTGGAAACAAACTTTGTTGAAAACTCATTTGGGGTGTGTTTTGTAAAGTCACTAATCATTTTATACCACCGTAACATAAATTTTGACTTAAAGATTCGTTTTGAGGGGTGAAATCGGAAGTGAAAAAAAATTTTTTTTTACTAGGTCATCGAGTGTGGTGTCAAATGAAAGCTTGTGAAAACACGAGTAAAAAATATATATATAATGTAATACTTGCACACACTTTTTTTTTTTCGTATTACTTTTAAAAAATCGCTGTCCCCTACCTTATCTCGAAAAGTACTTATCAAAAAATTTTGAAAAAATTCTGGAATATTCTCCACGGGGTATAGATTAAACGAAAATTATCACGAGTGCATTACCTTTAATAATTTATTTGGTATATAAAAAAAAAAAAAAATTCAAGGTCACCAGTTTTCGGTAAAGATTGGAAACAAACTTTGTTGAAAACTCATTTTGGGGTGTGTTTTGTGAAGTCACTCATCATTTTATACCACCCTAACAAAATTTTTATTTTAAAAACAATCAACGTACGGAACACTAATTGTGCAAGTTCAACTTGCACTTGACCGGTTTTTTTTTGTATTATCTCGAAAAGTACTTATCAAAAAATTTTGAAAAAATTCTGGAATATTCCCCACGGGGTGTGCATTAAACGAAAAATTATCACGAGTGCATTACCTTTAATAATTATCTGGTATATAAAAAAACAAAAATTTCAAGGTCATCAGTTTTCAGTAAAAATTGGAAACAAACTTTGGTGAAAACTCATTTGGGGTGTGTTTTTGTGAAGTCACTGATTATTTTATACCTCCGTAACAAAATTTTTTATTTTAAAAGCAATCAACGTACGGAACACTAATCGCGCAAGTTCAACTTGCACTTGACCGGTTATTATATTATACGAATGATATTTATAAATAAAGATAAATATATATCTTTGGTTTGCATATTCAGAGTAATTATAATAAAAATTGCCGGCGAAGATTTGAATAATAAACCTATTATTAATTTAAAGTTCATATTTTTCACTAATTATAAATAAATATTTCAAAAAGTAGTAGAATGGGGGTTGTAGGTACCCCGGGAAAAAGTCCCACATTGAGGAAGGAAGGAATATGTAAACTACAGTGAAACAAAATCGAAAGAGGAAATAAATAAATGCATTTGATCAAAATTTTGCATTAAGAAGGGGCACCGTCGAGTTTCCTTCAGAAACCGGTGGTGGTAGTGGGAGCTGGGACCCCTCCTTCGATTTTTTTTACGGAATTAGTCTTCCGCACGATGACTGCTTTTACAATAAAATAAAATCCTTACTTAGTACTTGATCGGTAGGTATTTCATGAGAATATCCATTAGCGATGGCGGTAATAAGTTTTAAAAGGTTATACAAAGGTTTACATTAAAAAATATGGCAATCCTGATTTCATATTGCTATAATGAACAGAAAATTATTTAAATTTCTACAATTACCTTAATCTGTTATGCTCTTCAACAACATGTCCTTCATCTACTGTGAAGAACTCATAAGGTGCTTGTGGCGGTTTACATTGTCCTCCATTTTCACAAATTATATGTGGGCTTTTACCGCAATTAAGATGACAATAATCGATAGTACGGAGCTTCCGTGCTGGCCATTTTTAGCTTCCGATTTTGTTAGTGTTATTTTTATTATTGATTTCTGAAGCACCAAGGACTATCAAGCTAAGAAATAAAATAATTTTATCAAAAATTTCCATTTCAAATTTAGAATAAAAATCTTTTTGTTTAAATATTGATAGAATTATGACATTGAGTTTGATTTAAACACATACATTTTTCCTGAATATAGGTTAAATAGAATCAGGAAGCATTTTTTATTTATATGTAGTGTCCCATAGTTAAGTTTAAATAAGTTTGGCTTATTGAACGAATGTAAACGTCCAGGCTCTTTGATCTTAAAAAAATCTTTCCGACCTTCCTAAATCGAACGAAACCATTCCCAGTACCAAAGTTGATAAATACATACCACAGGAGTAAGTTTTGATGGCAAGCGTACCACCCCACTAAGTATATCCTCCCTACCGTTCCCTCAGCCAGTATCTACAGGGAATATCCTCTCTACCGTCAGGATTCTCCAACCCAATTTCCCCCCCTTCCACCATGCAAGTTTTTATGACCCCTTCGGGTCTCTGCCTAGTGATCAACAAGGATGAAAAAGAAGAGACGGTTTCAAAACTACAAGGCATCATCTCGGGTGTAATGGCAACTAAGGTCGGCGTCATATGAAGTTGCTTCAAATCAAATCAAATCGAATCAAGTTTATTTATTTGGACCAAGAAAAGAAATAATACAAAACAAAAGTAAAAATAAAATAAAATAAAACAAAATAATCACAATAGTATCCTTAATAATCTAAAAATCTAAAAAAACTACAATCCAATCTTTAATAATCTAATATCCAAAAATTATTCAATAATTCAGTTCAATGTTTAAGCCCTTGTCAAAATTTACTAGCATCTTGCTCTGAGATAAGGCATATTTCTACCCTACTGGCCACGTCAAAAAATAGAATTACCGTTATAGTCAGGGCACTCCATTCCTCTAGCATCGTCACTCAAGTTGGTGGGCGGTAATTTGGGAGCAAATATGTCTTGACACGAACATGGTGCAACCAGAGGAAAGACAGCTTCTCAAAAACTGGGAGTATTATTTCGAATTAGAAAGCTGTACACTCCACAACTGCTAATTCTGAATAAAGCTCAAATTCGACCAATGATGGAATACTGCTCCCATGTTTGGGGCTCTGCTTCCAAACCTACACTGTATTTGTAGTATTCTAATCAGAAGAGAGCTGTTCGTTTAATTGGATCTGTTGTCTTAGCCCTTTTACTTCGTAGTACAGCGTTTCAATTGGATAGTTCTGCTGGCAATGATATCGTCTTTCTGCGCAATCTCATTTTTGAGGACTTCTATAGGCTCCCGAAGCTCGGTGTGGTGGTTATTCAGTGTTTGTGGAATTAAACGTAATAGCACTTAAAATACGCGTAATAATGAACGATTCACATTAATCCAAAAACAATGCACTTGGGCCCGGTCTCGCCCCGGCCTCACTTTGACCGCTGCAGGATGCAAATTAAAAGGTATCAATTGTGACACGTTTTGTAGTTCCAGTAGACATAATGTACTATTTATATGTAATTCTTGTATTAGATTAATAATCGCTTAATTATTTTTATTATTGTTATAAATGAATTATTTATTTATTTATTTATTTACGGGACAGGCCCATTAACTCATAAAAACAAAATACAAAAATTTACATATATAAATGACATTTAAAACTACTTAAAACTAAAGGCTAAAACTAAGAAATTCAGGAAAGAACCCCGATCTGCCTCTTAAAACGAGAAAAGGAGCTGGAGAACAAGTGATGGGCAGTTATTTACAATGCCCATAGATCTTGTCATGAAGGTATTAGCTCCGTAGGTTGTCTTATGATAAGGTTTGAAGAAGGACAACGTAGATCTAGAGGGTGCATACAAATTAATCTGAGATAAAAGTTCTGGACAATTTACAATGGAAATTAAAATTTTAAAGAAAATTACAAGATCGCGCTGAACTCTCCGGTTAGACAGGGTATTCAAGTTTAATACAGATGTCAGTTTTGAATAACTAAAAGAATCATTGTTAAAGAATTTAAAATTAATATGACGTAGGAATTTACTCTGAACAAGCTCCAAGCTCCTAGCATGACAAGCAAAAGGTGGGTTCCACACACATGAGCAATATTCCAAGGGATGCCTAACCAACAAGCAGTACAGCATTTTTATAGAGGTAATAGATGAAAATTCTGATGAGCAACGCCTAATGAACCCAAGCATCCTCAGAGACCTAGACGTTACCTCGGTTATATGGGGAATAAAACTCAGTGCCGAATCAAACTTAACCCCCAGATCCTTAACATTAACCACGGACACGAGGGAAGTCCCATTTATGCTGTAATCAAAAAAACAATGGATTGCGCGATCTCGAGAAAGACATAGAGAAGCATTAAGAAGTATTTAAAACCATACCGTTTAACTGACACCAGACACTAAGTCTCCGAACATTTTGATAATAAACAGTTAAGCCACCATAATTAGAAGTCTGAGCTGCCCCGATAGATTTTAGTTTTTTTCCGCTCTTGTATTTTGGGCTGACCATCCACATACTTAAATATTAAATTATTCTCGCCAGCATCTATTCTCGATTTAAGCTCAGTACGTATCAGTTTCTCAGCATCCCGCTGCTGCTTGGTCAAATCATACCCCAAGTAGATTTTCTTGCCTTTCAATTTACATCGTTGCTTGAACAAGGCCTGAACAGCCGATGCTGAATCCAACGCAACCTTTATTGATCGACGGCCATTGATATTTTTCTCTCCCACTCTCGTAATACTAACAATCTTAGGAATTGATCCAGATAAGTTGGAAATAATACTGCTCACCTCGTCGGCGTTATTACTCCCTTCAGGTACATTATAAAGCATAAAGTTATTCATTCGCTCCTGACGGTTACGTAATTCATTGAGTATGACATTGTTGGTAACTCCCTCAAAGCCGCAACAGAACCAGTAGAATTCGCTATTTGACCAAGTTTGTTAGAAAACTCCACCATTCTCGCCTCCAAAGAACGCGCCAAGACACCAACCTGTTTCAATTCTTCAATGTGTCCAGGCAAATCAACAAGAGTTCTATTTACCTCCCTTAGACTGTCCTCAACCTTCACAACCCGATCCATCAATCCCAAAAGCTGTCTAACTTTGGACATACAATCTTTACAATAAAAAGGTATAATTCTCTTTGTAAGTAATACATATAGCACGGATTTCGGTCGCATTAATTTCTGAGCATGTTTGACACACCACTCGTTTGCAGTGATCGCAAGGACATCCAAAAGTTTCAGAACTCTTCTTAGGCTCCTTGAATATTATATAAATATTTTTTTGCGGAACCCCTGTGATATTCTTAGTAATCTGATTTTTTAGTGATACCTATAAGACAACAGCATGAAGCCCTTGAGCACACCTACCACATGGGCCGGTCACAGCCTTTAGCCTGTACCATTATTTATTTTTATCCCTGTATAAATTCTATATCCTGATTCTTGACTTTATCTTCAAAGGAACCGCAATTTGATTTATGGTTATTTTATTCTCCCCAATTCTTTACTGTATCTAAACGTCAGATTAATAATTTATGCGTTGGGGAGTGCCTATAGCAATAACGCGTTAACAAGATTAGATGTGTTTGTTCCTTGCCTGATCAATTTTAGGTAACTTTAAGTTCCATCTTGTTAAAGAAAATGAGTCATTCTACCAAAATTGACTATGTTAACGAATATCTAGTATTAACGCTTCTGGATAAAACACTAAAAATAAATATATTTGGAATAAATTAATGGTAAAACATTAATTTATGTACACAGTAAAATCAATTAGATTTTTACTTTAGCATATATTTAGGTCATACTTGCATTTAAATTTTAAGGATATACAGGGTTGTCTAAAAACTACTGAGTCTGTTAAAGTAAAAATTAAGACATTTTTTTTATGTTTTGCAAAAACTTTATTAAACCAAATATATGTCATTTTGTTCGATGATCCTCTGCCACTTTTCTGGCATTACCAAAATTCCGTCTCTGTAGAATTTCTGTGGTTTCTGGGCAACAAAATTGTGCCAAGCGATTTTCACAGACCTGTTTCAAAACTAAATTAACACCATTAAGGGAGTTCTGCAGTGGCCCAAACAAATGGTATGCATTAAAAATTCTTTGCCGAACTCTCATTCTCTCTCTACCTCTTGTTTACTTAACGTTTTGGTGACGTTGTCGCCACAATGTGAATTTTAGATTTTTCATGATTTTGGGGATTTTGCGAATCAGTGGTATTTTGTAATTGTCTTGTAATTAATCTGGTTTATTTTGAATGCATTTCTCTACTTAAATTATTAAAAAAAAGTAATGTACATTCTAGAAATTGAAGACGCAATTCAGTCAGAAGTCCATTTAATTTTTTCAAAATATTTTTAGCGGACAAAATACAAGCACAATGATACGCTACTGCATCCGTAAAATATAACTATAAAACGTTATACTGCTCTAAACTTCCTGAAATAGTTGTGAGAACAGATAACCATCATGTTTGCTATAGATAAAACATTTTATGAACTTTAGTGTTATAAAATCTTTGATTTACCTGTTCTATTAGTATTAGAGCTAAAATTGCTTTAGTTGGATTTTCCTGTATCGTGATAATTTCTGAAAAAACCTAAGGAGGGCACAAATGGAAAGAGTGGCAAATATATATTATAAAATACAGTCTGTCAAGTAAGAACGTGACCGCTTGTATTCTTGAAAAAATGTGTTTCGAGAACATTTTTTTGCCATTATTGTATTCTTTGGTGTGCTAACAACGACGCAATTACCTTAGTGGGTTCTCCAATCGCCTCCTGCATCAATAATCGCCTGGCATCTTCGAGGCATGTTGCAAATTTTTTCGAATCTCGCTCAAACAAGCCACTTATTTTGGATTTTACATTACTTCGACAAAAGTTCGGAATCGACTGATACTTTTTTTGTTGAATAGCTAGAATCGCATCTTCCAAAAATGAATTATCGCGGGCACGTTCTTACTTAGCAGACTGTATCATGAAGAGACACCATTTTTTTAATAATATCCTAAATGAAATTTTCTTTATCGGGAATATTTTTTTTATAAAATATATATACTACATGGTGTGAAAAGTATCGAGACTTCTGCACAAAAAAAATGGTTTTGCCAAAAATCGATTTTTTTCTTGAACATATTCTCCTTTAAGTTTTTTAAGTTATTCCCGCGATCATTTGGATACCTCTCACAAAGTATGATTTGTCAAGCTCTCTAAAATAAGCCTTTCCCATTCATTTTTTTCATTTAAGAAGAGACAGAGGTAACAATCGCTGGGGGCCAGACCTAGTAAATACGGTGGATGAGGAAACAATTCATAGCTAAGAATAAAAATTTAAGCAACTGTTTAAGATCACCACTTATGTTTATTATATTATTGCTGACAATTGTTTCGACACACTGTGTCTTCTTCTGGAGCAGTGTGTGTCGAAACAATTGTCAGCAATAATATAATAAACATAAGTGGTGATCTCAAACAGTTGCTTAAATTTTTATTCTTAGTTATTATGGATCTCCATCAAGTAACGGCTAAGTCAGTGTAGAATTTAAACAATTCATAGCTCAGTTGGTCCAATTTTATGGAGTTGTAAACTGGTGCGTTATCTTAGTGAAACAACACTTTTTTGTTCGCCAAATGTGGCATTTTTTTCTTGATTTCACCATTCAAACGGTCTAACAAATCTTAAGATATTCGAACAGTATTATTTCGTATGCATCCCAAAAAATACTTGTCAAAACCTTTCTAGCTGATGTTTGTGTTTTTGGATGCTTCGGTCGGTTTTCATGCACTTCCAGTCACTGGACTGCCTATTAGACTCAAGCATGTGTGTAGTGGTGTATCCATGTTTCGCCTATGTTACGAATCGATGCAAGAACTCCTTTGGATTATGCCGAAACAGTGCCCTACAGCGTTCTGAATCTTCGAGACGTTGACGTTTTTGAACACTCATGAGAGTGTACGGCACCATCGGGCACATAGCTTTCTCATATCAGCTGTCTGTGTCACTTTCACAATAGCGTCACTCTAACTAACTTAGAAACTAATAGACAGAATGTCATGAAAATTTTACACGAATCTTCTGAGAGTTAACATTAACTGAAATAACATATTTTTTTTGTGTTGCAGTCTTTCGGCAAGTCTCGGGGCTAAAGTAATATATTCGATCAAGTAAGTTGAACTAACCTCAAAAAAATATCTTTAACCTTGTTATTTATTACAATTTTTACTACTATGTAAAGGTTTTAGGTAGTGTTTATGTGGGTGGATACCCCCACATTAAGTGAGAATTTGTGTTACGAAAATGATCATTAAGTAACTCCAAACTTCGATGTTTCAACACGTTTCTAATAACTTTGTTTATATACATAAAACCCTGCGTCATTTTTAACTCAGCCTGCTGCAATAACACAGGTCAACATGAATTTTGACTTTGATAAAGTAGGCCCTACACGATCAAGCAGCTTGATCAAACAGTTCAGTCAATCGATTGATGCGCGCTTCAATCAATTTCAATCAACCCTTCAATCTTTTTATCAAAACTCAGTCACACTGAGTTTTCGACTCGGAAGGTGAACACACACTTCGAACAATGATGTCCAACACGGATTTGGCCTTTCTAACATTGTTGGTTGCCGTTAAAGGGAAAAACCAAAAGCGGAAACGACGTTGGTCCAAGGAATGGTACAAATTGAGAAATCGCTTTACTCATGAGCATTTACTTAACTTCCTACGCGTTTCCGAAACCGATGATTACAAAAACCTCATCAGAATGGACGAAGAGAGTTTTGATTTTATATTGCAATTGGTACGTCCCAAAATCGAGAAAAAGGATACTAATATGCGTGAAGCGATTCCTGCAACTCAGAGACTTTCCATCACTTTAAGGTACCTAGCTTCTGGTATGGATTTGGAAGACCTGAAATTCTTGTGCGCTATTGCTCCTCAGACTCTGGAACTTATCATAATGGAAACTTGCTCAGCAATTATCGAGGCATTGAAAGACAACATTCAGGTATGTATGTATCTATATTTCCTTTAATACTTTTTTTATTAAACATATAAAGTAAAAAATATAAGTAAAAATAACTGAATCATGTTTCAAATGAATGCACTTTTATAAAACTATTGCACATTGTTCACATTGCGGTAAATGATGAAAAAAAATCAGCAGCATTTGCGCTATGAGAGGATTCTTGATATTGTTGTTGGTACGCTGAAGTGGGAGAAGGGCCAGAAGGAGAACTGTAAACTGGTTTTGCTGAGTTGGAATATCGTTGCAAATTGTGACCTGAATGATTCAAAAAATTCGAAGTAGACAATGACGAAGAAGATGCCGATGAAGGTGACCAACGTGGGTGCATTTCAAAACGCAATCCTTCTCTTGTCAAGTTTCTCAATTCTGCTTCAAAAAGCGTGTCGTTTATGATTTTTTCAGCGAAGTGTCTTTGGTCAGGAAGTAGCCTCTTTAATTTCATTGCCCAGCCCTTAGCTATTATGTCCTCTTCTGTCTCAGGCCGCTTAAAATACTCAGTTGCTAATCTCATCAGTTGTTCAGTGGAATCTAGCTGAGTTTTCTTTTTCTTTTTTAATGGAAGGGCTTGTTTGAGACTAGGTGGGAGCAGCTTTGCTGGAAAGAGATACTTCACTTTGGGGGGCAAGCTGTGACTGTGGGCCATCATCAGACAATGGTTCCTATAACAAAAAGAAATGTATAAATTAATGAATATGATGATAAACTTAATAGTACAAATACGTTCTATTACATGTATTTATTTCTCGTGTTACTATTAAAATGTTTGTTTCGTTTTTTGTTAAGGTTCTAAATCTGAAGAGGGATGGAAAAAGGTCGCACAGAAATTCGAAGATCAATGGAATTTCCATAATTGTATCGGGAGCGCCAATGGCAAGCACGTGTCACTCTAAAAGCCCGTTAACTCCGGTTCTTACTACTACAATTACAAAAAGTCATTTAGTATTGTGCTTATGGCTATTGTTAATGCAAATTATGAATTTATGATGGTAGACGTGGGAGTGAATGGTCGAGTGTCGGATAGAGGAGTGATCAAGAATACGTTGTTTTGGCAGAAGTTGTCTAACAACCAACTTAATATACCTGATTCTCGTGAGTTACCAGGTACTGATAAAAAATTTCCATACGTGTTCGTTGGTGATGAAGCTCTCCAACTTTCCTAATTTTATGAAACCCTACAACAAAGCCCTATTGATAGACGAGAGAAGGATATTCAATTACAGATTGTCCTGAGCAAGGAGGGTGGTTGAAAATGTTTTTGGAATATTAACCAAGAGATTCAAAATATTTCAAAAGAAATTAAATTTGAACCTCACAAAGCTAGAAAAATTGTTCTGGCATGCTGCCATTTGCACAACTACTTTTGTATGAGGACCAGAGCCAAATATTTACAACCTAATGACGTTGATATTGAAAATGCTTGGACTGGTGCTGTGGAACCTGGGTCATGGAGACAAGACACTCAACTGATGGCACCACTTCAAAGAACTAAAGGCAACTCAGCTGTTGAAGCAAAAAAAGTGAGGGATGATTTTTGTGAATTCTACAACACCTCTGGGTCAGTTCCATGGCAAAATAAGTGCCTGAATAATTAGTAACAACAAGACTTGGGTAGCAGTAGTACCTACATGATTTTTTAATTTTTTTGTTTTATGGTGAAATGAATAAAAAATGAGAAAACTGATACTTTGTCTAACGTTATTTTATACCCATTCATACAACTAAGTAATACCTCAGAAGTATCCCAATCAAGTAACGAAGTTTAACATGAGAAATTTACATAATTAGATACAACAAAATAAAACTCTTACCTCTGAAGGTCGTCGACGCCCCAGACACTCTTTGTCTTTCGATTGCCTTGTGTTCCCTGTTGAAACTGGTTCTCAAAACATTAATTTTCTTCTTCAATTCACTAAGTGTGTAGTCCGGTTTTAACGCCTTCCATGCCCTTACTATTTTTCCAAAAGCAGCACTTTTTTTTATTCTTGTTGAAGTAATCCTTGCTCTTTACCCTCCAGAGTTCAGGGCAATCCCTGTACAAGTCTATTAGAAGGCTGACAAACTCATGTTCTGAAATCGTTGAAGTTTCCGATCGCGGTTGTTGGCTTTTTTCGACGATTTCCTCTTCGTTTTGCACGTGGTTTTCGGAGAGCGGTGTAACCTCCATGGTTGCCTGGTATGTAACTGACGCAATGCTTGATCAAACTCCACCTAGACGGTCAAACGCTTGAGACAAATGCTTGAGTCATTCAAACATTCTATCAATCACCGTCAAGGCTTGGCTCAAGCGTCAAACAGGTTCCTAGACGGTCAATCATGCTTGATTCAATTGCTTGATTCAAGCTTTTGATCAAAATGTTTGACCGTCTAGTGCCTTCTTAAGAGGGTATGAAATTTCGATAGATGTATCGACAGTTAGTGGGAAAAAAATATATATGGCCTGAAAAAGTTTGCTTTTGTATCCAGCAGAACGGTTGAACAGTATTTTAGAAAATCCATAGTTTAAATTTTTATTTATTGATAAATCGAAACAAATATATTTATATATAATTTTTATCAACTTTTACTATCATATCAAATTACAAAATAGAGGAAAAAAGTTTAAAGGTGAACCCTATTACTTTTTCTTTCATGTTCATAAGTACTTTCTCTCACTAAACCCCAAATGTAGTCCCCCATCATATTTTCGTTGTATTGGCCCTGATAACGTTGATCGAAGTTCATAATATCTTGATGAAAACGTTCTCCTTGTTCTTCTGAGTACACCCTCATGTTGTTTCCAAATTTATCTAAATGAGCATGCAGCATATGTACTTCTGCAACCCATGTTTTCAACTAGCTCGTGGTAATTTTCAACTTTGTTATTCCCTAAAAATCCAGAGACTACCGCTTGAAAACTATTTGCAACTTTTTTTTTGAGCACTAGTAAGTAATTTTGGAAATTTTTCACTGGCAAAAATTTTTTTAAACTTGTGGACCGACAAAAACTCAAGCTTTAACCTTTGCTTCTGACAACTTTGGAAAAAAGTTTTTTAAAAATGTAAAAGCCTCAGATTTTTCATCTAGCTTTTTAACGAATTGTTTCATAAGCCCTAACTTGATGTGTAGAGGCGGCATTAATACATTTCCAGGTTCAGCAATAGGTTCACATTTAACATTTTGTTTTCCAACACAAAATTCCGTTCTTAGTGGCCATGATCGTTGAACATAGTGTTGAGCATCCGCTCTACTATCCCACAAACAGAGATAACACGGATATTTTGTATATCCACCCTGTAGTCCCATTAAAAATCCTACCATCTTAAAATCTCCAATGAACTGCCACTTATACTTTTACAGTTTTCTTTTAGATGTACAGAATGAGCGACTGGAAGAAATGGAAATTTGTTTCCGTTATGTAATAAAACGACTTTCAAGCTGTTCGTCGAGCTGTTAATAAATAAACGCCATTCACTGGGAACACAGGGCATCCCAATTGCATCAAACAAACCTCTTATATCGTTACAATAACAAAGTCCATCTTTTTTGGTGAAGAACGAAGCCAATGTCTTATGCCGACTTCGTTGATCTGTTATTTTGACATCAATAAGCAAATTCCATTGCTTCAAACGAGAACCCAAAAGCTCTGCCTTACTGTTCGGCAAATTCATATCTCTTAATAAGTCATTAAAGTGTTCTGAGGTAAGAAAATGGGGTTTCGGTGGTTCCTGTGACGGTACAAATTCTTCATCTTCAATATTTTTATTTGAACTCTGAGATGAGCTTGACTGAGACAATTTTTTAGGAGGTTCAGGTACTGGAAGTTGTGAGCTATGTGAGATTGGAGCAGAAGATGAAGCAAGGTCAGGATATTCGATAGGTTTCACATTTTTGCCTCTACGTTTTTTAGCTGGATGTACTACGCAAAACTAACAGTCATTATCGCGGTCTCTTGGCTCTCGCCAAATTCTCGGTACTGCGAATTTCATACTCCGTTTCTCATCTCGATACCAACCTGAAGTAAATAAAGATAAAAATAAACATATTTATATTTTTTTTTACTAAAAATTGTTTACCTTCAAAACATCTTTTGCAATTACTACAAGCAACATGTGAAGCCTAGGGCTTGTCTAGATTCCGAACAGGGCAGTTGAAATAGGCTTTGTAGGCTTCACAAAGCTTTTCACGTGGGTTTAAATAAAATTTTATATCTCGTACTTTAATAAATACACCACATATATAACAAAATGCATCAGTATCATATTTACACTTTCTCGACGACATTTTAACCTCTTTAAGTCTTCTACAAAACAGTCAATTGTTGTTTATCACTTAAGTGACATCTTTAGATACACACTGTGTAAAAGTTACGACACGTTTATTTTCTCGCGGTATTTTTAAATATACCAGAACTAATTAAAAATGTCTACGATAACTGAAATAAAATGTATTATTATCATAACTACCACAAAAGCAAACTTTATATGGAAGATGGGTACTTTTCCTTTATTTTGGCGTATAATGAATATAAAAATCATAAAATAAATTTTAGGACAAGAAAAAAATTTTTTTGTAGAGTTGTGTAATTTGTAGGATATAGTTCATAAGGAGAAATATTAGCTTATGTTCTGCAAACATTGCAGCTAATCATGTCTAACCTAAAACTTTGAAATAGGTACTTTTTTAATACCTTCTTCCAGTATTCTCCTCGACGAACAGGTGACCATAAACACTAAGTCAACGTAGATTGTTTTGATACCACTATGTCTAATCAACGCGTTATCTCAGACCGTGTCGTCATTATAAGGTTTACAATTTGCATATAGTTTGCTATCTCTGTTTATAGTTAACCACTCAGCAAGTTCAAGAAGGTATTTCCATTTCTGTAAGCAACTGTAAAGTTCATGAACCTGATCAGTAAATGAAAGGATTTGTTCTCTTTATAGACCTTAATTCTAGAGGATTTAATATTTTTTTAAAAAAATCGCACATGTTTGCGCCTGAATCTACAGTAAATGTTTCTTATTAGTAGCCAATAGAGGTTGGAAATGTATCCATTATTACTGTTCGTATGGAACATTTATGGGATCACTTCAGTGTCTGTCTGTCTGTCTGTCACACCCGATTTTCTCCGAAACTCTTTGACGTAGACAGTTGGCACAAATATAGGAATTGATGGCCCAATTAGAACCGTGTAGTTTTGAAAGTTAAGGGGTTAGTTTTGTGGGATAAAATCTGCAGTAAAAAAAAAAGAAATTACCAGGTCATCGAGCGGGGTGTCAAAAGGAAGCTTCTGAAAACATGAGTTAAAAAAAATACACGATGTAATACTTGCGCACACTTTTTTGTATTATTGTCAAAAAGTCAAAAATCGCTGCCCTCCCCTATTTCGAAAAGTACTGATCAAAAAATTTTGAAAACATTCTAGTCTAGTTTCCATAAAGTGTAGATTTGATAATATATTTGGTATAAAAAAAAACTATTTGGCTTGATAATATGGTGGAAGTTTTTTTACTATACATTTCATTTTATTTTATTGCGTTATAATTTACACAACAAATATAAAGATAGTAAATACTTGTTTTAAACTTTTATTACCATATTCTAAATTGAGCTAGGTTGATTTATTATCTATTAGGAAGCTAAGATACTATAACTATTATACATTATTGATTGAGAAAAAACATGAACATACATATTGGATCTTAAAATGTCAGGGACCTAATTAACTTAGCTTAGGTAAGGATATTATTTTATTTTAAAAGCAATTACCATACGGAACATTAATTACGCAAGTCCGACTTGTATTTGGCCGGTTTTTTTTTTTAATACAGTAGTGAATTTGTAGTTGCGTAATTTTTAATAATATACCAATTGTATTGTATTATTATTCACATCGTAAAAAACTGATTGGACACATTTTTAAAAACAAGAAATATGTTTTCAATGGAAATTCGAAAGGTAGGTCGGTAGACTTTCATAAAATTGGGTGAATTTACAAAAAAATCGGCAGGGTTGGTAACACTGTCAATAGTTAACTGAAGAACACGTGTTTTTAGCCAAAAAAGACATCATGACCACAAGATTTCAATATAGGCATATAAATCCTAATATAAATCCTAGATATTTTAAAATTTTATTTATTTTGCTACGGATGAAATACAAATAAGCTTTTACAAAATTATAAGCATATAGTAACTACGTTCTTTTCAGAATCAATCTCGAAATTTCACATTTTAACTATAAGCACCCAAATACATTCTTATCTTTTTAATATAGCTCTGTTGGGAAAATCATTTCTGCCGTTATGCTCTTATCAATGTTGTTTCTCGAACATAGAGAATTAGATTTTAATAAGATAATAATAATGACATGAAATAAATATGTAGAGCATAAATGCCAGTTTAGTATTTTGCTGTTAACCTAAATGTATGTTAAAAATCTATTTTAACTATAATTACACAGCCCCACAAAAAAAAAGTGGGGTATACTTTTGATACGATATATCAGATCCGTAGTATTTTTGCCCGCTGATCACGAATCTGACGTCAGAATATCGCCATCACATCTCAATTTTTTTCTAACCTCAAAAAATAGGTAAAAATTAGTAAAAATTAAGAAAAATATACTCCTAAAAAATTGATTCAAGCTTTTTTATGAATCCAAAGATGTATTAATATGTATTCGGACACGCTAAGCTAATATTCATCGGTTGGATTAAGCCATACAGTTCTGTTTTCTTTCTAACCTCAATAAATCAGACAGATATAGTGCTTCTCGAATGTAAAAACGAATTCAAATTAAAATTCAACCGATCCTTACCAATCTTGGTACACGGGGATTTTTTGGGTCGCTGATCACGAATCTGAGGTTGGATTTGCAAAATTCAATATGGCAGATGTTTTCGCGCCATTTTGAACGCCGAGAAAATTCATCGGTCGATTTTTATTCTTCTACCTGCATCCAGGGCACCTCCACGTGGTGACGGTGGGCAACGGTGTTACTCCACTAGCCGGCAGAGTCCCTGGATAACGGCTTAGATGCCGTCATGGCAGGTAGAAGAAAGAGAATTACGATGCAGGGACTCGGAAACCCAGTATCGGCGGTTGGTCAGGGTGGGAAAGCGGGCCTGTAGCCGTCGTCATCCAGCTACCGTAGCTCTTCATGTGTGGGTGACTTGGCTCATGTAGAGTATAATGCTACAAGAAAACGGTCTCACGGTACAAGGACTTTTCATAAGTGCGATAAAAACAGTGATTCATTTTGTTATATTTGCTGTCAACACGTATTGAGTAAAATGGGGTCACCGATAACGGATAAGATTAAAACCTTATATAAGGATTGTTTTAACATTGAAATACAGCACCAGGATACAGATTGGGTTCCCCACATCATTTGCAGTTCTTGCAAAATAATGTTGTACATCAATAAGAAGGCGATTAAATATTCCAGACCAGCAATATGGAATAGACCATACAGTGAAAATGATTGCTACTTTTGTATGAATGTTGTATCTAGGCATAACCGAAAAAATAAAAGCACTATTACTTATAACGATGTTTCGACAGTAACAAGACCAACTAAACTAATTCCGCCTCCTGAACCACTTGATGCTGATGTTACAGAAACAAATGATTTCACCTTATCAGTTCATGCCGAAAACATTGAGACTGTCGAAAAAGATTCAAACACTGTTACTAATGAATGTTCTAGTGACAACCTATCATATACTAGTGACACAGATAAAGAATTTCTACCATACAACCGTAAACCAGAACCAATACTTGTATCACAGTCAGAACTTAGTGATCTAGTCAGAGATTTAGGCTTATCCAAAGATGGTTCAGAGCATCTTGCTTCCTTTTTAAAGAAAATACATTTACTTAAGCCAGAAGCTACGATTTCTTATTATAGAAACAGAGATGAAGAATTTCGAAAATATTTCACAATGGACGAGGAATTGTCACTTTCATATTGTACCGATGTAAAAGGTCTAACGGATGAATTTCAAAATAACTCATACGATCCTGAAGAATGGAGACTGTTCATTGATTCTTCTAAACGGAGCATTAAGGCAGCTTTGCTGCATAATACCAACGTTTACGCTCCCATTCCGATTGCTCATTCCACAGTTATGGAAGAGCAATATGAAAAAATGAAGCAGCTTTTGATAAAAATAAAATATGTTGATCATAACTGGAAAGTTTGTGGAGATCTGAAAATTGTAACAATATTGCTTGGCCAACAGTCAGGGTTTACACTTTATCCCTGTTATAAATGTCTGTGGAATAGCAGAGACAGGGAACGTCATTATAAGAAAAAAATTTGGCCAACAAGAGAATCGTTCACTCCTGGTGAAAATAATGTATTATTTCCACCAATGGTAGATCCAGGGAAAGTTCTTATTCCCCCGCTTCACATTAAGCTTGGACTTATGAAGCAATTCACGAGAGCATTAGATACAAACGGCCCATGTTTCAAATATTTGCATAAAAAATTTCCGAAATTTTCTGAAGCTAAAATTAAGGCAGGCGTATTTGACGGGCCACAAATAAGAAAACTGTTTCAAGATTCATTATTTGTTACTAAAATGAATAAAGTTGAAAAAGCTGCTTGGCTTAGTTTTAAAGAAGTCGCAACAAACTTTTTGGGAAATAATAAAAGTCCTAAGTACAAAGAAATAGTCGAGAAAATGGTAAAAAATTTTCAAACATTAGGTTGCTTAATGAATCTAAAATTACATTTCCTGGACTCCCACATCGATGATTTCCCAGATAATCTTGGTGACTACAGTGAGGAGCAAGGGGAACGTTTCCTCCAAGATCTGAAAATCATAGAAAATCGGTATCAAGGACGATGGGATGACCATATGCTAGCGGACTATTGCTGGTCGCTAAAAAGAGAAACAAGTCCTCAAAAGCGTTTGGGAAGAATGCCTTTGAATAGGTCATTCGCGGAAAAAAGAACAAGATAAAGCCAAAAAAAGGAAAGTTAGGCTCGGGTCTAACCTTCGCAATTCTAGGGCTTAAGGGTCTACTATTTGAGAGTATATGGTTTAAAAGTCCTGGTTTTGAGTTTATTGGGTCAAATTTTTAAAGTTACAGGGTTATTGAGGTCTATTTTTTGAGGTTACAGGGTGTGGGAGTCTAAGGTTTCAGGGTTTAGGGTTTAAGAGTATCAGGTTTGAGGATTCCCCAACTGTATACCAAATTTGGTAGGAATCGGTTGGTTTTCAAAAATTTTGTCCGCCATCTTGGATCCGCCATTTTGAATTTTGTAAATCCGACCTCAGATTCATGATCAGCAACCCAAAAAACCACCGTGTACCAAATTTGGTAAGAATCGGTTGAATTTTAATTTGAATTCGTTTTTGCATTCGAGAAGCACTATATCTGTCTGATTTATTGAGGTTAGAAAGAAAACAGAACTGTATGGCTTAATCCAACCGATGAATATTAGCTTAGCGTGTCCTAATACATATTAATACATCTTTGGATTCATGAAAAAGCTTGAATCAATTTTTTAGGAGTATATTTTTCTTAATTTTTACTAATTTTTACCTATTTTTTGAGGTTAGAAAAAAATTGAGATGTGATGGTGATATTCTGACGTCAGATTCGTGATCAGTGGGCAAAAATACTACGGATCTGATATATCGCATCAAAAGTATACACCACTTTTTTTTTTGTGGGCTGTGTTATAGGTAGAAAATATTTTCAAATAACCAAATTTTTCCGTTTTGAACTAATTGTCTACCCAACGTAATCGTTGCGAATGTTGGATTCGAAAGAAATCAAATTAATTAAAAATCATTTTTTGACAACTTCAAAAATTTAACGTTCAATTAAAACCTAAGTTATATTGGCAGTTATATTATAATTACTTTTAACCTATCACAAAGAGTTCTGTTGGCAGCATTACCACTGTTGCGGCTGCATAATTACTGCCATTCATTATTCTAAAGGACTACCTGTGTCAGTCTGATTAGCTGTAATTTTTGGTAGCAATATGTACAGTTTTCGTGATCGCTGCTATTTTTTGCCGAATTTCTCTAGGTTTGATAAAACCTCACAAACGTCACGTCAAGCCAGGGTCAACTCACGTCATTTCGTTCATTTTTATCTCATTTCTTGTCATTCTATATGTCTCTCTCTCTCTCTCTCTACGGATTTGAGGAAAAAAGCCATATTTCTCTCTCTATTTCTATCTCTATCTCTATCTCTAAATATCGCAAGCAGCATAAAAATATAATTGTTTTTGGTTAATTAAGCAAACTGTGATTAAAAACTAATTGTCGGTAATCTTGGGCAATATTTTCTTTGACATTTCATAGAGGTATAAATGCAGAGAAGAGTTGACGGTAGAAAGGGTGTAGAAACAAAGAAAAAGTTTTGGCTGAGAAACATCAGAGGATGGACCGGCATGAATGTAGGGGAGTTGCTTCATGTTGCGAGAGACAGAAAGACATTTAGAGAAGTGATTGCCAACTTCTATTAGGAGAAGGCGTGAGAAGCAAAAGAAAAATGTTTATCTCAGTCGGCATTAATTTTTAGAATTTCGTACTTCGTTGATTTATCAAGTTTTCCGCCTTGTTCAAATTTAGTAAAAATAATAAAAAACAGTATTAAATAGATCTACAATTAACTCAAACTTCAATGTATTAAACCTCTTTTTATAACACCCTATATATATATATATATATATATATATATATATATATATATATATACATATATATATATATATATATATATATATATATATATATATATATATACATATACGATAAAATAGAGGCTTATATTGCACTCTGTCGGTGACTTATTTAAAGTCTTTCCGAAAAAACCGGCGGCCAGACCACCGTTGACATTTAATTGCAGAAGCGCACCTTCTCAAGCTTCCCGCTCGAAGGCATAGATGATTCATTGGTGAAGCAACCAAGGCAAATCGAAAAAAAATAAAATCCGCACTTTGAAAGTTCCCAAACGCATTTTGGGATGGTCTAGCAAATACAGAGAACACTTTTGGGAACTTCCAAAGTGCAGATTTTTCGATTCGTCTTGGTTGCTTCACCAATGCGCCATATATATATATATATATATATATATATATATATATATATATATATATATATATATATGACAAATGGCCTTGTTGCCGACGCGCTTTGACAAATAAACATCATCATCAACGCACTTTTTTTTAGGTTCCACCAAAAAATATTAAAATTTAAAGGTCGCTCAAGCCTGTCTTTTACCAGGATATCACATCGTTTTAAGCATCAGAGGTTAAATTCGATAAAAAAGTATTTTGAGCTTTCATTATGCTGCTGAAGTGTATATATATATGTTTTTGAAGCGTCTGAACATGATTCCATTGTACTTGTCTCTTACTGTAGTATAACTCGAATAATTAACAAAAATATCTAAAGAAATTTAAAAAAATCATTTTTGACATGTTTTATGGATGAGGATCGGCTTTATAAAAAGTCGGCACTTTTCTTTATAAGATAAAATACTTTCGAGGTCCCTGAACATGATGCCATTAGTTGTTTGGCTGTTACTGTAGTATAAATATTAACAAAAATAACTAACCTTATTCGTAAAAAATGCACTTTTTAAGTAATCGGGCTGGAATGGGGTTTATAAAAATACTGTACAAAAAGAAAAACTGCATTATAATAATTTTATTATATATACATTCAACTTTCTATTCGAGGAAAAAAAAATATTTTCTGGAATGCTCAATAATAAAATTAATGGATGAAAAATACATAATATTATCATATGATCTGATATATGAGAATGACGTTTTTTATATCTAAATGATATTTAATAAGAAAAATTATTTTTTTTTATAATTGTATCATCTACCTAAAAATATTATTTTAGGTACTGTTTATTAAACAGTAATTAAAATAAAATAAACACTCATTCATATGAGCAATCTCACGAAGCTTAAGGCGACGATTTTCCATCACGATATCCGGAATTTTCTTCAGAAGAAACCTCAATCACGCGTCTGAACGTGCAGCTGTTCAGTCCGCGCACGGTCACGTTTAAATTCGTTTATCCAGGGATAAATAGTCTTGAGAGTCCCTATGGACTTACTTCAGGTCCGTTGCTCACTGGGCGGTTCACTTTTTTAAACAAAAATGTTTTATCACCATATGATATTTGGCTATATCCATTTGTACGAAACGTGTAAAACTGATCACACATGATAGCTGTTAACAAACAACTGTGCGTTGCGTCTGTTTGAAGCTTTAAACACAACCGTTACAAGAATCACGCTTAATAACAGTCATGCCGCTTAACAAAATTTCCCGCCATTTCATAGAAATTTACCCGACTTATCAATCTCACAGTTTCTCTTGATAGGAGTGTTTATCGGCTTAAACATTTTAGACGATTTTCATATCACCCTGTATTTATTTACTAAATCGATCATTCTTTTACAGACCTCACGGATTTGAGAAAAAAGCCATTTGCCTGAAACATTTTTTGTGACTTTTATACGAGGCTGGTTTGAAAAGTCCGTGCAAAGTCCGAGAGATGGCACCACCGGCGCGTATCGAGGTCATGTTTAGTTAGTAGCATCTCTTGAATGAACGCACACCAAGTTTCAGCAATATTGGTCTATTTCTTTGTGTTTGGCATTCGTGTGAATCAAGGAAGTCGAGTGATTTTTAAGAAATGGACGAAAAAGAATTTCGTGTGGTGATTAAACATTACTTTATGAAAAGCAAAACGCCTCAGGAGACTAAAGAGAAGCTTGATAAACATTATGGTGACTCTGCACCTTCGATTAGAACAGTTTATAAGTGGTTTCAAAATTTTCGGACTGGCCATATGGGCACAAGTGACGCTGAACGTTCTGGACGGCCTGTGGAGGTTACGACTCCAGAAATCATTGATCAAATCCATAGTATGGTGATGGATGACAGAAGAGTTAAGGTGCGTGAGATTGCTAGTGCTGTGGGCATCTCGACTGAACGGGTACATAATATCCGTTATCCGCAAGATGGGTGCCGCGATTGCTCACGCTTGACTCAAAACGGAATCGTGTGAAGTGCTGCAAGGATGGTTTGCAGCTGTTTCTGAAGAATCCGGAGGACTTTAAGCGTCGTTTCGTCACTGTGGATGAAACATGGATACATTACTATAGACCAAACAACAATCTAAACAATGGGTTACCAAGGGGGAATCTGCACCAAAAAAGGCGAAGACCGTTCCTTCGGCCGGAAAGGTTATGGCGACTGTCTTTTGGGATTCGCAAGGGATAATCCTCATCGACTATCTGGAAAAGGGTAAAACTATTACAGGTGAATATTATTCATCGTTATTGGACCGTTTGAAAACCGTTTGAAAAACGCTCGCGATTGGCCCACAAGAAAGTCCTTTTCCATCACGACAACGCACCAGCATACACCTCAGCAGTTGTGGTCGCAAAATTAATGGAAATAGGATTCCAACTCGTTTCACATCCCCCCTATTCTCCAGACTTGGCTCCCTCGGACTACTATTTGTTCCCCAATTTGAAGAAATGGCTGGCGGGACAAAGATTTTATTCAAACGAGGAGGTGATTGCAGACACTAATGGATATTTTGCAGACTTGGACAAATCCTATTATTCGGAAGGGATCAACAAACTAGAACATCGTTGGACGAAGTGTATAAGCCTAAAAGGAGACTATGTCGAAAAATAAAAAAGGTTTACCCCAAACACATAAGTAGTTTTTATTTTTGCACGGACTTTTCGAACCAGCCTAGTATATGAAATTAATCTACACGTATATCGGGATTTTTTTCCAAATGTATATTTTGCAAAATATGGATGTTATAAATTATCGTAGTCTAGTCTACTAATCGGCGGCTCTATTTTTCGTATAAACTTCGTTTTCCCGCCCTTTTATTACTCTTTATGTTGGCTTTCGCAATATATAATCGTAAAATTTTTTAATTATTAAATTATAAAAAATAATAACAATGAAATCGTTTAGATAATTTTTTTATGCTTGCCCCCACAGCTTATAAAATCGTAAAAAATACCATTATATTGGAGCATTTTAATCTAAAAATTCCGTATTTTTGAAAAGTGGGTTCTCTATTAGGTAGGAAAATATTAAATAATTTCGACCCCGCGTCACGCGGTGCGCGCCCATTTCTTGTTTTTGAAAGGATTTTATATCAGTACTTCTATATGAAAATTATATATACATTATCAAAAAATGAACAAGTAGAAAGTGATCCTTATTATTAGACTAATTGTTCAAATGTACACTCACCGAAAAATTAGAAACGTAATTACTGAATACTGGAACAGAGACAAACTTAGCTGAAATCGAATATTACGGTTTTTTTCTATAATAAAAACGATCAGTGTATTAAAATAAATCAAGAGATTATAAAATATTGTCATAAGCACATTCATTTGCAAGAAGATGATATAATAATACATACAGGGTGGCCCAAAATTACCGAAGGGGTTTGAATTCCTTATAACTTTTTTATTATAATTTTGTTTTTTATTTCTCTTCAGTATTTTGTAAAGAAGACTTGGGGAATTTAAAATGGAACAGTACACAATTGAACAACGTGCCCAAATCGTTGAACTTTATTTCTCAAATCAACGGTCCATTGTTTTGACTCAGCGTGCATATCATCGTTATTTTAATGTGCGGGTTGGACCCTCAGAGTCAACAATAAACCGTCTGGTTGCAAATTTTCGACAACAAGGGGCAGTAAGGAACCTTCCTGGTGCCGGCAGACGACGATCGGTGCACACGGATGACAATATTGAACGGGTACAGGAGAGTATTCGGGAAGATGGAGAAACATCAACCAGGAGACGTTCAACACAACTTGGCCTCTCACGAGGATCGCTGCAGAGAATTTTGCATACAATAAGAATGTTTCCATACAAAATTTAGCTTGTCCAAGAATTGAAACCGACAGATTACCAGCAACGACTTGATTATGAAATTTATTTCCGGCAAAAAGCAGAAGAAAATCATGATTTTATTCATAATTTAATTATGAGCGACGAAGCCCATTTCCAATTAAATGGGTTCGTTAATAGGCAAAACTGCAGGATATGGGCTACGGAAAATCCAAGAGTAGTTCAACAGCGACAATTACACCCACTTAAGTGTACTGTTTGGTGCGGTGTTTCGTCGGAAAGGATAACTGGCCCATATTTTTTTGAAAATGAACACGGTGTCGCCGTTTCCATCACTGGTGTTCGATATCGGACAATGTTGGAAAATTTTTTAAGGCCAGCCGTGGAAAACCATCCGCAAGTATGGTGCCAACAGTATGGAGCCACAGCGCACACTGCGAGGGACACAATGGCTCTTTTACGCGACATCTTTGGTGAACGAATTATTTCGCGTACAAGCGATTTTAATTGGCCTCCGCGTTCACCGAATTTAACCGCTCCAGACTTTTTCCCAAAGGTTATTTGAAAGGAAAAGTCTATATTAATAAGCCTAGAACCATCCAGCAATTAAAAAAACAATATACGCGAGGAAATCAACAACATAACACCTGAAGTTTTGCGAAAGGTTATGGAAAATGTTTTGGAAAGAGCACGGATATGCGAAGCTGAAAATGGCCACCACTTGCGAGATATAATTTTTCATAATTAAATTAAAAATATTCTCCATTAATATACCGTATTTAAAAAAAAAAAATATAATTATGTCTGAAATAAAAAGTTATAATGAACTCAAACCCCTTCGGTAATTTTGGGCCACCCTGTATAATATAATTTTCGACGATATGTTATAAAGTAACTAATTACTCCATAACTCAATTTCAGTTGAATGCTCCTGCAAATAAAAATACTTCGCTTTTGCTCTTTTTTTTCGTGATTGGTATCATGTAATGATATGTCAACGTCTCTTTTATGGTTAAAGCCATTTTAAACCCTGCCTCTAATTTTTTTGCTTCTTCAAATTTTAATGGCATCTTAGGAAGAGACTCAGTTGCTCATTCAAATAATTCTTTTGGCGCTTGCATTGGATTGGTTACTCTTCGAAGGCGGGTTCTACCAGCCAACCTTTTCAAAGTCCCACCCAAGCCGTCACACGCACCTCTGCCATAGGACGTTGGAAAAAAAGTGTCACTCTGCAGCTAAACCAAAATCTTTCACATGATGAGTGAGTTTGATCATTTTTTTTTTGTATTGCACACTTGCCCCGTCTGAAAAATATGTAATTTTTTTCCATTTTCATTTCAGGTGAGTTTGTCTCTATTCCAGTATTCAGTACTCATAATTACGTTTCTAAGTTTTCGATGAGTGTGCATTTGAACATTAGTCTAATAATAAGGATCACTTTCTACTTGTTCGTTTTTTGAATAATGTATATATAATTTTCATAAAGAAGTACTGATTAAAAGGATGACCTTTCAAAAGTAAGAAATGGGCGCAAACGTGAACGACACCCCTGTAGAAACCTATGCGCGAGGCGCGCCGCGTGACGTGCGCTCGAATTTATTTAGTATTTTCCGACCTAATCGAGACCCCACTTTCAAAAAACGGTTTTTTTTTTTTTTAGATTAAGACATAGAAAATATAATGGTATTTTTTTCGATTTTTATAAGTTGTAGGGGCAAGCATGAAAAAATTATTTAAACAATTTCGTTGTTATTATTTTTTATAAACAAACAATTAAAAAATTCTACGGTTATACTTTGCGAAAGCCAACATAAAGAGCAATAAAATGGCGGAAAAAAAAACGAAGTATATACGATAATTAGAACCGGAGATAATGCTTTTTTAATGTGCCGTCGGCTAGTGGACTACGATAACACAAGTCTGCAAAAAAAAAATTGAGAGCTGTTTTGGTTTTTCTGCGTAATTCTTATGTTTTGGGGTGTACTGAATCCGAAAATGACTTTCATTTTTTCATAGAACGTCACGTTTTCTGACAATGTAGGTATCTATGTTAAACAAGTTATCATCTTAAAATAAAGAATAAAAGACTAAAAATTTTTTTTTAATTTATAATTGCGTAACAAAACTTATTTTTTTATCTAAAATACATTCATTAGTAAGCACTAAACACATTTATTTTTCCCAGTGAGACTCCTTTTGGTACATTTTCGCTTGTAGGAAGCATCTGGAAGGTCTCTCTGAAGCGTCCAACAGTAGCCTGCCATCATTGAGACGCTCCATCTTCCCTGGTATCTTTTTTCCATCTCCTTAATATCTTGGTGAAAATCGTTCACCTTGCTCTTCACTCAGATCTCCTAAATTTTCTGGAAAGTAGTCGATGAAGAAAATGAAAAATTACGCAACCTAAAGCTTGAAATGCTTTTAACATTCTTTTGACGATTTGTTTGTAGTTAGGGTCTTTGTTATTGCCTAAAAATTTCTCTATGACCTCTTTAAAAGCAATCCACCCTTCTCTTTGAGGATCCGTCATGGTTGTGATGAATTGTAGATCAGCTATAAGCCGTCTAATATCTGGTCCCACGAAAACACCTTCCTTCAACTTTGCCTCCGAGAGGCCTGGAAACTTTGATATTAAGTATTTGAAGCAATTTCCATCTCTTGGAAGTGACTTTACAAATTGCTTCATCAATCCCAGCTTTATGTGAAGCGGTGGTAGAAGAACTTTATGAGGAGGCACCAAAGTTTCATGCAGGACGTTCTTTTCGTCAACTTTAAGCTCCCTCGGAGGCCAACACTTTTTGGTCCAGTGATTTGCTCGATCTCTACTATCCCATAGACATAAAAAGCAAGGGAAATTGGTAAACCCAGATTGTTGTCCGAGCAACATGCCCAAGATTTTTAAATCACTGCACACTTGCCAACCGTGGTCTTTTAATTTGCAAAGAACTAATTCCAAGTTCTTGTAGGTTTCCTTGAGGTGTACGGAACGACCGACAGGAATGGAAGCATAGAAACCGCCATTATGAAGCAGAACTACTTTAAGGCTTCTTTTTGAAGAATCTATGAAAATACGCCACTGTGCTGGGTCGTATGAGATCTTAAATGTATCCATCAAACCTTCAATATTGGTACAATAAACCAACTCGTCCTCTTGGGCAAAGTAGGAAGTGAACTGCTTCTCACGATATCTAAACCAGGAGGAAGACACTCCCGACAAAAGTAAGTTCCTGCTTTTTGAGCCTTGATCCAAGCAACTCAGCAGCGTTTTTTGGGAAGATTCAAGTCTCTTACCAAATCATTTAGCTCGCCCTGGGAAAACAATTTCGGACTGCTGTCATCTTCAAATTGAAAACTTGACTTGTCATCGGGTTCAGGTATAGCACCATCTTCGTCAGAACTTGGAATCTCTTCCAAGGTAGCAGGGGCCTTGGGCACTGGTATTTCGGTCCCATGAGGGATGGGACGAATAGCTGATTGCAGATAGGGGTATAAAATGGACTGCTTCCATTTTGAATTATACCCTTTCACATTATACGAACAAAAGTAACAATCATCACTATGGTTCTTTTGCTCGCGCTTTTTTCTTGCCCTTAAACCAATTTCGAAGGTCTTCAACACATCGTTTGCAGACTTTATGAGGTCCCCAAACTTTATCCTGATCTCCAAGTTTTAAGCCAAAATACGTGAAGTATATTTTTTTTACAAAGTCCGTAATATTAAGTTGTTGCTTTAATACCATATATTCGCCACAAATATAACAGAAACTGTCAGACGAATTCACACACTTTCGCACACATGACATTGCACTATATTGAACCAAGATCTATAAAACAATGACGAGTTAACACGTAATTGTACAGCGCCACTTTCTACACTATCGGAGCGCGCACGTTCTAGTTACAACGTTTATGTTTGTTAATTCAGCTCACACAGGGCGTTCTTTATTTAGAAAGTAATGATAGTTATGGCCTGTATACATTTAAAAACAGTAATCAAAATAAAATTGTACCTATTTATTTATGACTTCAAATTAACCCAAAAAAAACCCTTTTTTATAATAAAATTTTGCGTTTTGCAAAATAACATATTTTTTTAGTTTTCAGAACACCTAAATACATAGAAATCAGTTGAAAACATCCAGACAGCATTTTTGTTGCAGACCTGTGTGATTTATAACATCCAAAAAAAAAAATCTCGATATATGTGTGGACTAATTTCATATATACAAGCCATAAAAAAGTTTTTAGGCAAATCGAAAATGTGAAGTCAAAATAGATGTACGGTTTGTAAAAGAATTATCCATATAAGAAGTTGAACTGATTCATTACTGCTCTTGTCCGAAAATTTCTTTATTACCGAACTAGACATAACATCCTCTTTGTTATGACTGTAATGTGGGCTTCAATCGTCGCCCAATTCTTTTTACTTATTAAACTCTCGCAACAACAAACTTGGAAGCCATCTGCAAAAGCAAGAAACAACTAGCACTAAACTTTTTATTTATTTAGCAATTTCGTTTTTATTACTCGCGAAAAAAGCACCATATTTTTACTGGCACCATGACAGTCAGTCCTATAATTTCTATCGCAATAGCCTTTTTCTTCTTTTAAGTTTGTTATTAAAAAGTTGGAAAGATATATGATGGCAGTGTTTCGTGGTTTAATCCAATTTTTAATAGTTCTATTGCATTTCGATGTCACTGTACGCTACAAATTTGTTTTATAGACTAATGCAGTTCCGACTGGAAAGAGTAGTGTTTCGAATGTAGATTCTAACCAGGCAGATGATAAATTGTGCGTATCGTAATTACAGTATCTGTGGTATAAACGAAGAATTTTTATTTAAAATTCTATTTCTCTTTTTTATAATTTTGGAGGCAAATATGTAGTTGGTACGAGGCTCGTTGTTAAAGTAAGTAATATTTTGATATTAAAAAAAACCCAAGTCCATTTTCTTTTTAATTTGACTTTTATATGAACGCCCGGACCTTAATACACTTTTCAACATAATTTCCATGTATATTCAGGGAACATTACACTTTCTTGGGGCGGAAAAATCGACTTTTTAGAAAGTATCCTTTTGGAAAGTATTATATTTCAATAAATGCCCTGAAAATTTCAGGGGAAAATTTCAAATATTTTCGAAGTTTTAGATGATTATAGCGCCAAGTGCAAGGCAGGGCAAATCGACCGCGCGGCATGCCAACTTACGTTTCGGCCGTTTTCAAACGTTTTGCTCTACCTGCGTCGAACATCTGCTGCTACTTTTATGATTCTAAGAATGATAAAAAAGGTAAAAGGAGAGCTTACAATAATATCTGTAATATCTTTTCAGTTTGAGGCAGAAACTGTAGCTCCAAAGCAAACGGCACGCTGGCCTGCTCAGTTCGAAAATATCGCTTGCCGGGCTAAAATCACTTAGTAAACGCCTCGGCTAATATTGTGTCAAATGGATAAAAAATACGGGAAGTTTAGGTCGAAGCGAGTGTAAAGACCAGGTAAGAGACAGTTTTATGGTCATCGATTTTCAGATGAAAGTAATTCTAATTTTGCTAGTACAGGGTGAGTCAACGATAGAATAAAGTTCAGTATCTCATTTGTTTCGGGAATGATAAAAAAATGTTAAATACAATAGTTTTAGGGAATGTTAAGGTGCACAGTTTAAAATTATTTTTGAATATACAGGGTACTTCAAAAAAAGTGTGGTCGATATAACATATGTTTTTTTAAATGGAACATCCTATTTTCTAATTTATTTTATATATTTTGCGTTAAATTTTATAACTTTTTTATTAATAATGTTATATACCTAAACCTAGTAGTTTTTCTAATATTTCAATTTTTTTTAAAAAATACTAATTTTCAGTTTTGTAAAAAATTGCCAGTAGCACCATTGTTTCTGAAGGTGGAATACTTCTAATTGATACGAGCGTTCTATAGAGATGAAAAAAAATATATATGTAAAGAAATTTGAGTTAGATGCTACAGGATGTTCAAAATAAATTTATGCATTTCGACTATTTTAAATTGAAAAATCTTAAATTTTTAAATGCCACACCCTGTTTATTATTATTTTTTCTGATAGATTTTACAAAACCCTTCAACTTTTATTAAGTATGTCATATACCTATTTCTAATAGTTTTCGATTTATTTTGAATTTTTCAATTTTACCCTTGTTTTTAATGCACTTACGCTATAACATCATAGTTGCCAAGACAAAACAAAAACGTAGGCATTGTCAAATTTTGACGTGTCTATTAAGCAAGTAAAACTAGTTTAATTTGTTGTAGTAAGTCACTTATATATTTTTCTCCTTTATAGAGTTCCTTACGGAACACTTATAAGATCACTTCGGTATCTGTCTGTCTGTCACACTCGATTTTCTCCGAAACTATTTGATATAGAAAGTTGAAATTTGGTACTAATATAGGAATTGATGGTCTCATCAGAGCCGTGTAGTTTTGAGAGTTATATTTTGATTTAAGAGGTTAGTTTTGGGGGTGAAATCGCAAGTGAAAAAACAATTTTTTACCATGTCATCGAGTGGGGTGTCAAATGAAGCTTGTAAAACCTGAGTTAAAAATTATATATAATGTAATACTTGCGCACACTTTTCTTTTTATTATTTTTAAAAAATCGCGAAAAATCGCTGCCTCCCACCTTATCTCAAAAAGTACTGATCAAAAAAATTTGAAAAAATTCTGGTATATTCTCCACAGGGTGTAGATTGCACGAAAATTATCACTGTCGTTAATAATTTATCTGGTATATAAAAAAATAAAAATTTCAAGGTCATCAGTTTTCTGTAAAGATAGGAAAAAAACCTTGTTGAAAACTCATTTGGGGTGTATTTTATTAAGTCATTCATCATTTTATACTTTCGTAACAGAAATTTTTATTTTAAAAGCAATCAACGTACGGAACATTAATTGCGCAAGGTCCAACTTACACTTGATCGATTATTTGGTTTAGAGTTAGTAGAGTTAACTTATGATTGTGACTTCTTGAATTGAATTTGCGCTGTATTTCTTTCCTTTGTTTTTTTGTATATTGCATTTTTTTCTGGAAACTCGGTTAACATAACAACAGCATGCTGCATTTCGCCGAGTATAAAATAAAGATGTTTACTATTATTACTGTCAAATCGTAAAACCAGCTTCTTTATTGCATCCTTATAAAAATCTGCCGCTTGGTTTGCTAACCACCGCACCACGGCGGTTTTGATGTCGTTTGTGACAGTGACAATTTGGCGTAAAAACTTCGGCACTGTACCTCTTCAGGAACGTCACAGCACTTGTTAAATGATTGGTATTGTACACTTAGTTCGGAATTTTTAGTACCCAAGGTGAGCACAAGTTCCGATAATTTAAGCCTTCGGCCACAATTTCATAGAAAACACTTATTGAAAACCTGAATCGTAAAGCGTCTGTTTCTAGAACTTCTTTCTCAAATTTTCTCACCACGGACGGTCGCCCACTTAGTTCCTCATCATTCACGTTTGCACGCTGCTCTAACCTAGTTTCTTATCACTCTCTCGCACATAGCGTGTCCACCAAACACTTCACTCTGTCGATGAATTTCGGCCGTTTTTTTACGTTTCCTGCATTTAAAAAACGAATTACTGCGCTTATTTCACAATCCGCAGGATTTTCATTTATCTGAAGCATTTTAAACACGCACAAATAAAGGTAAAGACGGACAAATGCTTCCGTAATGGCCTCTGTGGCTGGCGAATAGATGCAGATACTAAGCACGCGTGTGCGGAACAGACTCTACACTTCTGCAGCGGTCATATTTCAAAAAAGTCATCATCCATCAGCCGTTCTTATCCACTGCTGGATATAGGTCCTCTCTAAGAACGTCCACTGATCTCTGCCTTGAGTGGTGTTAACCTAATTTCCTGCCACTCTTTTGATGTCATTGCTCCATCTTGTTGGTGGTCTATTTCTGTTCCGTTTGTCTTGTCTGAGTCTCCATTCTATTAGCCTTCTACACCATCGGTTATCATCTCCTCAGGCCATATGGCCTGCCAATCTCCCTATAGATTGCGTAATTTTTTGAATAATATCTGTTACTTTTAATCAAATCGATATTCCGAAATAAAATTTCGGAATGTGGTTTGTTACTTGATTGGTCATTATAACAGAAAGTCGAGAAATTTGCAAATGCAAAATGACCAACAAATAAAGATCCCATGAATGCTATATCCCATGCCTTTCCTCCTACGACTATAGTTTCTGAGCCTATACTCTTCATAAGGTAGGCTTTAGGCAACGATATCGATCGTTAAGACCAGAGTACCGTGGAGTGTCAAGTTGGAATGACTCTCGCTGGCTATAGCAATCATGGTACTTTATGTAAACGAGATACTACTCGTTAGGGCAAGATGCAGACTCTTGCGCCAACTGTTGAGAGCTTCGAACATCGAATATAGTTGAGCAGTTTTCGATGTTCGAAGCTCTCAACAGATGGCGCAAGAGTCTGTATCTTGCCCTAACGAGTAGTATCTCGTTTACATAAAGTACCATGATGGCTATAAGCTAGCAAGAGTCATTCCAACTTGACTCTCTACGGTACTCTGGTCTTAACGATCATACCGTTGCCTAAAGTTTACCTGATGAAGAGTATAGGCTCAGAAACTATAGTCGTAGGAGGAAAGGCATGGGATATAGCATTCATGGGATCTTTAGTTGTAGGTCATTTTGCATTTGCAAATTTCTCGACTTTCTGTTACTTTTGTTCGTTGTCTGATAGTTATGTTTGTTATTCTATCCTACCTTGTGATAACAAGCATGGCTCTCTCCACTGTCCATAGCGATACTCTCAGTTTGTTTCTTCACTGTTTTGTTAATGTGAGTGTCTCGTCGCCATATCTGATTACCGGCAGAAAGCAGTGTTCATAAACTTTCATTTTTAAGCATGTTGGCAAATTACCATGCAGTGTATCGCTCAGCTTCTCAAAAGCCATCCATCTCAAACCCACACGACGGTGTATCTCATGGGTTTGGTTACTTTGCCAATTTGTAATTCATGACCCAAATACATGTAATTTTGGAAGTGCTCCACCTCGCTTTCATTAAATTTCATATTACTGTTCGTAACTAGATTAGTCATAAACTTGATTTTCTGAAAGTTAATATTTAGGCCAATATTTGCTGATGTTATTTGTAATTCGATAAGCATTTGTTGAGCATCACCTAGATTGTCGGGTATTACGACAATATTATCAGCAAAGAGCAGGTGATTTAGATATTTTGCCATCGATGTTTATGCCTTTTACATTCCAATCAAGTTCCTTAAAAGCATATTCTAACACCGCCGTAAAAGTTGGTTTGTCTGATTTCTCGTTCCACTCGGTATTTACTTGTGGATTCATGGGGTATTATACTTGCTGTTATGTTAATATAAATGAATTTAATTAACTGAGTATATCTGTAGTCCATTCTCACTTGTTGCAGGGCAGATAGTATCGCCGGTAACTCCACGGAGTCCAAAGCTTTTATATATATATATATATATATATATATATATATATATATATATATATATATATATATATGTATATATATATATATATATATATATATATATATATATATATATATATATATATATATATATATATATTTATAACGTCTTCCGTCTTCCGATGCCTAATTTCCACTCCTCCCAGTCTCTCCATCCCTCCTCCTCCAGATCTCTCTCTCTAGTACTTCCTTGGTGATTCCTGCTCTCCAGCTTTGGCGTGGTCTTCCTCGCTTTCTTTTTCCATGAGGGTTCCAATTTAAAATCTTTTTAGGTAGTCGGTCTTGTGACATTCTCTGTACATGTCCGTACCATACCAACTGTTGGGTTCTGATTTCGTCCACTATATCGTGCTTTATTTCTAAAGCTCGTCTTATCGTGTCATTTGGTATGCGGCCTTTTTTGGATTTTCTGGCTTCTCGTCTCCAAAAATCCATTTCTGTAACTTTTAGTATTTTTTCTGTTCTTTCCTCCAATGACCACACCTGGGAGCTGTAAGTTATTATACTTTTCACTATTGAGTTGTAAATTCTCTTCTTATTTTCAAAGGTTATGTTTTTGTCCCATAGTATACAATTAAGCATTGCAATCGCTTTTCTTCCTTGGATATTCCTCTCGAATATTGCTTCTTCCAGTGTTCCGTCCTTAGATATTCTCGTTCCTAAATACTTATAACTGGTACAGTGTTTGATGGTGTGTCCTGTGGCCAGTTCTGCTGTTGTCCTTCGACGCACATGTACTAGGTCTTTTTAATATTGACTTCTAGGCCCCATTTTTCATATTCCTCCATAAGTTTTCGTGCCATGTATTCCATATCATCGATGTCCTGAGCGACCACTACCTGGTCGTCTGCGAATGACAGCGTGTACATTGTAGTATCGTTATTCAGTGGTAATCCCATACTGCTGCATTTTCTTTTCCAGTTCTTCAGTGCACTCTCCAAATAGATTTTAAATAGCGTTGGGGATATACAGCAGCCCTGTTTGAGACCCTTTGTGACCTGGAACCCTGTTGTTATACCATATTTGGTTTTCACACTACTTCTTGCGTCTTGGTATAAGTATTTTACGGCTTTAATTATTTCGGTGCTTACATTACTCTGTTGTAGTGTTTCCCACAATCTCATTAGGGGCATGCTGTCGTAGGCCTTTTTTAAATCAACAAACAAGACATGGGCTTCCTGATCAAATGCGGTTTTCTAGGATTTGTGTCAGTGAGAAGAGATGGTCTATTGTGGATCTTCCTGCTCTAAAGCCTGCCTGTTCTTCAGCTTCTACGTCCGCGTATTCCGTTTCTATTCTGTTTTTATGTATTTTTCCGTATATTCTGCTAATAGATCCTGTAACCGTTATTCCCCTATAGTTATCGCAATTATTCTTGTCTCCTTTCTTATGAATTGTTGATATGTATGATATTTTCCATTCCTCAGGTACTTCTGATGTGTTAGTTCTATAGTTATCGCAATTATTTTTGTCTCCTTTCTTATGAATTGTTGATATGTATGATGTTTTCCATTCCTCAGGTTCTTCTGATGTGTTAATGCATCTTTGGAATAAGTTCCTTAAAGCGCTAAATAGCTTTTCAGTTCCGTATTTTACTATCTCTCCTGGGATGTTTCCTGGTCCTGGAGCTCTACCATTTTTTTAGCGTTTTACATACTTCTTTAACTTCTGATGTTGTTATCCTTATTGGGGATCCTCGTATAACTATATTTGGGTTTCCATGTTGGGTACTTTTGAACTCTGGTCTATCTTCTGTTAGTATATTTATAAAATATTGGTTCCATTTTTCTGGTGTTATTGGTGAGAAGATTCCTCTTTTCCGTTCTGTTCTCATATTTTTAAGAAGTCTCCAGCTTTCTGTGCTTTTTCTTCCTCCTATGTAAGTGTTGAGTCTTGAGCATGTCTTTTCCCATTGGTTGTTCTTTTTGTCACTAATCATTTTGCGTACTCTAGCTTGGGATTCTTTGTATTTTACTTTGTCGTTTGTGCTCTTTGAACTTAAGTATTTGTGATAGCTTTTCCGTTTTTCTTCAATTGCGTATTTAATTTCTTCATCCCACCAATATGGTTTTTGCTGTTTTCCCCTTTTCTCTTGATACCCTAATGCTTCCAGTGCGGCTGCGTGTAGGCATTCCTTTATATACTTATATTCTTCTTCTATATTAACAAATCCCGTCCGTTGTATCTTTTGGTCCAGTCTACTCTTGTATAGATTTCTGATACTTTCATTTTGTAAGCTGTCTGTATTATATCTTATTGTTGTTTCACTTGTTGTGTGCTGTGTACTTGTATCTTCCAGTTTGCTTCCCCGTGTTGTTCGTGAGGTTATCTTTCCTTTCACAAGGTAGTGGTCGCTGCCACATGAAGCCCCTCTTGGACTCTTACATTTAGGAAGTTTAATCTAGATCTCTGTCGTATTATCATATAGTCGATAATACTTTTTAAATCCCTTATTGTTTGTTTCCACGTATATTTTTGAATATCCCTTTGCTGGTAGTGTCCGTTTAATATTGTAAGGTTGTTTTGTTCACATATCTCTATAATTCTTCTTCCGTTGTCGTTCGCCATATTTCCCTACCACTTTATCGTGTTCTTTCCTTCCTATTCTTCCATTTAGATGACCCAAAAGTAATATCTCTCTTGATGTTCCAATTTTTCGTATTTCCTCATTTAATTGTTCAAAAAATGAATCCTTGTTATTAGCCAGATCGTCGTCGTTGACAGCGTATATCCCCAGTAAGGTTGTGTTATTACCTAGTATTTTGAGATTCATCTTTATGATTCTTTCACTAATCGGTTCCCAGGTGGTTATGAATTTCCTCAGTTTTCTGTGTACTAGTATGGATACGCCTTGTTTTGCTCTATCTTCTTTGGGCACTTCACTATAAAAGTGATCATAATGCCCCCAACTTTCGGAGCCTTTTCCTTTCTTCTTTGTTTCCGTCAGTACTGCAATTTCGACTCGAAGATTTTCTAATTCATTTACAACTTCATTTACTTTCCTGGAGAGACCTTGTATGTTCCATGTACCACATATCGTTGTCCTTCTTCTTTGCTGTTTTCGTCTTCGTATATCCGTTCGATTTCGAGGCTTTGGATTAGGATTTTTAGCAGAGGCTTTTTTTTACATAGGGTGAGGGAGCTGGCCTACCGCTACAACCCTCCTCCTTTGTCCGGGCTTGGGACCGGCAGTGACAACTGTAAGCTACTCAATCCACCTACAGCCGCCCCAGGCGGAGTTCCAAAGCTTTTTTAAAATCCACAAATACTAATAAGAGTGGTTTGTTGTATTCTATAGATTTCCCTATAAGGATTTTGATGGTCTGTAAATGATCGTTAACACCGTATTCACTTCTAAAGCCAGTCTGTTCGCGTGCCTGATAAAAATCTAGTTTTCGCTCTAGGCATTTTGTCTACAATTTTCAGAATAGGTTATGTCTCCTTTTTATGAATGAGTACCGTCACTGCGTTATTCCATTTGCTTGAGATTATGTTATTTTTCAAGCAGAGGTTATAAAGAGAAACTACAACCCTCAACAAGCCTTCGCCACTAATTTTTACAGCATAAATTACGATCTGATCTTCTCCTGGAGCTTGGTTATTTTTCATTTCTCTAAGAGAAAGTCTTACTTCTTCCAGTGTTATCTCCGGTAATTCTTTTGAACCTTGGTTGATCAATTTATGTATTTGTGACTTCGAAGCTTGATTTGTTGACTTTCGTTGCAGACTTGTGTGTTTTAAAACAGTACTTACGTAAAAATGCATTACGCATTGACATCAAAATTTATTGGGAGGAATTAAGTTGTTAACTTGTGTCTTGATAATAACCATAAATATAATTTTGCAGTATTAATTGTTATTCTTCTTCACCCATATAATCACAATACTAGATATCAAAAAAAAATTGGCTGGTTTGGCTATCCGATTATCACAGCCCCACAAAAAAAAAGTGGGGTATACTTTTGATGCGATATATCAGATCCGTAGTATTTTTGCCCACTGATCACGAATCTGACGTCAGAATATCGCCATCACATCTCAATTTTTTTCTAACTTCAAAAAATAGGTAAAAATTAGTAAAAATTAAGAAAAATATACTTCTAAAAAATTGATTCAAGCCTTTTCATGAATCCAAAGATGTATTAATATGTATTCGGACACGCTAAGCTAATATTCATCGGTTGGATTGAGCCATACAGTTCTGTTTTCTTTCTAACCTCAATAAATCAGACAGATATAGTGCTTCTCGAATGCAAAAACGAATTCAAATTAAAATTCAACCGATCCTTACCAAATTTGGTACACGGGGATTTTTTGGGTCACTGATCACGAATCTGAGGTTGAATTTGCAAAATTCAAGATGGCAGATGTTTTCGCGCCATTTTGAACGCCGAGAAAATTCATCGGTCGATTTTTATTCTTCTACCTGCCTCCAGGGCACCTCCACGTGGTGACGGTGGGCAACGGTGTTACTCCACTAGCCAGCAGAGTCCCTAGATAACGGCTTAGATGCCGTCATGGCAGGTAGAAGAAAGAGAATTACGATGCAGGGACTCGGAAACCTAGTATCGGCGGTTGGTCAGGGTGGGAAAGCGGGCCCGCAGCCGTCGTCATCCAGCGACCGTAGCTCTTCATGTGTGGGTAACTTGGCTCATGTAGAGTATAATGCTACAAGAAAACGGTCTCACGGTACAAGGACTTTTCATAAGTGCGATAAAAACAGTGATTCATTTTGTTATAACGATAACGGATAAGATTAAAACCTTATATAAGGATTGTTTTAACATTGAAATACAGCATCAGGATACAGATTGGGTTCCCCACATCATTTGCAGTTCTTGCAAAATAATGTTGTACATCAATAAGAAGGTGATTAAATATTCCAGACCAGCAATATGGAATAGACCATACAGTGAAAATGATTGCTACTTTTGTATAAATGTTGTATCTAGGCATAACCGAAAAAATAAAAGCACTATTACTTATAACGATGTTTCGACAGTAACAAGACCAACTAAACTAATTCCGCCTCCTGAACCACTTGATGCGGTTGTTATGGAAACAAATGATTTCACCTTATCAGTTCATGCCGAAAACATTGAGACTGTCTAAAAAGATTCAAACACTGTTACTAATGAATGTTCTAGTGACAACCTATCATATACTAGTGACACAGATAAAGAATTTCTACCATACAACCGTAAACCAGAACCAATACTCGTATCACAGTCAGAACTTAGTGATCTAGTCAGAGATTTAGGCTTATCCAAAGATGGTTCAGAGCATCTTGCTTCCTTTTTAAAGAAAAGACATTTACTGAAGCTAGAAGCTACGATTTCTTATTATAGAAACAGAGATGAAGAATTTCGAAAATATTTCACAATGGACGAGAAATTGTCACTTTCATATTGTACCGATGTAAAAGGTCTAATAGATGAATTTCAAAATAACTCATACGATCCTGAAGAATGGAGACTGTTCATTGATTCTTCTAAACGGAACATTAAGGCAGTTTTGCTGCATAATACCAACGTTTACGCTCCCATTCCGATTGCTCATTCCACAGTTATGGAAGAGCAATATGAAAAAATGAAGCAGCTTGTGATAAAAATAAAATATGCTGATCATAACTGGAAAATTTGTGGAGATCTGAAAATTGTAACAATATTGCTTGGCCAACAGCCAGGGTTTACACTTTATCCCTGTTATAAATGTCTGTGGAATAGCAGAGACAGGGAACGTCATTACAAGAAAAAAAATTTGGCCAACAAGAGAATCGTTCACTCCTGGTGAAAATAATGTATTGTTTCCACCATTGGTAGATCCAGGAAAAGTTCTTATTCCCCCGCTTCACATTAAGCTTGGACTTATGAAGCAATTTACGAGAGCATTAGATACAAACGGCCCATGTTTCAAATATTTGCATAAAAAACTTCCGAAATTTTCTGAAGCTAAAATTAACATATGTATTTGACGGGCCACAAATAAGAAAATTGTTTCAAGATTCATTATTTGTTACTAAAATGAATAAAGTTGAAAAAGCTGCTTGGCTTAGTTTTAAAGAAGTCGCAACAAACTTTTTGGGAAATAATAAAAGTCCTAAGTACACAGAAATAGTCGAGAAAATGGTAAAAAATTTTCAAACATTAGGTTCCTTAATGAATCTAAAATTACATTTCCTGGACTCCCACATCGATGATTTCCCAGATAATCTTGGTGACTACAGTGAGGAGCAAGGGGAACGTTTTCACCAAGATCTGAAAATCATAGAAAATCGGTATGACCATATGCTAGCGGACTATTGCTGGTCGCTAAAAAGAGAAACCAGTCCTCAAAAGCGTTTGGGCAGAAAGCCTTTGAATAGATCATTCGCGGAAAAAAGAACAAGATACAGCCAAAAAAAGGAAAGTTAGGCGCGGGTCTAACCTTCGCAATTGTAGGGCTTAAGGGTCTACTATTTGAGAGTATATGGTTTAAAAGTCCTGGTTTTGAGTTTATTGGGTCTGATTTTTAAAGTTACAGTGTTATTGAGGTCTATTTTTTGAGGTTACAGGGTGTGGGAGTCTAAGGTTTCAAGGTTTAGGGTTTAAGAGTATCAGGTTTGAGGATTCCCCAACTGTATACCAAATTTGGTAGGAATCGGTTGGTTTTCAAAAATTTTGTCCGCCATCTTGGATCCGCCATTTTGAATTTTGCAAATCCGACCTCAGATTCATGATCAGCAACCCAAAAAACCCCCGTGTACCAAATTTGGTAAGAATCGGTTGAATTTTAATTTGAATTCGTTTTTGCATTCGAGAAGCACTATATCTGTCTGATTTATTGAGGTTAGTAAGGAGAAAAAGAAAACAGAACTGTATGGCTTAATCCAACCGATGAATATTAGCTTAGCGTGTCCGAATACATATTAATACATCTTTGGATTCATGAAAAAGCTTGAATCAATTTTTTAGGAGTATATTTTTCTTAATTGTTACTAATTTTTACCTATTTTTTTGAGGTTAGAAAAAAATTGAGATGTGATGGCGATATTCTGACGTCAGATTCGTGATCAGCGGGCAAAAAATACTACGGATCTGATATATCGCATCAAAAGTATACCCCACTTTTTTTTGTGGGGCTGTGTTATTACTATCCTTATAATACCCCAAATATGTGTTTACTTTTGTTAAAGATATAACAAGTTAGAAAAAATATCGTGTAGCCCTTCTGGAAGCATTCAATCAAAAAGCAGCGGTTTCATATGGGACGACGACTCCCAGCGACTAAGCAGAGTAGCCTTATTGCAATTAGAAAATAATAATAGAAAATCCCAACAAATAAACTCTACTCGTATTTTTCGATTCAGTTACTAGGAAGCATATGATATACCTTGATGCAACGTCATATCTGACATGAGAATAATTTTTGAATCTAGCCAATTGATAATTTTTAATATAATTATATATTCCTGCTTTCTATGCCTGGGAGTTACTGGATACAGAGAATATTTCAATGATCGAAGTTCAACCTATTCTCATTATCATAATGGTTGGTGTTTAGTTGCATGTGGACGACAGGAGAAAATAGTTTGCAAATACGAGGACAATGTGTTTCAAAACCGCAATGTGAATATATATGGTACGATAAGAATATAAAGAAATGTGAAGTCAAACAGCCATGCGAAGCTATCAAAATACAATTTTCACCAATTGAAGATATGCATAACAATTTTAGGTAATGTACTGAGCAAACATGAAATGTACGAGTTTTTAAAAAAATGTGAAAAAATTAAAAATTTATATACTATTATCATGCTGAAAATATTTCTCAAATTCGGTGATAAGGTGTGATAAGTGTTTTTCAAAAGTGAATTTCATACTTGTAGAAACGTCAACCATCGAAACAAGGTGAGGCATTCTTTGCTACTTGACGCTTGTCCAGGAAATCATCCATATTTTACATACGACCAGCCGTGAAAGCCTTTATTATTTGTTGAAATGCTTCTGACGGAAGGGTGTATTTAGACAGATTCTGCGCTTGGAGGGACTTCGTAATAGAAAGGATCAACTGTCTAGCAGCTATGCTTGCAACACGTTGCAAGCATAGCAAAGGGAGTTTCTCGAAAGCTGGGATTATTATTTCGAACTAGAAAGCTTTACACTCCACAACAACTGGCAATTCGGTACAAAGCTCAAATTCGACCAACTATGGAATACTGCCAAACATACACTCAATTGTTGGATTCTGTTCAGAGAAGAGCTGTTCGTTTGACTGGTGTCAAACCCTAAAGAGATAATTTGCCAATAGCCGCGAAGATGCCAGGTTAACTTACTAAGATAATTGCGCCGTTGTTAGCACAACATAGAATACAGTGATGTCAAAAAATGTTCTCAAACACATTTTTTCAAGAATGCAAGCGGTCATGTTCTTATTTGACAGACTATGAATATTTTTTTACAATTAGAAAACTAAGGTGAATAATATCTATTTATTTTGTGTAACTTAGGAACATGTATATCTAGAGTATCCTTGCCAGGTTTTATTTACATTAGTAAATTAACTTAGAATGTCCCAATTTAAATATAATAAGCTATGATATAGATTTACTAAATTCTAAAACTATAAAAATTTAGAATATTCTTTTGCCTCATAGTGTACTAAAGATAGCTAAAGCAGGATGATGATTATCTCCTTCGGTCAAGACGTCCATAGCCCTCTCAAGTCTACAGTGATTTGTCAGTACAAGGTCAAGAAGTCGATTAGATGCATTTTTTACAACATTCATATTGAAATTGCCCATAATTAGGTTTTGGTATTCGTAATGAAAGATATATATATATATATATATATATATATATATATATATATATATATATATATATATATATATATATATATATATATATATACTCCTGGACAAAATTAACGCAACAATCTGAAAATTAATTTATCTTTTTCTTATGTCAGTTTTAAAGTTTATCGAGTATTTGAATAGTAGGCTATGCATATTTTGTTTAGTTGTTCATGACAGAAATCAAAACAATTCATTTAGATTTACAGTTTTAAAGAATTTTTTAGAAGATAAACAATTTTCTGTAATAATGCGATAGATTTTCTTTAAAAGTAAGCTTATAAATTGTTCCCTTTTTCAAAGTAATACGTTTTTTGCGGTAAACTGTTTTATTTTTGACCCCGAAGAATTAGATAAATGAATCGAACAAGGAATTTAACTGAACACGAGGTAGTGCGAGCCTCAGTTTTATTGGACGAGGGATATTGTCAGAATTATGTTGCCAATTTGTTAGGCAAACATCGTTCTCAATATGTCGTATGGTAAGCCGCTTGAATGAAGTAGAAACTTATTCTAGAAGGCTAGGGCAAGGGCGAAAACGATGCACTACCGACCTAGATGAACATTTTATAAGACAATATGCTTTACGAAACAGGACTGTCACTAGTTCGATAATAAGAAACGAACTCAAAGCTGTTGGCAATGTCACAATTTCTTCTAAAACAGTTAGAAGACGGTTAAATGAAGCTGAATTAAACAGTAGGAGACCAGCCACTGCGCCCTTGCTTACTAGAGAGAACAGAGTTGCCAGATAACGTTTTGCTTGAAATCACGAAAACTGGTCTGTGGATGATTGGAAACAAGTTTTCTTCACAGATGAAACTAGGGTTAGTCTAAAACATCCAGATGGTCGTGAGCAAGTATGGCGAAGACCAGGAGAGAGGTTTGCTTCTTGCAATATCTCTGCAAGGATTCCATTCGGCGGTGGCTCTGTTATGTTCTGGGGTGGCATCTGCTTTGATGCTCGCACAGAGTTAGTTCCTGTCCGTACGAGATCCATGAATGCTGACTACTCTCTTGAGAATATTGTAATAGCACATGTGATGCCTTTCGATCATTTTTTTGGGGTCCAATTTCCTGTTTATGCAAGACACCGCTCGACCTCACGTGGCTATGGAGGTACTCGATTATCTTAATCAAGTTGATATACCGATTATGCAATGGCCACCAAAAAGCCCGGATCTGAATCCAATGGAACATGTATGGGATCACCTTAAGAAAAATGTGAAACGTCATATACCTGCACCTAGAAACCTGAGGGAACTTGAAAATGCAGTTATCACAGAATGGGAGCAAATTCCTCAAGATTTTATCCAAAATTTAATTACAAGCATGCCTAGGCGCATAAAACGCTATCATCCGAAGTAGAGGAGGCAACACACGCTACTAGTGTCCCAGTTACACCATTAATTTTGCTACTAGTGTCCCAGTTTATTTTTTCCATTATTACATAATTTCAACGATTTTGTTATTAGGTCTTAAGAATAATTTCAATTCGAATCTTATAGAGAAATTTGGTAGCTAATTCACTGTTAAAGTATCCGAATAAGTTTTTTCTAACTTCTAGTGTAACCATTGTTCATAAAAAATTATTAAAATTAATATATTATAGAGATTTTGTATGATTTAATATATTGTATATATATATATATATATATATATATATATATATATATATATATATATATATATATATATATATATATATATATATTGTATATATATATATATATATATATATATATATATATATATATATATATATATATATATATATATATATATATACGGACTAGGGAACATTTTATTTAGAAGTTACATCATTGTTATAAAAATGTAAACAAAATTAATGTCAAAAAAGTCTCCATACACTTAACAATTATCAATAATAGTTTGACGGAATTTAATTCTTCTCTATTTGAAACATTATGTTTGCGAACGTGCCGTTTAAGTTCCTCCCATGAATGCTTAATGGGGTTAACATCGGGTGAGTGCGGAGGTGTGCTGTCGCACATTATGGATCATCCTTCTAGCATCAAATTTGCGGTATGTTTCGGATCATTGTCCAGTTGGAAAATGTATCTTTTTTCTAGTGCTAATTTTTGGACACTTTCTTTTAAATTGTCTCTCAAAATGTTCAGACAAATATGGTCATTCATAGTACCATTAATAAAATGTAAATTTCCAACCCCCCCAGCGGACATGTATCCCCAAAGCAGAACACTGCCACCCCCTTGTCTCACCGTAGAACAAATGTTTTTAATATCGAATGCGGTATTCTTCTCCCTCCAAACTTTAGTTCTGCCAATAGACCCAAAAAGGTTAATTTTAATTTCATCACTAAAGATTCCGGATTCCCAAAATTCAAGAGGTTGTAACATTGGAACTTGCCCGCACGTTGTGGTGTCATTTTGTAACCTGCAAAACTGTCCTCAGTTTGAGGCATCTTTTTTTGTACCCTGTGAGAAGTTGTTTGTCCCACGCTTGAGCGCAATTTTGTTGCCTATGAAAAAGTGTTTAATTGCGCCCCACGTACACTGCGTCATTTTGTACCGTTTGAATATTGGACGCCCCAAGCTTGAGCACAATTTTCTTACAGCCCCGCTTTAATTTCTGATAATGAATCGAGTGAATCCTGATTTTAAAAGAACTAAAGAAATTAAACACACACTAGCTCAGTTTTCCTTGGTAGAGAGATATGGGTAAGAGATAATTTTTGTACGTCTTTTTGGAATTTTTTTCTATTTTTAAAAAGCTTCAGTTGTACAAGTTTTTTGGGCACCATTCATTTTAAAATAGAAAGGATCTAACTTCAGTTAAAAAAATGAAAAAATACTGAAGGGTTTTATGGGTATTACTAAAAAGAATTAGTCTAGTACAACTTATCCCGAAAAGAAAAATAGGTATTCAGTGAGACACTAGCTTTAATCAACAAAAAGAAAATTTATTCGTTTTTTTTAAAAATAAAAAGTTCTAACCTTTGCAGTTCTACAAAAAAAATTCTAGCCTAACTAGTAGTTATTACATTTAAATTCTGAACTATGACTACCCCCGAAGATGAAAAATAGTGCTTTTCACTTCACCTTTTAGTCAGTTTTAAATTGCTGTTAAGGCACTACTCAGGGATAGGTCTATTGAAGGATGTTTTGGTAACTTACTGTTCTTATTCCGGCTTTGATGGAATACGACCGATTTCACACTTTTCTAGAAAACACTTAGAGAGCCCACTACGGCTTTTCGTTAAGAAACTTGGTGCTTTACTTAGCTCGCATGATGGTTGTTATGAGCCTTTGCTGTAGCTCAATCGAAGGAAGCCTACTTGGCGGCTCCGATGAAAAATTAGCCTGGCTGCGGCTTGATGGTACTCCGCCTACTCGGCGGCTGGATGGAAATTAGCCAAGACAGTCGTTTCTCGGACCCTTAAAATAAACCGTGCAAACTCTGCCGGTAATATGGCGACGCCGGAACCAAAACTGCGGATACACACATTTCACCAATCGCGGCGTAGCGGTAGATTCGGTCAGGAACCCGCACTGCACAGTATATACCGAACGTCTTGGAATCTCTGTTTAATATACCGTTCGATACAAAAATGAAAATAAGTACAATTTGAAGTGAAAAATCAGTAACATTACATGGTCTTAAAATCTAGGAAAAAATGAATGTTACATTTTCATACAATACAATTCTTCTCCCTCCAAACTTTAGTTCTGCCAATAGACCCAAAAAGGTTAATTTTAATTTCATCACTAAAGATTCCGGATTCCCAAAATTCAAGAGGTTTAGTAACGTTTCCCCAGCAAAAGCTATCCACTTTTTGCAATTATATTTCGAAATTAACGGCTTCTTCCTGGCTGCCTACCCCTTATAGCCTGCCCTGTGTAAACAATTTCTCACTGTTTGTGAACAAATATTTTTCGAAAATAGTTTCCTTACTTCTTCTTTTAATTTTGGTGCTCTTTTCTTGGGATCTATAATTATTTGTCTAACAATACTGGCATTTTCACGTGGAGTCAGTTTCTAGGGACGAGGAGCGTGGTCGAGCTTCACAGGAACCCGTTGATTTATACTGGTTTACAACGTACTAAACAGTAGCGTGCGAATTTTTAACAATTTTTGCTATATTTCTGTACGTTTTTCCATCTTTCCACAAATTAATTATGATCTTCCGAGCTTGAAATAGAATTTCACAATTTCTCTCGCTCATTTTTAATACTCCTTTGAAAACCCACTGCAAAATTACTGGCAACAAGTGACAGATTATAAAGTATGACCGAAAATTATTCGTTTGTTTTCAGATTAGCGAGCCGCTCCAGGATAACTGGTTAACAGTTAGCTTCGAGAGGCAGCAACAGCAAGATCACAGTATTGACTAGCAGCAGCAGCAAGAGCACTTGAAAATGCCAAATGAGACTTTGGCAAAGCGTCGTGCAACGTGAACACATATTTTAAGAAAAAAAAAGGAAGAAGGTGGATATGGAAAAGCCCAAATAAATAACAATTAACGAGATCGATTATATAATATCCAACAACAGGGTCAAAATGGGAAGTGATAACCGAATGCTTCGGGCAAAAATAAAGTTGGGAGGAGGAACGAAGAAAAATGATAAATCAAATAATGAAAATGGTAGATAGAACACAACTTAACATAACACAAGAAAAATGAGTATATACATTAATTCGAAGAACATGAAATTTGAATAACGATATAAAGAAGAAATGTAAGAAACTATAACATTGAGAAAATTGAAGAAACTTTGGAGAACAAGAAGGGTATAAAACTTTTACAAAGATTATATTATATATAAGAAAACTTCAAATAATAAAATTAGTAGACGACAATAACCGAATAATAACTCAAACGAATGAACTAAGAATGAATAAGAAGAGATTCTACAAGGACATTTATGAGAGTAAAGTAGAACCACCACCAGACAAGAGTGAGTCAGTTCGATTACGAGTAATGAATGAAGATATTCCCAATATCACAAAATACGAAATACAAGATTCTTTAAATAAAATGGCAAGAGAAAGAGCAGCAGATGAAGACGGCATACTTGTCGAAATAATGCAATAGAGCGGAGAGCTCATATTATCAATACTAGATATACTGTATGATAAGTGTCTCGATATATGCGATGTACCTCGAGACTAGGATTATGCTGTGGTGTTCCTGCTCTTTAAAAAAGGAACCAACCGACTATAGACCAATCAGCCTTCTTCTTTTAAAGGTGCCTATCCGTTTCGGGTGTTGGCGATCAAAAGAGCTATTCTGACTTTGTTGACAGTCGCACGAAAAAGGTCTGTGGTTGTTAGGGAAAACCACACTCTCAGATTCTGGAGTCAAGAATTTCGTCATCGTCCTGGACCTCTCTTGCCATACACCTTTCCCTGGAGTATCAGTTGTTGCAGGCCATAGCGCTGTTCGTTCCTCATTATGTGGCCCAGATATTCAAGTTTTCGCCTCTTTACACTAAAAGATATTTCACATTGCTTGTCCATTCTTCTTAGAACTTCTACGTCTGTTACTCTGTCCACCCAGGGAATTCTCAGTATTCGACGATAACACCACATTTCGAAGGCCTCAAGTCTCCTCATGGTGGCGTCGGTCAAGGTCCAAGATTCGACTCCGTGCATGAGCACTGAGAAGATATAGTATCGAAGTAATCGAACCTTAGTATTAAGTAGTATGTCTCGACTCTTGAAGATTTTGTTCATCTTAATGAATGAAGTTCTTGCCATCTCAATGCGTCGCTTTATTTCGACTAAGTGATCCCACCGATCATTTAAGGTGGTGCCTAGATAAGTGAAGCCACTGACTCTTTCTATTGGTTGCAGCTCAACCACTAATTCTCGGGGTGGTACCTGGTTTTTACTAATAACCATGTATTTAGTTTTCTTGATGTTAAACTCGAGACCAAGGAGTTGACTTTTTTCTAACGGACTTGAAACAAGAGACTGCAAACCCTCTAGACTGTCTGCAAAGATAATCGTATCATCCGCATATCTTATATTATTTAGACTTTCTCCATTCACCAGAATTCCTTCATCAATCTCCTCCAATGCCGTTCTTTATAATTTCTTCTGAATAAATATTGAAAAGGAGAGGCGACAGGATACAGCCTGGCGCACTCCACGCTGAATTGCAACATCCTCTGGGTATTGTCCATCTATTTTAGTGGTAGCTGTCTGATTATAGTAGATGTTATTTATAACTCTTATGTCTTTATCGTCGAGGTCAATAGACTTTAGTATTGAGAGCAGTTTGTCATGTTTAACTTTATCGAAAGCTTTCCGGTAGTCTATGAAGCAAACGTACACGTCACAGTTAACATCTCTACAGCGTTGAAACAAGACCTGAACAGCGAAAAGAGCATCTCGAATACCCAGCGCATTCCGGAAACCGAATTGAGTACGGGATATGTGGGTCTCACATTTTTTGTATATTCTGTTGTGGATAATCTTAAGAACAGTTTTAAGAAGGTGACTCACGAGACTAATGATTCTAAAATCCTCGCATTTCTTCGCGCCAGGTTTCTTTGGTAGAGTTATAAAAATAGATTTTAGCCAGCTTCGAGGAATATTTCCAGATTCGTATATATCATTGAACAATGAAGTAAGCCATTCTATTCCTGCATCATTCATAAGTTTAAGAAATTCTGCATAGAAATTATCTGGACCAGTTGATTTTCTGTTTTTCAATCTCCTGATTGCAGCTCTCACTACATCGGTTGTAATTATAGGTCCTGTTTTACAATCTGTAATAGCAAAGGTTTGTCGGTCATCGCTGAAGGATTCTTCCACATATCTTAGCCAAAACATTCCTTAATTCATCTGCATCTGTTATTGGATGGTTATGGTCATCAGTAAGCTGTCCAGTCATTTTAGGTTTGTGCAACCCAGCAATCTCCTTTACCTTTTTATGTAAGTTGAAGGAATCATAGTTTTTTCAAAACGTCTCTATTTCGGTACATTGTTCTTCAAACCACTTATTCTTGGCAACTCTAATAGCTTTCTTGATCTCCTTATCTATTTGCATATATTTTGTGCTGTTTTTGTTCTTATACTTTCTACGATCATCCATCATAATGAGTATATCGTCAGTCATCCATTGTTTTTTCTTAGTTTTTGTTGGGCGTAGGTGTTCATCAAGGATTTTCTGATTAATTTCTTGCAATTCTTCCACTCTTCATCAACATTAGTTCACTCCTCTTTTGTATCAACCAATTCCCCAATATGTTGTTCTACTACTTGTTTAAGTTGTTCGTTTTTCAGCTTTCTCAGATCATATTTTATTGTTTTCTGACGTTCAATTCTTTTTAATTTCAGAGTGACCATGCCAACTAGGGGATTATGATCTGATTTAATGTCAGCGCCTGGGTATGTTTTCACAGATATTATTGAGTTCCTATACCTCTTGTTGATCATGATATAGTCAATCTGGTTTCTTATGACTTTACTTGGTGAGTCTTGTGGCGATTTCCAAGTGTAAAGGCGCCGCGCTGGTAATTTAAAAAAGGTATTGGTAAGATTAGATCTTCTTCCATTGCAAAGATGTTCAGACGGTCACCTCTCTCATTACGCTCACCCAGTCCGAAGGGTCCCACGAATCTCCGCTTCTTCTTTTACCTATTTTAGTATTAAAGTCGCCCATAACTAGTATAAGTTCGTGTCTGTTGAGTTTTCCAAGAACATTAGTCAACTCATTATAGAATAATTCGATTTCCTCATCTGATTTATCCGCAGTTGGAGCATATACCTGTATTATATTTGTCCTAATGGGCCCTGTATTAATTTGAATCATTAGCATTCTCTCCGATATGGGGACAAAGTTTATTACATGTTTAGCAATATTTTCTTTCATAATCATGCCAACGCCGTGAATGTGTTGACCGTTGGTATTTCCCGAATCAGCCTACTATCCGTAATGTACAAGTTATATATGAAAATAATAACTGCGAGATTCACGAAGAAATTGGACGCTTACCAAGCTAGAGAACAAGCCGGATTTAGAAAAGGCTTTAATACACTGGACCACTTTCAATATTAAGAACCCTAATAGAAAAGTCAAACGAGTATAATTTTATGATTTTAGTGGCCTTTGTGGATTACGAGAAAGGGTTTGACTCCCTTGAAATTTGTGCAACATTAAATAGTCTAGGTAACTGTAGAATTGACAGCAGATACTTGCAAATTATTCAAAATATATATAAAAATGCAACATTTTAGATAGTATTGAAAAAAAAACACCAATAAGATAGAAATGAAAAGAGGAGGGGGTACGTCAGGCGGGGGCCATCTCGCCGAAATTGTTTACGTTGGCGCTACAAGATCTTTTCAAACAACTTCCACGGACAAGTAAGGGTATAAATATAGGAGGAGAGCAACTCAATCATTTGTGATTTGCGGATGATATTGTGCCTATATCTAACAACAAAGAAGAATTGGATGAAATGCTGAACTTAACAACAAGTCCAGAGAGATTGGTCTGAAGATAAACATCGCCAAAACCATGTCCATAACAAATGACGACTGTGATAAAGAAGCAGTACTGAAATATGAAAATGAAGAAATTCGAGGCAGGACCAAGATAACTGATGTAGCTGAGAGGGTAAGCAGGTTGAAATGGACCCATAAAGTAATTAACTGAAGGCCCTGAAATGAGAAAATAAGTAAAGGACGCCCGCAAATCCGATGGTCTGAGGACATCAAAAGCCTAGTGGGATACAACTGTATAAACAAGGCCTAAAACGGAAGAAGATGGACGTACTTGGGGGAGGCTTATGTCCGACAATGGACTGCATAGCTGATGATGATGATAATTGAATGATGATGAGGAGAAAGTCTCAAACAGTGTTTTATAGGTCTCGACTGGGAGGAATATATATTATAAAAATATTTAGAGTTGAGTTATTTAAAAAGACCAAGAGAGGACAACCATATAAATAATCTTAGATCAACAAACATAAGACGTAGGCTGAAAAGTTTTTGGTCTATCTACTTAAAACACATTTTTTTGCAAAAGTCGACTTTATTCATCAATATCCTTCAAAAGCGGTACAATCAATCCGACGCTTTTCTAACATTTTTATACCTTTCTTGTAGAAGGAATCGTCTTCAAAATAGGCCTTAGTTTCGGCGATAACTTCTTCATTGCACCCAAATCTTTCCCGCGAGTATTTTTTTGAGGTCGCTGGGGGCCAAATCTGGAGAATACGGTGGATGAGGAAGCAATTCGAACTTTAATTCATGTAGTTTTGTCATCGTAACCTTTAACTTGTGATACGGTGTGTTGTTTTGACGAAAGAACACTTGTTTCTTGTTCATTTCCTTCATTTTCTTTACGATTTCGGCCTTCAAACGCACCAAAAATTTTATATAATATTCGCTATTAATGGTTTTTTTTTTTTTTTTTTTTTTTTCCCTTCTCAGTATAGTCGATGAAAATTATCCCATGCGCATTCCAAAATATAGAGGCCAAAACCTTCCCAGCCGACTGTTGTGTCTTTGGTCGCTTGGGCGGCATTCACCGGCTGATGTTCACTCAGCTGACCGTGTGTAGTGATGGATCCATATTTCATCCATTGTCACATATCGCATGAAAAAATCCTTTTTATTGTGCTTAAACAGGTCCAAACAGCGCTCAGAGTCATCAACACGTTGTTGTTTTTGGTCCACTGTGAGCAAGCGCGGTACCCATTTCGAAAAGAGCTTTCTCATGCCTAAATGTTCACGCAAAATATGACCAACACGTTCTTTTGATATCTTTAGGATGTCAGCTATCTCACACAATTTCACTTTACGGACATCCAAAACAATTTTGTGGATTTTTTTGATGTTTTTAGGTGTAACCACCTCATTTGGGCGTCCCGAGCGTGTAGTATCTTTTGTATCTGCGTTCAAATTCAGCGTACCAGTAAATGATGAGTAATTTTCCAGGGGCAGAGTCCCCGTAACACTTATTGCTTTGCTTGAACGATATTTTTTCCCATCAAAAAATAGTGTTAAATCAAGGCATGAAATTCGATTTTTTTCCGTTGTTTTGGAAATATAGTAGCGCCACTAAAATCAGTGTAACTTGTGAACTAATCGTCGAAATGTCATAAAATTTTGACACGTATCATTTGAAGGTTGGTACTTTCCAAAAATCATATGAATTGAAATGGGCTACATCTATGTGTCAGACCAAAAACTTTTCAGCCTAGAATATTACCTTATTACCACTTTTAGCCATTATTAGTTAAAACAATGCACGGTAATTGCTAAAGATTATTGCTAAAGCCGGTGAGCCATTGAAGAATACAGATATTATAAATTTGACAACATTCGTAACTCATCGTTTCCGGGTGCCCTTCCTTGATGGTACTGTTAATCTTGGATCGCAAATCTTAGATATAAACAAGCGGAATCTGAACTAAGAAATGCGAAGAAACAAATTACTTGAAAATGGTTATCAAGTGCCGATGTACTAGGCGTTTCATTAAAATTAAACAACACTGTACCCTTTTTTTTCAATTTTAGGACTGCGGCAGCGACTGGAAAGCTAGTTTACAAAAAAAAAAACACCATTGCCAATATGTTGGGTCTTCGTTGGAGTGATGATATGGCTGATCAAGCTCTTTGCGCTTTGGTAGCATGGTGCGAGGGTGAATTTAAAACTTGCATATATTCACCTCGTCCTCCAGATAAACCAGACTATGCACAAAATTTATGGACTTGGGTTGAAAATAAAGAAGTCGGTTGTTTTGATGAAATGGAACGTAAAATAAAATCTGACTGGTAGGCTACAAAATGAACAACTTTCATTCTGTTTACTAACAATACACTAGTTATCGTCAGTGCTCTTATCACTCGAGAACCACTTATCCGATTTACGTGTTTTTTTTTTAGATTTATACATATGTTCTCTGGCCAGGTTACAGCATATATTTTATAAGGTTTGGTAATATAAGAAATAAGCAGTGACGATAGACTAGTGGGTCGGAAAAAAATTTGTCGCTAGCGCACTCTCTTGCAATACTCTGCCTAAACCGTTAAATATGGAACAATAACATGTAACAAAGAATACAGTATATATAGAATACAACGTCTCTCTACCTGTCTGTCCGTTAGTGCGCTTATCACTCGAGAATCACTTATTCGATTTACGGTTTTTTTTTAATTCATACATATGTCCTCTGGCTAGGTTACATAATAATGATAATCTATATATATATATATATATATATAATATATATATATATATATATATATATATATATATATATATATATATATATATATATATATATATATATATATATATATATACAGTCGACACTCCATATAGTGAAAGACCAAAATGTTGACCGAAATTTCACTATAGAAAGTTTTTCACTATATAAAGAAAAAATCCATATATATTGCTATGTATGTATTTTATATTGGTAATCATTTTATAAGGTACAAGCAACAAAAAAAATTGCAAAATTGAATTATTAGAAACGATTTTAGTAAATATTTGAAAGTTTAAATAGTACATAACATGTACAGGGCTAAATACATACATAAAGTCCGTACGTGATATCTTTACCCGTGCGTCATAGTTTTCAGGCCATATAACAGATGACTATTATATTATTTGTCTCTTTTCACCAATAAATCGTAGGTATTGGTAAAAAGAGACAAACAATATAATAGTCGTCTGGGATATTGCCTGAAAACTATGACGCACGTGTAAAGATATAACGTACGGACTTTTATGTATGTATGTACTACATACGAAATAAAAAGAATAATACAAAATCTGTTAATACATATGTACATACTACGTACATACGTACTAGGAAAAATAATCAGTTATTTTCTTTTGAACATTACTTTTGAAAAATAATTGTTGCTCAACAAAATTCTCGCATTTATTCAAATGCATAAAGATTTGATCACGTACACTTTCCTGGCCCCTGAGAGTAGTTCGCACAATGTCAAATGCATTTCTTATTTCTTTTTCACTAAATTTAGCAGGACATTCCCGGTTTCAGTTTCTTCTTCATGATCTCCTATACTTTTTATATCGTCAATGATGTCTTGGTCAGTTGGGAGATCTGTCGTGCCAACATCATTGTCGATTTCTATGAAATCTTCAAGTAAAAAATCTGCGTCGACGGTAACAGTTTTCTGTAGAATACCTCATTGCCTTTTTAAGGTAGCGAGATCCATTTCGTCTTCTTCTTCCCATTCGTCAATTTTTCGAGTAAAAACCTGCTTTAGAAAAGCAGTTTTTGATAGTTTTCTGAGAAACATTTTTGACTCCATACTTTAGCGACTTCGGTTATACACTCTTTAAGGGTAATCAATTTTTGGACTGCAAGGTTGTTATCAATCGCATTAACAATTTTGTGAACAATTCTGTTTCGGTAATGATGTTTTATGTTTTTTATAATACCCTGGTCCATAGGTTGCAATTTGGAGGTCATGTTTGATGGAAAAAAAGATCAATTCAATATTCCTTAATTTTTTACTTACAGTAACTGGATGTGCAGGACAATTGTCTATAAACATCACAATCTTTCGCCTTTGGCTTTTCATTTTCGTGTTAAGTTCGTTGATCCATCTTTCGAAAATCTCAGAAGTCATCCATGCATGTTTATTATTGGCGTAATCTAACTCCAGAGATTTAACTCCTTTTAAACAACGGGGATTTTTGCTTTTACCTATGAGCAGTAATTTCAGTTTTTCTGAGCCATCCATGTTTGCTCCAACCATAAGTCTCACCCTTTCTTTACTTGTTTTAACACCAAAACATTTATCACTTTTAAAACCAAAGTTTTATTTGGCAAACATTTAAAAAACAAACCGGTTTCATCATAATTGAAAACGTTTTTTGGCTCGTACTTTTTCAATGTACTTTTTAAAACAGTTTCAGTCCAAATGTCACAGTCCTCCTGACTAAAGGTTGCACTCTCGCCAGACACCGTCTTGAAAACAATTGAATTGCGAGTCTTCCAGGTACTCAACCACCCTTCACTAGCTTGAAAATTAACGCAGTTAAATTCTTTAGCAATTTGTAGAGTCTTTTGCTTTATTACATTTCCCGATATTGGTACGTTTTGATGCGTCGGGACACTTGAAACCATCGTAAAATTGCTTCATTTACATCCTCGTAAGTACTCACCCATACTCGTTTTCGACTGCTTGGAACACTAGGTTTCTTGATGATACTGTCGCGACTTTTTATTATCAGAGAGACGCAACTTGGAGAAACACTAAATTTTGCAGCAACATCAATTTTTTTGCAGCCTTTATCAACTTCCTCCAAAACTTTAATTTTCTGAGCTAAACTTAAACACACTCGCTTGGACATCTTACTTGATTCTTAAAACGAAAAGAAACTGAACCTGAATTTGCGAATTACTAGGCCTAGACTATAAAATGGGTTTTTTCCTCGGGTTTCTATAAAAAATGGGTTATTCCCCGGGTTTCTTACAGAAATCTACCTGATTTATTGCCAACTATTAGGCGTTATAAACGCGTTAAGAACCTTTTCAAAAGAATGCGTCATAAAAATGGAATTCGTACTAATGTTAGATAAAAATGGGAAACCCGAAATGGCCAATATCTCAATAAATGCATAAAAATTTATACATAAAATTCCGGTAAAAAATTCTATTACATAGAGTGTTATTATTTTATAGATTCACTATATGAAGGGCTTTTTTTACATGAAATTTCAATAAAATATTCTAGGTCTTGAAAAAATTGTACTATAAAGAGTTTTTCACTATATAGAGTTTCACTGTATATATATACATATATATATATATATATATATATATATATATATATATATATATATATATATATATATATAAAAACGCAACGTCTCTTTGTCTGTCCGTTAGTGTGCTTATCATTTGAGAACCACTTGTTTTTTTTAGATTTATACATATATTCTCTGGCCAGATAGGATATATTTTATTGCGTTAGGTAATATAAGGAATACGGAGCCGCGGGCACGGCTAGTCTAAAATAAAGGAATTTCTTGTATCGATTACAAGTTATAGGCAACACTTTCTTACTTGATCGAGTATATATGATATTCCGTATTTAGAATAAAATTCACATACCAACTTTCAGCCATCTATCTATTAATTTGTAACCAGAGATGGTTGAAAGCGACAAAACATGGATTTTTCTCCCTGAGGGTAGCCACTACTCAAAACAAGGGTTCTGTTATGTCACCGACAATGGCAACATTTCTTAAATCTGTGTAGTATCCAGTGAGCGTCTATGCCAAGTCTCATGTCTTGAGCATGAAATAAATTAGATCCCACAAATATGTGCTTTTGCCGGACTTATAACATAGTGCAGTAAAAAAAGGTCAAAATAATGATGAAATAGGCATAGTTTAGATATAGCACCAGCTCTTTTGTTAATAAAAAATTTAATTTCCCAAAACGCGTTTTAAGAGCTCAAAGTGTGAATAACACCGGTTATATAAATCGGATCGAGGCCAAAATAACAAACTTTTCGTAATGAAATTTCGGACAAATCCTCGTTAGTTTTAAATCACTGTGCGTACGTAACCTACAAAATTGAAAAAAAACAGGCAAAAAACTGTTATTTTTTTATTTTATTGTACAGGTCGACTAAGTGAACCGATCGGCTTGAAACTTTCAAAAAAATATGCCTTTTGTCATACCAAAAATACCCTAAAAATTTGGTACAAAAATATTAAACTTAGTGGGCACAATTGAATTTTCTGTGGAGTCATTTTAACTGTTTTTTTTAATTAATCAATGCGTTTTTGGGTCATTTTGAAAAAAAAAATGCTAACGAAAATTACACTCCTTTAATAAATGTTTCGCGAAGCTGTGATAAACAATTTTCAATTTGTTGTTATTTGATCAACAAACAGATGTAAAAAAAAATTGTTTTTAAAATGACTCCAAAAAAAATTTTTTTTGATGGCATCAGAAAGCTGGTATCGGGACCTAAATTTTGGACTAAATGGCATAAAATGGAGGGCAATTCAAATTTTAAATAACAAATTCAATTGTGCCCACTGAGTTCAATATTTTTATATCTAAATTGCAGGGTATTTTTGCTATAACAAAAGGCATATTTTTGAAAGTTTCAAGCCGATCGGTGCCCTTAGTCGACCTCTACAATAAAATGAAAAAAAAAACGGTTTTTTGCCAGTCTTTTCAATTTTGTAGGCGCACTTGAGCGTCTTAAAAGTAACGAGGATTTGTTGAAAATTTCATTATGGATAGTTTGGTTTTTTTTGTCTCGATCCGATTTACATAACCGGAGTTAATCATATTTTAAGCTCGAAAAATGAGTTTTAAAGTCTGTTTATAAACAAAAAAATACAGTTTTTCGAGGTCCAAAACTCAGGACAATACTCCTGGTGATACTCCAGAGAGGATAAAATCATAATATTGGTGTATCTAGACCAGGGGTGCTCAAACTTGAACTGCTGGCGATCTACCTCAATATTGTTAGACTACGATCGATCGTCTCTGAGAGGCTGCAAGTAAGTGTGATGCAGGATTGTCGTCTAGGTAGGGTGTATCGTGGCATAGATATTAGTTTTCCGCACAATATGCATTTTTTTAGTCAAGGTAAGTGTAGGTCTGCTCTAAAATGTCAATGAAAAAAACTCATAATTATTCAAAATTGCGAGTTTATTGGTTCTTACAAAACAAACGAGTTCTAGTGTCTAAACTTAACTAAAAAGTGACTTTGGATGTTGAAGGATTGCACTGCATGTCCTCATCATACTTTTCATAAGATGGTACGTAAATACCGAGTGCTAATCGCAAGCATGATGACATATGTTCGTCAGTTAGTCGATTGCGATATTTTGACTTAATTTTCTTCATTTCAGAAAATGCAAACTCGCACAAGTAAGTTGACCCAAACATTGCCGTCAGTTGAAGGGCGATTTGCCTTAGATTCGGATATTTATCTTCAGATATAAATCACCAGAATTTTGTATCAGATGCTGTGGCTTTGAGATGTATATCTGATATAATCTGCACTAACTCATTTTCAACAGAACATGAGTCCATGTTGAACTGACTTGCTATTTCAGTAGCTAATTCCTCAATGTTTTTACACGAAAGAAATAAAAAACGTATTTCGAATTGGCCCAAAATATTTGATAATTCTGCCTCATAAATATCATAATTCAACTGAGGAATCCTTGCTTTCAAAGACGAACAAATTTTCAGATCCTTTCTTTTCAGTTGATCTATCATAAGTTGCAATTTACTTTTGAATGCGCTAATCATCTCAATAATAGTTTTTCCTTTACCTTGAAGCGCCAAATTAATGGTGTTTAAATGCATTGTGATGTCTGTCAAAAATGCCAAATCAGTCAGCCATTTTCCGTTTTTCAGCATCTGAGTGTCATCACCTCTTTCGTCCAGAAAAGCTGTTATTTCGGGCAATAATTCTTGAAACCTTTCTAGGAATTTTCCGCGACTCAACCACCTGACGTTTGTGTGAAGAACTAAGCCAGTGTGTTCAGCTGACTCACTATCTTCCAACTGCAATTTAAAGAGCCGTGGTTGCAAGCTACGTGCACGGATAGAATTCACAATTTTTATTGCAATGCCCATAATCTCCTCCATGTTTAGAAGTTTTGAACACAAAACTTGTTGATGTATAATGCAATGGAAGGAGAAAAATGAAGAGAAATCATCATTAGCTCGACGTAATGCCACAAAACCGTTTTCATTTCCAGTCATTGCTGGTGCTCCATCAACTGTAATGCACACTAGTTTATATATTGGTAGCTTGTAGTTTGTTACAAAATTGAAGAAAACGTCATATATATCTTCGTCACGGGTCTGTCCTTTCAGAGGAATAATTGTCAAAAACTCTTCCTTAGCCGACATGACATTGAATACCATTCGAATAAAAATACACAGTTGGGCAGTGTCTGTCATATCGGTGGATTCGCCGAACTGTAAAGAAAAGTATGTACAATCCATGATATCATATTTTAGTTTATCTGCCATGTCCTGACTCATGACTTCAACACGCCTTGTGACAGTCGGACGAGATAACTGAAGTTCTCTAATAGCAGACATAATCTCTGTTTTATTTTTATAATCTCCAAATAAAGTCTCACCCGCTTCAATAAATGTTTCCTTCACAACCAATCCATCATCAAATGGTTTCTTGTGTTTCGCCAATATATGAGATATTTTAAATGACGCGATCGTTGCAGCTTTTTGATTGTTTGGCTGGTCTTGTGAACATGCTTTTGTTCTTTTTTCAAACAAGTTATCAAATCACGTACTTTTCTTTTCTTAATTCACTCTGTGACGGAAAATCCTTTTCATAGTGTTTATGAACCGTTTTATGATGCCTCTCTAAGTTCCCACGCTTAGGTATTGCAACTGACGCACGGCAAATGAGACAAATGCACTTATCCTTTACCATACAAAAGAAAAATTCTTCCTCCCAATCGTTATTAAAATGATAAGTTTTACTTTTCTTCGCCGCACTCATTTTGGACTATTTATTAATAAACTTTGTATCGATGTATCGCCTTCAAGTAACAACTCAGACTGACTCCTATTCCTGCAGGCGCAACATTTATATCGGCGCGAACGAAGTCTCGAATGTTCCCGTCAAAGACGCCGCCCGAAGTTTCTAGAAAAATCGGCGGGAATCAAAAACGCGGCTTTCCTTTGACAAGTACCGCGCGTTACTTTGATAAAGCCGCCTTTTGCCGCTAGCAGGGGGTTATTACGATAAAAGAAAGTGATGAGGGGGTTATTCTGGCCTAATTGTGGATCGAACAAATTTTAGTAGTTTATTCATTACATTTTGTTTTAGTTACCTAAAACAAAATCTGTGAATAGTTCTCTATCGGAATTTTATTCTCGAGATCGACTCAAAAAGCATTCGCGATCGACCGTTTGAGCACCCTGATCTAGACTGTGCAATTTCAAATGCTTTTTTTTAATGCGCTATACTAAAATAAAGATAAAGACAATTTTTAATATTCTGTTGTCTTTTAGGGATTCTCGTTATTTTATGATAGGTGTTTCGATGACGGAAGTTTGTAAGTACGGCTGGCCAACTCATCCGTATCATAGACCAAATGATATTCATAATGTCATGTGGGCACCAACCACACATATAGGATGTGCAATGACAAGAAAAGTTGGCGAATCTAAAAATATATGTAACTTGCTTTGTTATTATAATCCCCATAAAATGGAATGGAATGAGGTAAGACTTCTTTTTTCTCAGCCTCTATCATCCACTTCTGGACATAGGCTTCCTTTTATTTCTTCCACTTCTATCTGTCTTGTGCAACCCTTGACCACTTCCTTCCAACTACTTCCTTTATCTTATCCAACCATCCATTCATTCGTCTCCTTCTACATCTCTTCGTTTCATTGAGCTTCCATTGTGTAGTTTTGGTGGTCCATTGCTGACTTTCCTGCCTGCCTTACCGAATGCCATTTCAATTCAACTACTCTTTTCGTTACATCTACCACTGTCGTTTTGTTTCTAATAACACTGTGCAACATTTTCAAGGTCATCGAATGTAAATTAAATTCTGACTACAGTTTCTGGAAGTGCCTACCCAAACTAACAAGATCCTATTTGGATTTTGATAGTTTAGTTCGAATTTTTTTTTTCCATCATCAATTTTTTTGCTCGAGCTTTGGTTTTGCACGGCTATATCTCGTAAATTATTGGGAATTTTTCAATGCAATGTTCCTCACACTAAAATACACAATTTTTGTCAACATGTCGAGGCGAGATTTTCACTCTTTCGGGGTGGTTTTAGTGCAGAAAGCCCGAAAAAATGCCATTTTTTCACATTCTCGACCATAACTCATAACCGTGCATATTTTAGCATAAACTGTCTTCAACAAAAATGTTCTCTGAAAAAACACGAGTAACTTTGCTGAACATTGCAATAACCTACAATCGATCCTTATAGTTCTTTTGGCCGTTGTAAGGAATTTCACACCAAAATTTCAGCTTTTTTCAGGTTTTTACGTTCAAGAAACTGTTTTTTTTAGCTCACTTTTGAATGTTTACTAACCATTAGCATCTATTTTTGGAAAAGAAATTGAAAAAAAAAAATTTTATTTGTAAACTGCTATGGTACACACACACACACATGCTGGAATAAATACACACACATTTGAACGGGGAATCGATTGTGTGTAGTATGGAATGGACGCGCATTGTGCTAGTTTTGGTACAGTACCATATATCTAACACGAGCGCATGTAATGCTATTTCTAACCTTATCTTTCAATGATACACTTTTTCGCATCGCACGCTTCGTGACTTTCTGAGCTACTCGTAGGTGATCAGCACTTTGTTGTGTTAAAGTCATTATTCCAAGTTCATAGGTAGCTGCTGGCAGGATGTAAGTAATGTAGGATTTACTTTTGAGGCCTCTGAGAATTTTTTAAGACATGACTCACTCTGCCGAAAGATGCCCAAGTGACGTAAGACGCTTTTCTTCAAATGTCGTCGCCCTAAAATAATAATGTACCAACTAAAAAAAAAAATCGGCAAAGTCATTTACTCAGTATTTCCCTAGCAAACACAGTTCTGAAGTAGAGAATGAATTTCTAGCCCAGTCGTCAGAGGCAAATTTTGACGAAAAGCTCTCATCAAATGTGCATTTTGGTATATGGGTAGTTTTTTGGACGTAGAATATGATAAAAAAAGTTTGCTCATCTAAAGTGTACGCTAAGCCTACAAAAGCGAAAATAAAATGAAAAATTCGTTTTTTTTTACAATTTTTACAAAAAATAGTATATATATATATATATATATATATATATATATATATATATATATATATATATATATATGTATATATATATATATATATATATATATATATATATATATATATATATATGTATATATATATATATATATATATATATATATATATATATATATATATATATACACAGGATGTCCCAGTATTTCGTGTACATAGAGTTATTGTGGATTTCTGGGGATAAAAATATGACCATTTAACCCAACTTACCTTAGTCCAAAAATTCATAATTTTTGGGATACAGGGTGTCAAAGTTATACTTTTATTTTGGTTTTTCTTAAGTAGCTTTCTTAATAATTGTACTATTTGTACAAGATTCGGTGCTAAGAGGTTTTTTGAGATGAGAACTCGAACTGAGCTCATAGCTTTGTTGTAAATTGTATACTACTCTGTATTTTTTTTTATGGGTCTAGCACACGTGCTACTGGGAAGTCCCTAGAGCGCTCCAGGAGCGGCATGTGTGCGGAAAAAGCGATTCACGTTGTTCTTAAATCGCTGTAAATTTGTATGATATTTTTAATTAAATATTCGTATTCTCTACCTTAATGGGATGTTTTTTTCTGGAATTTATCAATTTGTGGGTAATCTTTTATACCAGTTCGTTTTTTACATTCTTATTGTTTTTGGTCTTTAAATTTAATATTGTTGTTAGCCTGTTTGCCTTTAAGCATGCTTCAAATTTCAAAGACTATTCTTTTGAACCTGTCCTAAGCCTGGATGAAATATGAAACGTTTGCGAATTTGAAAATGGAATTAAAAAATGGAAACAAACATCCCATTATTTCAGAAACTGTTGCTGGGAGCAATATTTACCAAGAGAGCTTTTTTAGACAAAGGGAGGCGGAAAATACGAATATATAATTAAAACTATCATACAGAGTGGTATAAAAAAGTTATGACAATTTAAAAGTATACAGAGTGCAATAAGTGGCGCCTCCTACAATTTACAACAAAACTGTGAGCTGATTTCGATTTCTCATCTCAGAAAAACCCCTTAGCACCGAATCTTGTACAAATAATACAATTATTAAGAAAGTTACTTAAGAAAAACTAAAATAAAAGTATAATGTTGACACACTGTATCTCAAAAATTACGAATTTTTGGACTAAGGTAAGTGTAAATTCGGAATATATATATATATATATATATATATATATATATATATATATATATATATATATATATATATATATATATATATATATATATATATATATATATGTATATATATATATATATATATATATATATATATATATATATATATATATATATATTCCGAATTTACACTTACCTTAGTCCAAAAATTCGTAATTTTTGAGATACAGTGTGTCAACATTATACTTTTATTTTAGTTTTTCTTAAGTAACTTTCTTAATAATTGTATTATTTGTACAAGATTCGGTGCTAAGAGGTTTTTTGAGATGAGAACTCGAACTGAGCTCATAGCTTTGTTGTAAATTGTATACTACTCTGTATTTTTTTTTATGGGTCTAGCACACGTGCTACTGGGAAGTCCCTAGAGCGCTCCAGGAGCGGCATGTGTGCGGAAAAAGCGATTCACGTTGTTTTTAAATCGGTGTAAATCTGTATGATATTTTTAATTAAATATTCGTATTCTCTACCTTAATGGGATGTTTTTTTCTGGAATTTATCAATTTGTGGGTAATCTTTTATACCAGTTCGTTTTTACATTCTTATTGTTTTTGGTCTTTAAATTTAATATTGTTGTTAGCCTGTTTGCCTTTAAGCATGCTTCAAATTTCAAAGACTATTCTTTTGAACCTGTCCTAAGCCTGGATGAAATATGAAACGTTTGCGAATTTGAAAATGGAATTAAAAAATGGAAACAAACATCCCATTATTTCAGAAACTGTTGCTGGGAGAAACATTTACCAAGAGAGCTTTTTTTAGACAAAGGGAGGCGGAAAATACGAATATATAATTAAAACTATCATACAGAGTGGTATAAAAAAGTTATGACAATTTAAAAGTATACACAGTGCAATAAGTGGCGCCTCCTACAATTTACAACAAAACTGTGAGCTGATTTCGATTTCTCATCTCAGAAAACCCCTTAGCACCGAATCTTGTACAAATAATACAATTATTAAGAAAGTTACTTAAGAAAAACTAAAATAAAAGTATAATGTTGACACACTGTATCTCAAAAATTACGAATTTTTGGACTAAGGTAAGTGTAAATTCGGAATATATATATATATATATATATATATATATATATATATATATATATATATATATATATATGTATATATGTATGTATATATATATATATATATATATATATACATATATATATATATATATATATATATATATATATATATATATGTATATATATATATATATATATATATATATATATATATATATATATATATATATATATACATATATATATATATATATATATATATATATATATATATATATATATATATATATATATATATATGTATATATATATATATATATATATATATATATATATATATATATGTATATATGTATATATGTATATATATATATATATATATATATATATATATATATATATATATATATATATATATATATATATATATATATATATATATTGTTCGTGCCAGGAAGAGATGCAAAGAAATTATCGATGAAACCAAGGAGGCACACAATCAACGAATTAGAAACAAACTTCTCGCTTGTCCCAACAATTTGGTCAGTCGCTATGGCAGTTAGTCAAAATTTCACCAAATCCACCAGACCACCACTCACATGGCCAGATAATTCTATTTCAACGACACCTGTTGAGAAAGCGAACTTGTTGGCTGAACTCTTTGCTTCACATTCTAATGTCGTTTTCCAAGGAAAACCACCACTTACTATTCCCATAGTGCAGTCAAGGATGCCCGATATTATCTTCAGACAGCGTATCATAAAACGTATTTTAATGAAGCTAAACACCAAAAAAGCTCTGGCGCTGACGGAATACCTGTCAATCGCACTGCTTTCAATAATATCGAAAGTTATGGCAAAGGCTATCAATCAGCATCTTTTAAAATATTCAACATTATTAGTGATCACCAATATGGCTTTCGTAAAATAGATCAACAAGAGATCTTCTGACTTATGTAACACATATTTGGAATAACGCAATTGAATACTTTGGAGAATTTCGAGCGGTTGCTCTTGACATATCCAAGGCATTCGACCGTGTTTGGTCCGATGGGCTGTTTGCTAAGCTACGCTCTTATGGTATGTCTGAAAAGTTCTGTTTGTGATTCTCATGTTTCCTCAGAGAGCCTTCGTTACGAGTGGCAGTCGACGGATTTCTTTCTAACACCTTCACTATCAACGCCGGTGTACCACAAGGCTCCATACTGTCCCCTACTCTCTTTCTCATTTACATTAACGATCTGCTGGAAAAGACCGAGCATCCAATCTAGAGCTTTGCAGATGACAGTACACTTATCTCTTCATTCACTTTGAACGCTCGGACATCGGCTACTCAGACGAATATCCGCAGACAGGAGGAAGTCATTCAACTTAACAAAGACCTGGAAGAAATTCTATCTTGGGGTGACAGTAACCAAGTGGAATTTAATTCTACGAAAATCCAGGCGGCAGTTTTTTCTAAAAAAGTTAACGTTGCTGAACCCGACATAGTTATGTCGGGGCACTCCATTCCTCTAACATCGTCACTCAATTTGTCGGGCGTTAATTTGGCAGCAAGTATGTCCTGGCATGAACATGTTGCAGGCCTAGCAAGGAGAGCTTCTCAAAAGTTGGGAATCTTATTTCGAACCAGAAAGCTTTACACTCCACAACAAATGTTAATTCTTTACAAAGCTCAAATTCGACCAACTATGAATACTGCTCCCATGTTTGGAGTTCCGCTTCCAAACATACACTGCGCTTGTTGGATTTTGTTCAGAGAAGAGCTGTTCGTTTGATTGGAGACCCGGAACTGACCGGCGGCCTTGATTCGCTGGAACATCGAAGAACGGTTGGCGACTTGAGCCTATTCTACAAGTAGATGTAGTAGATGGAAAGTGTTC